>JBBGZY010001072.1:2845000-3465000 GCA_037952925.1 Lithobates clamitans
AACATTTCCAGTACTTCATGGACTGCCTTAAGAGAAAGAGCCGGATTGGAAAGCGACAGAGTAACATCGTCTGCAATTAGCGTTATGGTGTGTAATTCCTTCCTTAAGCGAATTACCTCAATTTGGGGATGGGTTCTAATTTTTTCGGCCAGAGGCTCCATCATGAGGGCGAAGATCAGGTGTGACAAAGGGCACCCCTGTCTTGTCCCATTTGTGATGGAGAATTGTTCGGAGAATAAGCCTTCGGTGAACACATGTGCAGAAGGATTGGAGTACAAAGCTGTTATGAGTAAATTTAGCCTGTGAATCCAAATTTTGAATGAACCTTTGAGAGTTAGTCCCAGTGGATCCTGTCAAAGGCCTTCTCACGATCCAATGACAAGAGAATTGAAGGCTGGTTGTTGTTGTCTGCTGAGTGTATTAGGTTTAGTCTTTCTTCTTGTGGCATCTGTATCCTGTCTACCTGCCACAAATACCACCTCATCTGGTTTTATTAATGAGGGGAGTAGACGTGATATCCTATTGGCCAGAAGTTTAGCATATACTTTTAGATCAACATTCAGAAGGGATATAGAAGGGAGAAAAACTGCGCTAAGAAAAAACATAAAAAACACAATAATAAATTTGGATGGACCAGTCCGAAAAGCAGCAATTAAATGTGAGATATAGCACAAATGTATTCGGAAGGAGAATAATTGTGCTAATTACAGTCCATATATCCAATTGCAGGGAATAACAGTTCCAATGTTTGTGGTTGAAAAAAACTTCAAAGCTAGATAACGCACTGATGCAATCACAGATATATGTCCCACCACCTCATAAAAAACACGCATTAACATAATGGACATAATGAACAAGTTTGTTCAGAACAGCAAGAAAAAGACAATATTACACTATGGTCTAATATCTCTTTTTTGGGCTCATTATTGATGCACTATCCACAGAGTTGCGGATCATATGGTATATTTATCAGCTTATATCATCCTGGGGTTTCCTGCTGAACAAAGGCCTGGGCTGGGCTAAAGCCATATGCTTATCCCTGTGAGTCATCTGGTAAGCGTGTTCTCTGTGTGGTGGCGGTTCACTTGTCTGCATTAAACATCACTGGGGTGTTCTGTGTGCAATACAGTGTCACGCTATGGTCTGTTTTATTTTTTTATTTTTTGGGCTGATTGTCAAATTATCTCCCATGGAGCCACGGATCTATGGTAGCCAGTTGAGGGTTACACCAACTTGTATGCTGAATCCTGATCGTGAAAAGCAAAGTCCTGGGCTGGGTTAAAGCCATCTGCTCTAATTTGCTTGCTATCTGGTAAGCGTGTTTTTTATGAGGTGGTGGGACATATATCTGTGATTGCATCAGTGCGTTGTCTTCCTTTGAAGTTTTTTTCAACCACATACAAACATTGGAACTGTTATTCCCTGCAATTGGATGTATGGACTATAATTAGCGCAATTATTCTCCTTCCCAGAAGGGATATAGGTCTGAAATTCTGTGCTTTGTCCGGCTCCTTACCTGATTTGGGCAATGTAATAACCGTACCCTGTAGCATTTCTGGAGAATTTTAGGCAGAGGAGGCAGCAGCATGGTACACTCTTTGCATTATTGGGGATAAAATTTCGGCATATTTTTTATAATACTCTGAGGAGTACCCATCAGGACCTGGAGATTTGTTGATCAGTAGACTTGGAGATAGTGTCCAGTATTTCTGAAATAGAGAATGGAGAGTTTAAAATGGTCTGTTGGTTGTAATGTAGGTAGAGAGATATCATGTAGGAATTGCTCTATTAGTTTTGGGGTAGGCTGGGGTGTTTCTTTGTCATCTTTCAGATTATATAGGCTCCCATAATAACTACTGAATGCGTCAGCTATTTCTTTGGGATTAAGCAATTTGGACCCACGTTTCGGGTGGTACAGATGTGGGATTCATTGTTTAAATGTTTTGTCTTTAACTTGGTTTGCCAATAACTTACCTGCTTTATTGCCGTGAGTGTAGAAGCTGGCTCTAAGTTTGTGAGTGTTGCATGTATGTTGTAAGAATAGTAAAGCACGAAGATCATTTTGAGCTTTTGCTAGTTTGTTACTTGTACTTGCTGAGAGTGTTTTTTTATTTTTGGATTCTAGGCTGGAAATGTCATTTAAAATGGTCTCCATATACTGCCTCCTTTTCCTCTTTAATAAGGCACTCTTTTTAATTAGTAGACCCCTAATAAATGCCTTGTGGGCAGTCCACGATACAAACAGATTTACATCCTCAGTGTCATTCTTGCTGAAGTATTCTGTTAGAGAGTTTTTAATGTCCATTGTAGTCACTGGGTCTGTGAAAAGTTGTACATCATTTTTCCATTTGGCTCCCCACAGTTATAAATACCAGAGCATGGTCAGTCCATGTGATCCTTCCTATTTCTGATTTTGAGATTTGCTGTAATAGAAACGTGTCCAGTAAGAACATATATATTCTTGAATAGGATAAATGGACCTGGGAGAAGAAGGTAAAGTCCCTCTCCGTGGAGTGGTGGCATCTCCATACATCATATAGGTTGGCTGAATGTGCAAAGTTGGTTAAGGTTGTTCTAAACCCCTTTTTATTTGTAGTGTTAGAAATGTCCATTTGATGATTGGATATAGCATTTACATCACCACATAGAACGACGTGTCCAGAGCATTGTTGTTTTGCTTTTTTCCATAGCCTATTCAGAAA
Source organism: Lithobates clamitans (assembly GCA_037952925.1). NCBI lineage: Eukaryota > Metazoa > Chordata > Amphibia > Anura > Ranidae > Lithobates > Lithobates clamitans. Next base: position 2,847,703 of record JBBGZY010001072.1, read on the forward strand.
GCTTATCTGTCTGTTATTTGATGCATATACGTTAATTATGGTTGGTGTAGGCTACATTGTTAATCTCACATGTTAGTATGATGTACCTGCCGTCTTTGTCACATTGGCTTGAGATACGCTTGAATGCCACCGTATGGGTGTTTTCATAGGGTCTCTCAGGAGCCAGTGAAGTGGCATCAGAAAGTTATTCATGTCGAGGAGAGGGAGGAGTCTGGTAATGGCGCCGAGTAGGAGAGCGCCGCAAGAACGCCGGGTCTCCAGCCCCACGAGCCCTCGCTAATGCACCTCCCCTAGGTAACAGCTTTCGACAAGCAGACTGCCCAGCCTGTCCACCCGCTCAGCAAGAACCCCCCTGCCAAACCACTGGAGTCTCCACAAAACAAAGTAAGGTGAGAAGCGGCGTTCTCCTGTGCTTACGGTGGGGAGACATGCGGGAGATCGCGGCAGTGACAGGATATCCAGTGGCGGCTTCTAGCCGCAGTGTGGAGGATTGCCGGTGTAAACCCCCCTCCCCCTGCTCTCCTTTGGAGACACTGGAGAACGTATCGTAAGGCCATCTGGGTGGACAGAGGGTGAGGTGGAGTTAGGAGAGTGAGAGACAGACTGGGGAAGCACTGAGAAGCACTGGGAAGTGTTCCGTCTCTCTTACTCCCCCGCACCTGATCCCTTGTCCGTACCACCGAACACGGCATGTGGAGCAGAGCCGTTCGGGACAAGGAATAAATACACCCTGCTAAAACAGAGTTAGGCAGGGGCATTGAGCGGCCATCAGAGATCGGGAAAGTAGCAGACTATCAGAAAGAAGAAAAACCAGACCGTGAACCTGACCCCTTGGTACATCTGGGAGAACCCGTGAAGAGAGCAGAATTAAAGAGAAAGAATGGCCTGTGTCTGATAAAGAAACGGACTACAGCCCCCCTCAGATAAGTAACATGTTACAACCATATGCTAAGTCTTTTTTTATTTCAAGACAATCATGATTTGTTAAGGTGATAATTGGAGGTGGAGAAAGGTGATATTGTTGTCTTCTTTCCCCGACTACTGTCCTGGAGCCTACATCTGAATCGGAAACGGACTACCATCCCCCCCAGATAAGTGATAAGTAGTGGCTGGAGGTTAAGACATCTGTTTGAAAAAAAAAGAAAAAAAGAGAGATATTGTTGATTCCTGGCACCTGACCACTGTTATGGCTATGATAAATTTAATATAGACCGCCTACAGGGTAACAAACAATCAACAGTTGCTGCTTATGGAAATAACTGTACTGGAATTTTTGTTGATATCTCTGGTTGACATACCTACAGCGGTCCCTAACAGCACTTTAACGGGACTGGTTAAGTGAGTGTAATAGGCAGGGGAAATTGCTTAAATCTCATATCCCAGGCATACTTTTTTTTTTTTTTGTAAATGAGGGGCAAAAGTGGAAGGGGTGGAGGGGTCGCGGCAAAATCCCCACGCCCCAGTACAAGCCCCACCTCTGGACCGATGAACAGATATGTGACCCAAGGAGGAGAGGAAGAAGGGGCAACTATGGCATCAGGAAGACAACAAAGCACTAAAGGAAGACAGTTAGAAACCAAAGAAACTAAGGAAAAAAAAGAAAAAAAGGGTCAGATTAAAACATCTATGGATAATAGTACAATATCAGACAATAGAGTAGAGCAAGAAAATGAAACAGAATCCCTTCCTAGAACAATGGGTGATCAGAAAACAGTCCAACTACCAACAATGACAGACATGGAAATAATGTTTGTGGCCCTGGAAAACTCATTAAAATCAGAAATGACAAAACTCCATAAAGATACGGGACACATGCTCGCCAGAGTAGAAGAAGTGGGAAAAAAACAGATACGCACACAAGAAGAATAAAAGAGTCAAAAGGAGAAATTAAAATATTAAAACAAGAACAACAGGAACAGGCGTATAGATTTGAAGACAGGAAAACAAGGAAAGGAGGAAGAATTTAAGAATTTGTGGACTCCCGGAATCTTCCCAAACAGAAAATCTAAAAGACGTAATTGGGCGGGTCTTTAACCCAACAAGCATAAACAAAGCAAGGAATGAATTAAGGGTTGAAAGAGTTCATAGAACAAAAAGGCCACTAGGTCTGCCAAGTGAGACCCCTAGAGACATAATAGTCCGATTCGAAAGTTTGGAAGAAAAGAGTCAAATCTGGAAAAACTTAAAGGGGAAACCACCAATCGTATACGAAGGGAAGGAAATTCAAATCTTTCAAGACCTCTCTCAAGATACTCTGAGATACTCTCTAAAACCTTTATTAAAAACTTTACAAGAAAGTGGACTTCAATACAGTTGGGGCTTCCGAGCGTGCTTGATCGTCAAAAGAAATGGAAGAACCACGAAACTGAGATTCCCGGAAGAAATTCTTGATTTTTGTAAAACTTTGGAAATTCCTCTACCAAAAAAATCGGAAGAAGCAGCTAGACTAGATAGGCAGATAGGAGAGGAAGCACACTGGCAGCTGATATCTAGGAAATAGACCAGTGGGGAAAGGGGAAGGGGGATGGCGGCAGGGGGGGATCAGGTAATAAGGTAAAACAAGAGAAGAAAGGGAGGGGAAGGCATTGGAGGGGGGGTGGGGAGGGGACCTGGAGGCAAAGACGTTCTCTAAAGCTCCCACTCTAACTGTAGAGGAGAGGGTGGTTTGAGGTGCCAGGCAGATTTCCACCTCAGGTAAAGGAGTAGGGATAAGTAACCCCTAAAATCATATGGTACTTACTCATGACCAAAAGGTCAAATGCACAAGGGCTTAAGGACTGGGGGAGGGGTGGAGGGGGGGGTGGTTAAAAGGAAAGGGGTTAGGAAATTGGGTAGGAGGGAGGGCGTGGGAGGGTTTAGTACTGTCTCGCCAGGAAAACGTAATGACCTGACTGCTTTCTTAAATACTGGAGCTCACCCGGATGTCGCCCCACGAGTGGGGCCCCTCTCTCAGGATCCCTTCGGGGACGGGGAGGGGGGACCCTCCATTTGGGGGGGCGTGTGGGTGCCTTAGAGATAAAGATGTAAGTTACAAACAAAGTTAAAATTCTGACATACAATGTCCGTGGGCTAAACTCACCCCAAAAGAGACGGGTAATAGTACGAGAACTAGAACAAATTAAGGCTGGAATTTTTTTCTGCAGGAGACGCATATCACGCAGGATTCAAAAGTCAAAATATATTCAAATAAAATCCCAACGTGGTATTACGGGGACTCACCAATTAGAAGATCAAAAGGAGTCGCAATTGGTTTTGGAAAAGACATCGGCTTTGCTATTGAAAAGATAAAAGCTGACCCAGAAGGACGTTTTCTCTTCCTTATAGGGACAATACAGGGTACGAGGTACACATTAGCAAATATATATTGCTCCAACATAAACCCCAAAAAAATATTTAGCGGAGAAGTTGACAGATCTACTTGAATTCAAACAGGGTAAATTAATAGTAGCTGGTGACTTTAATTTTCCTATGGACCATAAATTAGATACTACGTCTATAGTACCTGACAGAGAAAAAAAACAACTAGAGATGATCAAAATTAAACTATACGAACATCAATTAGTAGATACATGGTGAGTACAATAGATATACTTTATTGTCATTGTATACATACAACAAATTTTTTTTTCGGATACTCTTTACAGCAGCAATAAAACATTTCTCAAGAAAACCACACATACATACTCCTAGCACATGCCCACATATCTATTTAAATATATCAAGATATAAAATGTTATTTAAAAATAAATAAATAAAAGAATGTTAAAATTCTACATAAAAATTCCTAAAACACTGTACCTGATGGGATTATGGACAATACGGCCCTAGGGAAAAAACTATGCTTTAAGCGATTAGTGTGCGTTTTAAGTGTTCTATATCTTTTCCCTGATGGCAATGGGACAAACACACTGTAACCTGGGTGGGCTGGATCAATACTAATAGCTTTTGTCTGCTTTTTTAATCGGCTGTGTCCAAATTTGGTAGATCTGTTCCTATGATCCGCTGTGCTGTTTTCACCACACGAGACAGGCACTTCTTATCCTCTGCCCTGCAGCTGGCATACCACACTACAGCGCAGTGGAGAAGAATACTCTCAATGGTACAATGATAGAAATTGACCAGAAGCCTTAAGGGCAATCCAGCCTGCTTCAGTCTCCGAAGGAAAAACAGTCTCTGTTGCACTTTTTTTCACTAGAAAAAAAGTATTTGAGACCATGACAACTCCTTTGTAATATGTACTCCCAAAAATTTAATAGTGTCCACCCTTTCCACCTCCTCACCACCTATATTAACCGGGCAATGATTGATCTTTCTTGATCTCCTATAATCCAATATTATTTCTTTAGTTTTTGCTGTATTGAGTATTAAATCATTTTCTCTACACCACTCAACCAAATGTTGAATTTCCTGCCTATAAGCTGTCTCATCATTATCTTTTATGAGTCCCACTAAAGTGGTGTCATCAGCAAACTTCACTATAGTGTTAGACACATGTATGGGAGTACAGTCGTGTGTGAACAATGTAAACAAGGCTGGACTTAACACACATCCCTGTGGTACCCCTGTATTCAAAATAATAGTGTTAGACATCTGATCTCCTATTCTCACCATTTGTGGCCTGTTTGTTAGAAAATCCATAATCCATGAGCGCAGCAATGGACATAGGCCCAAAGCTTTTAACTTTTCCACTATTTTTTCAGGAACTACTGTATTAAATGCAGAGCTAAAATCAATGAATAACATCCTAACATATGTGTTTGGGTGCTCAAGATGTGTCAAGGCAGCATGCAATGCAATAGCAATTGCATCATCTGTGCATCTATTTGCACGATAGGCAAACTGATACTTATCCAGATCAACAGGAATGCTTGCCTTAAGATGTGATAATACAAGCCTCTCAAAACATTTCATGATGATAGGAGTTAGGGCAACTGGGCGATAATCATTTAAGCATGATGCTGCTGATTTTTTAGGTATTGGGACAATAAATATAAAATAAAAATATCAGTTAAAACACCTGCTAACTGGTCTGCACATCCCCTCAGTATATGGCCTGACACCCCGTCTGGTCCTGCTGCCTTTCTGATGTCAATCTTCCTCAAATTTGACCTGACCTCATGTATTTTTAATACCAATAAATGGTCGTCCTCCACTAGTTCTTTACTATGGGTTTAAGATGTCAGGGAGCACTCTACAAACCTGTGTATTCCTAGATACCATTGTTTTAATCCGCTTCCACATGATACAATATCCAAGTAAAAAGGATTATACATATTTCTCAACAGTCCATGGTACATATTCTAGACTTGATTACATCATGGTGGAACATAGATTACTGGAGGAGGTATTGGAGGCAGCAACTGAAATATCAGCACTCTCAGACCATTCCCCAGTCTCTCTGAGGATAAATCTTCAGGGAGAGTCCATGGGAAGAGGTACATGGAAAATTAATGAAAAGTTACTAGAAGACAGTGAAACTGAAAAAATTATAAAAGACGAGTTTGAAAAATACTTCCGGGAAAACGACACCTCTGAACTGTCAAGAGCAACCCTATGGGAGGCGCACAAATCCGTTATCAGAGGTAAATAATTTCAATAGGAGCGGGAAAAAAGAAGGAAAGAGGAAAAAACATGGGGAGACTCTTAAACGAAATTCATAATTTGGAAATAAGACATATAAAGCAAGCCAACAAGGAAATATAGCGGTCCCTGGCCCTAAAAAAAAATTAAAAGATCTGCTGTAACAGGAAGACAGAAAGGAATTCAACAGGATATCACTTGCGAGATTCACGAAGGGCAATAAAGCAGGTAAATACCTCGCGAATATCCTAAGAAAAAAGAAGACCTTAAACTATATAGAGAAGATAAAAAACGAAAAAGGAGAAAAAAAAAACAAGACTACGGATATTGCACAAGCCTTTGCACAATATTATGGTTCACTCTATGCAATAAAAAAGCAAGAAACAAATCAACAAGCAGAAAAAAGAAGGAAGAAGATCCAAATCTACTTAGAGAAGGCCAATTTACCAAAAATTAAACCCGAGGTATTAAAAGACCTAGAAAACGAGATAACGCAGGATGAGATCAAAATGGCCCTAAAGGAAACCCCTACTGGTAAAAGTCCCGGGCCAGACGGGTTCACGATTAAATACTATAAAAAATTTCAAGATCATCTGATCCCAAGGCTTTGTGAATACTTGAATAAAATAGGAGAAGACGATGATATCAGAAAAGAGTCACTCTTGGCATATATCACTATAATTCTCAAAGAAGGAACAGATAAAACCAACTGCTCAAGCTATAGGCCCATTGCCTTATTGAACACGGATACTAAGCTTTATGCTAAAATATTAGCTACTAGAATAAAAAAATGAATGCCTCTTTGGATAAATCCGGATCAGACTGGTTTTGTTCCTGGGAGAGAAGGAAGAGATAATAGCATAAAAACAATCTTGATGCTGCGAAAGAAGAATATTAATATCTCCCCAGATCTGCTCTTGTCAATTGATGCAGAAAAAGCATTTGACAGTGTAGACTGGGGATTTATGATGATCACGTTACAACATTTAGGAATGGGGCCTAAAATAATGAAGTGGATTAAAAATCTCTACAACGGGCCTACAGCAAGAGTAAGGGTAAACGGGAAAATGTCGCCAGTGTTCGAAAAGTTTAACCAATTCAGTACCAGGCACTTAGACACCTTCCCGCCCAGGCCAATTTTCACCTTTCAGTGCTGTCGCAATTTGAATGACAATTGCACGGTCATGCTACACTGTACCCAAACAAATTTTTTATTATTTTGTTCCCACAAATAGAGCTTTCTTTTGGTGGGATTTGATCACCTCTGCAGTTTTTATTTTTTGCGCAACAAATAAAAAAAGACCGAAAATTTCGAAAAAAAACAAGTTTTTCTTTGTTTCTGTTAAATTTTTTTGTAAATAAGTACACTTTCTCCTTCAATGATGGGCACTGATATGGCTGCACTGATGGGCACTGATACGGCGGCACTGATGGGCACCGATGAGGTGGCACCAATGAGGTGGCACTGATGAGGTGGCACTAACGGGCACTGATAGGCGGTACTGATGGGCACTGATAGGTGGCACTGATGGGCACTGATAGGTGGCACTGATGGGCACTCGTAGGTGGCATTGATTGGTACATGTGGGTGGCACTGATGGGTACTTATGGGTGGCACTGATGGGCACTGATAGGTGGGCACTGATGGGCACATTTGGGCACTGACAGGTGGCACCAATGGGCAATGACAGGTGGCACCGATGGGCAATGACAGGTGGCACTGATAAAACATTGCTGGGCAGATCTTGGCATTGCTGGGCAGATCAGTGACATAATGGTGCCAATCAGTGCCCATTTGTGGGCACTGATTGGCACAGATTGGGCACATGTGGATGGCCATGGGGTACATACCTGGCCATCCACGTTGCCCCTTCCCTGGTGGTCCTAGTGGCATCCCTGGTGGTCCAGTGTGGTGATCTGAGGGGGGGCTGCGCTGATAAACAATCAGCGCAGACCCCCCCTGCCAGGAGAGCCGCCGATCGGCTCTCCTCTACTCGCGTCTGTCAGACGCGAGTGAGGAAGAGCCGATCAACGGCTCTTCCCATTGACAGCGTGATCAGCCATGATTGGACATGGCTGATCACGTGGTAAAGAGCCTCCGCCGGAAACACCGCTCCACCGATTGCCGCGATGCGCGCCCCCGGGGGCGCGCTGCGGCATGTTATCCTGCTGGACGTCATATGACGCCCAGTCAGGATAACAGAACCACTTCCCGGACGTCAATCCGCTATAGGGCGGGAAGTGGTTAATGGAATGTGGCTAGGATGTCCGCTCTCACCTCTTCTATATGTCCTGTCGCTGAAACTTTTCCTAGCGAGTGTGCAAAATAACCAGGGGATAGAGGTGGCGAGAGTGGAGGAAAAAGAGCATAAAGTTGCGGCTTATGCGGATAATATTTTAATGTACGTGACTAATCCTAGAGTGACCCTGCCAAAAATTCTGAACGAAGTGACTGAATATGGAGAGCTTTCAAACTTCAAAATAAATCCCATAAAAACAGAAATATTGAACATTGGTCTGGGGGGAAAGGATGTCCCGGCCCTTCAAAAAGAATTCCCATTTACGTGGGTGAAAGGGGAACTAACCTACCTGGGAATTAAACTAATACCATCATTCGAGAAAATCTATTCCGCAAACTACATTCCATTATTAAATGAGATCAAGGCAGAATTCAAGAAGATAAGTACACAATTAATATCATGGATTGGAAGAGTCAATATGCTTAAAATGGTAATATTACCAAAAATAATGTACAAATTCCAGATGTTACCAGTAGGGATTCCACAGAGATTTTTCAAAATTATACAAAATATATTGACAAAATACATCTGGCAAAAAAAAAAACCGAGAATGAAATTTTCACTAATTTCTAGGAAAAGACAGCACAGGGATTGGCAGCACCGGACATTTATAGGTATTACAAAGCTGTAGTTATAGTACGTATGATTGAATGGACAAAAGAAAATAAAGAAAAAAAAAATGGGTCGAGAGAGAAAACACTTTAAGCAAAACTACGCTTTACAAAAATATCTGGATTTCAAATAAGTTAAGAACACTAGATTCTGGTTCCCACGAATTGACCAAAAATGTATTCAGAATTTGGGATGCACTACACCGGAAAGAAAAGTGGGTATATAATTCACCACTAATTGCCCTCACGGGAACAAATTTTTTTACACCTGGAGAAGACATATTCCGTAGACTTGGAATAAAGAATCCACAAATCAAAGATATTATTACAAAAGGGAAGATGAAATCTGCACAAGAATTTTAGATTATATTTGGTGGTAAACTGCGGGAGTCGGAATTTTTTCAATTAAATCATTTAGTTAAAACATCACCACACCTGTTTAGAGATGGAGAAGGATTAAATCGGTTGGAAAAGCTTTGTATAACACCAACGCCATTGAAAAGAGGCATCTCGAAAGTATATGAAATTTTGACGGATCTTGAAGGACAAAACAGGCCCTCCTTTATAGAAAAGTGGGAAAAAGAGTTGGAAATAAACTTAGATGATCAACAAGTCGGCAGAATGATTGAAGCAGGATACAATCAAGCATGGGACATGAAAACCATCAAGATGAACTATAAATTCCCGGTCAGGTGGCACATGATCCCGGAGAGAATCCATAAAATTAATCAAGGTGAATCACCATGGTGTTGGTGAAATTGTGGACAAAAAGCCACAATGGTACACATATGGTGGGACTGCCCGAAAATAAGAGTATTCTGGCAGGAAATAATCAGCTGTATAAAGGAAATAATGGGCGAGAAGATAGATAATAACATATTGGCCTGCTTGTTTCATGACTTCAACACCCCTAAAAAGCTATATATGAAAACAGTAACGCCAAAACTATTAAATGCCACAAAGGGATTGATTCCAAAAAATTAGTGAAAGAACAGACTTAAGAGAATGGTTCAAACAAGTGGATTACTATAGTAAAATGGAACTCCTAGGCAGTAAGGACAAACGGCATTTAGATAAATACAATACTATATGGGGCGGGTGGCAAAATATAAAACCTTGGATAATTATTGGCAGAAGATGTTGGAAGGTATAGGGTCTTAAGACAAGAAAATAAAGGGAAAGAAAGAAATAATTTTAATGGTGAGAAAGGGGGTGGGGGGGGTGGAGGTTGGAGAGGGGGGAAAGTGGGTGGGAGGGGTAGAACGGGAAAAAAATTGTAGTTTTTGTATAAACTTAAATAAATAAACTCTCTCTTTTTATAGATGCCACAATGATGTGAAATTGAGAAGAGACATAATTTGAACGGCAAGTTAAAATATGTCTCACAAAAGTGTTCACTGAAGTAGAAGAAAAAAAAAAAAAAAGAATGCCACCATATGTTTAATAGGATAGCCACCCCTTGTTTTTTAGAGAGAGCATTAGCAAAGTAGGTATGGGGGTATTGGCTATGGGATAAATTTGGGTGGTTCCGTACTTTAAAGTGGGTCTCTTGGATGCAAAATACATCTCAATTTTGGGTGCGTGCTTCCCTCCATAGCATGTGTCTTTTCTGTGGGCTATTCAGTCCATTGACATTCAGGGATGTTATTTTAAATGACATTGTGAGGTAAGTGTTTGCCCCTTTGTTGGGATTGGTGTATTTGGTGCCCCTTAGTTAGTCAGTATTCATCTTATCCTGCTGATGAACTTGCTGGCATTGAGAATCTTTAGCTGTTGGTGTGTGGATCCTTGCGTCTGCTAGGTAGTATATAGAAGACCTGTGGCTTGAAAGAGAGTTACGTAGTTCACTTCACATAGAGCTTGCAAAACTTGTTGGAACTGGAAAAGAAGACAACAGTCTGAAGAAAGAATAAAACAAAAAATATAAAAGTATGCACGGAACTAAGCGCACTTTAAAAACTTGCGATTCCTTTTAAAATCTGAGCAGGGATTTGACCTGCTGATTCTGGGGTTTGTAAATAACAAAATTTGAATGCCAGTTAGATCTTCCGGATTGTGTTGGTCAGAGTATTGGTATTAGGGCATTATGTGCTTATTCTGACTTGTAGTCATGTTGTATGTGTAATGCCGCGTACACACGATCGGAATTCTCGTTGGAAAAAGCTATGATGGTTTTTCTGACGGAATTCCGCTCAAGCTTGTCTTGCATACACACGGTCACACCAAAGTCGACCGTCCAACATGTACGACGGGACTAGAAAAGGGAAGCCAGCGCGCCACCCTTTGGGCTCCTTCTGCTAATCCCGTATTTATCTCGTGTTAGTAGAAGTTTGGTGAGAGAGGATTCGCACTTTTCATACTCGTCCTTTTTCAGATCGTTTTACTGCTGTTCAGTTTGTGCTTGTGGGTTTATATCTGCTTTTCAGTGCGTGAAGTCAGTTCGTATCTGTTTTTCAGTGCGTTCTTGTCCGCTCGTTACTGATTTTCAGCTCGCTCTTCACAGGCCTTGCTGTTTTGTTGCTGTTCACAGGCCTTGCTGTTGTGCGTTCTGTTTAGTTCATTCTGACCAGCCGACCGTTTTGAAGCCATGTTGCGGGTACGTACTCGTCGTAGAGTTCGTGCTGTGCATGGGCTTGATGTTGGAGTTCTTACTTTGACCCAAGCCCAGTCCATGAACAGGGCGAGGAGTTCATGGACCAAGAATTGGTTGCTCCAGCGTGACCAATTCTCTCATATGCCTTTGTTGCGGGAGATCCAGGAGAATAACCCTGATGATTTCAGGAATTATCTCCGGATGACGTACCCCATTTTTCTCCATTTGTTGGCTTTGCTATCCCCTTATATCAGCAGGCAGGACACCTGCATGCGGCAAGCCATCACTCCAGAGCAGAGGGTTGTCGCCACGTTGCGGTACTTGGAGACTGGGAGAAGTTTGCAGGACCTCAAGTTCTCAACAGGCATCTCCCCCCAGGCTCTGAGGATCATTATCCCAGAGACCTGTTCTGCTATTATTCAGATCCTGCAGAAAGACTATATTGGTGTAAGTTTTCTCCTTTAACATCACATTCTATGTATTTAATGTTTGCTATTGTATTGTATTTCTTTCATCATTCCATAATTACCATGAATGTAATATGCTTTGACTGTCCCCTTTGTCCTCATGCATGCTGGAAGCTTAAAAATGTCTTTTTTGTCCTTCATGCATATTTGCATTCACTACCCTTCCCAGCATGCTATCCTGGGCCCATATCCATCTAGCCTAGTCACTTAACAATGTATTTTGTCAGCTCCATTGTAGTGCTTTACCTTAAACACCCCCTAAAATGTGTCCAAATGTTATTTGTGTGCTTAAATTCATGCAGAGTGCCAGAGGCTTTTTTTTTTTTGTGGCCCAAAATCATTTGAAACCCTCCCTCCCCCCAACCAATAAATCAACCAATACCAATCCTCTATCTGCTGACTTTGCCAAACCCATACACACTATACCTACCTCTTTTGTGGTCATATTTTTGGATGAATTCGTCAAAGCATGTAGTGAAAGGGCCTGCCAGAATACTTTCAAATGGTGCTGTTTAACGTTTTATTATCCTATTATTATCTTGATAGGTAATTGCAGAATGTAAAAATGTGCTTCAATTTATACAGGGTGTATTTATATATTTGTATTATGACACTTCTTACCTGTCCAGTGGGCTGCCAATAGTGTAAGTAAGGAGGGGCTGGCCAAAGTAAAACATTATTTATGCATTCAGCTCTCAATGAAGTGGAGAGGGTTACCTGTCCAAAACATACCCCCCCCCAAAAAATGTTTACAATGGGCCATCAGAGGGGGTGAGGAATCTGATAAGTGGCCCTTATCTTTTAGCCTTTAAATATTTCTTAAAATAAATGTTATACTGATGTTGGCCAAGAATGTTTGTGTCAATGTTTGGGAAAATTGAGAACATGCTCTCAATCTTTTGCTGGCGGAAATTTGGCCAGCAAAAGTCCGATGGAGCATACACATGGTCGCATTTTCTGACCAAAAGCTCTCATCGGTCTTTTGCTGGCCGAATTTACGATCGTGTGTACGTGGCATAAGAGGGGATTCCTCTAATGTAGTTACCTGGAATTCACGCTCCCCTTTGGTTATTATCAGGTTGGCAGGGTAATTCCAATGGTAAGGTATATTGTGGTTTCTGGGTTTAGTTATGGTCATGTGGTTACGTCTCCTTTGCATGGTGTGGGCTGATAGGTCAGCGAAGAAGGATAAATCTTGCATGTATTCGGGGAGGTGTTCAGCCCGTCTTGTGATGTACATTCGTTTTTCTTTAACCCTGTAATAGTGGATCCTAGCAATGGTATCCCTAGTGAGCTTTGCAGGGATTTGTTGTTTTTTCGAAAGCCTATGTATGCGGTCTATGACCAGCTCTTGCAAGGGCAAATCAGGGAGGGCTTCTTTCATTATATTGAATAAGAAAGCCGTTAGTTCTGCCGTTTTGACCATTTCAGGGATACCGCTTTTTTAAATATTGTTCTATCTAGAACCAACCTCAAGGTCGGCGACTTTTGTTTTGAGCCACATGATATCTTCCTCGTGTTCATTATGCACATCGACCATGGTGTTAAAAGTTTTGGTGAATTCCCCCATTTTACTTTCTATAAGGGTCACTCTTTCACTAACTTCAGAAACTTCTCACTTGCATTGTTTCATAAGCTGCAGCATGTCTGTATGAATAGCACTCCTGAGGGACACTAACATTTCTTTTAGTGTAGAGCCCATGACAGGTTGATTATTTGTGGGGAAGGCAGCTATGGCATAATGGAACTCTAGTGTGTCATCTAGTGCATTGCACGTGTCTCTCTCCTCATTAGCTGCAGGGGTGTGCTGTGTCATCCTCTGCTTAGCTTTGACAGGGCTGTTGGAGCTAGAGGATGATTGCGATCCTGCATGCCCCCTGGTTGAACTGTGACTGGGGATTGTGGTCTGTTGCCCATCTCATCTTAGCTTTCTGGCTGTGAGTAGAGAGAGAGCCTTGCAAGCCTCCGGCGCCATCTTGGCGGCTCGGGCGACCGGCCAATGTAAAGAAATTTTTCTCTCTTTCTGCTTCCTTGGCATGCAAACCCCCCTTGATTTTTGCCTCTTGTAGCTGTGAGAAGCTCCGGAAGATCCATGTGGCAGGGAGCTGTGTTCTCACACGGCCATACTCCTCGCTCCCCCCCAAGTGGTTGTTTTTAAACTTTATATTTTAAATTTAATAAAACCATCTGGATTTACACTACGATGTACCCATCTTTTTTGTCCATGAGGGTAATCTGTGGCTCACCCCGGAGGAGGTAACTAATATAACCTAACTTATCAGGAACGGCTTATCCCCGGAGAGTACAAGGATCTTGATATCCCATTACGTGTGGAGCTAAGGAGGAGATGAATGCCCTGAGGACTGCCACAAACACTCACTGCATGCATTTTACCCCTGCAGGGGTGGAGGGATCTGGTAAATGGGGAATTGAAGGGGAGCACGGAAGGCACCTAAACTGCTACATAGGCACGAGTTGCTTTTGGACAAGCACAATTCACTTTAAACCTTGTCACTTTTTGCACTACTAAAAGACTGAACTTATACCAACCACCGTTTTTATATGTTTTGTTTTTTCCCCCATGTAAAATCCCTTATAATAGAATGTGTTAATGCACTTATTATATATTTTTTTGTTCACTAACGATTTGAACACAAACAATTTATGTTGCTAGCTCATGATATAGTTGCTGAGAAAAATTGTCTAGGATAAAATCTGATCATAATTGTTGATTGGGTGTGAATACCCACTATCACACTAAGCACATTCACTTTATATTGCAGGCTGACACACCAGCTTGCAATCAGCGTCACCATTAGGGAGCTTTATTTGATATAAATCTGTATCAAAAACAATGTGAGAATGCCGTCATAACATTTATCTTTGTGTGGGAACAACCACATTAATCAGCACCCTCCAATTAAAAAAGTGATTCACTCTGGAGGTTTACCCTCAGGTGACGGCAGTATCTTTTCACCTATTTATTGCACATTCACCTGGGAAGAGTGACCCATTGGAGGAGCACTTTTCAGGTGACGGGCAGTGCCACCAACCCCTATTTTTATACACTTTACTATTGCTACTCTTGAGGGAGGCAGCAGCTTAACTTACACCTAAGCGTGGAAATTAACAAATATTATAAAAAAAATATATTAAAAATCGTGAAAAGTCAAGTGAAAAATATATATACAAAATTAATGAGAGTTCTGAAAAATAAGTAAATGTTCTTGAGATAAAAGAAAGAAGGGATCCAGTGGAATGATTTGATTCAGGGAATTCCGCCACCAAGGAAAAGACTGATCCTCCTGTGACAATCACTGTATAAGTGAAAACTCTTACCGGACAGTGTGGACCTATGATCTCTAGTGAAGTCACATACACATGCAGATATAGCCCTCTGCGCGATAAGGTGATCCACCATGTCTAGAGATGTAAAATTTCTGGAAATTTTGAAGCTCAGAAAAAAAACAGTTTTTTTGGGGAAAAAACAGAAATTTTCGGAAAAATTGAAAAAAATGCTACATTAGCACTTTTTTGTCTTTTTAAGATTGAAAGTCATTCTGTTATATTAGGAACATAAAATATGACTATGGACAATTTGACCTGGCATAAAATTATCACAGCTAGCATATTAAAAATATAGTGTAGCCAAACAATTATCACAAACAGAATTTCGTTTTTATATTTATTTGTAACAAAGGGAGCAACAATCTCCTGAACGGGTTACTAGTTTATGTGGAACAGCCAAAAAGCCTCCACAAAACAATTTTCAAAACCAAAAGTACCGGTAACAATTTTTCATATTTCCTTTCCACAGTATTAAATAAAAATAAAAACCCCCATTCTCATAAAAAGAATTGAAGATGGGGGAAGTGTTAAGAAGAGAGTGGGACTAAGTTTCAATGGACATTTAATCAGAATCATTTTCTGAGCTGAAATTGTCAGTATCTGTCTCTGCTTCTGCAGCTACTCTTTTTTGTCCGTCATCACAATTAGGAACTTCTAAAACTTAAGGTTTGACCGAACCAGTTATTGTTACAATAGCAGCACAGCACCTCCTAAAGGAAGAAATGCTGTTCTTGCATTGGAGGGTTCAGTTTGTTACCTAGGACTTGCTTTTCCTCACTCAGTGCACAGAAATTAGAATAATCTGATATCATACATTTTTTTTTAGAAATGATTTGGAAAATATTTGAACACCCTGTCTTAAAATATTTTATTCATCTTGTTAAAATAAAATATTCCACAATTTTTTTTTCTTTTTTCGATTGTTCCAATTTTTTGGAAAAAAACCAAAAGAGGCTTTAGGAAAAAAACGGAAAAAAAACATTTTTTTTTCCGAATGTTTTTGTTTTTTTCCAGGCCTTCACATCTCTAACCATGTCTCTGGAACCAGCTGAGGGTAAGGAAAATTCATCCAGGATATCCAACACACGTCTGGGAGTCTCAATCTGCCAGAAACCGCGGGGCGTGTATATAAAAAGAAGGGGCTTCAATAGTGTGATTAAGTCTAAAAACCGCTTTATTGATAAAAGCCAAAACAGGATGGATACAGGATGGATAATCGCAAACACATAAAACCGCGAGTATTGTAGAAGTAAGTTCTCCGGAAAACACAAATACAAAAAGCACTCGCACTTCCGGGGTCGCATGGAGCGTGATGACGTCAACGCGTAGCTCCGCCCCAGGGAGACGACATGTATGATAAAAAATGTTGGGTGGAGCTATGTGCTGACATCATTACGCCCCACGTGACCCCAGAAGCCCGGGTGCTTTTTAAAAATGTGTTTAAATTGCCGCTGCTCTGTGTGTTCATTCAGACATGGAACCGCGGCTTGGCCCCGCCCCCCTTCTCATTGACCCACAGAGTTTGGTTGATAGTAGCAGGAGCCAATGGTGCCTGCTGGTGTGTCTCAGCCAATCAGGAGGGAGAGTCCCGGACAACCAAGGCTCTTGTGCAACATCGCTGGATTGAGATGGGGCTCAGGTAAGTGTTGGAGGGCTGAGTGGGGATGCGGCACACAGAAGGTTTTTTTATCTTAATGCATAGAATGCAATAAGATACAAAATCCTTCTGCCTTTAGAACCATTTTATTGTCTTAATTTTCCCCAAAAATTGTGACAAAAAATAGGGTATTTGTGGGTATTTGTACAGTCATTTGTACATAAGGAATCATACATTTTTAAATATACACTGCTTAAAAAAATTAAAGGAACACTTTACTCGGAGTATAGCATCAAGTCATTTAAACTCCTGGGATATTGATCTGGTCAGTTAAGTAGCAGAGGGGTTTGTTAATCAGTTTCAGCTGCTTTGGAGTTAATGAAATTAACAACAGGTGCACTAGATGGATAATAATGAGACGACCTCCAAAACAGGAATGGTTTTACAGGTGGAGGCCAGTGACATTTTTTTCTCCTACTCATATTTTCTCGCTGTTTTTCACTATTTTTGCATTTGGCTAGGGCCAGTGTCACAACTGGTAGCATGAGACAATACCTGGACCCTATAGAGGTTGCACAGACAGTCCAACTCCTCCAGGATGGCACATCAATACGTGCCATTGCCAGAAAGTTTGCTGTGTCTCCCAGCACAGTCTCAAGAGAATGAAGGAGATTCCAGGAGACAGACAGTTACTCTAGGAGAGCTGGACAGGGCCATAGAAGCTCCTTAACCCATCAGCAGGACCGGTATCTGCTCGAGCCCTACAAAATGACCTCCAGCAGGCCACTGGTGTGAATGTCTCTGACCAAACAATCAGAAACAGCCTTCATGAGGTTGACCACAGGACCCAATGTCCTCTAGTGGGCCCTGTGCTCACTGCCTGGCACCGTGGAGCTCGATTGGCATTTGCCATTGAACACCAGAATTGGCAGGTCCGCCACTGGCGCCCTGTGCTTTTCACAGATGAGAGCAAGTTCACCCTGAGCACATGTGATAAATGTGAAAGGTTCTGGAGAAGCCATGGAGAAAGTTATGCTGCCTGTAACACCGTTCAGCATGACCGGTTTGGTGGTGGGTCAGTGATGGTCTGGGGAGGCATATCCTTGGAGGGATGCACAGACCTCTACAGGCTAGACAATGGCACCCTGACTGCCATTAGGTATCGGGATGAAATCCTTGGACCCATTGTCAGACCCTACACTGGTGCAGTGGGTCCTGGGTTCCTCCTGGTGCACGACAATGCCCAGCCTCATGTGACGAGAGTATGCAGCCAGTTCCTGGAGGATGGAGGAATTTATACCATTAAATGGCCCCTACGCTCGCCTGACCTAAATCCAGTAGAACACCTCTGTGAGAATATGTTTTGGTCCATCCAACGCTTCGGATCTGGCAGGAAATGGAGGAAATACCCCAGGACACCATCCGTCTCATTAGGAGCGCACCCCAACATTGTCAGGCGTGAATTCAAGCACCAGCCTGCTGCATCATTTTTTCGATTTGATTTTTGGGGTATCTTTGAATTCAGCCCTCTGTAGGTTGATCATTGTCATTTCAATTTGTCATCCTTTCGTTCCTAACACATTACCCACTCCATATCAGTATACTGTAGATATCCAGCATGACATTTTTCCCCATTGAGATGCGATGTGTTTTCAAAGTGTTCCTTTAATTGTTTTGAGCAGTGTATATACCATAGATCAAGAGTCAGCAACATGTAGATCTACCAGTAGATCGCAGACAGGTCACTGGTAGATTGCGATCTGGGATTGCTGACCCGCCATTCCAGAGCATCAAGCAGAGTGCAATGCAGAGGGACTGCTTGTAAAGTTGGAGTTGTAGTAGGGAGCAAAAGCTGCATAAACCAATGCCTCTGTAGTGCTGGCTCCTGTCCCATGAAGAGGGATACCAACTGCACTCCACCTCTTATCCTGGCTAGTGGTCTCCAGAGTAGTACCAGCAGAAGGAAAGAAGAGATCTTTAGATCAGTGTGAAGCAATACACTGGGTATAATAGTATGGGGCTGCTTTCACACTGTTGTGCTGCGGTTTACCCAGTCCTGCGGTTTTGGTGCACTTTCTGAAAGGGTTTTAATACCCCCCCCAACTTTACGTGTGAATGAGCCCTAAGGGTGCACTGCTCCTCCTCTGAAAAGCGATCTGTGTGTGTTTGACAGGTAGTGAGGAGGCAATAGGTTGCTGTCTCCACCACCTGATTCAAACCCATGATTGCTGTGCAATGTACGCAATTGCAACACGGTAGTACGGCAATTAGAAGTTTAAATGAGGTGTGAGTAGGAGACACTGTGCTGGGTAATCTTTGACTCCTCCCATGTTGTTCTTTAACCACTTACGGACCGCCCGCCGTCGTTTTACGTTGCTACTTTGAAGCGGAATATCGTTGTTATGGCAGCAGCTATCTGCCATAACCCCGTTATCCTCATCTTCAGCGGGCAGTCAGTTTTCAGATAAAAGTGTTCGCTGTGGCAGATTCGTGGTGAGATCACTTTTATCAGCGGTAGGAGAGGGCCCCTCCCGCCGCGCTTCGGTGCCCTCCACTGCTTACTGGAGGCGTCAGTAGCGGCAGAGGCGATTGGGTTCTTCTCCCTGTTAGGCATGGAGATAAGTGAGGGGAAGATAGCCCCCACTCGTCTCCATATCATTGCAGGGCGGAAGCGACGTCAAAACATCACTTCTGCCCATAGCTCTTAAAGAGACATTTTTTTTTTTAAATGACATTTAATTTTTTTTTATTGCATTTTAGTGTAAATATGAGATCTTTTTGACCCCAGATCTCATATTTAAGAGGTCTTGTCATGCTTTTTTTCTATTACCCTGTTTCCCCGAAAATAAGACCTAGCGTGACTGTCGGTAATGGGTGCAATATAATCCCTACCCCCCTAAATAAGCCCTACCCTGTTTCCCCGAAAATAAGCCCTACCCTGAAAATAAGACCTACAAGGACTTTAACTAGTGCTTATTTGGGGGGTAGGGCTTATATTGCAGCCATCACCGACAATCACGCTAGGTCTTATTTTCGGGGAAACAGGGTATAAGGAATGTTTACATTCCTTGTAATAGGAATAAAAGTGACACTTTTTTTTTTTTTAAAAGAACAGTATAAAAAAAAAAAAGTAAACGTGCCCTGTCCTGCCGAGCTCACGTGCAGAAGCGAACGCATACGTGAGTAGTGCCCGCATATGAAAACAGTGTTCAAACCATACATGTGAGGTATCGCCGCGATTGGTAGAGCGAGAGCAATAATTCTAGCCCAAGACCTCCCCTGTAACTCAAAACATGCAACCTGTAGAATTTTTTAAAGGTCACCTATGGAGATTTTTAAGGGTAAAAGTTTGTCGCCATTCGACGAGCGGACGCAATTTTGAAGAGTGACAATATAAAAACAAAATTGCACTAACGTTACTGTTATCTTATTTTTTAATTAAAAAAATGTTATTTTTTTTCAAAAAAAGTGCACTTGTAAGACCGCTGCGCAAATACGGTGTGACAGAAAGCATTGCAACGACCGCCATTTTATACTCTAGGGTGTTAGAAAAAAAGTTATAATGTTCTAGGTAATTTTCTAGCAAAAAAAATGTTTTTAACTTGTAAACACCAAATCTCAGAAAGAGGCTCGGTCCTTAAGTGAAACTATGAAAAATGTGGGGTTTTTTTTTCAAAATTTTTGGTAATTTTTGTTTATATAGCAAAAAAATAAAATAAACCCAGTGGTGATAATAATGTTAATAAGACCGAACATTTTGATATTCTCTACTTTCTGTTAAAAAAAAACAATAAAATAAAATGTCTTCATAAATTTAGGCCAAATTGTCTTCTGCTACATCTTTGGTAAAAACAAAAACAAACAATAAGTATATAATAATTGGTTTGTGTGAAAGTTATAGCCTCTGCAAACTATGGTATATAGTATGCAGTATATATTTGAAAATTGATCATTCCTGGCCTCATTTCTTGAGGCCCTTAAAATACCAGGACAGTACAAATAACCTCCAAATGTCCCCTTTTTTGGAAAATAGACATTCTGAGGTATTTAGTAAGAGGCATGGTGGGTTTTTTGCAATTTTTCGTCAATTTTTCGTCAAAATGTTTTGGAAAATTAAGTAATTTATTTATTTTTACACATTTTCACCAGTGCAGTATAGCACCATTATCAGATATAATGATTAGTGACAGTAGGTTAAAAAAAAATTGGCTATAGCTAATCACATGGTACAGGGTGCTGTGATTAGCCCAGGTACCATGTGATAGCTGTGGCTCAATAGGAAACACAGCTGTTATGTAAGGATGAGCTCAGGCGTGTTTGCAACCCGCACGTGTAGAGCGTGCCAGGAAGTCTGCACCGCACAGCGCTAATCACAGGCAGTGGGACATTTCTCGATCTCTGCAACTGTGGATGGGGTAAATGTCTCACTGCCTGTGATTAGCGATGCGCAGTGCCGACTTCCTGGCGGACTCTGCATGTGTGGGTTGCGAACACGCCTGAGCTCATCCTTACTGTTATGAATGAAATGCAAATCCAAAAATACGGCTGCTTGCAGTGCTCACAGGGCTGGAGGAGATGTAGGAAGTTCTGGGACCCATGTGTGTATAGGGCAGAAGTGATGTCAGCTTGGGGGCAGACCGCCTATGCATCTCCTCCAGCCCTGTTTTGGATTTGACGTGCAAGATATATTAAGTACTTTTAACATGTGAGTTGTGATAACAAAACATTTTTTAATAAACTGTTTGCCCATTGCTGCACTTCTTAGATGGTGCTGCCCTGTGTTTATATACTGGGATCACACAGGAGTGGTGGGGTAAACCACATGCTCATCACATCAGTGCCATCAGAGTGCTCATCAGTGCCATCACAGTGCTCATCAGTGCCATTACAGTGCTCATCAGTGCCATCACATTACTCATCCTTGCCACATCAGTGCACTCACAGTTGTCATCAGTGCCATCACAGTGCTCATCCGTGCCTCATCCATAGCATATCAGTGCTCATCCATGCCACATCAGTGCTCGTCTGTGCAAAAATCAGTGCCATCACAGTACTCATCCATGCCACATCAGTGCCAACACAGTGCTCATCAGTACCATCACAGTGGTCATCTGGGCCACATCATTGCCATCACAGTGCTCATCAATGTCATCACAGTGCCTATATTTGTGCCACATCAGTGTCATCACAGTGCTCATCCGTGCCACATCAGTGCCATCACAGTGCTCATCTGTGCCACATCAGTGCCATCACAGTGCTCATCTGTGCCATCACAGTGCTCATTCGTGCCATCACAGTGCCCATCAGTGCCATCACAGTGCTCATTCGTGCCACATAAGTGCTATCACAGTGCCCATCAGTGTCATCATTGTGCTCATCCGTGCCACATCAGTGCCATCACAGTGCTTATCAGTGCTCATCCATGCCACATCAGTGCCATCACAGTGCTCATCAGTGCCATCACAGTGACCATCAGTGCCATCACAGTGCTCATCCCTGCCACATCAGTGTCATCACAGTGCTCATCCGTGCAATCACAGTACTCATCAGTGCCACTACAGTGCCTCACAAATGTGTAATAGATAGTCAGGAAATTCCCTAGAATACCTGACAGTGCTCCCTGCATGTTGGGCCTCTGTATGTAGCCAGGCTGTGTAAAGGTCTCACACATGTGGTATCTCCATACTCAGGAGGAGTAGCAGAATGTATTTTGGGGTGTCATTTTTGGTATGTACATGCTATGTGTTAGGAATATCTTATATATTTACAACTTTGTGTAAAAAAAAATGTGTTTTCATTTTCTTTGCACATTTTCCAAAAAACGTACGCCTCCTAGATTTTGTGTTGGTGTGTTTGCTTTCCAAAATGGGATCATTTTGTTAGCGTTTCCATTGTCCTGGTGCTCCAGGGCCTTCAAAAGTGTAATAGGTAGTCAAAAAATTTGATGTATAACTTATGTCCCTAGAACACCTGACGGTGCTCCCTGTATGTTGGGCCTCTGCCTCTATGTGGCTAGGCTGTGAAAAAGTCTCACACGTAGTATCGCCATACTCAGGAGGAGTAGCAGAATGTGTTTTGGGGTGTAGTTGCAAGTATGCATATGAGAGAAATAAATTGTTAATATGACAATTTTGTAAAAAAAAAAAAAAAAAAAAATCTTCATTTTGCAAAGAATTGTGGGAAAAAAATACAGCTTCAAAAACTTACCATGCCTCTTACTAAATACCTTGGAATGTCTACTTTTCAAAAAGGGGTCATTTGGAGGGTATTGTTAGTGTCTCAAGAAATGAGATAGGCCGTCAGTACATCAGATGTGATTAGGAGTGATCAATTTTCAATGATAGGCACAGGGCTTTGTTTTGGCCTAAGCCGACAAGGCCTAGGCCTAGGGCGGCACTTTGCGGGGGGCGGCAAAAAAAGCCGCCCCCCGCATGAGAGGACGTCCCCCCACCCGATTCCCGGCTCCCGCGGCCACCCCCGCACACATGCAGCCCACGGCGGCCCCCTTGCTGTAGCAGTTGGCACTGCTGTGTATGGGCGTGCATAGCAGAGCTCACACCCCTCCATCCTCTGCCAAACACGCTCATACACAGCAGCACCCCCTGCTACAGCAAGGCGGCCGCCATGGGCTGCATGTGTGAGGGGGTGGGCGCGGGAGCCGGGAATTAGGAAGACGGGCGAGGGGGACTTTCTCTCATGCGGGGGGCGGCGTGTGACTCACGCCCCCATAGGCGCCCGGTGACTGGCGGAGATGGAGATTAATGCTCCGCCTTCCCTCCTCCGCACTGCTTTCCTTGACTCTTCTCCTCGGCACTGGGGCGGGGTCTGGCAGTGACGTCAGGAGGAGAGAGAGAGAAGCACAAGGGAACCCCCCAGGGCAGCAGGTAAAGTTATTTAAAAAATTATATCAGTGTTATGGGAACAGTGTTGGCATTTGATGGCACAGTGGCTACAATTGATGGGCACAGTGGCTGCGTTTGAGGGCACAGTGGCTGCAATTAATGGGGCACAGTGGCTGGGTTTGAGGGCACAGTGGCTGTGTTTGATGGGCACAGTGGCTGCGTTTGATGGCACAGTGGCTGCAATTGATGGGCACAGTGGCTGCGTTTGATGGGAACAGTAGCTGCGTTTGATGGCACAGTGGCTGCAAATAATAGGCACAGTGGCTGCTTTTGGTGGGCACAGTGGCTGTGTTTGGTGGGCACAGTGGCTACGTTTGATGGGCACAGTGACTGCGTTTGATGGGTACTGTGGCTGCGTTTGGTGGGCACAGTGGCTGCATTTGATGGCCCAGTGGCTACAATTGATGGGCACAGTGGCTGCGTTTGGTGGGCACAGTGGCTGAGTTTGATGGGGCACAGTGGCTGCGTTTGGTGGGCACAGTGGCTGCAACTGATGGGCACAGTGGCTGCGTTTGATGGCCCAGTAGCTACAATTGATGGGCATAGTGGCTGCGTTTGATGGAACAGTGGCTGTGTTTGATGGGGCACAGTGAGGCTGCAATTGATGTCTTTTGTTCTGAATTTTTTAGTTTGTTTCCACCCACCAAAAATTTTGAGCACCAGCCGCCACTGGCATGTGCAAAGTGCTCCATGCATGCTAAAATCAATGCAAACCCTTTAAACAGTCCACATTTAGTGAAAGTGCATTAATATGCAGATCATGATATTGCAATAAAGTGCTCCATCAATGCTGAAATCAATGCAAACTCATTAAAGAGGAGTCCCGCCCCCACCCCCTGAAAACATTAAAACTCAGCATCTACAAATACTGTAGCTGCTGACTTTTAATATTAGGACACTTACCTGTCCAGGGATCCCGCGATGTCGCCACCTCAGCCGATTTTCGGATTGGCTCTCGGGTTTTGCCACCATCATTCATGGTAAGGGAAACCGGACGGTTCACTACTGCATGTGTGCAAAGCGCGTTGCACTTTCTGAATGCCCCAGTGGAGGAAGGAGGAGGGGGGGCGAACTTCCGAGGGGGCAGTGCAGTCTCCAGGGGGTGGAAAGGGTACCTGTCAAAAACCGGTACCTGTTCCCCCCTCCCCCCCTGAAAGGTGTCAAAGCCTAAAGAGGAAGGGGTGTGGTTTACAGATGATAGGGTGGGTCTTAAACAGGAAGGGGTGTGGCCTCGGCAGCAAGGGGTGGGTCATATTTAAATTAGGGGGGGTGCATGAATTTAGTCAGGCCTAGGGCGGCACAAAACCTAAATACACCACTGGATTGGCACCATAGCTTGTAGACTCTATAACCTTCACAAAGACCAAATAATATCAAATCAAGTCAAGTCAAGCTTTACTGTCATTCCACTACACATGAGGACATACGGTAGAACGAAATGTTGTATCTCACAGGGCTACGGTATTTACAAAGAATAAAACACAGCGAAGAACTTAAAATAAAAAATTATAAACCTATACACATCTGGGAACTACGTAACTGTACATACAGTATACTGTGTATTTCTGTGTATTAAGAATCTTTGTAGCAGCAAGTTTTTTTATAAGTGTCTAGTGTATATTCAAGAGTAAAAAGGAGGGAAATTCAGATGTTCCTGGTCACAATATATAGGTTGTAGAAGAGGTTTCAAAGAGACTTGGAGTTGAGGGCTCTTACAGCCTGGGGGATAAACTGTTGAGCAGTCTGACAGTCTGGGTTTTGATACTCCGGTACCTTCTACCTGATGGCAAGAGCTGGAAGAGACTGTGGGAGGGATGGGTAGGATCCTTCACAATATTAATAGCTTTGCTGGAGCATCCTGTATTGAAAATGTCCAGGATAAAGGGGAGAGAGACACCAATAATCTTTTTAGCCGTCTTCACTAGCCGCTGCAGGGTCTTGCGGTCAGCAGAACATGCTCTCAATGGTTCCCCTATAGAATGTAGTCAGGATGGGTTGTGGGAAACTGGCTTTTTTAAGGCGACACTGCAATATACACTGATTTGGGTTATTTCTACCAAAGATATGTAGCAGTATAACTTTTGGACAAAATTTATGAGGACAAACTACTAATTTGCTACATTTTATAACAGAAACAAAGAAAAATGCATTTTTTAACAACATTTTCTGTCTTTTTTTTAAATTTATAGTGCAAAAAATAAAACAATAAATGAAAAAATAAAACACCCAGTGATAAAATACCACCAAAGGAAAGTTCTATTTGTGTGAAAAAAAGGACACAAATTTCATATGGGTACAGTGTTGTATGACAGAGTAATTGTCATTCAAAGTGTGACAGCGCTGAAAGCTGAAAATTGGCCTGGTTAGGAAGGGGTAAAAGTGCCCATTGGGCAAGTGGTTAATGGTCTACACTGCAAGACTGCAGATTGTGCGTTTAAAAAAAATTTTTTTTTTTCTTATTTATTTTATTTAATTATATATTTATAAATTGTGTTTAACCACTTCCCTACCCACATATAGTCATATGACGTCCTGGGATGGGATCTCCCATCATGGGTGGACGTCATATGACGTCCTGGGATTCCCGGCCGTCTAGGAGGCGTGTGCGCCCGCCACGTTGCTCGGGACCCGGTGCGTGTGCCCGGCGGCCGCGATGTCCGCCGGGCACACGCGTTTGCCCGTTAACCGGGCCGGACCGTGGATCTGTGTGTGTAAACACACAGATCCACAGCCTGTCAGGTGAGAGGAGAGCGATCTGTGTTCCCAGAACGGAGAAACACTGATCGGTCTCCTCCCCTTGTACGTCCCCTCCCCCTACAGTTAGAAGCATTCCCTAGGAAACATATTAACCCCTCCCCGCCCCCTAGTGGTAAACCCCTTCACTGCCTGTCACATTTACACAGTAATCAATGCAATTTTATAGCATTGATCGCTGTATAAATGTGAATGGTCCCAAAAATGTGTCAAAAGTGTCCGATGTGTCCGCCATAATGTCGCAGTCACGAAAAAAAATCGCGATCGCCGCTAAAAAAATAAATAAATATTTTTTTTAAAAAATTGCCATAAATCTATCCCGTATTTTGTAGACGCTATAACTTTTGCGCAAACCAATCAATATACCCTTATTGCGATTTTTTTTTTACCAAAAATATGTAGAAGAATACATATCGGCCGAAACTGAGGAAAAAATTATTATTTTTAAAAAAAAATTGGGATATTATAGCAAAAAGTAAAAAATATTGTGTTTTTTTCAAAATTGTCGCTCTTCTTTTGTTTATAGCGCAAAAAATAAAAACCGCAGAGGCGATCAAATACCACCAAAAGAAAGCTCTATTTGTGGGGAAAAAAGGAAGTCAATTTTTTTTGGGTACAACGTCGCACGACCGAGCAATTGTCGTTTAAATTGCGACAGCGCTGAAAACTAAAAATTGGCCAGGGAAGGAAGGGGGTGAAAATGCCCTGTATTGAACCGGTTAAAAAAAAAAATTTTGATGACTTTTATTGCTGTCACAAGGAATGTAAACTTCCCTTGTGACACTAATAGGTGGTGACAGGTACTCTTTATGGAGGGATCGGGGGTCTAAAAGACCCCCGATCCCTCCTTTGCACTTTAAAGTATTCAGATCGCCGAAAACGGCGATTCTGAATACTGTGTATTTTTTTAAAACCGGCGCCATTGGCAGCCGAGTAAGCGAGAAGTGACGTCATGACGTCGCTTCCACGTTTACAATTAGAAGGCTGGAACGAAGCCGCCCACAGCTTCGTTCCAGCCCACCCCCAGCCACCGGAGGCAGCCGATTGGTCACCGGGCCTCCCGATCGAATGGGCTGCCCGGTAAGAGCGGCGGGAGGCAGCGGGAGGGGGGACGTCCCCTCCCGCTCCTCCGGTATAACAGCCAAGCGGCTTTTAGCTGCATCGGTTGTTATATTCGGATAGCCGATCGCTGGCTTTAAACAACGGTACCGGGATGATGCCTGCAGCTGCGGGCATCATCCCGGTATAACCCCCGAAAGCCGAGTACGCACATCTGCGTACGCTCGGCGGGAAGGGGTTTAATATGCACTTATTACTTATTATGAAGAAGCTACAATTTAAATGTACATTATTTAAATTGACTTATTCACTTATTATGAAGAAGCTACAATTTAAATGTACATTATTTTTGTATGTTCAAAAGAAAAAAAGAAATATGTTTGCTGCAATTGCTAAGCTTTGCTTCTAAAAATGTAATTGCCTGGCTGTCATTCTGAGCCAACTACTTCAAGCAGGGGTCCACCTATCTATCGTTTTTTTTTTTTGAGTTCATTCACAAACTTTTCTTCTCAGCATTACATACTCACATATTGTGTGTAATATGTCCGCCTGTGTCAGATTTCGTCGGAAAGAATAACTTATATTATTCACTGCAGGCGGTTTCCATCTTCATTGTGGGCATTTGAAGCCCACAAGCATTTATTTCCTGGATGTGGTGAATGCTGTGCTCCCAGCATTCACTGCTCGTTCCCGCACAAGCTCAGTGGCATCCTGGGAAGCCTGAGACTAGCTCCCAGGAGTCTGGGAGAGGCTAGAAACACGCCTACTCCCACAGGAGGAGAACCAGGAAGTGCAAAGAAGAATAGAAAAATAAAAGGTAATTACGGCGATTTAAATTTTTTTAAAGGGCATGTCAGCATCTAGGCAAGGAAGAGAATACATACAGATATTGTTCAAAATTTGGGTGGAACCCCGCTTTCAGTATTCTCTGACCAAGAAAAAGCAAGACTTCTTGATGCATTATTGTTAATGATTGATGACTCAGGATCTAGTGCCAGAGACGGGCAAGAAACTAGTGTTTTCAGTAAGAGGTTAGTAGTGATAGCCTACATCTACATTTTCTTAGTACAGGTTTGTTTTAGATTTTGGTGATTAAACGCAAACTCCAGGCAGATATAAAACAAAAACAGTTGGTCATTGTACCCAAAGTAATTGTTATGGTATAGGTAGAACCCGAAGGACAGTCAGTCTACTTGACCTGATCCCAGCCCTTGTATGCCTCTGCAGCAGCATTCCAGTGATCTTATACTGCAGAAAAATGCTGCATTTGTTAGCAGGATTGGAAGTCAGTTGTTTCTGACAATCGGAAATTACAACATTACAATTTTAAAATATTTCTGGGATTGAGAGCAACTTGTACAGTGATGTTTTAAAATAAACCGGTGCCCAGACTAGACCAGACAGACAGGCCTTGGTGTCTGGTGGGATGAAAAATTAGTTGGGTACCAATTACCTCGACTTTTTACCTTTTATTGCTAAATTCAATTTAACACAAAATAAGACAGGTATTTTGAAGTAGCAATAAGCCCTTTAACCACTAGCCTATCGCCCACTGTCATTTGACGGCGGGACGGTAAGGCTCTAGTTCTGGGCGGACATCATATGACGTGAGCCCGTTTAAACAGGGCATGCGTGGGATCGTGTGCGCGCAGCCCTGTACTGTCAGTGGTGGCGTGTCACCGAGACACTGCTCGTCACCGACAGGGGTAAACAGCCACTGGGCATGGCTGTTT
The DNA here is from genome assembly GCA_037952925.1 of Lithobates clamitans. Classification (NCBI taxonomy): domain Eukaryota; kingdom Metazoa; phylum Chordata; class Amphibia; order Anura; family Ranidae; genus Lithobates; species Lithobates clamitans. The sequence goes on from JBBGZY010001072.1 coordinate 2,876,647, forward strand.
ACCACGTGATCGGCCGTGATGAAGCCACGGCCAATCACGAATGGTAACTCCCCACATTACACGGCACATGTGTGCGATCGTGAGAGCGCTGCGCGTGCACGTCGGTGGCGGCGTGTTCCCGAGAACAATGCTCATCACTGACGATAGTAAACAGCCATTGGCCAGGGCTGTGTACCACGTGATCAGCTGTGATCCATTCACAGCCAATCACTAAATGTAAACATAGAGCTGTCACTAGCTGTTACCAGCTCTTCTCTCCTCACACACTGTTTCCAGTGTGAGGAGAGAAGAGCCAGGAGCAGTGAGTTATAGATCTATGTTTAGTAGTGTCTGCACCAACACCACACCTGTCCCATCGCCCCCCCCAAGTTGTCATCTGTCACCCTATAAAAGTGCACCTGTCACATAAGAGACTGCCATCAGTGACCATCAGAGGTGCAACCGTCACCCATCAGTGACCGTGCCCTGTCACCCATCAGCGACTGTGCCCTGTCACCCATCAGTGACCGTGCCCTGTCACCTGTCACCCGTCACCCATCAGTGACCGTGCCCTGTCACCCATCAATGACCATCAGCGGTGCACCCGTCACCCATCAGTGACCGTGCCCTGTCACCCATCACTCATCAGTGACCGTCAGCGGTGCACCCGTCACCCATCAGTGACCGTGGCCTGTCACACGTCCACCCATCAGTGACCGTCACCGGTCACCCATCTGTGACCATCACCTGTTACCGTCCGTGGCCTGTCACCCATCAGTGACCATCGCCTGTCACCCATCAGTGACCATCTCCCATCACACCATCATCACCTATCAGTGAACGTCACCTGCCACCCATCGCACAGCCCATCAGTGACCGTCACCTGCCACCCATCTGTCACCCGTCACACAGCTACCCGCCACACAGCCATGTTCAAAAGAATATATAACAGTGAGAAGGCATTCTAGATCCTCTCAATGACTGATGAGAGCACCGGAGAGTTCTCATCAGATTCCAATTCTGATTCCGAATCAAATTCGGCATTTGGACTGATCGAGAGTAGTAATGATTCGGATGAAGAATGGGTCCCTCCTAAAAGGACATGACACTCTGGAAACCAGGCAGCCGCCAGCAACCAGGATTATATTCCCAGGCCCAGTACCAGCGCTGCCGCCCGCAATAGGCCCCATGAACAAAGGCCCAGTACCAACGCTGCCACCAGCGATAGGCCCCGTGAACAAATGCCCAGGCCCAGTACCAGTGCTGCCACATCACGCCTGAGTACTAGCACAGGAAATTCAACTCCCCCAACTACTGGATTGTCACATCCCCCAAGAGCCAGGGTCGCTACATACATGCCAGATGGTCTTGCCAACCCAACATGGCTGCCTTCCAACTCGGGATCACCAATTATTCCCCCTTTCACAGCACAGCCAGGTGTACAGGCCAACACCCAAAATTTTACAGAGATAGATTGCTTTCATCTGTTTTTGCCTGACACTTTGCTGCAATTCATTGTGGACCAGACAAATTTGTATGCCCAGCAGTATATTACCAACAACCCCCAATCATCTTATGCCCGTCCGTTTGAGTGGAGAGATCTGAATTTGGAGGAGTTCAAATTGTTTTTGGGCCTCACCCTAAACATGGGGCTTACAAAAAAAATGAAAGACATGCCTATTGGTCCACCAACCCCATCCACCATATGCCCATGTATTCTGCCTTCCCCGCAATCATCCAAATTCCGATAAGCTATATAAAATTCGCCCACTGATAAATTTATTTTCCCAACGATTTGCAAAGCTCTATGTCCCCGAGAAGCATATATGTGTGGATAAGTCCCTGGTACCATTTTCAGGCCGGCTAGGAATAAAACAATATATTCCTAGCAAAAAGGCCAAATATGGAGTAAAATTTTACAAGCTCTGTGAGAAAGCCACGGGATATCTTTATGCATTCCGCATATATGAAGGAAGAGATTCCCAGCTCCAGCACCCTGAGTGCCCGGCCTACATGGGCACAACTGGAAAAATCGTATGGGACCTGGCTTACCCACTTCTGAAAAAAGGATATCATATATACCTTGACAACTTTTATACCAGCCTGCCCCTTTTCAGACACCTATACATCGAAAAAATCCTGGCCTGCGGAACCTCAAGAAAAAATAGGAAGGGCTTCCCACAAGCCATGGTAAACAAAAAGCTGCAAAGGGGGGAAAGAGCAACACTGAGATGCAATGAAGTGCTGGCCTTGAGGTGGAAGGATAACAGGAACGTGCACAAGATGTCCACCATTCACGATGACACTACAGTTGTAGTTCAACAAAGATGAGGTCCCATTGAAAAACCGACATGTGTCCAAGATTATAATCTCTACCAGGGGCAGGGGGGGGGGTGGATTTCAATGATCAAATGATTCAGCCCTATTTGTCAATAAGGAGGTCCCGATTCTGGTATAAGAAGGTAGGAATTTATCTCATCCATTTGGCCGTTTATAATTCCTACATAGTCTACACCAAATCCACAGAAAGCCCCGCACCCTTCTTAAAATTCATAGAAGTAGTCACGTCCCTCATCTATCAACAAAGACCCCCCCCCCAAGACTCTGATGCTGTTAGCCGACTTCATGAACGCTACTTCCCGTACAACATTCCACCATCTGAAGCAGGCCGAAGACGGCAAAAAAGATGTTGCGTGTGCAGCAGAAGAGGGTTTCGAAAAGATATCAGCTTCCATTGTCCCCAGTGTCCCTCCCAACCTGGCCTTTGCATTGGTGAATGCTTCGAACTTTATCATACATCCCTAAAATATTAGCCCATATTTTCCCCATTTTCATCATCTGTGCTGACCATTTTCCATGCTTCCCCAAATAACCATGCCACTACCTTCCACGTGAACTGACCCTGGCCTGCTTTTTGACTATGCCTCTGCCTACCGTTTGGACTGCTTCCGTGTGAACTGACCCTGGCCTGTTTTATGGACTATGCTTTTTCCTACCGCTTGGACTGATCTTTTGCCCTGCTACTGTAGTACACAGGGGTCTCACATATGTGAGGGGCTCCAGAATAGTTTTTCCGGATGTAGAAAACAATTTTTTTTTGTTTTCTCCGGGTTTTGTAATTTCCGGACTAGGGTCTGGAGTCCGGAGATTTCATAGAGATTTGGGTGGGTCGAAGTCTCTACCCCTGTGCACAGGTCTTACCCGAGTGCGGCCCTCAGCCTGCTGCTGGACTATGCAAATAATTAGCTGTAGCAAGAGGCAGTATGTTTATGAAGGGCTGGAGAGCGGTACAATAATGAGTGTCAGCAGGTAACAGTGCACCAGGACCAGTGCACCAGGTGCTGGCTGTCTCTGCCTGGACAATTTCTATGGACAAATGCTTTGGCTGTGCTAACAAATATCCTTGTGCTGACTATGGACAAGATTCCTGCCTGCTGCCTGGATAATTACTATTGTTGTTTGGTATTCTTGGTATGTACATGCTATGTGTTAGCAATATGAAGGGCCTTCACAAATGATAGGTTGCCAGGAAATTATCTATGTAATGTATGCTCCTAGAACGCCTGATGGTGCTACTTGGATGTTGGGCCTCTGTATGTGGCCAAGCTGTATAAAAGTCTCACACATGTGCTATCCCCATACTCAGGAGGAGTAGCAGAATGTGGTTTGGGGTGTCATTTTTGCTATGCGTTGGAAATATCTTATAAATGGACAACTTTGTGTAAAAAAAATGCGTTTTAATTTTTTTCCCACATTTTCCAAAAACTTTTTGAAAAAAAAAAAAAAACGTTCAAAAGACTCATTATGCCTCATAGATTATATGTTGGGGTGTTTTCTTTCTAAAATGGGGTCATTTTGTGGGCAATTCCATTGTCCTGGTGCTCCAGGGCCTTCAAAAATGTAATATGTGGTTGAGTAATGAGATGTGCAATTTATGCTCGTAGATCGCCTGATGGTGCTACTTCAATGTTGGGCCTTTGTATGTGGCCAGGTTGTGTAAAAGTCCCACACATGTGGTATTGCCATACTCAGGAGGAGTAGCAGAATGTATTTTGGGGTGTCATTTTTGCTATGTATTTGCTATGTGTTGGAAATATCTTATAAATGGACAACTTTGTGTAAGAAAATGCGTTTTCAGTTTTTTTCCACATTTTCTAAAAACTTCTGGAAAAAAATAACCGTTCAAAAGACTCATTATGCCTCATAGATTATACGTTGGGGTGTTTGCTTTCCAAAATGGGGTCATTTTGTGGGCAATTCCATTGTCCTGGTGCTCCAGGGCCTTCAAAAGTGTAATAGGTGGTTGAGAAATGAGATGTTCAATTTATGCTCGTAGATCACCTAGTGGTGCTACTTCAATGTTGGGCCTTTGTATGTAGCCAGGCTGTGTAAAAGTCCCACACATGTGGTATTGCCATACTCAGGAGGAGTAGCAGAATGTATTTTGGAGTGTCATTTTTGCTATGTATATGCTATGTGTTGGAAATTTCTTATAAATGGACAACTTTGTGCAAAAAAAATGCGTTTTAATTTTTTTTCCACATTTTCCAAAAACTTCTGGAAAAAAATAACCGTTCAAAAGACTCATTATGCCTCATAGATTATATGTTGGGGTGTTTGCTTTCCAAAATGTGGTCATTTTGTGGGCAATTCCATTGTCCTGGTGCTCCAGGGCCTTCAAAAGTGTAATAGATGGTTGAGAAATGAAATGTGCAATTTATGCTCGTAGATCGCCTGATGGTGCTACTTCAATGTTGGGCCTTTGTATGTGGCCAGGCTGTGTAAAAGTCCCACACATGTGGTATCCCCATACTCAGGAGGAGTAGCAGAATGTATTTTGTGGTGTAATTTGTTGTATGCATATGCTCTGTGAGAGAAATAACCAGTTAATATGACAATTTTGTAAAAAAAAAAAAATCTTTATTTTGCAAAGATTTGTGGGAAAAAATTACAACTTAAAAAAAACTCACCATGCTACTAACTTAATACCTTGGAATGTCTACATTCTAAAAATGGGTCATTTGGGGGGTATTTGTACTTTTCTGACTTGTTAGTACCTCAAGAAATGAGATTCACCTGATGTACTGAAGGCCTGATCAGATGTTTTCAATTTTCAGTGATTGGCACCATAGTTTGTAGACTCTATAACTTTCACAAAGACCAAATAATATACACTAATTTGGGTTATTTTTACCAAAGATATATAGCAGTATAAAGTGTGGCCAAAATTTATAAAGAAAAATTATTAAATTGCTAAATTCTATGACAAAAACAAAGAAAAAGGCAATTTTTCACAAAATTTACGGTCTTTTTTTATTTATAGCACAAAAAATAAAAAAACCCATTAGTGATTAAATACCACCAAAAGAAAGCTCTATTTGTGTGAAAAAATGACACAAATTTAATTTGGGTACAGTGTTGCATGACTGAGTAATTGTCATTCAAAGTGTGAGAGCACCAAAAGCTGAAAATTGGTCTGGGCAAGAAGGGGGTTTAAATGCCCTGTTTTGAGGTGGTTAAAAGCAGCCGCTTGGTAATTGCTGTAAAAGCAGTCCCATTCTTTCCTAATATTAAGTGGATCTCTGTTTAATAAATATGTGTCTTGACATATATGGTGAAGGAAACCTTTACCTGTCCAATTAACCAGTTGCCTATTGGGCACTTTTACCCCCTTCCTGCCCAGGCCATTTTGCACCTTTCAGCGCTGTCACACTTTGAATGACAAGTGCGTGGTCATGCTACACTGTAACCATGCAAAATTGTTATCATTTTCTTCACACAAATAGAGCTTTCTTTTGGTGGTATTAAATCACTCCTAGGTTTTTTATTTTTTCCACAAAAAAAAGACCAAAAATTAAAAAAAGAAAGGTTTTTCTTAGTTTCTGTCAGTAAATTTTGTAAATAAGTAATTTTTCTCCTTCACTGATGGGCGCTGATGAGGCGGCACTGATGAGGTAGCACTTATGGGCACTGATTAGGTGGCACTGATGAGGAGGCACGAATATGCTGCACTTATGGGCACTGATAGGTGACACTGATATGTGGCACTGATGAGGACTGATAGGCGGCACTGGTGGGCACTGGGCACAGAGTGGTGGGCACAGATAGGCAGCACTGGTGAGCACAGATAGGCAGCACAGATAGGTGGCACCGATGGGCATTGATGGGCAGCAGTGATGAGCATTGATGGGCAGCAGTGATGGAAATTGATGGGCAGCACTGATAGCTAGCACTGACTCGCATCACTAATGGCCACTGATTGCTGGCACTTGTGGGCACAAATTGGTGGCAATTGTGGGCACTGGTTGGCACTGATTGCTGGCAGTGGTGACCAATCATTGCTGGCACTGGTGGGCACTAATTGTAATCAGGGCACTGATGATCAGTGCCCTGATTACATACCTAGCTGTCCCCTGTGAGAAGATGCCGCTGATCAGCTCTCCTCTCCTCACACTCTGTCAGTGTGAGGCAAGGAGCAATGATTACCGTCACCTCCCTGTTTACATGTGACCGGCTGTGATTGGACACATGCGATCACATGGTTAAAGAGCCGGCTCTTTAGACAGATCGGGGTCGCGCAAGAGCGGTCGTTCTGGGAGGCCGTCATATGACGTCCACTGAAAACGAGATCCGCACCGCCCAGCCGTCATTTGATGGTGGGTGAGCGGCAAGTGGTTAATAGATACCCATGGACCTCGCAGTCAAAGTTCCCTAAATGTGTGGGCCTCAAAATCAGCGCTTGGGAAAACCACTATGATTAATGAGCATCATGTCAAGATGGAAATTCTTGTTTGAAAATGTTTTTATGTTGTATGTATGTTACAAATTTATTATTGCTGGTATTCTTTTTCCCATGAAGAAATAAAATATAAAGAATTTTAAATGTATTAGCAGTTGTATGGTTGCCTTCAAAAATCCTGCCATAAGGGGCCCACAGTTTGGTATTACATATTCATAACTCAGTGATTGTCTTCCAACATTGATTACTGGAACCTTCTTCACAGTAACAGGCAGAAGCAACCTACCCACTGAGCTTAGGGAAGACCTGCAGAGCCCAAAAATTGTAAACAGTGCTTGGACTGGTTACAGTCTAGATACAGACTATGTTTAGTAAGGGGAACAAAAACAAAGTAAAAGGTCCCTACATAGATCAAGGGTATCCTCCTGAGAGAAAATAGGCTTTGATTCTCATAAAAAAATAATTCTAATATATTTATATTTTGTCTTTCAGATGCACAACTGACTCATGAACACACTTCTAGATTAAGACTTGTTGTCTTAGTTAAGATGTTGATACACAAGGGGCACCATGGTTCCTGCACATATTTTTCTTGACAAGCCTCAGAGCTTGTATGCCATGGAGACACAAGGGAAATTCTCAGGTGAAGAAAATGATCCTGAGGGTTTGCCATTTATTTAGTGTGGCAAAGATAGAAAATATACTGTTAGTAGTAAGAATCGCACTTCAGGTTTCATTGTCACAGCCAGCTTAACACTGCCAATAATTTTATTACATACTAATACTTAACTAAAATGTCTAGGTGATTTCAGCCAGGTTGTATATTATTTCTGGGGTAAATTTCTCCATTTTAAATTTTTGGGACACATTTTTGGGACCATTGACATTTATACAGCGATCAGAGCTATAAAAATGCACTGATTACTGTGTAAATGTCACTGGCAGGGAAGGGGTTAACACTAGGGAGCGATCAAGGGGTTAAATGTGTTACCTCGTTAGTGTTTCTAACTGTATGGGGATGTGACTTACTGGGGGAGGAGACATATTGTTGTTCCTACTTAGTAGGAACAAATGATATGTCTCCTCTCCCCTGACAGAACAGGGATTTGTGTGTTTACGCACACAAATCCCCATGCTGGTGCTCATGCTCCTTAACTATGTACCCATACGGGGTTTCGCCCAGTGGTGCCATTCTGCCGCAGTATATAGACGTGAGCTGGTCGGGAACCAGTTAAGATAGTTTTGACCAGTCACCAGTTTTAATGGATATGCATATAGAATGCTGTCTATGATTCTTTGGTGAAAATGTTATGTCCTTTGTTAATATTCTCAGCTAGAATCACTGACAAAATTCTGATCTCTTGTTTAAATAAAATAGGCTCACCTGACTCAAAAATATATGATACACTCTGAAAGCAGAGGCCCGCCCACCGCTGCAAAAATTAAAAGCCAGCAGCTACACATACTGCAGCTGCTGGCTTGTAGGCCTTGAGGCGGTACTTGGTCACACAATTAATCACATCCGGCTTCCCGTGGTTGTCTGTCTGTTGTGGGTGGAACGCACGCTGCTGCCGCGATCTGCTGGGTACTTCGTGCAGAGCAGGTTACCCATTGTCATAGACACGCTTTCTAGCCTCAGTGCCGGGCGATGGCACTTGTTATGTGAGTAGCCCTTTGGCTATGTTTGTTTTTATCTATTTTTACAATAAACGGTGTTACACTATGTTCGGTTCCTCTCCATCTGTTTTATATCCCTTATGTGAGACCCTGTGATGTGAGGACAGGAGTCCGGTCCACCTTTCTCCATTGCAGCAAGCATTATCTTGCTAAAGCCGATTTGACCTTTTTTTTCATTAAATTGGTCAACTCCACCTGGTACGCTGACACCCGTTCTATGAGCACTTTTTTGGGTGATTAACAGTGATGGTGAAGGTATTCTGCTGTCCACGCTTTGATGCCAAGATTCAGACAAGGATTTTACTTCTACCATTTGGTTATTTATTGATGGACTTATATTTTTTTGTTTTTTATTTATAAATCACTTGCTACATTTTGGTTGTTCACCTGATTTATTTATATTGCAATCACTCATTGTGCTATGGTAGTTTAGCAATCACTTTGTACTACCACCTTTAATGGTTAGTCATATTACCCAAATTTATTTATTTTTGGTCCACTTAAGTAGGCTGGTGTATTGTGAATTATATATAAGAATTTCATTATTTGTGTTCATTTGTGTTCAATTTGTGTTATATACTTATTTTATATATTCTCAGCGCTCCCCACCATTTTCTTCTCTCACGTATACACTGATGATTTTTCATCCAGTTAGGGTGTAGCTGCTATTATTACACTTTATTTAATTTATCAACACATTTTGGCACGGAATTTTGTTTATATTTGTTTTCTCACTGCAGCCTCACTGTGCCCACCTGTATCATCAGTACCCATCTGCAGCCTCACTGTGCCCATCTCCAGCCTCACTGTGCCCATCTGCAGCGTCACCTTTGAGGGTGTCTCCCGCTGTGTCATGCAACTGGAGTCTGTTCGGCGGCCCTCCACTGTAACAAAGCCCAGCCTCCTCCTTGTTCGTGATAGACGGAACACTGATTCAGTTTCCCAGCATTGTATCAGTGTTCAGTGTTCCGTCTATCACAGACAGGAGGAGGCGGGGCTTTGTTACAGTGGAGGGCCGCCGAACAGACTGCAGTTGCAGACGATACAGCGGGACATGACACAGTGGGAGATCCTCAATTGAGTATAAGCCGAGAAGGGCTTTTTCAGCATAAAAAATGTGCTGAAAAAGTCGGCTTATGCTCGAGTATATACGGTATATAGGGCCTCATAGATGGTTCATCCCATTTGTTTTGGTCCCTTCTTATTCCCCCTTTCTTTTATGTATTCACTTTGTTGTATGTACAGAGCTTTGCGAGGATTGTTCACTGCTCTGCTTTGTATTGTTCCCCTTTATCTTCAGAAAAGAAAATAACAAAAACAATTGAAACAGAAGATGAGTACACTGTAGTCGTAAAGGGATGGACATGGTCAGCAACAATACTCAGGTAGGCCGTGGCATTCAAATGATGCTCAATTGGTACTAAGGGGCCCAAAGTGTGCCAAGAAAATATCCCCCCACCCCATTAAACAACCAGCCTGAACCATTGATACAAGGGAGGATGAATCCATGCTTTTATATTATTTGTGCCAAATTCTGACCCTAACATCTGAATGTCGCAGCTGAAAGTGAAACTCATCAGACCAAGCAATGTTTTTCCAATCTTCCATTGTCCAATTTTGGTGAGTCTGTGCGAATTGTAGACTGAGTTTCCTGTTCTTAACTGACAGGAGTGGCACCAGGTGTGGTCTTCTACCGCTGTAAGGACAGTAATTCTAAGTGCCGGTTCACACAGGGGCAACTTGTCGCCTGACAAGTCGCCTCTCGTTCTGTACAATGGAACCGTTCTAATAGGAGCGACACAAGTCGCTCCGACTTAGAAAAAGGTTCCTGTACTACTTTGGGGGCGACTTAGGGCGACTTGCATAGACTTCTATACAGAAGTCGTTTTGCAAGTCGCCATGGGAGTCGTGTGCAGGTCGCCTTGGTGAGGCGACCTGCAAGTCGTGCCGCCCCTGTGTAAACCGGGGCTACATGATTGGGAGGGAGGACTGCAGTAACTCTTTATACTCTGGAATGTGATCACAAACCTTTACTACTAGGGCTTTCCTAATTTTTTAGAATGGTACTTCTGCAAGGATATGGGTCTTCCCTAGTTTTGATATCATTGATTACAGAGACCCAAAGCGATATAAGGGGCAGCTTAGGGCATCTCCAAAACTACAAATTTGAGGTATAATCACCATTAATCAGATTAAGGATGGGTTCACACTGGTGCGACACGACAGCCGTCCTACTTTGGATCCGACTTTGCCCTGCGACATGAAGCCGGCATGTGTCCGACTTTCAATGAATGGGGATTCGGCTTGGATCCCCGCCAATGTGTTTGGTATGAATCTTTAAGGGGGAACTCTGCGCCAAATTTTAAATTAAAAAAACGGCATGGGTTCCCCCTCCAAGAGCATACCAGGCCCTTGGGTCTGGTATGGACCTTAAGGGGAACCCCCTATGTCGAAAAAACGGTGTGGTGGTCCCCCCAAATCCATACCAGACCCTTATCCGAGCACGCAGCCGGGCCGGACAGGAATAGGGGTGGTGACGAACGAGCGCCCCCCCCTCCTGATCCATATCAGGCCGCATGCCCTCAACATGGGTGGTTGGTGCCTTGGGGGAGGGGGGCGCGCTGCGGCCCCCCCACCCCAAAGCACCTTGTCTCCATGTTGATGAGGACAAGGGCCTCTTCCCGACAACCCTGGCCGTTGGTTGTTGGGGTCTGCGGGCGGAGGGTTTATCGTAATCCGGGAGCCCCCCTTAATAAGGGGGCCCCCAGATCCCGCCCCCCCACCCTATGAGAATGAGTATGGGGTACATGGTACCCCTACCCATTCACCTAGGGAAAAGTGTCAATAAAAAAAAACACAGTACACAGGTTTTAAGATTAATTTATTAGGCAGCTCCGGGATCTTCTTCCGACTTGGGGGGGTCTTCTTCCGACTTCTCCCGGTGTTCCGCCTCTTCTCCTGGGCCGCTCCGCTATCTTCTTCCAGCTCTTTTGCCAGCGGGGGGGGCCCGGTCTGCTGCCGCTGTCTTGTCGCCGCTGTCTCGCCGCTTCTTCTCTTCATCTCTTCTTCCGATGTTGACACGATGCTCTCTCCGGCTGGAATGCTGTGTGCGAGCTGCAGAGCCATTTATATAGGCGGTGACCCCGCCCCCTTGTGACGTCACGGTCCCAGCATGCACAGGGACTCTGGCGTCATAAGGGGTCGTGGTCACCGGGTGATGTTGACCACGCCCCCTTATGACGGCACAGTCCCAGCATGCCCCAGGACAGTGACCTCATAAGGGGGTGGGGTCACTGCCTATATAAGCCATAGCAAAGCGCACAGAGAGCATTCCAGCCGGAGAGAGCGTCGTGTCAACATTGGAAGAAAGGCAGAAGGCAGAAGTCCGGACCACCGCTAGCAATAGAGCTGTAGAAGATAGCGGAGGAGCCGGCAGAAGATCAGGACACCAGGAGGAGACGCCGGAGAGACCCCCGAAGTCGGAAGAAGACCCCGGAGCTGTCTAATAAATTACTTTAAAAACCTGTGTACTGTGTTTTTTTTATTGACACTTTTTTCCCTAGGTGAATGGGTAGGGGTACGATGTACCCCATACTCATTCACAAAGGGTGGGGGGCCGGGATCTGGGGGCCCCCTTATTAAAGGGGGCTCCCGGATACCGATAAGCCCCCCACCTGCAGACCCCGACAATCAACGGCCAGGGTTGTCGGGAAGAGGCCCTTGTCCTCATCAACATGGGGACAAGGTGCTTTGGGGTGGGGAGCCCGCAGGGTGCCCCCCTGCCCCAAAGCACCCACCCCCCATGTTGAGGGCATGCGGCCTGGTACAGTTCAGGAGGGGGGGCGCTCACTCGTCCCCACCCCCATTCCTGACCGGCCGGGCTGCATGCTCGGATAAGGGTCTGGTATGGATTTGGGGGGGACTCCACGCCGTTGTTTCGGCGTAGGGAGTTCCCCTTAAGGTCCATACCAGACCCAAGGGCCTGGTATGCTCCCGGAGGGGGAACCCACACCGGTTTTTTATTTGAAATTTGGCGCGGAGTTCCCCCTCAAGATCATCTGAGCACAAGTTGCATGCAGAAGTCGGATCATGCGAGACGGCGATCCGACTTTGATCCGACTTCAATGATAGTCAATGGGCTGAAGTAGGATCAAAGTCGGACCAAAGTAGTACAGGGAGCATTTCTAAAGTCGGAACGACTTGTGTCAGACCAGTTAGGACGGCTCCCATAGAGAAACATTAAATTTCACACGTCATGCGACATGAGCTCCCAATGTCGGAGCGTTTGTCGGACCAGTGTGAACCCAGCCTAACACTTATCTGTAGCATTTTAGAAGAATGTTTATGAGAAGATCACTATAATGAAGTTGAAAAAGTATGGGGGGCATCAAGTATTTGGTGGTAGAGTGGAATGTAGACCATGGCCTCGCAGATTACCACAGTAATACAAAAAAGTGTACAGACAATTTTGAAACAGCTATGGCAATCAAAACAAAGTCATGACAAATATTTAGTATGCTCACTAAAATACAACAAAGTGCTTGTGAGATCAGTGCTGCAATGATGATTACATGTGAATGGGATAAGAGATTGCCACTTGTTCACAGGTGATCCTTTTGTCTTGTACAAGACTTAGTACATGGTGTCACAGGCAGGTTTCTCCAGTAGATATGTTGGTTACAAAAGGAGAAGGCAGTCTCAAGGCAGTCAGTGGAGGGGATATGTGGACATCACAGATGACTAATAGTAGAGAGTGTGACCTAAGCCATCAAGAATGCAGTGTGCCCCAAGCAAGACTGAACAAGGTCCATATTAGACCATTTTAGATTTGCAGCTATCTTTAGTGTTCTATATATTTTTGGAATCATGACTGAAAAAAAAAGTACAGCACTATTATAGAATATTCCTGAGCGAAACATATTTTTATAGCGAGCAAATATGTAATCCTACGCAGGGTGTCAATCTCCTCTATGACAATTTTGCAGTGGATAGAACAAATTAATACTTTAATCCCATTCGAAAAATACAGAATTATAACACAGGAAATGTTTGAACGAGGTTCCTAAAATTTGGAATTTATAGATGGGATATTCAAAATGAAACATCTCGTAATTAAGAAATAATGGGCTCTGTTAATAAGGGATGCTATAGATTGTGACATCATCTGCATGTGTTGTGTTCTCTTTCTACATATATAATGTAAAATATTAAATAGTAATTAAATGGGACTGAGTGCATAAAACAGGCAGCCAAAACTGATGTTTTTTTTGTAAATATTTAGTAAATTGATGACAGACTTGATAGGATGTAGGATACTTAAATGTACATTTGTCTTATTGTACTGTCTCTTTTTTTACACTGTAGTTTTCATCAATATGACTGTGCTTTAGTTTGATAAATCTATATGTGTGACGGAATTGGTTATAGTTCAGGAACTGATATTGCTTTTTGTATGTTAGAGTTGCTGGGGCTTTCCACAAGATTTTTGAATATATCTGCAGGCACTAAACTGCATTCAACATGACCACAAGTTCATGTTAATGCCTTGCTCTCAAAAACAAAGGGACTAATGTCAATAATCAATAATACTTGGTCAGTTTGTGCTTTCTCCTCTTTTGACTGCCTGCTGCTTACCTTACTTACCTTCTGTTTTCTCCCTCATCACCTCACTCACCCACTGAAGAGTAAAGAAGAAAAAAAGTGTAAGCTCCAAGGTTGTCTGGATTTGACAGCACTTGGGTCAGAGATAGATTACTCAGGGCCCATTGCTCTGTCGAAGCATCAGGAAGCAAGAGTCACATGTTCCCCCAAAACAAGTGTTTCTCAATCTTTTTTCAGTCAAGGCATCTGTTAAAGTTCTGCACAATATAAAGGCACCCGTTCTAAGATATAGAAAACTAAATTTTTTTACAGAATGCTGCAACATCCACACACATTGGACACCTTGCATTAGAGATGATATATTCTATCAAAGCAAACACGCCTTTACACACTGGTATTGACTAGTATTCCAATGTTTCTCTTCTCCCTCAGTCTTTCTATCTCACTCAGCTAATGTGAACCCAGTGCTGACAGAGGGGGGTAGGGGAGGCCAAACAAGGATGCTGTGCAGGCAAGGCACCTGACATCCTTCTTATCAACTGATGATATCATTGGTTACTAGACACCAGTGGCTAGAAGGTTGTAATGGTGCACAATGAAAATCTTAGGGTGAATGCTCCTTGCGTGGATCTTGATGTTCAGTTGTCTATTCAGGCTGCACCTTAATGGGCTTCTGTTAGGCCCCTTTCACACTGGGGCGGTGGGGGCGTCGGCGGTAGAACAGCGCTATTTTTAGCGCTGTTTTACCGTCGTTTTTGCGGCTGTATTCGGCCGCTAGCGGAGCGGTTTTAACCCCCGCTGGCGGCCGAAAAAGGGTTAAATCCGCTCGCATAGCACGGCTATAGCCGCAGTATAGCCGCGCTGCCCCATTGATTTCAGTGGGCAGGAGCGGTGAAGGAGCGGTGAATACACCGCTCCTTTACCGCTCTAAAGATGCGGCTTGCAGGAGTTTTTTTCTTCTTCTGCAAGCGCACCGATTCAGTGTGAAAGCACTCGGGCTTTCACACTGAACAAACAGCAGTGGCTGTTTTGGGTCGGTTTGCAGGCGGTATTTTTAGCGCAATAACGCCTGCAAACCGCCCCAGTGTGAAAGGAGTCTTAGAGTGTGCAAATTCACTTGTATTATACTACAATTGCAAACCTGAAAAGGAAACCCTCACTTGCAGAGATATTTACGCCAACCAGAAGCTATACACACTCATAGATGCAGGAAGGAATTGATTGCCACAGTATTTTGAACTTTAAAATGTACAGTCTGTTATAGTTATTTGTCATAAATGTCAAATGTGTCAGTGTATAGCTTATTTAGTGTACAACTAGATGAAAAAGATGAAGTACTTGCAATTTTAAGTTGTAAAATGCCTGGCTGACACTTTTTTTTGTCATGTGGTTTTCAAGAAAGATATATTTCAGATTTCTTCAAACACAATTATTAACCATACTCTGTGCTACTTTTCTAAATTAATATATTTTCAAACTGCATATTCTTAGCAAACCGAAAGATTTACAAGACAAGTGCTGTGGGGTTTCATCTTTCCAACTGTGCTTTAAACTTACATACTAAGGAGTATTATTACAAATATGGTAATTGGAATATTTGTGTTTGTAGGTTGAAAAATGTCAGCCCCAAAAATGGTCAGATATGGTATTACTGTGCCACAGCACCAACACTGACCACAATAAGATAACATTTTAAAATTAATTTAAAAGCATTTTATTTTGGGATATTTGTAGTTAAAAGATGGTTCTTTTATATAGGTAAAAATAGTCAATCTTTGATTTACATTTACTGCTTATATTTTCCAATGAATTCAATATCTCTGCAAGCAATAGTAACTAAGAGATGCACACGTTATTACTCATTGTTTACAACTGTGACTTTATATATTTGGTTTCATGGCATTGCTTGTTTACTTCTGTGACTAGCCATTCTTAAGGTCCACATAGATGGACAGGTCTCATGGAGAAAAAACATATACAGCCAATATTTGGATTCAGCATATGGGTGGCAGGAGAATATTCACTTATTGGTCACAGAGATACTCTGATATTTTAAGAAATGTCTACAAACAATTACAATAATTTCTGATGCTTGATATGGCTTGTTATATGCATTGGAACTGCCAGAATGAGGTGTCCAGTTAGAGTCAGAGAAAGATTGTTTTAGACGGGCCACCATTGCCTGCCAAGGCCAACATACTCTGACATGTCTAATCAATTAAGGTAGAAGATAGAGGCATGCTGCAATATATACAATATGTTTTGGCTTGAAAAATCTGCCTGTGTGTGGGAAATGTGTACCCATTTTTTTATTTTTTGGTAACTTGTAAACATTACATGTGCTGTTTTGCTCACCTTACTGAGTGACATTGATTAAAAACGACTTTTCTGTTTATCTGCCATTATGAATTGGTTCCGTTACTTCAGTAAACATTGCACCTTTGCAGTGAGTTTGTGGTTTGCAAATGCTTTTGTTCTTGTACTATAAAGGTCAGAATTAGACATCTCTGTAAGCAGCACACTGTTTTTGAGCTGAAAAATTAACAATAATTACTGGTTTCTGCCTCTATTTACAGGATCACCATTCATTAATGACTTTGGTTCTTCCTAGTGTAACGTCTTGTAATTGTATATGGTAGAAGACACTTCAGAGTATTACTAGGCTCCAGTGAGGCAGGGTACAGCCTTTGAGGCAGACTTAAAGGGGATTTAAACCCGAAAAATTTATTTTTTATATATCATACTGTAGAGTATAAGATTTGCTATCATTTGAGCCCAGTCTTGCCTCACAGAGTTAATCCATCTCTGAGCAATCCTCTTTTATTGTTCAGTGAGACAATTCTTGACAAACTGAGAAAAACTTTGTCAAATACTCCCCCTTGCTGTGAGTGACAGGTGATTTACATCTCGTGCATTAGCCTAAAAGACATGCAGTATTTTTAAATTCCCTCCCCCACTCCTTTCTTCAGCAGCTCTGCAAGGATTGGCTGTTCCACGCCTCACCATGATTTGGCATGCTGAAGTCATGTGGTTACTTTCCTGTCTTTTCACTGGATGTTAGAGATCATAGCAGAAGTTCAGCAGAAGTTCAGTGTTAGAAATACACAGAGAAAATGCATATTGACAAGGGGAGTGTAGAGGTGGGTGGGGAGTCTACTGACAACACCCACCGAGCTCCAGACAACAGACCCACCCACAGAATATGCAGTTTTTCAGGTCTAATAACAGACAGAGGGGAGACATTTGACAGGTAAAGATACATGCAGGAGGCATGTATATCCTTATAGATAACCCCTATGGCAGTAGTTTAGAAAGGATGACATTGGGTTTACATCCACTTTAATACTGCCCTGTTATGGGGAAGTTTGCATTGTTATTTTGACCAAGTATATCTTCTTGCTAGGTCTGTTACATTAATATTTTAATCTTGTATTGGTAAACATGACTCATAACTTTTGGATTGTTAACGCCTATGAAAGAACACTTGCTGTTTTGCATCAAATGATTTGGGAAGTAGAGAAGTCATTATTTATTTTATTTTTTGTTTCGTTTCAATATATTTTATTTTCAATAAAAGAAAAAACATCAGTAAACAGAGATACAGAGATACAATAAGGGCCATTAACCCTGAGACGACCGTCATGCTCACGGGGATAACATATACGTCAAGACGAGCTAAACAGGATATTATACATGTATTGGACAAAACCTGCAGTGCAAATTGGTCAGGGTTTCTGGATAGCGAATATGCTCTCTGTGTCCATCAAATAAAGAAAATGGCATCAGGGAGGACAAGGGGGAATTGAGGGGGAAGCTCCACAACCCCGATAGGGGGTCACACTGTGGCAAGGCTCCCCACACCCCATCACCCCCCGCCCAAAAAATTACTGAGAATTGCTCAAACTTGTATAAACTCTAACTAGGCCTAAAACATAAATTGACTAAACATGTCAAACAGCCTCTGAGCATGCGAGATACATTGAGTCTAGTACAAGAGAGGCTACTAATTAAAACCTGCTAAATGAAAGTGAAACACATAACTGGTTTTTGGGTCACCAGGGAGCTTCTCTATATAGAGGGATATGAAGAGTCCAGATCTGGGACAGTGTCTGACCCTGGTTTTGGCTAGGCGCACTTGGAGAAAGGGAGGCCAAGTAACTAACAGAAAGAGGAAAGAAAGAGAAAGAAAAAGAAAGAGGTGAAGAGGGATGTAGATAAGAATGGGAGTCGCCAGGGGGGGAATGAGCGAGTAATAGTTACTCTCGAGGTCAATGTTAAAGGTTAACTCCTACAAATGTTGCCCAGGGTTCCCAAGTTTGTTTGAATTTGTCGGAGCTGTGCAGGATTACACTTGCCATCTTCTCTTGGTTCATCCAGGAGATCTTTCTTTTTGCTAAAAGGGTTGAGACAGATGTTTTTTTCCAGGCTTTTGCCAGGGTAAGCTTGGCTCCTAGGATGATAAAAAATGAGGCATGTAACCCTGGAGGCCTCCTTTACTGGAAAGTTAAGGGGCGCTATGAGGGGGGATGTTTGGACAGAAATTGTGGTAATTTTGCGGATCCATGAGAAGATCTTGTGCCAGAAATGGCATGTTCTGGGGCAAGTCCACCACACATGGAGCATATCGCCCCTTAGGGCACATCCCCGATAACAGAGGGGGGATGCTGATGGAAAAATTTTGGCCAGCTTCAAAGGGACTATCTACCATCTAGTTAACACTTTTATACTTGCTTCCATGAGACCTGAATTGAGAATGCCTTTGTAAGATTGGGAGAAATTTTCTGTGCCAAGTTTCCAGTTTCCAATGTTGGGACAAATCTTTCTCCCAGGCCAGCATGTAGGGTGTCTTGGACTGAGCGGATGACAGTGCCTTGTAAATCACCGAGATTCCCCCCCTCTACTCATCAGCTTGACCAAACCATTGTTCATATGCAGTTATTTGAGGTCCGTTTGGAAATGTTTTGCAACATTTGTGTAAGAAATTCGAGATCTGGGTGAATCTAAAGAATTCGCATGCAGGCATATCTAGGTTACTAACGCAAAATGCTTTAGAGAGTGGGCCGAGAGGTCTAAGGAAGTGTCCTATTCTGTAGCTCTTTGTCGAGCCACCACTTGAAGGCTTTTATGTTAAGGCCCTTGGAAGTACCAAAGAAGATTCCCCCTTCCACTCTAGATCTAAATAGGACAGCTTTGGAAAATCTGTGGCCCCCTTTGCCCCATATAAAAATTTAATGAGTTTGGCTTGAAAATGTATTAGGCGCATATTGTCAACAGGGATCGGGAGGGCCCTAAAACAGTATAAGATGCGGGGGAGTAAGGTCATCCTAATCGTATTTATTCAGCCCAACCAGGAGAGGGAGAGCCGGGACCACCGGGAGAGGTCTTCCTCCAGTTTTTTGTATAGTGGTGGGTGGTTTGCTTGGTGGAGGAGTTCAATCCTGGGGGTCAGTTTGATCCCCAAATAGGTAATTGCTGAGTCATTCCAGGTGAACCGAAAGCTTTCCCCAAGCCTGGCTAGAAGAGAATCTGGGAAGTTAATGTTAAGTGCTTGGGATTTGTTGTAATTGACCCTAAGGCCAGAGGCCGCCCCAAATTCTTCTAGGAGACGACATATATTGGGAAGGGAGGTTAGTAGAAAAGAGCCAAACAGTTAAATGTCATCCGCAAATAATGCGCATTTGTGGCAACGGGAGCCGCATTGAATGCCTTAGATGTTCAGATTGTTTCTGATGGCTATCGCCAAAGATTTGATTGCTATAGCAAAAATTCATGGGGAGAGTGGGCATCCCTGTCTTGTGCCTCTCGATATGGGGAAAGATTCAGAGTAAAATCCTTGCAGACGCACCTGAACCGAGGGGGATGAATAAAGGGCATGCATGACATTGAGGAATGATTCCCCAAAACCCCATTAGAGTGGAAAAGATGCATGGCCATTGAACAGAATCAAATGTTTTTTGGAGGTCCAGGGAAAGCAGACAGCCCTGCCTGAGAGCACCCTTGTCCCACTTAGAATTGAGGAGGGATATTATGTCAATTGTGCGTCAGGACCCTGTCTCCCCGGGGAAAAAAAACCCCACTTGGTCCTTGTTAATGTATAGACTAATGAATGAGGCTAGGCGGTCTGCAAGGATTTTAGTCAGAATTTTTAAGTCATTGTTAATCAGAGATACCGACCTATAGTTGCTGACTGAGCAGGCATCTCTGTCTGGTTTGGGTAGGACTGTAATATAGGCCGTGTTAATTGAGGTATCTAATTGGCCCTATATGTGATTTCAAATTTTTTATGACCGCGCATACTTCCTCTGTGGAGATAGGGGCGTGTAGTTTCAGGCGGTGTCTATCCTCCAATATGGGGATCTGGATGTTGTCAAGGAAACTATCTACCACATTTTGAGACAGGCTGTTCTCTCCGCTGTATAGATATTTATAGAAGTTTTGGAATTCCCCCATGATACGTTGGGGGTTCTGAGACAGAGTGCTGCTGTGAATTTTAATTTTAGGGAGTGCCAGGGTTCTAAATTTCGGTGAAAGCCTGCCTGCGAGCATAGAACCGATGTTATCACCATGACAATAAAATCGGGATCTATTCCAGCGCAGCCATTTTTCTGCCTTTGTAGTTAGGGCTAGGTTCAATGCCATACGGGCTGCATCCAGCTTAGTTGTGGGAACAGCTCTTGGGTTGGCCTGTTCGTCAGTGGAATGAAGGCTAGAGTAATGAGGATATGATCTATTCTCGCAAAAGATCTGTGGGGGTTGGAGAAATGTGTGAAGTCTTGCAAAGTTGGGTTCACTTCTCTCCAAATATCCACCAGTCCATGTTGGAAGATCAGTTTGGCTATGCAGAGGCTCTGTTTGGTGGGTCTAGTGAGGCGTTTGCCAGGGGGGGGCGTAACTTGTCCAGCCCCTGGTCAAAACCTTTGTTGGAGTTGCCCCCAAAAATCACTGTGCCCTCCAACAATGGCGTTAGGATTTTTAACAGGTGTTGAAAAAAGGCTAGTTGGCCTTTGTTGGGGACATAGTATGATATGAATGAGGATAGTTGGTCGTCCAATTCCCCCACTATGAGGATATATCTACCTTCTGGGTCTTTGAGTTCAGATTTGAGGGAGAATTTACACCGCTTGGAGATGATCAATACTGGAGGGTCATTAGCAATCGAGGTGGGAGCCACTCTAGGTGATTATTAGCACTTACCAATAGGAGTCCACGGGGCCCAAGGCAGTCCATACACCAGATGAGGACCTCTGAGAGCGCCAGTAGGTATCGAGGGACACCCCCCCCCCCAGTCGACTTCTGCAATGAAAGGGTAATTAAAACATTGTTGAAGAGGGAGGAAAGAAAAACAGAAGAGAAAGTCGGAGGATAAGAGAGTCTCCCATAAAGTGGAGGGGACAGAGTCCTCCATCAGTAGGTGTGAGTCACACTGAGATCCCTGTAGAAAACAGGGATTGGTCCTGTCCAGAGAAGGGAAGGTACCTGTTCTACTAGACAGGAAGGGGTGCATGAACACCACCCCAGCAGAGAGGCCTCATGCAATGGATTGTGTATACCAAAAAGGGGCACTGGGCCCAGCTTTTACAAGGTCACCTCTAACATAACAAGCTTCAAGGCTAAGGCAGACTTGGAGGTGAATATGCAGCAGTCAACAGTAAGCAATAACTAAAGACTTACTTCTATTAGGCAGAAAAGTGCTAGCCTGGATCCTTAAGGATTAACGGGTCCTGAGGGCAAGGGGTGGGGAAGTGGGAGGAGGGGAACAGCTAAGAGGAAGGGATTTTATGGGAGAAGGCACCCCAAAAATTTTGACTGTAATGGAAAGTTCCCCTGTGTTGTTCAGAAGCTATGTCTAGCTCCCCCCCCCCCCGCAACGGGTAAAAGAAAAATAATAAAAGGGGGTAGAATCTGGTGTGGTTGGTCGGGACAAAATCCGAGTCAGTGTCCTTCCTGGGTTAAGTGCCTCACGAGACCGCCTCGGCAGAGGCGTGAGGGCACTCCTAAGGGGTACTCGGCTCCCGAGGCACAGATGGGGAGTTCATGTTCTATAAATTAGCAGTTGGGAAGAATAAAAGGCGAAAAGGGTAAAAAGATGATGTTCATCCTATGAAGTTCAGGGAGGAATGGTTTCCTTGGATTTCTTTGATCTGGTAGTTTCCCAGACCGGATTTAAGGGGCTGGTTGGGAATTGTCTCTTTGCTGAGTTCGATTGTGATCCAGGCTGTGGAATATTCGGGTCTTGGCTGATGAGACCTAGTTGCAGCAAAAGCTTTTCTCCTTCCTGTAGGGACCCGAAGGTGTATGGTTTGCCTTTGAAGAGGAGTTTAAGTTGGAACGGAAAGAGCCACCAATACTTAATTTCTTTGTCCATCAGAATCTGAAGTAACGGTTTTAAGGCTCTCCTTTCTTGGATAGTAGATGGGGACAGGTCCGCTAATATTTGCAGATGGTGGCCCTGAAACACAATTTTGGACATGGCTCTCGATTTCCTCATCACCTCCTCCTTGACAGAGTAGAAATGTGGTCTCACCACAATATCACGGGGGAGGCTGTTGGCCCTAGGGGGTCTGAGAGCTCTGTGAGCCCGATCCAGCTCCAGTCTGTGCTGAGGCGTGTCGGGGAGCAAGTCCTTAATGAAAGATCTTATGGTTTCAGGGATATCTTTATAGGACTCTGGGAGCCCCCTGACTCTGAAATTGTACCTCCTATTCCTGTTCTCGAGGTCATCAATTTTAGCATTGGTTGTCTTTAGTTGTTCCTGCAGTAGCTGTATACAAGCAGTGTTTTGATTTGTTCTGGCAATGGTGGCTTCTAGTTTAGTTTCTATGATTTCTATGTGGGCCCCTATGCTCTGGAGGTCAGCTTTAATGTCGCTCGTAATCTTGTTAGCTGTATTATGCAGTCCTCTATCCAGAAGGTCGGCAAACTTGGCAAACAGGTCTGCCACATTAACAGGCTGCAGTAGGCCTGAGTCCCCAGGCTGTAGTGGCTGGTGGGTCTGGGAGGGGCCAGCCTCCATGGGGGAGAAGTCCAGGTCTGTCAGGGATTGTTCTGTGAGGGATTCAGTGGATGCTGGGGAAACTGGGTACAGGGGAGGGTTACCTTCTGTGAGTCCTTGCTGCAGCATGGAGGGGGAGGTCACGGGCCTTGTACTGGAGAGGCAGGCTGGTACAGAGCTGTGAGGAGCGGCCACCATTTTGGCTGTCCCGGTCCGAGACAGGGCAGCTTCAAATGCTGGCTTTAGATTTCTCCTCACTGCTCCTGAGTACATCGGGAGTTTCCCTGGGGCTTCCACCGATCATGGGGGGTCAATCCAAGCAGTGATCGCTGGCGGTAGTGCCCTTAGAGAGGCCTGTGCTGCTGAGGTGGGACGGAGCTCCCGGACTAATGCCCCGTACACACGGTCAGATTTTCCGACGGAAAATGTGTGATAGGACCTTGTTGTCGGAAATTGCGACCGTGTGTAGGCTCCATCACATATTTTCCATCGGATTTTCCGACACACAAAGTTTGAGAGCAGGATATAAAATTTTCCGACAACAAAATCCGTTGTCGGAAATTCCGATCGTGTGTACACAAATCCGACGGACAAAGTGCCACGCATGCTCAGAATAAATAAAGAGATGAAAGCTATTGGCCACTGCCCCGTTTATAGTCCCGACGTACGTGTTTTACGTCACCGCGTTTAGAACGATCGGATTTTCCGACAACTTTGCGTGACCGTGTGTATGCAAGACAAGTTTGAGCCAACATCTGTCGGAAAAAATCCTAGGATTTTGTTGTCGGAGTGTCCGAACAAAGTCCGACCGTGTGTACGGGGCATAAGTGTCCATTTTAGGTGCTGCCGCACATGCGCCGTCATTACTTTTTTTTGCTATTAAGGTTTTACTTTAGCGGAATGGTGATGTTAAAGTGAACTTTTAGCTTAATCCAATATGTTAGTATTTATTTTCTGCTGCATAAATACCTTGAGGTGCCTACATATACACCTTTCTTTTTGGACAATGCAGCTTGAGTATTTGAACTGTATTTGAACTTTGTTTGTCCTGAACCTTGAACTCTTTGCTGTTGTTGCTGCAAAAGTTGTGATTACATTTCAGGTACTTCCCCTTGTAACTCTTGCAGTTGTGCTTGTAAGCCTTGAATCATCTGGGTTTGGTTTGCCACAGCCTCAGTTAGCGAAACAACATGTTCAATCAGGGATCATGAAGTTGAGGCAATCTCATGTTCTTTTGGCCAGATTATTTTGTTAGGAGAATACCTGCAGAGAGTGGAGACCAATGGCCCAAAACATCAGGCTAAGCACCATTCTCAGTTCTTAAAAGGTTGAATTGTCTGATCCGCTACACAGAAGTCCGGTGTTGGAGTCACAAGCCAAGGTCGATGCAAGAGAAGAGTTTTGTAAACAGGGGTCACAAGCCAAGGTTGATTCCATGTAGCAATAGGAGGTAGCTCTAGGTAGCGGGCAGGATAATGTGTGAAGCACAATAATCTGGCCAGCAGGAAGTACAGAGACATGGCCTAAATCAGGAGGTTCATAGGGGGAGAAAAGAGTTCAATGTTCAAGACAAACAAGGTTCAAATCCAGGCCCTGACATTGAGTGTTCATGGGTAAGACCAAACCCACATTGTGCTATATGTAAATCTGTAACTTTGTCGGTAAGTGTATTATATTGTTTTTTGCATTATGGTATTAGTCTGTTTTTGAACAGGTTTGGATAAAAATTGTAGCTGCCTCTTGTGTATATTTGGTACACGTTTATTCAAAATGCTTCAGATGTATAAACAATTTTTGGCTTTGCCCTGTAACAAATCAGTGGACAGCTTTAAGTAAGCTTTAAATAACAGGGCCACAGAGCAAAACAATCAATGAATGTGCCAATCAATAATCAATAAAGAAAAATATCGAAGGACAGGTCTCATAGACAGAATGTACTGTATTCATTTGGTACTTGTATATGGAAAACATGGGCAGTATTAAGAAGACTGATCAGTAATCAGGTGCACCTTGCACCCCAATACTGTATGAGGATGACTTATTAGATATTAACGTGTTAGTAAGCTCATTTAAATTTTTATCTACAGGTAAGTGAAAATAGAAGCTTCTGCAGCAGTGATTGCAGGCCGCCGTTTCAAGGTAACTCTTTTATAATGTGCTACTATGCGATGCATAATAGCACATTATGATATTGCAAGAGAATTTTTTTTTTTTCAAGCGTTTACTACCGCTTTTAATTAAATACCCCCTGTTGCAAAATGTTATAATCCACTGTAAAAGAAACAAAAATTTGTGGATAAGTTAAAAAAACATACTTACCTTACACACAACTTCTGTACAGGAGAGGAGTGATTTCATGATCCTTCTGGCTAGATCCTGGGAATGCTTAAAGGGTAACTCTACTTTCGTGGGGAAAAAAATTAAAAAATAATATAACGTGTACAATTACGACACAAGTCATATTGTGTTTGGATGTTATTAAAAATGACCTTTCCTTTTAAATCTGTAATTTTCTGAAAACGCAATGCAATATGACTACCCAGAGTTGTTCTGTACACAGAATGTGTTCAGAACACCCCCAGAAACATTTCCTGCTTGTGTGATTGGCTCACCGATTTTCGCAGAAGTCTGCACTAAGATACAAGTCAGATTTCAGGTATCCCCTGCGACAAAAATGTAATTATTGGTGAGATTCTCCCAATACAAAATCACATCTAAAGGGATGCAGAACCTGCAGCTTACCTCATTAGTGCCTTACAGGTGCTGCAGCTGATTGATAATTATGAAACTGCTCCCATTAGATTCACTTTCCCACATGGACAAAGAGAAACACACAGGGATTTCTTCAGAATAACAAAAGGTAGGAATCTGCAACAAAGTTTCTTAAAATCCTTGCAATGTACATAGATTACCCAGGGGGGAAAGGTTTTTTTCTCAACAAAAGTGGAGTTAGTCTTTAATATCCCAAATCTCATGTGAAGATGCTCCTGGAATATCTTCTCAAGGTTTGAGATCTTGAGTACTCTCAAGATTTTTGTCAGAATGGCTGTGGTGCTGCTGTCGCCTGCGGACCATAGGCAGAAGTCAGGTGTAAATTAAGCACAGATTTTAAACTTTTCTCTACGTTTTTTTTTGTTGTTGTTTTGTACAGTTGATTGTAGCACTTTTCCATGGGGGTAATTAAAGTGATTGTAAAATCTAATTTATAATTTTTTTAACATAACAAACATGCTATACTTTCCTGCTCTGTGCAGTGGATTTGCACAGGGCACCCTGGATCCTCCTCTTCTCGGGGTCCCTCTTGGGTGCTCCTGGCCCCTCCCTCCTGTCGACCGCCCCCACAGCAAGCAGCTTGCTATGGGGCACCCGAGCCGAACTGTCTGAATGAACACATGGAGCTGTGTTTTGGCCCCGCCCCTATCTCCCCTGCTTAGCTAATTGACTTTGATTGACAGCAGCGGGAGCCAATGGCGACCCTGCTGTGTCTCAGCCAATCAGAAGGAAGAGCCCAGAACGTCCTGGACATCGCTGGATAGAGCTGGGGCTCAGGTAAGTATTAGGGGGGCTGCTGCACACAAAAGGCTTTTTATCTTAATGCAAACAATGCATTAAGATAAAAAACCTTCTGCCTTTACAACCCATTTAATAAGTGGACTTTAACTTGTAGGTTCAAGGTTCACTTTAAGGTCATGTCCTTACTAGTTGAAAACCATGCACTTAAAGCGGAGCTCCAGGCTTCTCCAGAAAAAAATACTGTAGCTGCTGACTTTTAATATTAGGACATTTACCTGTCCACAAATCCAGCGGTGTCCTCACCACAGCTGACTTTTGAATGAGCTGTCTGGTGCTGCCGCTGCCATCTCTACTAAGGGAAACTAGCAGTGAAACCTTGCGGCTTCACAGCCAGTTCCCTATTGCGCATGCGAGAAACATGCTGCGCTTTGTGAATGACCCAGCAGAGGGGGAAGGAAGAGAGGGCTGAACTTCCGGCTTATCTTGCAGTGGCGAGATCAACCAGAAGTGGGAGCGGGTACCTGTCAAACCCAGGTACCCACCTCCCCCCCCCCGAAATGTGCCAAATGTGGCAGCGGAGGGGGGGGGGAAGCAAACAAGCGGAGCTTCCCCTTTTGGGTGGAGCTCTGCTTTAATGTACATATGAGCATGATCAGGGCAGGTTGGTTCAGATTCCTGTGTACACTCTTCAGCATTTAACCTTCTACATTTGCTGCAGTGGAACCTGTTTTCCAAGTGTATATTAATTTAGATCACCCCATATGAGAGATACCTCTTCAAATAGTTTAGTTGATCCAGGATATTCATAAATATGTAATTTTTCTGCCAGACAGCTATGGATTCCAGATCTATATATGAGAAAGCAAAGTCTTTCACAAACGAGTGTCCAGATAACAAGTTATTCTTTATTACAACATTTAAAAGTTCTTTAAATACTTAGAGAATAGCAACCTCCTCACCTCCCAGAAAAACATTAAAAACAAAAGTACAAAAAAACTGCCCAAATAAGGTAAATATATTTTTAAATGGCTGGGTATGGACCCGAGTCCGTGTCTCACAAGTAATACATAATAACATTATGAACCTCAAAAATGTATGCAGCTGAAATATTCCAGGAACAACTTTCACATTTTATTACTCCCATGCTTTATTGAGTAGGGGTGAGCAAATCTGCCTGGATTTGGTTTGCAAACGGTTTGTGAAATTATGCTTAAAGTCGAAGTTCTCAAACTTTGCAGTGAACTCCACTGAATTTTATTTGTAGGGCTAATAAGTACGTTTTTGCTAAGCAAAAGGCATAAGAACAATACTAAAAAAAATTAATGCATTAAGAGCCCTTTCACACTGCTACGTTAGTAGTAAAGCGCCTCTAGTTTTAGTGGCGCTTTTTGGCCTCTAGCGGGGTGCTTTTAACCCCCCTTAGCGGCCTAAGAAAGGGTTAATAGTGCCCGTGTATCGCCTCTGTTGAAGCACTTTGCAGGCGCTTCAGCAGCGGTGCCCATTCATTTCAATGGGCAGGGGCGGTGGAGGAGCGGTGTATACACTGCTTCTCCACCGCCCCAAAGACGCTGCTTGCAAGACATTTTTTAATGTCCTGCCAGGGAAGCACCCAAGTGTGAAAGCACCCTGGCTTTTTTACACTGGGGAGCATTGAGAGGCATTTTTCAGGCGCTTTACAGGCGCTATTTTTAGGGCTAAAACGCCTGAAAAGTGCCTCCAGTATGAAAGGGGTCTAATAATAAATAAAATTATAAAAAGTATCTCTATACAGAGTTGTCAGCTTCCTCTAACAGTACACACTGACAATATGGCTGCTGTGATACTATCCTTTTATAGAAAGGGTGCTAGGTTATCCATTCCTTCAAATTATTGGCTCCTGACCAAGGAAAAGGCTATTCATCATACATCTACTGTTGTTCCTTTTTTTCTGGCAGGAAAACGTGCAAAAGGCAAATGTTTTCTTTCAAATCTTATTTATTAACGTTTTCAATTATATAAGACAAAATTCACATTTATAGTAAATATAAAAGTGCAAGTGCATTTACCAATGTTTGAGGTTCCGATGGGGAGATACGGAAAATCGAGCTAATCCAGCCTGGAGATCACACGCGGGGGGGGTGAATCGAGATTGCGATCTTTATATGATTAATCGTGCAGCTCTACAGGGTCATAAGGATAGAGTACAGTAAGGAAACCATACGTGCAGGTGGTTCTTTCTGTAATAGCAAAGATTCAAAGAATTGGTTTAGTAAGGATGTCTAAGGGCGTTGAGATAGATTGTATATAAGGCAAAGCCTGCTGTCTCTGTAACCAATCCGTAGAGTTACATATAGACATCGCGGACGAAGAAGTTACCATTAGTGATGGATCTGACTGGAGGCCTTTTGAGAGTCTTCTATGTTCCTGTTTGCACCAGGGGCCAAACACGGTTGATTGAAAAGCTGGTAAGAAAACCGGTATTCCAAGAAAAGGGATCATAGGGCCTAGGTATTTGGATATACCAAAGGTGAGTATCGCAAGGTCCCACATGCGAAGTGTTTGTCGAGTAGGATCAATAGGAATTAAGGGGCTTTTGCGAAAAGTTGGTAAAATCCATAAAAGGGTGCAGAGATCTATAGAGTTCATATGGCTCTCCAATTGTAGCTACAGTTTGGACAGATAGTGATGTATCCAGTCAATAATACGTGTGAATAGTGCAGCTTTGTGGTAAGTAGAGGTATCAGGTACCCCTGCCTCACCTCAGTGTTTTGGTAAAGACAGCGGCCTAAAAGTAATTCTAGAACGGGCTGAGTTCCAGATAAAATTGGAAAACATCTGGTGGATTTTACAAAAATATGGAACCGGAAGATGCATTTGGATCCTTTGAAACAAGTCTAGGAAATGAGGGAGGATGTCCATCTTAGGACTATTGATTCTACTGAACAGGCAAATATTTTCACTTAGCAGCGAATCTCTGGGATTTGTGTAGTTCACTAACTCATAGTGAACCCTATTAAAGTCTATGGAGGTTGAAACTTGTTATTTAAATCTGCCCATTTGTAGGGCTAATAAACTATTGTCAAACAAAAGGCATTTGAAGTAAGGCACTGACTGTGGTGAACCCCCCCTTTTATAGAAAAGATGGCTTGATTGTGCATTCATGGTTCTTGTGACCTAGAAAGCGGGCCAAGGAAAATGCTGTGCACTGCACTATAGGTTAGATATTTCTGATGGCAGACCTGCAAATGTTTTGTGTAAGTGTGGACAAAACGTGAATATAGTGAATCCCAGGGATTCACCATGAACCCATGGAAATGGCACTGCTGAACCTCATCCCTATTTATCAGGTAGCTTAACAATATTCACAGGTTGGAAATATCTCTGCAGTGCTTTGCATTGCTTCTTATCAAATGCCAATGTACAGTTGTTTAACCACTTCAGCCCCGGAAGGATTTACCCCCTTCCTGACCAGAGCACTTTTTACAATTTGGCACTGC
The DNA here is from genome assembly GCA_037952925.1 of Lithobates clamitans. Taxonomy (NCBI): domain Eukaryota; kingdom Metazoa; phylum Chordata; class Amphibia; order Anura; family Ranidae; genus Lithobates; species Lithobates clamitans. The sequence goes on from JBBGZY010001072.1 coordinate 2,906,624, forward strand.
GTCGCTTTAACTGCTGATTGCGCGGTCATGCAATGCTGTACCCAAACAAAATTTGCGTCCTTTTCTTCCCACAAATAGATCTTTCTGTGATGGTATTTGATCACCTCTGTCGTTTTTATTTTAAAATAAAACGGAAAAAGACCGAAAATTTTGAAAAAAAATGATATTTTCTACTTTTTGTTATAAAAAAAATCCAATAAACTCAATTTTAGTCATACATTTAGGCCAAAATGTATTCGGCCACATGTCTTTGGTAGAAAAAAAATGTCAATAAGCGTATATTTATTGGTTTGCGCAAAAGTTATAGTTGAGGTGCTAAAATGGCAGGGTAGTACAAAACCCCCCCAAATGACCCCATTTTGGAAAGTAGACACCCCAAGGAAATTGCTGAGAGGCATGTTGAGCCCATTGAATATTTATTTTTTTTGTCCCAAGTGATTGAATATTGACAAAAAAAAAAAAATTTACAAAAAGTTGTCACTAAATGATATATTGCTCACACAGGCCATGGGCATATGTGGAATTGCACCCCAAAATACATTCAACTGCTTCTCCTGAGTATGGGGATACCACATGTGTGGGACTTTTTGGGAGCCTAGCCGCGTACGGGGCCCTGAAAACCAAGCACCGCCTTCAGGATTTCTAAGGGCGTACATTTTTGATTTCACTCCTCACTACCCATCACAGTTTTGAAGGCCATAAAATGCCCAGATGGCACAAAACCCCCCCAAATGACCACATTTTGGAAAGTAGACACCCCAAGCTATTTGCTGAGAGGCATATTGAGTCCATGGAATATTTTATATTTTGACACAAGTTGCGGGAAAGTGACAATTTTTTTTTTTTTTGCACAAAGTTGTCACTAAATGATATATTGCTCAAACATGCCATGGGCATATGTGGAATTACACCCCAAAATACATTCTGGTGCTTCTCCTGAGTACGGGGATACCACATGTGTGGGACTTTTTGGGAGCCTAGCTTCATACGGGGCCCCGAAATCCAATAACCGCCTTCAGGATTTCTAAGGGCGTAAATCCTCACTACCTATCACAGTTTTGAAGGCCATAAAATGCCAAGATAGCACAAAACCCCCCAAAATGACCCTATTTTGGAAAGTAGACACCCCAAGCTATTTGCTGAGAGGCATGGTGAGTATTTTGCAGGTCTCATTTGTTTTTGAAAATGAAGAAAGACAAGAAAAAATTTTTTTTTTTCTTTTTTCAATTTTCAAAAGTTTGTGACAAAAAGTGAGGTCTACAAAATACTCACTATACCTCTCAGCAAATAGCTTGGGTGTCTATTTTCCAAAATGGGGTCATTTGGGTTTTTTTTTTGCCATCTGGGCATTCCATGGCCTCCGAAACTGTGATAGGCAGTGAAGAGTGAAATCAAAAATTTACGCTCTTAGAAAGCCTGAAGGCGGTGCTTGGTTTTCGGGGTCCTGTACGTGGCTAGGCTCCCAAAAAGTCCTAAACATGTGGTATCCCCGTACTCAGGAGAAGCAACAGAATGTATTTTGGGGTGTAATTTCACATATTTCCATGGCATGTTTGAGCAATATATCATTTAGTGACAATTTTGTGCAAAAAAAAAAAAAAAATTGTCTTTTTCTTGCAACTTGTGTCACAATATAAATTATTCCATGGACTCGACATGCCTCTCAGCAAATAGCTTGGGGTGTCTACTTTCCAAAATGGGGTCATTTGGGGGGGGGGGTTGAACTGTCCTGGCATTTTATGCACAACATTTAGAAGCTTATGTCACACATCACCCACTCTTCTAACCACTTGAAGACAAAGCCATTTCTGACACTTTTTCTTTACATGAAAAAATTATTTTTTTTTACAAGAAAATTACTTTGAACCCCCAAACATTATATGTTTTATTAAAGCAAATGCCCTACAGATTAAAATGGTGGGTGTTTCATTTTTTTTTTCACACAGTATTTGCGCAGCGATTTTTCAAACGCATTTTTTTGGGAAAAAACACACTTTTTTAAATTTGAATGCACTAAAACACACTATATTGCCCAAATGTTTGATAAAATAAAAAAGATGATCTTAGGCCGAGTACATGGATACCAAACATGACATGCTTTAAAATTGCGCACAAACGTGCAGTGGCGACAAACTAAATACATTTTTAAAAGCCTTTATAGGTTATCACTTTAGATTTACAGAGGAGGTCTACTGCTAAAATTACTGCCCTCCATCTGACCTTCGCGGTGATACCTCACATGCATGGTGCAATTGCTGTTTACATTTGACGCCAGACTGACGCTTGCGTTCGCCTTTGCGCGAGAGCAGGGGGGGACAGGGGTGCTTTTTTTTTTTTTTTACTTTATTATTTTTTTGCTTTTTTATCTTATTTTTAAACTGTTCCTTTCATTTTTATTTTTTTTAAATCATTTTTATTGTTATCTCAGGGAACGTAAATATCCCCTATGATAGCAATAGGTAGTGACAGGTACTCTTTTTTGAAAAAATTGGGGTATTAGACCCTAGATCTCTCCTCTGCCCTCAAAGCATCTGACCACACCAAGATCGGTGTGATAAAATGCTTTCCCAATTTCCCAATGGCGCTGTTTACATCCGGCAAAATCATGAAATGCTCGTAGCTTCCGGTTTCTTAGGCCATAGAGATGTTTTGGAACCATTCTGGTCTCTGATCAGCTCTATGGTCAGCTGGCTGCATTCTCAGGTTCCCTGTTGGGACAGGAGAGCCAGAGAAAAACATGGAAGATGGTGGGGGGGGTCATTCCCTCCCACTGCTTGTAAAAGCAGTCTAGAGGCTAATTAGCCACTAGGATTGCTTTTACATGAAAGCCGACCGCTGGCTGAAAAGAATTATACCAAGATGATACCTAAACCTGCAGGCATCATTCTGGTATAACCACTCAAAGTCCAGCAACATACCAGTATGTTGCTGGTCCTTGTTGGGCATATATTGTAAACTTTTTTTTCATGCAGCCTGTGGGCTGAACGAAAAAAAGATATTGATCGGTGGGTATGCCCACCATTAGAATACCTCCCTTCATCCACCCAGTTCTAATGATGGGCATACATGCACCGTTTATATATGCCGAAGCATGGGGGCATCCTCCCGCAAAAGGCAGGAGCAAATCGCTCCTCCACCCACTGCTGCCCCCACGCTTCGGCATATATGCTGAAGTATGTAACTGTGGTGGTGAAATCACCTCCAACAGCGCTGGAGTCGCGGCTTTATGTATCGTGGGAGCAAACGCTGTTGCTGTCAAGATAAATAAATCCGCGCTGCAACTGAATGGCGTACCTGCTAAGCAAATGATGGTAAACAAAGTAACATTACAGTATAACAGTAATACTTACCATACCTGCAAAGCAAATACAAAAAAAAACATAGTAAAAAATAAAACATTTAACGCAACCTGTGCCTACCTAAAATATATATATGCCGAAGCATGGGGGCATCCTCCCACAAAAGGCAGGAGCAAATCGCTCCTCCACCCACTGCTGCCCCCACGCTTCAGCTTATATGCTGAAGTATGTAACTGTGGTGGTGAAATCACCTCCGACAGCGCTGGAGTCACGGCTTTATGTATCGTGGGAGCAAACGCTGTTGCTGTCAAGATAAATAAATCTGCGCTGCAGCTGAATGGCGTACCTGAAAACAAAAAAATGGTTAAAACACAGTAAACTATAAAAAAATTACATACCTGAAAAACAAACATGATAAAACAGAACAATAAAACATTGCAGAATAGAATACAGTAAAAAAGAGCAGAACAATAGAGAAAAAATAGAGAGAGAGAGAACAATAAAACGACAACTATTTTTGTTTTTTTTATTTTATATTTTTTTTGTGTATTTTTTTTTTTTACTTTTTTTTTTTACATTTTTTTTTTATAACTGTTACTTTTAAAACTGTAACGGTTCCAGGTTTGGGTCTCTCAAAATGCAATGGCATCTTGGGAGACCCTGTGAAAGTGTGTTCTAGTCTGTGCAGTGCTGTACCCTACGCTAAAACTCAACTAGTATATGGTAGCGTTCAAAACATTCACCAATGCAAAGACCAGGATTGCCAGGACAGGACAATAATACCGGGTGTCACGCCTAAATCCGCGCTTTCTGCAGACACGACATTTTCTTTGGGGGGCTCGTTGGGTAGGGGTACTCTGGAGGACATAAGGAAAATGCCTCTCATGCAGCCGTTCTACTGCATTTGGTTGGGGAAGGTGAGATGGAGCACCGTCTGGAAACAGAAGGGCTCTGACAATCTCTTCCTGGAATTTAAGGAAGGATCCATTCCTTCCTGAAGCTCTGTATAGCACATGAGCGTTCAGCAAAGCCAATTGAAATAAGTATACAGACACTTTTTTGTACCAGCGTCTGGCCTTACAGGCAATTATAAAACGAGAAAACTAGCTAAATGGGACTTTAAATGAGGACATTTGAGAACATGTACCTCCATCCCCAAAATGTATACAACAAAAGGAAAAAAGGGGGGTTTTGGGACTTTAAATGAGACATGCAGCTAGGAAGGGAACACAACATGATTTATTTTACTTGACTGTTTACTAACTTGTTACTATGCAGCACGATGTGGTCGCATATACGGTGCATTCATTGGATATCCTTTCTAGTACTATGTTGTGTTCCCTTCCCAGCTGCATGTCTCATTTAAAGTCCCAAAACCCCCCTTTTTTCCTTACAGTCAATTAGGTACGGCGCCAACAACTGGTCGTTGAGGTCCACCCCTCCCATATTTTGGTTATATTCGTGGACACAGAGGGGTTTCTCCACAACACCAGTCGCCGTAGTAATTTGGGTCGTCGTGTCTGCATGAAGGGAGGTAAGAACGAAAACATTCTTATTCTCCCTCCACTTCATAGCGAGCAAATTATTATACTTCAAGCAGGCTCTCTCCCCCAGCCTAAGACGGGAATCTACAAGCCGCTGAGGAAAGCCCCGGCGATTAGGTCGCACGGTGCCACATGCTCCAATTTGATGATCAAAAAGGTGACTAAAAAGTGGCACGCTCGTGTAATAATTGTCCACGTACAAGTGGTACCCCTTTCCGAATGAGGGTAACGAATGAGTGGCCTCCCCCTCACCTTTGATTGACCCTGACCTGAATCCGACTGCCGCAGGCACTGGGGGGGGGGGGGGGGTCCGACAGGACCCCCCCCCTCGGGCAGGTAAGGACGTACAGGTAAGCCCTTTTGCCTGCCCGTGCCATTCTGCCGACGTACATCGTCGTGCGGCGGTCGGCAAGTGGTTAACAGAGATATAACGTGAAAATGCATTTATAAAGGAATCAATACAGTATTAGATTAAGATCCCAAAATAATTTTTGTTACATTTGTTATATTGTTTAATTGACTGTGATATTTAAAGCAGCATATTGGGAACATGTGCTACTATTTAAATCTCATTTTCATGGAGCATTACCAAATATCTATGCCATCTAAATCAGAAGCTGTTTTTCTTCATAAGAAATAAATATTAAAGTGCATCATACCATATTTACTGATTTGTAAGTTTATAGTGGAAAGAAAGCACCTCAACATTTCAGTATTATATGATTTTTATATTTTATTTCATATTAGTACCAAACAGCGTACCCTTTGCTTCCCACCACAATGATTACAGCCATCTTTAATCTGGATATTGCGTCCTGATTCTGTCCAATCTAATGGCTCTCTTACAATAGCAAACAGTTCATTGAATTCTGAAAAATGTATTATACAGCTTAGACCGCAAATATTAAACATGGAAATCTGAAGAGTCCCCTGACAAATACACTCACCGGCCACTTTATTAGGTATACCTTGCTAGTACCGGGTCGGACCCCCTTTTGCCTTCAGAACTGCCCTAATTCTTTGAGGCATATATTTAACAAGGGGTTGGAAACATTCTTCAGAGTTTTTGGTCCATATTGACATGATAGCATCACATAGTTGCTGCAGATTTGTCGGCAGCACATTCATGATGCAAATCTCCCGTTCCACCACATCCCAAAAGTGTTCTATTGGATTGAGATCTGGTGACTGTGGAGGCCATTGGAGTACAGTGAACTCATTGTTATGGTCAAGAAACAAATTTGAGATGATTTGAGCTTTGGGACATGGTGCATTATCCTGCTGGAAGTAGCCATCAGAAAATGGGCACACTGTAGTCATAAAGGAATGGACATGGTCAGCAACAATACTCAGGTAGGCCGTGGCATTGAAACGACGCTCAATTGGTATTAAGGGGCCCAAAGTGTGCCAAGAAAATATACCCCACACCATTACACCACCACCATCAGCCTGGACCGTTAATACAAGGCATTATGGATCCATGCTTTCATGTTGTTTATGCCAAATTCGGACCCTACCATCTGAATCTCACAGCTGAAATAGAGACTTATCAGACCAGGCAATGTTTTTCCAGTTTTGGTGAGCTTGTGTGAACTGTAGCCTCAGTTACCTGTTCTTAGCTGACAGGAATGGCACCTGGTGTGGTCTTCTGCTGGTTCATCTTCTTCAAGGTTTGATGTACCAGAGATGTATACTATTGTCTTTCTATCATCTTTCTATCATATCATCTATCCCATTCTCCTCTGACCTCTGATATCAACAAGGCATTTCCTTCCACACAACTGCCGCTAACTGGATATTTTCTCTTTTTCCCACCATTCACTGTAAACCCTAGAGATGGTTGTGTGTGAAAATCCCAGTAGATCAGCAGTTTTTGAAATACTCAGACCAGCATGTCTGGCACCAACAAACATGCCATGTTCAAAGTCACTTAAATCATCTTTGTTCCCCATTCTGGTGCTCTGTTTGAACTTCAGCAAGTTGTCGTCACCACGTCTAGATGCCTAAATACATTGAGTTGCTGCCATGTGATTGGCTGATTAGCAATTTTTGTTACCAAGCAATTAAGCAGATGTACCTAATAAAGTGGCCGGTGAGTGTATACTGATCTCAGCTAGTGCCAGAGAATACAATTTGGGGGATAAGATATAGGAACATATGATATGTTTGTGTATGCAATGCGTCAGTGATGTTGGAAATTTAGACCAATTTTGGAACAAATGTCAAGCTACATACAGGATTTCCCCAAGATGCATTGATTTCGAATTCAGCTTATTGACTTTTATGTCATTATAAACTGTGCCAGTTCTGTAATCTTTGTTCACAGACATAAACACGTAGTGGGTAGAGGAGTTGTTCACTTCCTGAAGCCTCTTATACAGTAGAATTCAAATAGAATGCGTGTGCAGATTCTTAATGCCTGTCCAGACTTCCTGATGCCTACAGTAGAGTGTATTGGAATGAATAGGTCAATAAATACAAGTGCTATGTGAGCCATTCTCTGTGTGTTATGCAGAGCTGTCTCAGAATTAGTGCAGACTGCAGCATCTGCTTGTATTTTATGCTGCAGTTCAGTTCATTTAATTTGCTGCCCTAGATCTAGATCTGAGAGACAAAGGCCAAAGTCATAATTTCTTTGTAGATGATCAAAGCGAAATAGCATAGCAGCAGCATTTATTTTCATTAATAGTATTTATTTTGTATTATTTTTACTTCCTTGCAGAAAGTGGACCAGCAGATTATATTTTATTGCTAGAGAGATGCAACACCTACTATTCTTTAATACCCCACATAAAGTGTGTCGTGTCCTTGACAGTCAAAAGGCTCGTACACACAATCGGATTTTCCGACTGGAAATGTGTGATAGGCTCTTGGCGGTAAAATCCGACCGTGTGTATGCTCCATCGGACAATTGTTGTCGGATTTTCCGCAGACAAATGTTGGATTGCAGGTTTTAAAATTTTCCACTGACAAATGTCTGTTGTTGGATTTTCCGAGCGTGTGTACACAAGTCCGTCGGATAAAAGTCCAAAGTACAAACACGCATACTCAGAAGCAAGGATGAGCCAGAAGTGGTTGGTCTTGTAATCTAGCGTTCGTAATGGAGAATTAACATTTGTGACGTAGCAAATTATGAAATCTCGAAATGCAGCGCACATTCTCTTCTTCTTTAACCACCTCAATACAGTGCACTTACACCCCCTTCCTGCCCAGACCAATTTACAGCTTTCAGCAGGGCCGGATTAGCCACAAGGCCACCGAGGCCAGGCCTCGGGGCGGCAGTGGTGTAGGGGCGGCGCCGCTCCTGCAGCGACTTCGCGGCCGCCCCCCCTTTCGTGCTGCCCATTAAAATCTATTATGGGCACCAGTGCCCATAGAAAAAATGGCCGCGAGCCGACCACGCAACTGCGCATGCGCCGTTCCGAAGCCGGCCGGGCTCGGGAAAGCTCGTAAGCGCTCGGCCGGGCGGCGCATGCGCAGTAGCGTGATTGCGCCGCTCGGCGCCATTTTTCAAAAAATTGAGATTAGCTAGTAGTGTCAGCGGTGCGGCGGCGTGGGAGAAAGGTGACATCTCCTATTGCCCGCACCGCTGTTCCGCCCTCCTCCTGATGGCAGGCAGCATGGCAACATTGGCAAGGGACATCCCCATCTGGTGGCAAGTGACATCTCCATCTGGTGGCAGGCAGTGTGGCAAGTGACATCCCCATCTGGTGGCAGGCAGTGTGGCAAGTGACATCTCCATCTGGTGGCAGGCAGCGTGGCAAGTGGCATCCCCATCTGGTGGCAGGCATGGTGGCAAGTGACATCCCCATCTGGTGGCAGGCATGGTGGCAAGTGACATCCCCATCTGGTGGCAGGCAGCGTGGCAAGTGACATCCCCATCTGGTGGCAGGCAGTGTAGCAAGTGACATCTCCATCTGGTGGCAGGCAGCGTGGCAAGTGACATCTCCATCTGGTGGCAGGCAGTGTGGCAAGTGACATCCCCATCTGGTGGCAGGCAGTGTAGCAAGTGACATCTCCATCTGGTGGCAGGCAGCGTGGCAAGTGACATCTCCATCTGGTGGCAGGCAGTGTGGCAAGTGACATCCCCATCTGGTGGCAGGCAGCGTAGCAAGTGACATCTCCATCTGGTGGCAGGCAGCGTGGCAAGTGATATCCCCATCTGGTGGCAGGCATGGTGGCAAGTGACATCCCCATCTGGTGGCAGGCAGTGTAGCAAGTGACATCTCCATCTGGTGGCAGGCATGGTGGCAAGTGACATCTCCATCTGGTGGCAGGCATGGTGGCAAGTGACATCCCCATCTGGTGGCAGGCAGCGTGGCAAGTGACATCCCCATCTGGTGGCAGGCAGCGTGGCAAGGGACATCCCCATCTGGTGGCAGGCAGCGTGGCAAGTGACATCCCCATCTGGTGGCAGGCAGCGTGGCAAGTGACATCCCCATCTGGTGGCAGGCATAGTGGCAAGTGACACGCTCAGGGCTCCCAATGATTCTGCATTATGGTGAGTTGAACTATTTCAGTTTATATTACAATGTAATGATAGAAGTAATGTGTTTCAATCATCCTGACACCATAACAACCATGGTGCCAGGGATGATTGAAGCACTAACACCAGCCATTGCCTTGAAAAATTGCCTGCGAAAAATCCTTACCCCTCGCGCGCTTACCCGGAAGTATTTTTAGTCTGTACAATTAAAGCCAGTTATTTTCAGTGTTTTCGTGTATGGAGATATGTTTTTAATTGATCTATTGTAGAAGTCATCGATAAAGGACGTGGTGTGTGTGTGTGTGTGTGTGTGTGTGTGTGTGTGTGTGTGTGTGTGTGTGTGTGTGTGGGGGGGGGGGGGCGGCATTGAAGGACCCGGCCTTGGGGCGGCAAAGGGAGTAAATCCGGGCCTGGCTTTCAGCGCTCTCACAGTTTGAATGACAATTACTCAGTCATGCAACACTGTACCCATATGAAACTTGGATCCTTTTTTCACACAAATAGAGCTTTCTTTTGGTGGTATTTAATCACTAGTGGGTTTTTTATTTTTTGTGCTATAAATAAAAAAAGACTGTAAATTTTGTGAAAATAATGCCTTTTTCTTTGTTTCTGTCATAAAATTTTGCAAATTAGTAATTTTTCTTCATAAATGTTGCCCAAAATTTATACTGCTACATATCTTTGGTAAAAATAACCCAAATTAGTGCATATTATTTGGTCTTTGTGAAAGTTATAGAGTCTACAAACTATGGTGCCAATCACTGAAAATTGATCACATCTGATCAGGCCTTCAGTACATCAGGTGAATCTCATTTCTTGAGATACTAACAAGTCAGGAAAGTACAAATACCCCCCAAATGACCCCTTTTTAGAAAGTAGACATTCCAAGGTATTACTGTAAGTAGCATGGTGAGTTTTTTTAAGTTGTATTTTTTTCCCACAATTCTTTGCAAAATGAAGATTTTTTTTTTTTTTTTTACAAAATTGTCAAATCATCAGGTTATTTCTCACACACAGCATATGCATACAACAAATTACACCCCAAAATACATTTTGCTGCTCTTCCCGAGTATGGCGATACCACATGTGTGAGACTTTTACACAGCCTGACCACATACAAAGGACCAACATTGAAGCACCTTCAGGCGTTCTACGAGCATAAATGACACATCTCATTTCTCAACCACCATTACACTTTTGAAGGCCCTGGAGCACCAGAACAATGGAATTGCCCACAAAATGACCCAATTTTGGAAAGCAAACACCCCAACGTATAATCTATGAGGCATAGTGAGTCTTTTGAAGGGTTCATTTTTTTCCAGAAGTTTTTAGAAAATGTGGAAAAAAAATGAAAATGCATTTTTTACACAAAGTTGTCAATTTATAAGATATTTCTAACACATAGCATGTATATAGCAAAAATTACGCCCTAAAATACATTCTGCTACTCTTCCTGAGTATGGCGATACCACATGTGTGAGACTTTTACACAGCCTGGCCACATACAGAGGCCCAACATTGAAGTAGTACCTTCAGGCGTTATAGGAGCATAAATTACACATCTCATTTCATTCCTACCTATCACACTTTTGAAGGTCCTTGAGCACCAGGACAATAGAATTACCTACAAAATGACCCAATTTTGGAAAGCAAACACCCCAACGTATATTCTATGAGGCATGGGCTGCACAAAGGTACTCGGGTACTCTGATGGGCTGGAGACAGGTACTCGGGTAACTTGATGAGCTGCAGACAGGTACTCGGGTACTCTGATGGGCTGGTGACAGGTACTCGGTTACTCTAATGGGGTGGTAACAGGTACTCGGATACTTTGATGACCTGGTGACAGGTACTCGGGTACTATGATGGGCTGGTGACTGGTATTCGGGTACTCTGAAGGGCGGTGACAGGTACTCGGTACTCATATGGACTGGAACAGGTACTCAGTACTCATATGGACTGTGACAGGTACTCGGTACTCATATGGACTGTGACAGGTACTCGGTACTCATATGGACTGGGACAGGTACTCGGGTACTCATATGGACTGGGACAGGTACTCGGGTACACATATGGATTGTGACAGGTACTCGGGTACTCAGATAAACTGTGACAGGTACTCGGGTACTCAGATGGACTGTGACAGGTACTCAGGTACTCAGATGAACTGTGACAGGTACTCGAGTACTCAGGTGAACTGTGACAGTTACTCGGGTACTCAGATGGACTGTAACAGGTACTCGAGTACTCAGATTGACTGTGACAGGTACTCTGGTACTCTGATGAACTGTGACAGGTACTCTGGTACTCTGATGAACTGTGACAGGTACTCATATGGACTGACAGGTACTCAGATGAACTGTGACAGGTACTCAAATGAACTGTGACAGGTACTTTGATGGGTGGTGACAGGTACTTTGATGGGTGGTGACAGGTCCTCTTTATTGGGGTGGGGCAATCAGTGTGATTGGTGTACACTGTAAGTGGTGACAAGATACCGCAATCTCCTTCTCACACACGATCGGTGTGTAAGGAGGAGAACCCGGTAACATCTCGTTACCACGGTTTGTTGGCATTTAGTGATTGGCTGTGAAAGGATCACAGCCGATCACGTGGTAAACAGCCGTCAGCCAATGGCTGTTTACTAGCGTCGGTGACGAGCAGTGTTCCCTGGAACATGCCACCACCGACGTGCACGCACAGTGCGCTCGAGATCGCACGCATGCGCCGTGGAAAGTGGGGTGGTACCACCTGTGATCGGCCGTGACTTCATCACGGCCGATCACGTGGTAAACAGCCATGCCCAATGGCTGTTCACCCCCCTCGGAGGCAAGTGGTGTCTCCGTGACACCCTGCCACCAAAGGAACAGGGATGCGCGCACACGATTGCGCGCATTCCCTGTTTAAATGGAGGGCCATCACATGACGCCCTCCCAGAACGAGAGCCGCGCTGCCTGGCCGTCATATGACAGCCGGCGGGCGGCAAGCGGTAATGGGATAATAATGAAGCTGCTTTTCTGGTGATACTGATGGAGTTATTGCAAACGAATTTTAAAAGTTTTTTTTTCTAGTGATAAAGAATAATATATTTTTTTTTTGGGGGGGGGGGGCAAGTTACCACAACACCATTATCCCATAGTTTTTAAGATCAAAGACACAACTATGTTGGTGTCCCTTGTCAATTTTACATTGTATTTTTTTTTTCAAATATATATTTTATTAGTTTTCAATAGAAAAGAGAGGGGCAGAGCCCACAACATACCACAGTGGTATATAACAAAAGGGGGTCGCAGCCTCCCGACATTGCATTATAGTAGTGCATGTAATACATCAAGGCATGTAGCATTATCATATCTTTAAATATATATATATGGGTATCTTTGTTTCTCTGAGTTAGAATCCTAGTATGATATGAGAGTATAAATACCCTAGTCAGGAGGCAGCCACCAGAGAAAAAAAAAAAAAAGAGATAGGGGGGAAAGAAAGTAAGAAGAAGAAACAAGAGAGGGGGGGTAAGACAAGGGGGGGGGGTATTAGGCGTTCAGATACGTGAGTCTCTGTTTACAATGATTACTGTAGGTTGTCGATCAGTATGAAATGGTAGAGTTTTAGCTCCTAAGGAGGGATTTACCCTCTTCTGAATACTTGAATATATTCCAGTGAGTCCATGTTTTCCGATAGGTTTCCTGTCTATCTTGAGCTGTCATTATCAAGTCTTCCATTTTATTTATGTCTTCTACTTTTCTCAACCACATTGCTGTGGTTGGTGGGGATTGCTGTTTCCACAACATGGGAATACAGGATTTGGCTGCATTTGTTAAGTGTCTCAGTAGAGATTTCTTATAGGTTTTGATTGGTATGGAAGAAATGTGGAGTAGAAAAAATGCCGGGTCATTTGGGATTTGGAAGTCAGTGAATTTTTGGGAAATGGTACGAACTGCAGTCCAGAAAGTTGTCAACATAGGACATGACCAAAACATGTGTAGAAGCGTTCCCTCTTCCTGGTGACAACGCCAGCAATACTTTGAAGTGTCAGGAAAAATGATATGTAATCGACTTGGTGTTAGGTACCACCTTGTCAGGATCTTATAATTCGTCTCTTGGACTTTAGTGCATATTGAGGACTTAAGGGAGAGGCTAATCATGTTTTGTTTCTGGACTGTCGTAAAAGTGCGTTGGAGGTCTGTTTCCCACTTCATAATGCATGGTAATCTGGGTGGCTGGGGTGGGGTGTTCAATAGGCTGTACATCTTGGATAGGGTCTGTGGCAATGGCTCTGTGTCTTTACAACATTCTTCAAATGTGGTCAAAGGCCTGGTGTAACTTTGAGGGTTTGGGAAGGTCTGGAGAAAGTGGTGAATTCGCGCTGCATCCCAAAACAGAAGTTTAAACGGACCTACTGGGTCCATTAGTTCTAAGATGGAGGGCCATTTATTTTGTTGCACAAATTGTGACGCTAAAACACAATTGGATCTTCTCAAGGTCTGAAATTGCGAGGAGGAGAGTCCCATTGTATTTTTTTTAAATGTGACTGCCTACTCCCATTATTGTGTATTATTCTACACAATTTTTTTTATTGTGCATTAAAAAGGAAACAAATTAAATTAGACATGCTATCTGCCAATAGAACTTAACCAAAAAGTGCATTCTATGCATCCAAAAATATAGAAAAGATACCAAATCATTATTCAACCAAAAAAATAATGTCAAAGCAATAACTCCAAGGCCAATAATAAATAACACGTTATCTCCTCCGATTCCGCAACATGTCTGGTTGACGAATGGCCGTTCAGAAACTAACTGAAAAGAACGAAATGAAAAGCGCAAAATGAAAAGCGCGAATCAATACTCGCCAAACTTCTCATAACACGAAATTAGCAGAAGGAGCGCAAAGGGTGGTACTAAAGAGCTGAAAAACCATGTATTACGCCACTAGGATTGTTGGCCAACAATTGTTTGGACCAACGCCCTTCGGACAAAAGTCCACGGTTTTGCTGGCCAACAATCCGATCGTGTGTACGAGGCTAAAGAGTTAACCATTATTGAGATTAATATAGATCTATCCTTTAACAAAAAACTTAAAATTATAATAAACAAAGAGTGGGTGCTTAGTGTATTGTAAGATTTTTTTTACAAATAATGCAACAATAATATAACATTTCAGTTTATAACATAAAAAAAACAAAAAAAAAACCTTAAAATAACATTGACCAAAACCATTGCTGTTTAGGCATCACTTACTTTAATTACTAATCATCATCCTGCTTTGTAAATATATAAAGGAGCCAGTAATAAAAAGCACTTTGACATGCAGGCATTCATTTATTAGGTAAAATTACATGTTATCTCCAAGTCTGTCTCATTTTAAAATTGAATGTTTAGCTGTATGCCAAAACAGTCAATCCGGATAATTAGTGTGTGTGCACAGAGCATCGTCCAGAGCTCCTGAGTTCCTTCAGATTTCTAATTAAGTGTTCTTGCAAAGCAAGACCACTTACTGTTATCTCACATATATATTATTATTCTTATTATAGCCAAATTTACCACCCTAACTCCTCCCACAGTTTTTACACTACATAGACAAGTAATATCCCGAAATGTGCGGATTGTTCCCGAATGGTGTGCTATTACTTTGTGGAACGTTTCGCCGAATGGTTCATGAAATATCATTGTTTTACGGCAAAATTAGTCCCATAGGAATGAATGGCGAAATGTTCAAAACTAGAGTGGGAGGTGACAAAAGCTGACAACCCCATGATCATACCACCCTATCTCCTCCCACAGCTTTTAAACGACATAGACAGTAATATACCGAAGGTGCGGATTGTTCCCGATTGGTGTGCTATTACTTTGTGGAACGTTTCGCCGAATTTTTCACAAAATATCGTGGTTTTTGCGGAAAATTGGTCCCATAGGAATGAATGGCGAAATGTTCAATGTCATTTAATTGGTGTGCTATTACCTTGTGGAACTTTGTGAAAAGCTGAAAAATACCAGTGTGAATCCGGAATCAATGTCATTTAATTGGTGTGCTAATACTTTGTGGAACGTTTCGCCAAATGGTTCACGAAATATCGTCGTTTTTGCGGCGAAATTGGTTCCATAGGAATGAATGGTGAAATGTTAAAAACTAGAGTGGGAGGTGACAAAAGCTGACAACCCCATGATCAGCCAAAACATTATGACCACCCCATGATCAGCCGAAACATTATGACCGCCCCATGAAAAAAAAATATATATTTTTGAAAAAAAAAATCATTTTTGAAAAAAAAATTAATTCTTGAAAAAAAAATCATTTTTGAAAAAAAAAAAAATTCATTTTTGAAAAAAAATATATATATTTTTGAAAAAAAAAATCATTTTTGAAAAAAAAAATCATTGAAAAAAAAATTCATTTTTGAAAAAAAAAAAAAAAACAACTTTTGAAAAAAATGTTCAGCTCTTTCAGCTAATGATGAGACTTCAACTTTTTTACTACTATTTATACTTTTTAAAATATTAAGCTTTTTAACACTTTTCACAGTTACTCAAGCCACTCCACCCAGTTACTCTGCCCACTCCAGTTGTAGAGGCAAGAACACTTCACACAATTTCCACAGAAATTGTAGCTTTTCTAGTATTACTATTATTATTTAAGGTACTTGTATATAGCGCCGTCAATTTACGCAATGCTTTACATATACATTGTACATTCACATAATATGGTTTCAGACTTTAACCACTTGACCTCTGGAAGGTTTTACCCACTTCATGACCAGACCATTTATTGCTATTAAGCACTGTGCTACTTTTACTGGCAATTGCTCAGTCATTCAAAAATTAGAAACTGCACTCAAAGATGAATGAATACCGTATTTATCGGTGTATAACACACACTTTTTCCCCCTTAAAATCAGGGGAAAATCGCCGGTGCGTGTTATACGCAGATCCCCCGCCGATTGTGAGTCTTTTGGCGGCTCTCGCAGTCACGCGTGAGCAGCCGAAAGCCGCCTAGAATGGCCGAAAGTCGCCTAGAATGGCCGAAAGCCGCCGAGAGCCGCCAAAAGCGGCGGCGCCATTTTTAAACGGCAGCTCCGCAAATGACACAGGGGCAAGGCTGCAGATTGACACTCACTAGGCTGCAATGATGGACAAGAATACAGATGGACACTCACAAGGCTACACTGACACTGACAACGCTGCAATGATGGACAAGTCTACAGATGGACACTGACAATGCTACACTGACAAGGCTGCAGATGGACACTGACAAGGCTGCAATGATGGACAAGGCTGCAGATGGACACTGACAAGGCTACACTGACACTGACAAGGCTGCAATGATGGACAAGGCTACAGATGGACACTGACAAGGCTGCAATGATGGGCATTTAAATGTATGTTTTTTTCCTTAAACTTCCCTCCTAAAAGTTTTTTTCCTTAAAATTCCCTCCTAAACTTGGGGTGCGTGCTATACACCGATAAATATGGTATAATAAATAAAAGTGACAGAAGTAGCGGCTTTACCATAAGATATTCTACACAGTGCGATTCAAATTTTAGCATAAAGAGTCGTGCTACTAAATTGTAAACACAATAATATACAATATAAATACAAAAAACCTAATTTCCTCCAGTAACTAAGGAGTTAAATTTAAATGCAAAAGTCCACGTGCATAAAAGGAGAAGTCTTCTTTTTAAGTGTTCAGATACAAATATATATGTAATGAGCATCCATCACCCATGAAGAAGTATATTCCCTGACAACACCACCTCTTATGCCGCATATACACGAACGGAATTTCCGTCAGAAAAAACTTGGATGTTATTTCCGACGGAATTCCGCTCAAGCTTGCCTTGCATACACACGGTCACACAAAAGTTCTCTGAACTTTCAAACGTCAAGAACGCGGTGACACACAACACTACGACGAGCCGAGAAAATGAAGTTCAATGCTTCCGAGCATGCGTCAAATTGTTTCCGAGCATGCATGATTTTTTGTGTGTCCGAATTGCATACAGACTAATGCATTTTCGGATAGGAACTTTTCCCGACCGAAAAATAGAACACATGCTCTCAATCATTTGCTGGCTGGAATTCCGCCAGCAAAAGACCGATGGAGCATACACACGGTCGCATTTTCCGACAAGGAGCTCTCATCGGACTTTTGCTGGTGGCATTTCCAATTGTGTGTACGCGCCATTAGGGTGCTTTCACACTGGGGTGTCTGCGGCGTCAGCGCTTTACCGTAGTTTCTGCTGAGGTTTTCGGTCCGCTAGCGGGGTGCTTTTAACTCCTGCTACTGGCCGAAAAAGGGTTAAAACGATCCACAAAGCGCCACCGCAGCAGCACTTTGCTGGCGGTTTGGCGGCGCTGCCCATTCATTTCACTGCTCCTTCACTGCTCCAAAGATGCTACTCGCAGGAGTTTTTTTAACGTCCTGCCAGCTCATTGCCTCAGGGGAGCCGTTTTTTTAGGCGCTTTATGGGCACCATTTTTATCCCAAAAGTGCCTGAAAAACGCCTCAGTGTGAAAGGGATCTTATGGAAAAAGTGCAAGCTTACTGACCGTATATGACCCTCTAATTAAAGAAAGGTCATCAGAGCTTATAACAGAATAGCCCGGCTTGAATCATCCTGGAGCAATTCGAAGGGTTCTCCTGTGCAATTCGTTTTACACTCCTGTGACACGTCACGGATTTCAGTCCAAGCACTGCGTCATCACGACAATAATGTCTGGATCCATCTGGTGCCTGGACTGACACCCATCTCAGCCTCTCAGCGAGCCGCTGAGAGCCTGAGACGGCTGCTCCCCGCGACTCCACAGCCCAGCGTTCCAGTGAGCAAGGAGGAGGCAGAGCGGAGAGCTGCTGACTGGCAGTCTACAGCTCTCTGCTCTGGGATCTCTGAAAAACGAGTGATCGGCGTTGTTCGATCGCTCGGTTCTCAGTGTAGAGGCGCCAGGGGACATCCACCGAGGTAAGCATGATTTGCAAAAAAAAAAAAAAAATCCTTTACTTCTCTTTTAATTAGCAGAACATGAAAAGAAACGCTCCAAATAGTGTAAAACCTTACTTAGTCATATAGTCCCTTTGTCACTATTGCTCAGTCATGCAACACAGTATGCAAGTGAAATTTATATAATTTTTTTCACACAAATACAGCTTTCTTTTGGTAGTATTTGATCAAAACAGTTTTTTTTTTAATTTTATTTTTTATTATCTGCTACATATCTTTGGTAAAAAACAATCCCATTATGCGTTATAGCGTCTACAAATGATGGTATATATACTGGAATTTACACAGCTACAGTTAGGTCCATATATATTTGAACACAGGCACAATTTGATTTTCCAGCTATTTACCGAAACATATTCAAGCTATAGTTATATAATAATATGGGCTGAAAGTGCACACTCTCAGGTTTAATTGGAGGGTATGTACATCCAAATCGGAGGAAGGGTTTAGGAATTACAGCTCTTAATAGCCATCCCCCTTTTTCAAGGGTCCAAAAGTAATTGGACAATTGAATCAAAAGCTGTTTCATGGCCAGGTGTGGGCTGCTACTTTATTATTTCTTTATCAATTAATCAGGTAAAAAGGTCTGGAGTTGATTCTAATGCCGCGTACACATGAGCGGAATGTCCGACAGAAAAAGTCAGACGGAAGTGTGACGAAATTGTAAGCGTAGGATAGTTTTGCCTTAACAAGATGTGGTGTGATCTGTAGAAGTAGTGTAATTGTAGATGTAGTTTAATTCTGGGTTATTAAAAATATAGTATTCAATGTCAGTCATGCACATATGTTCTTTCATTAGCATTTGAAAAGGACAGAGATAGTTTTTTTCTAGGATTGAAGTGACACCTTGATGCCAATAAAAGTTTCCATTAGAGTAAACAGATTGCCACCATCCTGAGGCTTCAAAGAAAACTTCTAGTCATTTTGGCTAAATTGATCCGCAGGGGGCATTCGCAAGGCTCCGGACAGTCTGTAAATTTTGACTAATACCAACAGATCTAAGGAACCTAGTTTATCTCTCATAAAAGCTAAAATATGCTATTTTCATAGCACATTGCGGTTAGCTAGTCGCCGTGGGCATGTGCAAATTCGTGACAGGAAGCTTTTCATCATATATTCTGATCGTGTGTATGCCTCATCTGACTTTTTTTTTTCGAATATTCTGACGGACCTAGAAATAGAATATGTTCTAAATATTTCCGTCAGAACCAATTCCTATCGGGAAAACCGCTCGTCTGTACGCTGTTTCGACGGACCAAAAATGACGCATGAAGCACGTACGAGACGGAAGCGCTCAGTGTGATAAAACTAGCGTTCGTATTGGAGCTAACACATTCCTCACGCTGCTAATTCTGTGATCTTTTAATGGAGCGCATAATTTTCTTCTTTATAATGCTAGAAGAATGAAGTTGTTTTGCTGCTCATATTCACACAGAGTTCTCACAAACTTATTTCTTCGTTATTTATTCTGATCTCATGAATAATATTCTATTTTTTTAAAGCCCGATCTCCAAAATAATGTTTACAATTATTTTTTATAATCATCCTTTATTATTTTTTATTTCATCAAGATTTATTTTAGGATTACTTAAAAATTATTTTCTAGTGATCTCCATATAATTTGTTTTTTTTGAGTGTCAAGTTACTACAATAACATTAACAGTATTTTTTTATTAACCTCAAGGAGGGTGGTGTCCCTTGTTAATTTGACATTGTTTTTTTGAAATGTACCTGCCTACTTACAAAAAAACTGTCCTTTTTGAAGAAAAACGCATAGGAAAGTATTTTCTGAAAAAAAATATACATTTCTTCTGGGTAACAAAATAAAGAGGAAGTCAATGCTGGAGAAACTTTAGGAATTTGCGAAGACTTTTGGCCCTCAGGGCACACATCAAGTCTGTGGAAAAGAAAATTGAAAGCTTGAGGAGTCCATATAATAGGGAGCACAATTTGGTCCAGGAATCCCAGAGATCAGGACCAGCAGCAGATGACATATCTGTTCTCAGGCTGTGGTACTACACCAGCCTGCGTCTCCTGTCAGACCAGACTGAACCCAGGCCATCACTTTCTTGTCTTCCCTGCAGCCTTCCCTCCACGCTTCCCTGCAGCCTTCCCTGCAGCCTTCCTTGGAGGCTGTGGCTCTGGTGGTGGACTTGTGGCACCATTCTAATGGATAGATGAAGGGCAGATGACTGGAGGGAGCCCAATTGCACACATTTGCAAATACATGCATAAGCTGCAGGCCACGGCAAGGCACCTTGTATCCTGCAGACCCAAACTCTAACTTTGAAGAGTCTCCACAGTGGGAGCACAGGTATTCTAATGGATAGATGAAGGGCAGATGACTGGAGGGAGCCCAACCTGAACACCCAGCACATTGCACAATGGCAGCAAAGGGGTCAGTGCGTTGCCTGACCAATATGTCAACAATACAAAAAAAGGTCACTGCCCCCACCTATAACTGGTCTTCTCAGCAAGGAGCACTGGAAGGGCAAACACATGTAAAATAAAACCAAAGAATTTCCAAGCTCAACTTACCAACCAGCCTGCGACCAACCGAATTAACCTGCCTAACAGTATGCGTTAAAAACAGGGGTTTATTTGCACACATTTGCAAATACATGCATAAGCTGCAGACCACTGCAAGGCACCCTGTATCCTGCAGACCCTAACTCTAACTTTGAAAAGTCTCCACAGTGGGAGCACATGTATTCTAATGGATAGATGAAGGGCAGATGACTGGAGGGAACCCAACCCTCCTTAACCACTTCAATACCAGGCACTTAGACACCTTTCCGCCCAGGCCAATTTTTAGCTTTCAGCGCTGTTGCAATTTGAATGAAAATTGCGCGGTCATACAACACTGTACCCAAACAAGTTTTTTATCATTTTGTTCCCACAAATAAAGCTTTATTTTGGTGGTATTTGATCACCTCTGCAGTTTTTATTTTTTGCGCAACAAATAAAAAAAGACCGAAAATTTTGAAATAAAACAAGTTTTTCTTTGTTTCTGTTAACATTTTTTGTAAATAAGTACGTTTTCTTCTTCAATGACGGGCACTGATATGGCTGCACTGATGGCGGCACCGATGAGATGGCACCAATGAGGTGGCACTGATGGGCACTGATGATGGGCACTGATAGGCGGCACCGATGGGCACTGATAGGCACTGATAGGTGGCACTGGTATGTGGCACTGATGGGCACTCATAGGCGGCACTGATGGGCACTCGTAGGTGGCATTGGTACTTATGGGTGGCACTGAAAGGTGGCACTGATAGGTGGGCACAGATGGGCACTGACAGGTGGAACCAATGGGCACTGACAGGTGGCACTGATGACACTGATTGGTGGCACTGATAAAACTGATTGGTGGCATCGCTGGGCAGAACTAAAACATAATGGTGCCAATCAGTGCCCATTTGTGGGCACTGATTGGCACAGATTGGGCACATGTGAATGGCCATGGGGTACATACCTGGCCATCCACATGTTGCCCCTTCCCTGGTGGTCCTAGTGGCGTTCCCTGGTGGTCCAGTGTGGTGATCTGAAGGGGGGCTGCGCTGATAAACAATCAGCGCAGACCCCCCCTGTCAGGAGAGCTGCCAATCGGCTCTCCTCTACTCGCGTCTGACAGACGCCAGTGAGGAAAAGCTGATCAACGGCTCTTCCTATTGACATCGTGATCAGCCGTGATTGGACACGGCTGATCGCGTGGTAAAGAGCCTCCGCCGGAGGCTCTTTACCAAGATCGGTGGAGCGGTGACACACTGCTCCACCGATCGCCGCGATGCGCGCCCCCGCTGGCGCGCGGCGGCATGTTATCCTGCTGGACGTCATATGACGCCCAGTCAGGATAACGGAACCACCGCCCGGCCATCATCTGCTATGGGCCGGGCGGGAAGTGGTTAAAAGCGCAGGAACACACTGAACACCCAGCACGTTGCACAATGGCAGCAAAGGTGTCAGTGCGATGCCTGACCAATATGTCAACAATACAAAAAATTGTCACTGCCCCCACCTACAACTGGTCTTCACTGCAAGGAGCACTGGAAGGGCAAACGCATGTAAAATAAAACCAAAGAATTTCCAAGCTCAACTTACCAACCAGCTTGCGACCAACCAAATTAACCTGCCTAACGGTATGCGTTAAAAACAGGTTTTTTTTTATATGCGTTTGCCTGTGTTGGTGCTCGTGCACGTTATCGCACGTGGCCAGTGGCGATCGTGACCGCCAGTCACGCACATCGGGTCCCCCACCATGCAGCGGGTGCGCACGCGCCCTTTGGTTGGATTTCACCTAGGAGAGCCATTCTGCCTCAGTATATCTGCGTGAGCCGGCCGGGAACCAGTTAAAGTGTTACTAAACCCAGGACTGCATTCACTATATCTAGTCTCCCACAGCACACAGAAAATGGAAATGCAATTATTTTAGTAAATATAAACCTCTAAACACCTTTTCTTTATCGTACATCATGGGACAGAGAGCCTTAAGTAATTACTTAATGGGTTTTGGGGCCACCTTCAGGTGTTGACACTGGTATACCCAATCAAGGAAGTAAATATATAACCCCTCCTCCTTCCAGGAGCACATCAGTTTTTTCACCAGTGTCTAAGGTGTTGGTCACGAGTGAAGATGTGCTCTAATGAGCTCCAGGAGGGATCCATGCTGGATTTAAAAGGCCTCCACAACCGGATCTATCCACGCCACTGCGGCCACAGCATTATACCCAGGCCTCACATAGAAGAACGAGGTTTTGCCTGTAACGTTTCTCTTTGAGTGCTGGACCCTAGGAACCAGGACTCTTTTTGGTCTTGCTACATTACCTAAAGTTGTCCTGAGGGGTGCTATACAGGTCCAAAGGAGTGGAACCCCTATTAAAAAGGGACCTGATCTTTGAAGGTTTAACTACGCTGCCCGCCGTGATGGGTGAAGTTTGGATCTGTCTGTTTACAGCAGTATCTTGCAGTGAGGAAAAGGTAAGAGAAAAGCTTAGTAACTGCAAAGTCCACCTATGACTTTACTTTCATACTAATATTGTAATGCCTTAAAGTCTCCTCTTGAGGGAGTAAGAATACACAGACCCTTTCAGCAGCTCTGTGTCCAGCTACAACAGCGTGGTGTGTCCTAAGCAGCAGGAGGGGGTTCTTATCTCCTCTCCCCCCAAGTGGGGAAACCGAGGGGCTAGGGGTACATGTGCAGTCAAAGCTACATTACACCCTGTAAATCTTTGAGGAGTGTGACATAGCCTCAAACTGGTAAAAAACTCTGTGTTTCAGACCCGAAGGCTGTGCCATCTGTGCGCGCACACGTGAGCTGAGGTTTTCTTTAGGAAAAAAAGAGGAGGGTGGGTCGATGGAAGGGGCGTGGTTAAAGCAGTCGGCACTGTGTGCGGACTCAGCACTCTCGTGGAAGCACACGGCGCACAGGCAATCAGGCTTACACCTGAGAGGTCCTATAAGGCTGACGCTTATATCACTAAAAGTGTTTACCAGAGCAGCTGAATAAGGAGTCCGCCACAGGACACGGGAGTGCTGGAACACATGATGGGGTTACATAGGCATTTCCAGTACAGTAAAAGACGTGGTTTAGCATCAGATTAATCTTTATGCAGGCATTGTTTTTTGTACTATGCAAATAGTACATTCTATTAGAGTACCTCTGCTTTTGTGCTTAGCACTATGGCTTCCAAGGTTACTACTAATCCACCAAAAGTTCCACCCCCAGGCGCTGGGAACTCCAGTCATGCCTCCACACTGCCATCCTCTCCGGAGATACCAGATATGGCAAACCAGGGTGAGTTTTGGAACCAATTGGTGGTGCAACTGCTGTTCACACTTCAGCCCCTGTATACGTGACTGAAGATGCATTTTACTCTGCCCTGCAGGGCTTAGAAGGAAGATTAGTGGCTTTAATCGCATCCTCCATCCAAGGGGATAGGACGCGTACTAGATCCCCCTTCCCCACCTAAAACCCTTACCAAGGGAACAGTGGGCACAGGATGAGGTATTACCCTTAGGTGATCACGTATAAAAATAAGCCGATTTTTCCTCTGCGGAGGAAACAATTGATGAACCTTATGCAACCTCGCAATGTGAGAGATTGATGGTACAAAATCTTACGGAGATGGTTCATTCCACTTTCATGCTACACCTCACAGAGTCAGCTGAAAGTTCGGTCCCTTCTTTGGGTTCTTTAAAACCTTTACAGCCTTTTCATGCATTACTAGAAAGGCTTATTATGCTGAATGGGATCATCCGAATTAGCATTTTTTCCCTCCAAAGAGTTTCTCAGTTCTCTATACCATGGAGGAGAAATTCACAAAAGATGGAAAGTACCAGCAATAGGCGCTGCGATTTCCAGCATCAATAAAAACTTAAACTTTTCCAGTAGACAATGCACAAATGCTTAAAGATAAGAAGTTGTTTTTTTGTTGAAATCCTCTTTTACCTGGCAGGTGCCGTTCTCAGCCTGCAGTCGCTGCAATAGGCATCTGTCAGTCCCTAAAGGACCAGTTCAAGAAGCCCTTAGGGAGGTCCCTACACAACAGGCCCATGAGTAGCCGAACTACCAAGTGCACTATGTTTTGCCATAGACGCCATAAAAGGACTCTATCCACCAAGTGTACCGCCTTGTGCTTGAGCTCAAACACAGGCGTAGGACCCTGTGGTTAAAGGGTTGGTCAGCCAGAGCATCTTGCAAAAAAGGCTTCTGACTAGTTTCCCTTTTCATGGGGAGTGACTATTTGGGGAGAATTTGGTCAAATACATCCAAATGATTTCTAGCAGGAAAGGTACTATTTTGCCCAAAAGAAGGTATAAACGTCCTTTTATTTAAAACGGACTCCTTCCCCTGCGCCAGGGGCAGCTACCTCTAGGCAGTGGCGACGGCCTCCACCGTCAGACTCTAGAGGAGAAAAACATTCAGACCCTGTATACATGATTGAAAATGTGTTTTTCCTCCACCCTGCAGGGCCTAAAAGGAAAATTAGCGACTTTAACTGCATCCGCTATCCAAGGATAGGAAGCGTGTTAGATCCCCCTCCCCCACCTTAGATCCCTTATCAAGGGAACAGTGGGTAGAGGATGAGGGGTTACCCTCAGGTGATCAGGAAGAAAGGCAAACCGATTACTCCTCTGCGGAGGAGATAACTGGAGTTGAACCTTTTTTCAGCCTCGCAAACGGAGAGATTGCTGGTACAAATCTCTTACAGAGATGGTTTGTGCCTCTTTCAAGCTACCTCTAGTAGAGTCAGCTGATAGTTCTGTTTTTTCTTAGGTTCCTTAAAACCTTCACTGCCTTTTTCATGCGTTTCCTGTACATGTACAGATCCACACAGAAATTCAACAGATCCATTCTAGATCTAAAAGAATCTAAATCAGTTCCTGAAGATCTGCTCCTTTCTATGGAGTCAATCAGGTCAGTAGGTTTTTATCCTACAAGGAGGAAAACTTCTGGCGTCTATCGGCATCAGGGATGCATATCTGCATGTCCATATATTTCCCGCTCACCAAAGGTTTCTGCGGTTCGAAGTAGAACAGGAGCATTTCAGTTTATAGCCTTGCCCTTCAGGCCAGCTACAGTATCCCGAGTGTTCACAAAGTGCTAGCCCCACCTCTAGCCAGGTCAAGGGCACAGGGCTTAAACAGTCTTGACATACCTAGACCATCTATTGCTAATAGACCAATTGGTGTTCGGAGTAAGGTGTACATATTACAACCAGTTAACTGGAAAAGTCTGGGTTGCGTTCTCAACCTAGTGAAGTCTCCCTTAAAACTGCTAAAAAAGCTGGAGTATTTGGATCTGATCATAGATACAGCACAGAAAAAGGGTGTTCTTGCTCAGGCAAAAGACAGCTCCATAAGAGAGTTGGTGCGGATGGTCAGGTCAAAAGGAGATCCCTCCATTCGCCTTTGCATGAGGTTGTTAGAAAGGATGGTGGCTTCATTCGAAGCAGTTCCCTATGCCCAGTTCCATTCGAGACTATTGCAAAACAGTATTCTATTTGCTTGGAAAAAAAAAAAACGATCCAAGCTTTGGACTTGCCAATGCAGCTGTCCCCAAGGGTGTCCCAAAGCCTCAATTGGTGGTTATTAAAGAATCTGTTAAAAGGTAAATCCTTCAGTCCACTTATCTGGAAAGTGCTAACGACAGAGAAAACTACTGTCCTAGGACAGTGTTCAAGAACCAAAAGAGCCTTGCCCATCAACATCCTAGAGATTTGGGCAGTGCGTCTGGCTCTGAAAGCCTGGACTTCCACGTTAAGGGATTGTCCTGACAGGATTCAATCCGTCAGTGCTATGGCTGTGGCTTATATCAATCACCAAAGGGGGCACCAAGAATCTCTCAGCGCAGAGAGAGGTGAACCATATTCTACCTTGGGCAGAAAGAAATATTCCGTGCCTATCGGCAGTCTTCATTCCGGGAATAGAAAATTGGCACGCGGACTACTTAAGTCGGCAGCAGATTATTCCCAGGGGAATGGTTTCTTCACCCCGACATATGTTCGGGCTGTTTGTCAAAGATGGGGGACTCCGGACATAGATCTTCTAGCATCCAGTTTTATTATTATTATTATTATTATTATTATAATACAGGATTTATATAGCGCCAACAGTTTACGTAGCACTTTACAACTTGAGGGTAGACAGTACAAATACAATACACTTTGATACAGTAGGAATCAGAGGGCCCTGCTCCAACATAAAGTTAGTCAACTTTGTCTCCAGAACAAAGGATCCATTTGCATGCAAAACAGATGTGTTGGTGATGCCGTGGGATCAGTTTTCACTGATCTATGCATTTCCCCCTATTCAATTGCTGCCTCGACTTCTTTGCAGGATCAAACTGGAAAGAAGACCGGTAATTCTGGCAGCACCAGAATGGCCCAGAAGGTCATGGTGTGCAGAAATCGTAAAGATGGCAGTGGAGGGTCCGTGGTCCCTTCCACTAAGGCCGGACCTGTTTTCACAGGTTCCGATATTCTATCCTTCTTTATGAACGCTAAATTTAACTGGCTATTGAAACCCACATTCTGAAGAAACGTGGGCTTTCCAGGTCAGTTATCTCTACTTTGATTAATGCAAGCTTCCAGAACTATATATTATAGAGTCTGGAGGGCTTATGTTACCTGGTGTGAATCCAAGGGTTGATACCCTCGGAGATATATCATAGGCAGAATTCTTGCCTTTTTACAAATAGGCGTAGAGATGAAATTGGCCCTGAGTACTATTAAGGGCCAAGTCTCAGCCTTATCGATCTTATTTCAAAGACCGCTTGCTACCCATTCTTTAATCTGGGGTTTTATGCAAGGGGTGATGCGGATTAATCCACCAGTTAAATCACCTTTAAGCCCTTGGGAATTGAATTTAGTTTTGTCAGTGTTACAAAAACAGCCATTTGAACCGATACAGCATATTTCCTTAGTCCTTCTGACAAGGAAGCTGGTATTTTTGGTTGCTATATCCTCAGCAAGGAGGGTTTCAGAATTGGCTGCTCTTTCTGGTAAAGAGCCATATTTGATTATTCATGAGGACAGAGTGGTGTTACGCCCTCGTCCAGGCTTTTTGCCAAAAGTGGTTTCAGCTTTTCACCTGAACAAGATATTGTCCTGCCTTCGTTTTTTTCCAAAACCATGTTCCAGGGAAGAAAAGTCACTACATGTCTTGATGTGGTGAGAGCAGTGAAAATTTAAAGACAACTGCTCAGATTCATAAGACTGATGTCTTATTTATTCTAGAAGAGGAGAAAACAATAGCTGCGCTAAAGATTGAAATTCCGACTGGTGATAAACCAATATAAGACAAATAAAGTAAAAATAGTAAGTAAATAAATTGTGATAATATAAGTGTTATTTATTCTGCCAGAGGGTCCTAAGAAAGGACAGGCAGCGCCGAAATCCACTGTCGCTAAGGGGATTCGGCAAGTGATAATTCAAACTTATGATTCAAGGGGTAAGATTTGCCCGTTTCAAGTTAAGGCGCTCTCTACTAGAGCGGTTAGTGCTCCTTGGGCAGTTCGTCACCAGGCCTCTATGACTCAGACCTGTAAGGCCGCAACTTGGTCTTCAGTGCATACATTCACAAAAATTTTATCAGGTGGATGTAAGGTGGTATGAGGAAATTGCCTTTGGGCGCAGTATGCTGCAGGCAGCAGTATAAGTCCTCAAGTCTGGGGGTATCCTGCGGGTTGTCTCTCCCTCCCCTCAAGTAGCATTACCATTAAGTAATTACTTAAGGGTCTATGTCCCATGATGTGCGATAAAGAAAATAGGATTTCTTTTCTTGGAGTACATCATGGGACACAGAGGTCCCTCCCCTCTTTTGGGATTTAAGTATACTGCTTTGCTACAAAAACTGATGTGCTCCTGGAAGGAGGAGGGGTTATATAGGGAGTGAACTTCCTTGATTGGGTATACCAGTGCCAACACCTGAAGGTGGCCCATAACCCATTAGGTAATTACTTAAGGCTCTGTGTCCCATGATGTACTCTAAGAAAAAGATTTTACAGGTAAGCTGTAATAAAATTCCTATTTTATTATCAGCAGTATATAGCAGTTGTGATTTCCATCGGTGTCTGGTTAAAGCTTGTAGGAGAAGTTTTCATCCTACTCTGACAGTCCTATGAGGCGGCAGGACCCCTGACCCTCTGTGCTGATTGGCCCTGTGATAAACAGATGCACCCTGACAATACGCACCAAACTGAGCATGTGCAGAGTGACTCCAAAGGCTCTGTCTTATCAGGAGATGGATTGGGGACTGTGGAAGAAGGGGTGGATCAGAGAAGACAGGATCAAACAGCCTTTTTACACAATGCAGAGGATTAACCCCTTAGGTTCCACAGTGAGTATAACAAGCATGCTTTACTGCATATACAGACCGATTTCATTGTTGTGGGTTTAGTAAAGAATTAATAACAAAAATTATTTTGGCCTGATTCCTTTATAACCAAAAGCAGAGTAAAAAACAAGTCCATTCACTTCCTAACTGATACCATATTAACCACTTGCTTACAGGGCACTTAAACCCCCCTCCTGTCTAGACCAATTTTCAGCTTTTAGCGCTGTTGCACTTTGAATGACAATTGCGCGGTCATACAACACTGTACTCAAATGAAATTTTTGTCATTTTTTCCCCACAAATAGAGCTTTCTTTTGGTGGTATTTGATCACCTCTGCGGTTTTTATTTTTTGTTAAAAAAATTGAAAAAGACCGAATTAAAAAAAAATAAAATAAATAAAAATGTATATATTTTTTATATATTGTTATAAAATTTTGCAAACAGGTAATTTTGCTCCTTCATTGATGTACGCTGATGAGGCGGCACTGATGGGCACTGATAGGTGGCAGTGATGGGCACTGGGTGGTAGTGATGGGCACTGATGGGTGGCAATAATGGGCACAGATTGCTTACACTGATGGCAGCACTGCTAGGTGGCACTGATTGGCACCACTGGTGGGCATTAATAGGTGGTACTTGTAGGCATTGATAGGTGGCATTTGTGGGCATTCATAGGTGGCACTTGTGGGCATTCATAGGTGGCACTGCTGGGCACTGGCAGGCTCAGATGAGGCATATGTGCCTCCTTCCTCTTCGGGACCGATGTCCCTTTAACATAAGGATGTGATCATCCGAGTCTCCGGGACTCGGTGATCACAGCGCATGCACCGCGCGCCCTGCAGGGTGTGCGTGCACATGGGAGGACGTCCCATGACGGCCTTACGGAAATTGAGGTCTGCGCTGTGGCCGTCATTCGGCTATGGCCCGGACCTCAAGTGGTTAAATTGCTAATCACTTTGTATTCCCTGGCAGAAACATTACATGGCATACCAACTTTCTCCAGAAGAGACATGAAAAGAGAATAAGCTGGATAAACTCCATAAGTCTGTGTATTAAGCACTTGAGCTGCCATATCTGTATACCCCTTATTGACCGAAACAATTTTTAGCTATGGTCTACTGTTTCAGTAATAACTTTGTTACTTATGATACTGAAATAACACATTTTTTGAGAGGATGAGCATAGCATTGTTTTTGCAGTAGTCTCTCTAAAACCATTTTCCCCATCTAATTTAAAGACAAAAAGAAAAAAAAAAGGTTAGGAAACAAAAAATGCACTTGTTTTACCTACTTGCTTACCTGCTACTATAGATGAAAAAAGTTTTACTCAGGATTTGCAAATGGGATGCGCATTTTTGTGTGTTAGGGGAATGCATGCGATATTGCATGCGTTCCTGCAACCCACACATGTGAAACTAGCCTTAGGGTTAATAAGAAGGTAAAGGTAATGAGTAGGTAGTGGTTTGTACATAGTTCAGTCAGAGATAAACTAATTGTTGCAAGCTTCAGAGAAGCCCTTTCCATACAAGGTATGCCCAAGGACTTTAGATTAGATCACATATCCAACACACACACCTATATATATATATATATATATATATATATATATATATATATATATATATATATATATATATATATATATAGCACTACCCCCGCAAGGGCCGCTGTAATATACGGGTCTTCTGTCCGACACCAGTGATGGCTCACCCTCACCTGGATCCAAGTAATACCAAAACACTGTTTAAACTTTTGCTGGGCTTTATTAGAACTAGCAGTAAGCCCTGAAAAGAGATAGACTGATTAACAGAATACCAGTATTAAATGCAATGATATAATACAACTGCTCAGTAAAGGAAAACAGGATTTGTGTTTGTTCACTTTAACCGCCACTGGGAGGCCTTGCCTGAAATGCTCTGAACAAGTGGTGAATGAAACTGTACAATACAATACAAAAATAATGTTCAACAATTTCCCAAAAGTGATATTACCGACTATAAGATCCTACCTAGGTCTTGTAGGTTCTAGCTAACCACTGGCCAGTGGGAATTCTATTCACACAAACACACACAGAGTCTGCCAGCATTGGGGCCCTTTAAATCCTGTGTTTGAGTACTCAGACTTTTGTGAAGTAATATTTGTAATCCACAGAATGGAAAGTGGTATCTTCGCAAAGTATCACAAAGATTAACAGATGTGGTGATCCACCTTCAGATAGAGCTGCATTAGCAGTAAACAGGACCTAGCAGGATTAAGCAAGATCCACTTACACAAGGATGGCAAAAAATCTCTCACCATTAGATGCACTTAATATATCTTCCTTCCAGCAATTGGTAGATTGATTGCTGTCTCAGTTGACTGGATGGCGATGGGAGCAACACATACCACAGAAACCTCCAAACAGCATAATGATGATGATTGCTGCAGTACTGAAATTCAACTCTGGATTTCACAGCACTGTTAGCACTTCTTCAGTAATCAGGCTGAATAACAAACTGCAAACTCCCCTCTCAAGTGTGCACCTCCCTTTAGTAGTCACAGACAGCATCACAGGCTCTGGAAGTGCTCAGGAGCCAAACACATGGGATACTTTTTCTGTCTGGCTGCCACAATGTACTAATTCCATTTCATTTGATCTTCATCTAGTTGTGTTAAATTGGGGGGGGGGGGGTGCTCTCTGTATACACTAGCCTCTCCATATACACTAGCTTGTCTATATACTCTAGCCTCTCTGTATACCCTAGCCTCTTAGTATAGAGGCGGAGACAGGGGTGGGGCTAAAGGGGGCCCTGTCAGGTAGGCTGTACAGGGCCCCATTATTTCTATCTGCGGCCCTGACTGGACGGAACATCTGCCAGGCTAATTTGTCAATAATGCATTTCAACAGGCTTTGCCAGAAGCTGGTTACATATGCTTAGTTGAACACTGCATCTAACTTGTAAAAATGCAATGCTTAAAATTCCACAGAAACTGAGCTTTTCTCTCTAATATGTGAACACAGCGTCATGGAAGCACTGTTTTCATGGCAGGAATACTTTAACCGCTTGCCGACCAGCAGCCGTCATTATACTGCGGCAGGTCGGCACGTTCCCTCGAGCCATTGTGGCTATAAGTCGGCTCCTTTAAGCGGGATAGCAGGTGTGCGCGCACCGCCGGAGTGATTGCGGGCACAAGAGGCAGAACAGGGACATGTGTGGAGAGGAGAGACAGATCGTGAGTTCCTAATAGCTAGGAACCACAATCTGTCATCCCCACTAGTCAGTCCCCTCCCCCTACAGTTAGAACACACAGTCAGGAAACACAGTTACCCCCTTGATCGCCCCCTAGTGCTAACCCCCTTCCTTGCCAGTGACAGTCTAATGTTTTTCAACCTTTTTTCAGTCAAAGCACCCTTTAAAATTATGCATCTCGAGGCACCTCATTCTAAATTGTAAAAAACTAAACTAGCATAATATATCACAGCAGCATCTACACACATGGGCCACCCAACATTAGAGCTGAATTATTCCTCAACTTTTGCAAACTGGTACTGACTTGTATTCTAGCATTTCTGTTCTCCTTCAATTTCTCTTCCTCTCTCTGCTAATAAGACCCCAATGCTGATAGAGAGGGTCGGGAGAAGGGCAAACAAGGATGCAGGATGCAGTGCAGGCACCAGACAGCCTCCTTGTAAACTAATGCCATCATTGGCTGTTAGGATGCCAGTGGCTGAACTGCACAGTGCCCAAGGCTGTAATGCTGCACAATAAAAACCTGAGGCTTTGTGTTACAAAAAGTCAGGTTTGTTCCACTTGTTGGCTTGTTGACAATTTGTGGAAATTTTTAGGCATTTTGTTAAGACACTTCTGAAGTACCCAGAAGACACCCTGGTTGAAAAAGGCTGGTTTAGCCAGTCCAGAAAGAACAGAATTAAAAATTATAGTCTTGATCTTTAACCACTTCAGCCCCGGAAGATTTGGCTGCTCAATGACCAGGCCATTTTTTGTGATACGGCACTGCGTCGCTTTAACTGACAATTGTGTGGTCGTGCCACCCTGTACCCAAACAAAATTAACGTCCTTTTTTTCCCACAAATAGAGTTTCCTTTTGGTAGTATTTGATCACCTCTGCGGTTTTTATTTTTTATGCTATAAACAATAATAATAATAATTTTTTACTCAGTTTAGGCCAATATGTATTCTTCTACATATTTTTGGTAAAAAAACGCAATAAACGTATAGTGATTGGTTTGCGCAAAAGTTATAGTGTTTACAAAATAGGGGATAGATTTATGGCATTTTTATTATTATTATTTATTTTTTTTATTAGTAATGGCGGTGATCTGCGATTTTTTTCGGGACTGCGATATTGCGGCGGACAAATTGGACACTTTTCCGTAGTATGTAAAAAAAGCCGCGCTTTAGGACAGGCTTATGTGGCAAGGATCAGGTTGCTGCCTCCCTTACTCAGGGCACTCACAAAGGGGTGTCCTGCAGACTATACACAAGTTGTCAAAAAAACGTGGGTTTATTTGGCGCTACCTGAAAAACCTGATTGCTACGCATATACAGGAAAACCTAGAATGGTTTTTATAGTTACTTCCTTACACACCAGAAAGACATATCCCCTCAATAATATAAAGAAGGGCAGGGTTTCTCTCATTTACTAGGAGTAAGTGGGTAAGAGGCATACTGATTACCCTATGCCCCAGGTATTTGTTAAACCCTGTACCAGGATATGTATGTAGGCAAATTAGCTGGATTAGTATAGTAGAAATGGTGAACAGTCAGCTGCTTATCTAACCTACAGGCTATACCCTCCACTTAAGTGCAATTAAGGTGGTAAGGTCTAGCTAGGGTATAACACAAATTACAAAAAATACATAAAAATCATGTACTGCATGCTGGTCCATAAAGAAAAAGTCCCATCAACCATACACATATAAGGGTCAAGTCTGAAATAGAAGTCAAAATTGCTGCTTCACAAATCATATATGAGAACTATATTCAGCATCTATTGCAGCAGATCCCAGTGGGATGCAGTGGTCCCGTAATTTGTTATTGTAAACACGTCAGGAGCTCCCAGGGGTGACTACAGAGTTGCCAGGTGACTTCTGTGCTCCCCCCTCAGATTCCCCACTCACCGACTCCCGGAACCCCTGCAGGGGTAATAAGCCTGGTCAGCTTTAGCTGCTTTAGATGGATCTCACTGCTTACTGTTGCTGGTGACAAAGACTTTAACTGTGTCCTGGTTGGACACTTTTGACACATTTTTGAGACCATTGACAATTATACAGCGATCAGTGCTATAAAAATGCACTGATTACTGTATAAATGTCACTGGCAGGGAAGGGGTTAACACTAGGGGGCGATCAAGGGGTTAACTGTGTTCCCTAGGTGTGTTCTAACTGTAGGGGTGATGGGACTGACTAGGGGAGGAGAGAGATCGGTGTTCATACTTACCCCAGTGCCCCCCCGTTTTACTTACCTGAACCCTCTTTTTTTCACGCCGGGGACGAGCACACCAGCTTTGGCCAATGTCTCATGTCCTGATTGGCTAGATTGATAGCAGTGCAGCTATTGGCTCCCGCTGCTGTCAATCAAATCCAATGATACGGGCGCCGGGGTGGCGAGGCTGAGTCCTTAATTCGTGTCTATGGACGCAAAAGCTGGACTCGGGAGCGCGCCCGCAAGGTAATCTCCTCGGGAAGTGTTTCTCCAAGGGGGTTATCCAATATGGGGAGGAGCCACGAGAGCCGCCGGGGGACCCCAGAAGAGCAGGTTCGGGGCCACTCTGTGCAAAACGAGCTGCACAGTGGAGGTAAGTATGATATGTTTGTTATTTTAAACAGAAAAAAAATGAACCCTTACAATCACTTTAAACATATGCACATCTGTTTCTAAGATTTTTGTACATCTTTAACCAAAATATGCTCCTACTTATTGCTTGAAATTTCAATCTCTGCTTAGCTTCTACAGCTTAGACTTTCCCCATTAAGTTTAGGTTCACTATATCTATGCAGCTGTGCTTGATGTGTTTTTCAAGCACGTTTTTTTCAGTGCATTTTGTGTTTTTAAACCAGCGTTCTTTATGCGTTTTTATGCATTTTGCCTTTTAAGTTTTTTTTTTTTTCTCTCTACAAACACACTGTAAAACACACTGTACATAGCTAGTTGCTAAGGAGGGGGCCTGGAAGCCGGCTGCCGCATCCTTAGCAACCGATGAGTCATAAGCTGTCAGCGGGGTTCCCCGCTGAAAGCTAAATGTAAAAGAAAAAAATGCTGGCAAAAATTTTTTTCAAAAAAAATGGCGTGGGGTTCCCCCAGGTCCATGCCAGGCCCTTCAGGTCTAGTATGGTTTAGGAGGGGATCCCCCACGCCAAAATGTAAAAAAAATGGCTTGGGGCCTCCACAAAATCCATACCAGACCCTTATCCGAGCTTGCCGCCCGGTAGGTCAGGAAAGGGAGGGGACGAGCGAGCCCTCCCCCTCCTGAACCATTTAAGGGCCGCATGCCCCCCCACCCCAAAGCACCTTGCCCCATGTTGATGAGGACAAGGGCCTCTTCTCAACAACCCTAGCCGGTGGTTGTCGGGGTTTGTGGGTGGGGGGCGTATCGGAATCTGGAAGCCCCCCTATGTGAATGGGTATCGGGTACATCGTACCCCTACCCATTCACCAAAAAAGCAATGAAATGTAATAAAAACACAAGAGCCGATTTTTGACAATTTGTTAATTAATAGCCCTGTCTTCACTAGCTGTCTCTTCCCACCATCTTCTCCTTCCCGCAGTCTCCTCCCGCTGTCTTCTCCGTCCCTCTGAATCCATACTAGATCTGAAGGGCCTGGTATTGACCAGGGTGGGAACCCCACAATGTTTTTTTCGCAAATTTTTTACTTATTTTTTTACATTCCGCTTTCAGCGGGGAACCCAGCTGGCAGCTGATGACTCATCGGTTGCTAAGGACACAGGGGCCAGCTTCCCGGCCCTCCATTTAGCAACCAGCTATATACAGTGGTAAAATAAGAACCGTAAAATGCAAAACACATAAAAAAATTGTAGCAAAAATGCACCACTTGTGTTTCTGGTGCAGCCCGATTGAAGTTTATTGCATGCAAAACACAAACTACAGTGGGAAAAAAGTCCCCGACCCTTTCCAAAAAACTGCAACACCGCAAAACGCACAGATGTGAACTAGTACCATAGGAAACCATGTTAAATGGACTGTAGTGCATTTCTGCAAACTGCAAAAAGCACTAAAAAACGCATAGGTGTGAACGTAGGATCACTGAGTACAAGGTCAATTAAATTCAGTTCAGTCTTCAGTTTAATCAAGAGAATCTCCCAATTCAGACTTAGGCTGGGTTCACACTGCTGCGGTGCGGGAACGCAGCGAATTTACTGCGGGTTCCCGCACCGCACCAACTCGCACGGCAGTTCACACTGCCATATGCGAACTGCTGGGGAGTGTCATACAATGTTAATGACACCCCCAGTTCAGCCCGCATATCGCAATGCGAACTGACAATTCGGACATTTTCGGATCGCATAGGTGTGAACACCCATGCGATCCGATTTTGGTCCGAACAAAAAAAAGGGTCCTGTGCGAGTTTGGACCGAATGCGGTGCGATATCAGCCATACTATCTGTATGGCTGATATCGCACAGCACAGACATCGCATGTGATGTGAACAGCAGTGCGCTGCGAATCACATGCGATGTCTGCCACGGCAGCAGTGTGAACCCAGCCTAAATCACAACCTATTTATGGTTTTTGTCCTGATCAAAGTAAAACGGAATTGTACATCAGCCAACAGTTCTAGTTATTTATATATATTTTATTCATAACTGCCTCAGATATCATGAATTTGATACATAGCAAAAACATAAGTTACAGGTCAAACACATTTAGAAGAATATGTTTTGCATAATATTTACATACTGTTCAACGTCAAGAAATATATGCAGCAGAAAAACACAGCTGTTATATTTGCCTAATTACATATTGTTTTTACTTTCAAAAGACTCTGAAAAAAGTAATAGCAAATTCTTCAGATAAGGGTGTAGAATATATTTCTGTTTTATTTGTAAAATGTGCTTTGCATTGTTTGATATTGTGCTGAATTTAGTAATCAAATACAGTGAGAATTGTTTCTATAGACATTTACTCAGTACAAGAGTTTGATCACACCCATGTGATGTCCTTAGTGGTTCAGTACAGCCCCATGAAAATAATATTTTCCAGGTTGTGTTCCAAGACCCAGAACCCTTCTCATTTTGAGTGGCACCTTAAGCCTCATACACACGATTGGATTGTTGGCCAACAGAGCGTCAGACTTTTGTCCGAAGGGTGTGTGCCAGGAACTTGCATAGTCTTGCATACTAACGGCACACAATTGTCGGCCAACAAACACAAACGAAGTGACGTACTACGTGGAATTTCAGCTCTTGAGCGCCACCCTTTGGGCACCTTCTGCTAATGCCATGTTTGGTGAGCATTGATTCTGAACATGCGTGTTTGTACTTTGGACTTTTGTGTAATGGACTTGTGTACAGACGATAAAAAAATCTGACAACAGACCATTGTCCGCCGAAAATTTACTAGCCTGCCATCCATCCAACATTTGTTGGCTGAAAGTTGGACAACAATTGTCTGAAGGATCATACTAACGGTCGGATTTTAGGCCAACAGTCTGTCATCACACAATCCCCTGCCAACAATTGGATCGTGTGTATGAGGCATAACACACAAATACCTCACAAAACAAACATTTTCATTAAATCTATAAAAATTGAATTCTTATGTAGCTAATATATGCAGTATGACGATACATTCATGACTGCAATTAGAGGGAGAGGGATGACAACTCTTGAATAAGATTTGAATTACGGCCTAAAGCCTCATACACACGATCTGATTTTCCGACGGGAATTGTGTGACAACAAGCCGTTGGCGGAAAATCCGACCGTTTGTACGCTCCATCGGACAATTGTTGTTGGATTTTCTGCTG
Source organism: Lithobates clamitans (assembly GCA_037952925.1). Lineage (NCBI taxonomy): Eukaryota > Metazoa > Chordata > Amphibia > Anura > Ranidae > Lithobates > Lithobates clamitans. The sequence goes on from JBBGZY010001072.1 coordinate 2,944,778, forward strand.
ACAAATGTTGGATGGCAGGCTTTAAAATTTTCCGCAGACAAATGTCTGTTGTCGGATTTTCCGAGCGTGTGTACACAAGTCCGTCAGACAAAAGTCCAAAGTACAAACATGCATGCTTGGAAGCAAGGACGAGCCAGAAGCAGTCAGTCTTGTAAACTAGCGTTTGTAATGGAGAATTAACATTCGTGATGCAGCAAATTATGAAATCTCGAGATGCAGTGCACATTCTCTTCTTCTTTAATGGGATAATAATGAAGCTGCTTTGCTGGTAAAACTGATGGAGTTATTGCAAACAAATTTTCAAAGGCTTTTTTTTTCTAGTGATATCAAGATTAATATTATCATGCTTGTTATTTTTTTTCAATGCAAGTTACCACAACACCATTATCCCGTAGTTTTTATCTATGTTGGTGTCCCTTGTTAATTTTACATTGTATTTTTTAAAATGTAACTGCCTACTCCCAATCTCAGTCATTTGAAGTAAAACACATAGCCAAGTATTATTCTCCACAATTTTTTTATTGTGCATTAAAAAAGAAAACAAATAAAATTAGACATGCTATCTGCCAATAGAACTTAACCAAAAGTGCATTTTATGCATCCAAAAATATAGAAAATATAACAAATCAAATCATTATTATTCAACCAAAAAATAAAATAAAAGCCTCATGCATGTGTCCTGCTTCTTAATATAGGGTGTCAACAATGCCAACAGTTGGTGAAAGCAGGGGTCCGTTGTCCAGAGATAATTCCGAAAATCATCTGGATTATTCTCCTGGAGCTCTCGCAGCAAGGGCATATGACATAATTGGTCACGATTAATAAAGCAACCAATTTTTGTCCAAGAAATCCTCTACCTCCTCTTCCTGGACTGGACTTGGGTCAAAGCAATAACTCTAAGGCCAATAATAAATAACACGTTATTTCCTCCGATTCCGCAGCATGGCTGGTTGACGAACGGCCGTTCAGAAACAAACTGAAAAGCGTGAAATGAAAAGCACGAATCAACATTCACCAAACTTCTACTAACACAAAATTAGCAGAAGGAGCCCAAAGGGTGGCGCTAAAGAGCTAAAAAAACTCATAGTACGTCACTACGTTCGTGTTTGTTGGCTGGCAATTGTGTGCGGTTTGAATGCAAGACAAGTTTGGGGCCAATGCCCTTCGGACACAAGGTCCGAGGTTTCGTCTGCGGAAAATACGATCGTGTGTACAAGGCTTTAATAGTATTAATAGTATTTCCAATCTTTGATATACCAAGGTGGTTGCATGCGAAAAGGAAATGCAGCAAGATATCGTATTAGGCTAGGTTCTGATCTATGCGGTTGATTTTTCCAGCGTGTTTTGCAGTGCGTTTTTGAACACACGCTTTTGATGCGTTTTTTGCATGCCGGTTTTCATGCATGTTTTTCTCCCTAACAAATTGTGAATAGTCGCGTCTTTAACAATTGATGAGTCATGAATGTAAAAAAATTAATTGGCAGCAAAAAAAAAAAAACAAAAACAAAAAAAACAAAAATGCGTGGGGTCTCCACGCCAAAATTTTAAGAAGAATGGCAAGGGGTCCCCCCAAAATCCATACCAGACCCTTTTCCAAGCATGCAGCCTGGCAGACCAGGAAAAGAGGAGCGAGTGATCGCCCAACCCCCCCCCCCCGAACCATACCAGGCCACATGCCCTCAACATGGGGGGGTGTGTGCTTTGGGGCAGGAGGGGGCTGGCCAATGGGTGGGGGGGCTTATCAGAATCTGAAAGCTCCCTTTAACAAGGGGGCCCCCAGATCCCGCCCCCCCTCCCATGTGAATGAGTAGAGGTACATAGTACATAGTCTAGATGCAAACCTTAGGCTGCTTTCACATTGAGGCACTTTACAGGCGCTATAGCACTAAAAATAGCACCTGTAAAGAGACTCTCCTCTCACTTCAGTGTGAAAGCCCGAGTGCTTTCACATTGGAGTGGTCTGCTTGCATTTCGGTAAAAAAAGTCCTGCAGGCAGCATCTTTGTAGCGCTGTAGGAGTGGTGTATACACCGCTCCTAAAGCGCCCCTGCCCATTGAAATCAATGGACAGCCCTGCTGAACCATCGGCAAAGCGCCGCTGCAGCAGTTAAATGTGCCCCGCTATCGGACGAATAGCGCCACTAAAACGACGGTAAAGTGACGCTAAAAATTGCGGCGCTTTGCCGCTGACGCCCCCAACGCATCAATGTGAAAGAACTCTTATGCCCTGTACACACGGTCGGACATTGTTCGGACATTCCGACAACAAATTTTCCAACGGATGTTGGCTCAAACTTGTCTTACATACACACGGTCACACAAAGTTGTTGGAATATCCGATCGTTCTGAACGCGGTGACGTAAAACGCGTACGTCGGGACTATAAACGGGGCAGTAGCCAATAACTTTCGTCTCTTAATTTATTCTGAGCATGCATGGCACTTTGTGTGTCGGATTTGTGTACACAAGATCGGAATTTCCTAGAATGGATTTTGTTGTTGAAAAATTTTATAGCAAGCGCTCAAACTTTGTGTGTCGGAAATTCCTGTGGAAAACGTGTGATGAAGCCTACACACGGTCGGAATTTCCTACAACAAGGTCCTATCACACATTTTCCATTGGAAAATCCTATCGTATGTACAGGGCATTAGGGCAGCACAATACTGCAAATACAGTGTGATTGTTCTCTTACATTTGATTGCTGAGGACGCATGCATTGGGGTTGATTTACTAAAACTGGAAAGTGCTAAATCTTATTCAGCTCTGCATAGAAATCAATCAGCTTCCAGTTTTTTTTTTAAACCAAAGCTTAATTCATTGAACAAGCTGAAGTTAGAAGTCGATTAGCTACAATGCACAGCTGCACCAGATTTTGTACTCTCTTCTTTTAGTAAATAACCCTTGTTGCCTAAGACTATCTCCAGGAGATGGGATGTATCAGTTTCAATGGGACTAATTCACTAAAGGCAAATAGGTTGTACACTTTGCAAGGGAATTTTTGCTTTAAGTTAGTGAATGAGGTGAATCTCTGCTGACTCCCAGAATACACATGCAATCACATTTAAAAAAAAAAGGATTTCTTGCACTTGATCAGGTATTTTTTGTTCACTAAGCTAAGGGATGCCCGACAATCCACTAACCAGAGGGATGCCTGAAAACACAGCTTTATGATGGCTGTGATTGTGGAATGCTTTTACATTTTGTTACAAAACAAATTGATAAGAAGAATTGCTGATCTGCTTTAGAAATTTTGCTCCCTGTGGCCACTGTACAAAACATAAAGCTCACTAATCTATATTTCAGTGTCAGCGTACTTCTTTATTTAGAGTTAATAGACACATTATACATTCTTCAGTTTTTAAATCAGAGTAAAAGGTTAACTATTTTAGGATCTTAAATGTGTTGACACAAGGGTGCAATTATATGTAAGGAGCCACATAGCAAAATTATTATAGGTCACACTGTCTAAAAGTCAAGCCTATTTGTCATTCTAAAACTAAAATTAACTGGAGTGTTCAAAGCAACAAAATTCATTACAGAACATAGGGATGCTTATAAACCTTTTAGTGTCGTCTACAGGGCTGAAACTGGGGGGGGGGGGGCTGGGGGGCCTGCCCCGGGTGACGCATCTAGGGGTGTGCCTGCCCTGGGTGACACACCCGCACTGGGAACCGCTACTCTGAGGGTGTCACTGCAGCCCGGTCAAGTGTAATAGATAGGCAGCGCCCGCTGCATAGTTTGCCAAATACCAGAGAATTAAATAGGAGGAAGACCGCATAGGTGCACTAGTGCTGAATCATTCTGCCCTGCAGTGACACATTGGAGCAGAGGCACCCGGTGCGAGCGACACCCCCTGCGGAGTGCTGTGAGGTCTCCCTCCTAGTCCTGTCCAGTGCCCAAACAGCCCATGTCTTTTCTGCGTGAGGCATCCCAGAGAAGGGGAGGCTTCAAAGAAGGCCCTGGACATTCTGTCTGAATGAGCCCTTAGGGGAATTTATCAAAACTAGAGCAGACAGCATTTTGAGCAGCTGTGTATGGCAACCAATCAGCTCATAGGTTTCATTTTTAAAGCTGAACAAGCTGAAGATAGAAGCTGATTGGTTGCCATGCGCAGCTGTTCCAGATTCTGACTACATCAGTTTTAATAAATTACCCTCACTGTGTTTTACATTTCTTACCCCTGACTATAGCATTCTAAGTTCAGCACATTCTTTGTTAAAGTGGTTGCAAAGGCACAAGGTTTTAAATCTTGATGCATTCTAAAAAAAACTTCTGTGTGCAGCAGCCCCCCAGCCCCACCTAATGCTTACCTGAGCCCCTCTCAATCCAGCGATGTCCATGAGAACCTTGGTTGTCTGGGGACTGACACTCCTGATTGGCTTTTGGCAGCAGCCATTGGTTTACACTGCTTTCAATCAAAGCCTGTGAACCAATCAGAAGATGGAGACACACAGAGCCACAGCTCGGGAGCGTGCCTGCTTGGGTGCCCCCATAGGAAGCAGAAAGAGGGAGGGGCCAGGGGTGTCGGCAAAGGACTAAAGAGGTGGATCCAAGCTGTTCTGTGCAAAACCACTGCAGACAGCAGGTAAATATAACATGTTTATTATTTAGAAAAAACAAAACAAAAAACAAGACTTTAATATCACTTTAACCACTTAAGCCCCGGACCATTTGGCTGGCCAAAGACCAGAGCACTTTTTGCGATTCGGCACTGTGTCGCTTTAACTGACAATTGCGCGGTCGCGTGATGTGGCTCCCAAACAAAATTGATGTCCTTTTTTTCCCACAAATAGTGCTTTCTTTTGGTGGTATTTGATCACCTCTGCACTTTTTATTTTTTGCGCTATAAACAAAAAAATAGCGACAATTATGAAAAAAACGCATTATTTTTTACATTTGTGTATGTACCTGGATAGAAAACTGGTTACAGGAAAGTGTTCAAAAAGTAGTGACAAACAGCATATCTACTGAAAGGTCTGGAGTTGTAAGTAGGGTACCCCAAGGCTCTGTCCTGGGACCTGTTTAACTTATACATATAAATTATATAGAGGTTGGAATAAACAGTTCAATCTCAGTGTTTGCTGATGATACAAAGCTAAGCAGGGTAACAACCTCGCAATAACCGTGCCCCAGTTTTTGGAAAATGTGGAAAGAAAATGAAAATGCATTTTTTTTTTTTTACACAAAGTTGTTCATTTATACAATATTTCTAACACATAGTATGTACATACCAAATATTACATCCCAACATAGATTCTCCTACTCCTCCTGAGTACGGTGATACCACTTGTGGGAGACTTTTCCACAGCCTGGCCACATACAGAGGCCCAACATGCAGGGAGCACCATCAGGTGTTCTAGGGGCATACATGTCAAATCTAATTTGACTACCTATTACACTTTTATGAGACACTGATGGGCACTGCAGTGGCACTGATGGGCACTGTAGTGGCATGGATGAGGCAATTGCTTTGTTTCTTGGTATGGCTGGGTATTGCTGGGTATGACTGAGTATTGCTGAGTATGGTTGGGTATTGCTGAGTATGGCTGAGTATTACTGTGTATTGCTGAGCATAGCTGGGTATTGCTGTGTATGGCTGAGTATGGAAGGGGGTGGATGGGATGGCTGAGTATGGATGGCTGAGTATGGATGGCATGGCGGAGTATGGATGACATGCCTGAATATAGATGGCATTGCTAAGTATGGATGGCATGGCTGAGCATGGATGGATGGCTGAGTATGGATGGATGGATGAGTATGACAAAGGGATGGCTGAGCATGGATGGATGGATGAGGCTGCAATGGTCACAGAGCAGCGCTGTGGGCACTACAGATCCAGCCCACAGGGCTGCTGCACCCGATCTCTCCCTTCTCCGCTTACACTGCACTGATCGCTACAGAGAGGGGAGAGAGGAACCGGACATGACGCCGGTTTGTTTACAAGTCAGCAGCCATTTACTGTGATCCGTGATGCACCAGGTCCTCAGGACCTGGCGGTCACAAATACTCCCATGTGCGCACCCCAGGGGGTGCACAGGAGCGTGATTCTGGGAGGACGTCATAGTACCCCCTCCCAGAATTATCGAGCCACACTGTAGCTGTCATTCGGCTATAACGCTGTTGTTAAGTGGTTAGAGTGACATGTGGCCATTCAATGACGTTGGATTAGAAGCGGTTTAATTGCAAACTGTGTAGGGGTGTTCTTTACTTTTAGAGCGGTAAGAATGTGGAAATCCCTTCAACTGGGAGTGTGGATAATTTTGAAAAACTCTTAGATGGGTATCTTGGCAAATGCAATATACAGAGATATGGGAAATGATAGAGACATTACAGAAAATTGTTACCAAATACTTACCCTAATTTTCCTTTCCTGGTCTTTCCTCAGGTCAGCACACAATGGGTTAACAGCTCCTCTGGAGCTCACAGAACCACCTCTTTATAGCTAAATAAAAGACAGCCCCTCCCCCACTGAAGTGTTCGATAATCTAGCCTGCGACAGGCCACTAGGGAGGGAGTCCTTTGCTGATGTGAGGATAGGCCAGGAAAGGAAAATTATGGTAAGTATTTGATAACAGTTTTCCATATTCCTGGCCATAGCTCATGTCAGCACACAATGGGATATAACTAGCTGAATAAATGGGCGGGAGAGAACACATGAAAAGAAACATTGACAATCAAAGAAAAGCTGTTAAAAGACAAAAATTTTAAAAAATCTGTCTCATTCCAAACTTTGCAGAACTTGCTGACTGCATGCCTAGCTGGTAAAGTCGAATGAAGGGCTATCTGTCTCACATATATCCTTCACTGAAATCCTGGCATAACTGCCCCAAAGGCTGCCACCCCTCCAGTCAAAGGAGCTTGCCCCTGTTCCTGAGCAGAAAGGCCTACTACCTGGGTGCCAATCTAATCACCCTGGTGAATCAATAGAAGACAACGCAAGAACCTGACAGTGAAATAAAAAGATTATCCACTTTCCTCACATCTTTGACCTTTACTGTTAGCACTTCCTGCTGTGTACTCAGTGACTCAATGTGGATACTTATGCTCTGTACACACAACTGGACTTTCGACGGACTGAATCGCGTCGGACTTTGACGGACTTTCGACGGTCTTCCGTCGAATCGGACTTGTCTACACACAATCACACCAAAGTCCGACGGATTCGACCGTGATGACGTACGACCAGACTAGAATAAGGAAGTTCACAGCCAGAAGCCAATAGCTGCCCTAGCGTCGGTTTTCGTCCGTCGGACTAGCATACAGATGAACTGATTTTTTGACCGGACTCGAGTCCGTCGGAAAGATTTGAAACATGTTCTAAATCTAAAGTCCGTCACATTTTCGACAGAAAAGGTCCGCTGCAGGTCCGATGAAGCCCACACATGGTTGAATTATCCGACGGATTAGTTCCGTCGGACAAGTTTGGTCGAAAAGTCCGGCCGTTCGTACACGGCATTAGAGAGACTGCCCCCACAGTCACAAAATGGATCTTTGTAGGAAAGTGCTGCAACCTCCAACATCCATCTGTCTGAAGTAACTTCTGTCAGAGGAACTACTTTTACCACTAGGAACCGCAATGGAAATTAAACTATTGGAGCAAAGGATGCCTGTACTAGTGCTTTCAGAACCACAAGAATTTCCTTGGTGGTTGTATTTGGATTACGACCTGCATGAAGCATTTGTTCAATGGTACTGTACGCCAGACCAACCTCAAGCGTCGATTGTTAAAATGTCTAGCACTGGGGACACAGGCTAGAAATCTTTGCTGAGCAAACAGAACAAGCTTCCTTCATATCCTCATATGTAGTGTTCATGATCTTGTGGTCTTCACCAAGGTCTGAACCACATTGGATGAGAATCCCTGCACCTCTAGTCTGGCTGATTCAATAGCCAGGCTATTAAGAATCTCACTGGATTGGGGTGCTGCCATTGACGTTGGCATAAAAGATCTTGTTTGACCGGAAATGGGATTGGTGGTGCAGATAACATCTGGGGAGGGGCAATGAAAACCAAGGCCTCCACAGCAGGTGGAAAGCACCTATATGGCCTAAACATGTTCTGTCCAAATCTTCAGGAGAATTTTCATAATCAAGGACACTGGAGAAAGAGAAACACCAAAAACGGAAAAAACCCATGGCACTGTGAATCCACCTTCTATCACTTCACCTTTGTACCTTGTTGCAAATACTGGAAGCTGTGTGTTCAGTGGACTCTATGAGAACTACCGCTGGGATGCCCCATAGAGCCAATACTAGTTGAGGTACGCATTGTTGAAAAAAAAAATTTCCTAACTGATCAGTTAGTAGATCCTGCTTTCCCAGTAAGTAGACTGGCGTTAACTGCCTGTAAGCGGCTCTCCGCCCAGCAAAAAATAGTTACAAAAAGTAATAGGAAAAGACATTTGGTGCCCTATTGGTGGGCAATGTAGGCTATTGCTTTCTTGTTGTCAGTCATCAACTTCACTCGGGCCCTTGGAGGAAGATCCTGAAAGGCTTGCTATGCTAGAAAAAAATGGCCTTAAAGTTAAGACAGTTAGAGCATCTGCACTCCACTAGGCTCTAATGGCCTTGCACTTGTCTCCTCAGACTGGAGGCAGACTGACATTCGACGTCAGAATTATACAATTTCCTTGGCTGCGAAGCACGCCACAAAAGAGCCACACTGGTGTCCAAAGACTCCAGTTTTTGCTAATTTGTGCAGACACAAAGACCTTCTGATCCATAGATAAGGTAAATAGAGATATGTGGCGCTAACTCAAAGTGCATAAATGTGAAGAAATAAATATAATCCAATTCTTCAAGTAAAGTGCATATGCGTAAAGAACAAAATCACATAAATAAAGTGACTAAACATCCATTAAATTCATAAGAAGTGACATCGGATAAATGACAGTGAAAATTCATGAAATATGACATCAAATAAATAAATAAACAAATCCAAATGAATCTGAATAAATCCAAAAATAGTCTAAAAGTGCATCAAGATAAAAAAAAAAAAAAATCACAAATTAAGAAAATTTTTTAAAAAAAAAAATCGCATGAGATAAAAAAAGTTGCATGCAATAACAAAAATCGCATAAAGTGCAAAAAAAGTGCAAAAACGCTATAAAAATAGCCACAAGGCGATCCAAGTAATGTAATACAGTTCCAACGTGAACAAAGTGAGTCTTCATAAAACAGTTTGTGTAAAAAAATAGATGAAAAAAGTGCAAGTGCAAACGATGATAGATGACAGATTCCTCTTAATAACCGTACTCCGTGGTGCACCACACCTTTCCCCCAGCCTCTCACTTCTAGCAAAGACCCCTAGGGTCAAGTCGAGCCTGCAATCAGGAAGTTGATGAAACACCATCAATTGATCAGTCTCCTCCGATCGTCACAGGTCTGGCAAATCTCCAAATGGAAGGCCTCAAGTTCGGCAAGTTGAGTGGAGGCATGCAATAGAAAGGAGTATCCCCATTGTGCAGTATTCAAAACAGGTTTATTCAAAACAACATAGTAACTTACAGAATAAAATGAACAGCATAGATCCCAGTACTTCCGGTCTCGGCCGCGGCCAGAAGTGATGACACCTGACTCTTCCCTGACGCGTATCGTCACCACCCACGTGACTTTATCAAAGGGTACTACCACTCAACTTATTCGGCATGAAAAGATACTCCGAGATCCTTCATAGATTAAGACGGAATTAACTGCTTTTCCTGTTTCGCCACTAGTCGACTGAACTTGGAAAAGGATTTCTAGGACAAGGTTGTGATGCTTTGCCAGCTCCTGGCTTACACATGCGACCATCAAAACGTCGTCCAAGTAGTCATCGAGCCTTATCCCCAAAGATGAATTACTGCCACTAATGCCAACAAAATATTCAAAAAGTTTATAGGTCCTGTGCCAATTCTAAAAATGGCAAACACCTAAACTGGAAGTGACAGTCACTGCAAATCTCACATGTCTCTGGAGTTACGCACCGATTGGTACATGGCAGTATACATCAGGCAGGTCGATTAACTAACTGGTCCTCATGCTGAACGAGCATCATGACTGTTTGCACGAACACCATCTTGAACCTTTGTTGTGTATGTTAGAAATGATAGAAGGGTTTGGCGCTGTTCCTATTTAGTTTCCTACCTCCATATAGGTTACTAGATTAAAATAAATTCTTAGGTGCACCGTGCATATATCAAATATTAAATACAAATTAACAATATGAATTCCCAAGTATACCGTGCATGTGTCAATTAAATATTCTGTTGCAATATTGTGCAATCATAGGTGATACATAGACATAACTTAAATGCTTACATATGTAATATTGCTAGGGAGGGAAGAAAGGGGGGGGGGAGGAGGAAAGGGGGGGGGGAAGGGAGAAGGGAGTGAGATAGGGAGGTGGGGAGGGGTGTAGGAAATCTGTTCCTAAGGAAAATTACAATAACAAGATAAAGTGCAAATGTGCTGGTGCAATCCAAAAGGCAACAGTGACAAGATAAAAGTGCAAACGTGCTTCAAAATTCTTTAGTAAGTCTCTTGTGTCATATTCTTGTGCTGTGATGATAATCCTTCACTTATAATATCTCTTTGCTCTGAAAGTGCAGCCACTCACCAGATCACTTCACCCCTGCGGGGGTAGTAGGCAGTTACAGTTTTATCGCCACTGTACAGCGATCGCTGGCGGGCTCAGGATCGTGGTATATCATATATAAAAAGAGAGGGAGTGCCCATAGCGTAAAATTGCTTTAAAAAAGTTTTATTACACAAAATGAAAGGGTACTCACACTTTTGCAGTAAAAATCAAGCGAAATGGTAAAAACGTCAAAACCGTCATTAATATCCTTCAGCGCTGGTACAGGAGGTGATGTTTGGGAAGCACAGATTAGGCCACGCCCTACGCGTTTCGTCGTTAGGACGTCTACGGGAGCGTGGTAGTGCAGTCCCAGCATGCCCAGGGACTGTGACGGCATAAGGGGGCGGGGCCACCGCCTATATAAGTCAGTTGCGGAGCGCACAGAGACCATGCTGGCTGGAGAGAGCGTCGTGTCAACATCTCTGGAAGAGAAGAGGGAAGAAGACGATCCAGAGGTCCGGACCACCGCTGGCAAAAGAGCGCCAGAAGATAGCGGTGGAGCCGGCAGAAGATGCGGACGCCGGAGAGACCCCCGAAGTCAGAAGAGGACCCCCGATGTCGGAAGAAGATCCCGGAGCTGCCTAATAAATTATTTTAAAAACCTGTGTACTGTGTTTTTTATTGATGCTTTTTTTCCCTAGGTGAATGGGTAGGGGTACCATGTACCCCATACTCATTCACATAGGGTGGGGGGCCGGGATCTGGGGGCCCCCTTATTAAAGGGGGCTCCCAGATTCCGATAAGACCCCCGCCCGCAGACCCCGACAACCAACGGCCAGGGTTATCGGGAAGAGGCCCTTGTCCTCATCAACATGGGGACAAGGTGCTTTGGGGTGGGGGGGCCCGCAGGGTGCCCCCCATGCCCTAAAGCACCCACCCCCCCATGTTGAGGGCATGTGGCCTGGTACGGTCCAGGAGGGGGGGGGCCGCTAGCTCGTCCCCACCCCCATTCCTGACCGGCCGGGCTGCGTGCTCGGATAAGGGTCTGGTATGGATTTTGGGGGGACCCCCACGCCGATTTTTCGGCGTAGGGGGTTCCTCTTACAATTCATACCAGACCTAAGGGCCTGGTATGTCCCTGGGGGGGAACCCACGCCAGTTTTTTTATTTAAAACTTGGCGTGGAGTTTCCCCTTATGATTCATACCAACTACTGTATGTTTTAATTTGTTAATGCCAAAAACGTGGCAAAGTAGTACTGCTCCCAAATCGCGGCAAATCGTGCGACTTTGAAGTCGTATAAGTGTGAAAGGGGCCTTAAGGACGAGAAGGATTTGCCCCCTTAATGACCAGGTCATATTTTGAGATACGGCACTGCGTCGCTTTAACTGACAATTGCGTGGTCTTGCGACTCTGTACCCAAACAAAATTGACGTCTTTTTCCCACAAATAAAGCTTTCTTTTGGTGGTATTTGATCACCTCTGCGGTTTTTATTTTTTGCACTATAAACAAAGAGTGACAATTTTGAAAAAAAAATATTTTTTTTTACTTTTTGCTATAATACATATCCAAAAAATATATCTAAAAAAAAACATTTATTCATCAGTTTAGGCCAATAGATATTCTACATATTTCTGGTAAAAAAAAAACAACGCAATAGGCGTATATTGCGATTAGTTTGAGCAAAATTTATCGCGTCTACAAACTATGGGATAGATTTAGGGACTTTTATTTTTTTATTGTTTTTACTGGTAATGACGGCAATCTGTGATTTTTAGCGGGACTGTGACATTGCAGTGGACCCCAAATGACACTTTTTGGGGACCGGTGACATTATTACATTGATAAGTGCTATAAAAATGCACTGATCAATGTAAAAATGACACTAGCAGGGAAAGAGTTAACACTAGGGGGTGATTAAGGGCTTAACGGTGTTCCCTAGGTGTGTTCTAACTGTGGGGGGGGTGGGCTGCTTGGGACATCACAAAGATCACTGTTCCCAATCACTAGGAACAGTAGATCTCTGACATGTCCCCTGCCAGAATGGGGATCTGCCTTGTTTACAAAGGCGGATCCCCATTCTGCCACTGTATTAGGTGATCGAGTGCCGCCTTCAGCCGACCCACGGGCACGCTTCCGCGTAGACGCGCCCGCAACTGCACCTGCACGAGCCGCTGTACAATGATGTTGATTCACGCGGGGGAGCCAACCTGCCGCAGTATAACTGCGGCGGCTGGTCCTTTAAGCGGTTAAAGATGCATCAGCCAGCCTCGTTTCTATAAAGCTTGGAGACCTTTTATTGTAAATTGATCTTCTTATCAGATCTCTCCCATTCTTCATCAATGGGCTTTTAACTCTCTGTCATTATGGGAAAAGAAGGCCCTTCCTTTTTCACATTTGGAAATATCTCCGTGCTTTTTGCGATGGTTGGACCTGTGTCTTGCCTGTGGCATGGATATTTGCTGCATACTTTCTGCTACAACCGCTAGGCTTAGAAACTTGTGCATCCGCTTCCTTATCCATTGTCATTTGAGGCAATCCATGGCAATTGACTTCCAGTCACTGCATGTGTGGTGTACTATGCAACCAGGGCTGGGCAAGACATTTTCTATTGCGCTTATTTAAATGCATGTGAGCATTGCCCCATGAGCTGCTTGAGGAGCATGAAAGCCGCCCTGTGCGGGAATGCATATTGTCCTGGTCAGGAGATGACCAGTGGCTGGACTTATGTTTTTTGGAGTGTTTGTGTTTAGGGCTTCTGCTCCTAAAATCACGCAAAACACCATACTTTGCATTCCTCAAGCATTTCTTGAGCATTCTTTTGAAGACCTGACCCACGCCGCCCCCTCCTACCTATGCTAATCTTCTGTGCCACTGACAGGTGTGGTGAGCTCATGCAAAAAAATAAAAAATAATTTCACCAAGAAAAACAGGTACACTGTGCCTTTAAGATCCATCTACCTTCATCCACTTCAGAAGCAGCAGCAGGTGAGGTCAGGCAGCCTTCCAGAGGCAGGCAGGAGACACAAAATCTAAAACAAAAAACAGTCAGACTGTCTAACCTCCAGGAACACAGCACAGCAGGAGAGCAAACAGCAACAAGTCTTTACCTCACAGGAGAAAACTGGCAGGACTGCAGAGAGAGAGAAATCAGTTCCTCTGGTGACTGACAGTCACTACCCCACGCCGCCCTTCTCCCTGCCCTCTGTGACATCATCCACCGCTGCTCTCAGACTGAAGACAAAGTCAGGAGAGCCATGCAGCATGCTGCCTATACAAGACAAGAATAACCCCAATGGTGACATTGCTTAGTAATACCACACCTGTAGAATGTTTGTGCTATCTAAGCAACATTACCTGTGGCCTGGCACAAAGGACACCCAGTTTCAGGAGGGTTTACCATCCAACATTCAGGGTCTTCCAACTCCATGAGAGTCTGAACGTGGATGGGTGGGTTTGGCAGGGGAGATATCCTTGCAGCAAACAAATTACTTGCCAACTGCAATCCACAGGTGGCCTGGAGCATGACCAAAAAAAAGAACACTTCGGTGGGGGAGGAGCTGTGTTTTATTCAGCTATGAAGAGGTGGCCCTGTGAGCTCCAGAGGAGGCATTAACCTGACGTGAGGTATGGCAAGAAACAAAATATATGCACACTCATACACCCACACAGGTTGAACTGAATGGACTGATGTCTTTATTCAACCTTGCTAACTATGTATTTATGTAACTATTTAATGTATTTAGCAAGAGGGCTGATTTGAATGTTAAACAATTTCTTTAATGTGCTTCACAAAAAGATCAACACACACAAAATCATGGGCTATTAGATTGTATTTTTACCAAAATATGTAAACTTGGGGCCCATGCCAAGGATCCTTATGTCTGCTGAGTCCCACACTAATACTTTACAAAGTACGAAAAAAAAGTGTTTTTTTTTTTTTGTTTTTTTTATGGTCTTGTGCTTAGTTCCATGTCCCAACCTAGTAACCCTTGAATTGCTGGTAGTGACATAGTAAAATACAAAATATAGGACATTCAATTTTGGATGCACAGTGTTTGAAAATCTGTTTTTTTAAGCTAGCCATACACGGCTCAAACAGCCAAAATTTGAACCATGGGTTGCCCTGGCTGGTACACCTGGGTCATCAAACTTTGATTGAAAAATCAAAGATGCAGGGGGACAATTGTTGGCCAAATAGTGAATGCATTCCATCAGGTGCAGTCACTGATTTGGTATTTAAGGAGCTGTAGGTGTCACAGCTGCTTGTATACAATAGTCATAGGGAAAAGGGAAAATTGGCTTTGAAACGCTGACATTTCATTGTTGGCAGAGGAATTTAAATGGCATTTGGATTCTAGGCTGGCAGCTTTTCCAAGTGAGGATTTTCACAGTTCCATGGCTTGTAAATGAATAGATCTAAGGTTAAAGTGCTACACCAAGAATTAGTCATCCATGGTTAGATGTGTTCCATTATAAATTAGGATAAAGGATGGCGCCAATACGTTTGAGGGCCTCAAAATTGCCCTCTTCATCAGGGCTTACAAATTAGATATGCTGGACAGAATGGAGAATCTGAAATGACACACTATTTATGCTGGACAATTGTAGAGTCTGTCAGCAGCTGGTTGGGGCAGCTCACATCCACTTCCTGATAGACTACAGTTTTCCAGCATAAATATTGAGTAAGCCCTGATGAAAGTGGTTGGTTTTGAGGCCCCATAAAAACATTGGATCCATCTTTTATGCTAATATACATGTACGATTAGTTATTGGTGTGGCACTTTAATATTAGATCCATTGAATACAATAGCTGGCAGCAGAGATTCCTTCATCTTCATCATTTAGTGTGGATAGCCTAAGTCACCAATTCTATTTATTTAGCAAGCAGGTTGCTATGCAGTTGTTACGCTTGGACTCTAATGCCGCGTACACACGGTCGGACTTTTCGGCTACAAAAGTCCGACAGCCCATCCGACAGACTTTCGATGGACTTTTGGCGGACTTGCGGCAGACTTTCTAACGAACGGACTTGCCTACATACGATCACACAAAAGTCTGACGGATTCGTACGTGATGACGTACACCGGACTAAAATAAGGAAGTTGATAGCCAGTAGCCAATAGCTGCCCTAGCGTGGGTTTTCGTCCGTCGGACTAGCATACAGACGAGCGGATTTCTGGGTCCGACTTAGTTACGACGTAAAGATTTGAAGCATGTTTCAAATCTAAAGTCCGTCAGATTTGCGGCTGGAAAAGTCCGCTGAAAGTCCGGGGAAGCTCACACACGATCGGATTGTCAGCCGGCTTTAGTTCGTCGGTGTCCGTCAAGCTTTTGTAGACGAAAAGTCCGACCGCGTGTACGCGGCATAAAAGACCAAAACACACAAACCTGGGGTGCTCTTGTATTCAAAGAAGTTTCCTATGTGTTATTTTCCTAATAAAAAGTTGTTCTGATGGATTAAAAAAAAGTCTGGATAAATCATTAATAAATTAGTTGCAGGGTCTGCTGTGCTTGTAGTTACATCCTACAGCTGATTATAGATTACAGTTATTTATGTAAGAGGAGGAAAGTCTGACTGTCTGGTTGTCAATATTTAAGTAATTTGGCCAATATGTTATAAGCTGTCTACCATATAGCATCTGGACAGTGTCCTGATACATTCTGTAATATCAGCCAGTTGTGGTTAAAAGAGAAATGTGGGAATACAGAAACATAAACAATCATACTTACCTAGATGGCTGAAGCCCCAATTCCAGCTGCAGCTGTTCCTTGCCGGCTCTACTCTGAGAACAGAGCGATCGAACACCACTCGCTCAGTTCTTCCCTCCACTCTAAGCAGAGAGAGGTGACTGTCAGTCACCAGCTCTCTGTTCTGCCCCTCCAGCACTCAATGGAGCGTTGGGCAGTGGAGGGGACGGGAGCAGCTGGCTCAGTCTTTCAGGGGTTGCTGAGAGGCTGAGCCAGCATGCCGGTCTAGGCATCTAAGTGAATCCCAACTATAAATTTATGATCTTTCCAGAGCCTTGACTGGCTAAGATGTTGCAGGATTGTAGAGCGAACTGCACTCCTGTGATTCATAGGAGAAGCATAGCCAAAGAGCCTTGGCTATACTTCTCCTTTAAGATGGCCTTACAGACAGATTTTACAAATTTAAATGTGATGACAATGGGTTAGCTGTTAATTATCAAATGATTGAAGGTGAATGGTCTACAGTAGCCTTTTTCGAGAAATAATTTCCTGTACAGCTTTTGATGAGATTGGTTGTTGTAACATACTGTTAACACCTTAAACAATAAATATTTCATAATTATCACACCAAGAAAATTGTTTAAATACGTTTGTGGTATTGAGCATAATAAAGACAGAAAGGCTAATTTGCTAAAGGTGTTGAGAATCTTCACACAATACATTGTGTAAATATTCACTTTAATTATCCAATCATGTGAAACATTTCTGTTCACTTTGAATAACCAATCATGTGCAGATGAAATAAGTAAACTGAAATTTGCTTTTCACTTCATTTAATAATTGAAGTAAATATTCACACAATATATTGTTTCCAGTGGTCCCAAAAAAGTGTCAAAAGTGTCTGATCGCCGCCATTACTAGTAGAAAAAAAAAAATTCCATAAATCTATCCCCTATTTTGTAGACGCTTTAACTTTTGCGCAAACCAATCAATATACGTTTATTGCAATTTTTTTTACCAAAAATATGTAGAAGAATGCATATTGGCCTAAACTGATAAAGAAATTTTTTTTTTTAATGTTAGATATTTATTATAGCAAAAAGTAAAAAATATATATTTTTTTTTTTGAAAACTGTCAGTCTTTTTTTGTTTATAGCGCAAAAAATAAAAACCGCAGGGGTGATCAAAAGAACCACCAAAAGAAAGCTCTATTTGTAGGAAAAAAAGGACATACATTTGTTTGGGTACAACGTCGCACGACTGTGCTATTGTCGGTTAAAGTGGCGCAGTGCCGTATCAAAAAATGGCCTGGTCATTAAGGGGGCAAATCCCTCTGGTCCTTAAAGTGATTTTTAAAAAAACAAAACAAACATATCATACCTACCTCCAGTGTGCAGCTTGTTTTGTACAGAGTGGCCCTGAACCTGCTCTTCTGGGGTCCCCCGGCGGCTCTCGCGGCTCCTCCCCACATCTTATAACCCCCTCGGAGAAGCATTTCCCCGAGGAGGTTACCTTGTGGGCGCACTCCCGAGTCCAGCATTTGTGTCTATAGACACAGAATGCTGGACTTGGCCCCGCCCCCCGGCACCCGCTTCATTGTATTTGTACGAGATACCGTATAGGCTGGTGATAGTGCTGTTAAATATTTGTTATTAAATATTTGTTATTAACTGCAAAAGTATCTTGCTACTGTGCTGTTAAAGAGTATTTCTGTGGTGCAGACATACTGTACATTTATGTTAAAAAAAACTTGCTTCTTTAAAAAGTATTAGTAAAGCCTTACTGTGAATATGCCGATCAGTTTTGGATATCAATTCACAGAAAGTATGTTGAGCCTGAGTTCACACTGTAGCGATGCAAGAACCAGCGCAATTCCAGCACCGGTTCCCGCATCGAATCTCTCCCGCAGGCAGTTCACTCTGCCTTCTGTGAAACGCTGCGGATGTCAATAAAATGTTAATGACACCCCCAGATCGATTCACAGATCGTAGTGTGAACTGTGGATTTGGACAAGAATCAGATCACATGGGTGAGAACACCCATGCAATACGATTCCAGTGTGGGAAAAGTCCTGAACTTTTTTGTGCAAATCCAATGAGAGTTCAGCCATACAAACTGTATAGCTGAACTCACATTGCACAGACATTGCATGTGATCGGCACTACTTCCCTGAATTCTGTGACACATATTCAGGGTGCCCTGTTGATAGCCACTGTTGTGTCACACTTTTCACAGAGCCTGCCTTCTGAACTACAAAAGTGATGGGGGGGAGGAGCTTCAGGAGGCAGAGTCAAAACAGGAATCACTGCCTGCAGGCAGCAAGGTACCATGGGATATGTAGTCCTTAGAAATTGAAAGTAAATAGCACAGGGAAAGCTGCAAAGCATGCAGGGAATATCTGAGGTTGTGGAAAGAGACAGCCAGCAGATGGACAGAACTAAAATTTTTCAACCAAGCTTATATTGGATTGGAAAAATAACTATTGTTTGTGTTGTTACAATGCTGATGTTATAAAAATGAAAGTATATGCCTTGACCATAGGTTTCCTTTAATGTATTCTCACTTGGGAAGAAGTGATTATGTGATATGATCACCTTCTACATATACAAAAATGGTCCATATAGCAATCTTGTCATAAAGTTGTCCACTTTAAAGTTTCTACAAAAAAAAGAAACTCTGGAGGAAAAGAAGTTTAACCGCCACAATTCGAATTCTGAACGGTTGAAAAATTAAAGATTCAAATTCTTTGTGAAGTATAGCTGGTTGTTAAGGAGCGCGGCAGGAAGCCAGCTGCCGTGTGCTTAACAAACGATGACTCATCAGCTGTCAGTGGGCTTCCCCACCGAGAGCTGAAATGTAAACAAAAGAATGTTGAAAAAGGAAAAAAAAAGAAAGAAAAGTCAGAAAAAAAACCCAGTATGGGTTCCCCCAAACCATGCCAGGCTTTTCGGGTCTAGTATGGATTCTAAGGGGAACCCCACGCTGAATGCTGATAAAAAAAAAAAAAAAAACTGTCAATGTATGCCAGCACTAAATTAATTAATAAGTAAAAAGGCAGGTTAATAAATGCATACAGTGCCTTGAAAAGGTATTCATACCCCTTGAAATTTTCCACATTTTGCCATGTTACAAACAAAAACGTAAATCCATTTTGTTGGGATTTTATATGATAGAACAACACAAAGTGGCACGTAATTGTGAAGTGGAAGGAAAATGATAAATGGTTTTCAGACATTAATGGCTGTGTGTTATTTTGAGGGGACAGCAAATTCACACTGTTATACAATCTGTACACTCACTACTTTACATTGTAGCAAAGTGTCATTTCTTCAGTGTGATATGATAAAAAATTTACAAAAATGTGAGGGGTATACTCACTTTGTGAGATATTGTGTGTGTATGTATATATATGTGTGTATATATATATATATATATATATGTGTGTGTATATATATATATATATATATATATATATATATATATATATATATATATATATATATATATATCTATCTATATATATATATGTGTGTGTATATATATATATATATATATATATATATATATATATATGTGTGTGTGTGTGTGTGTGTGTGTGTGTGTGTGTGTGTGTGTGTGTGTGTGTGTGTGTGTATGTGTGTATATATATATATATATATATATATATATATATTTTGCCCTAATATATTCTGTTGCACTGAGTATCCAAACAGAAGAAATGAAGGCCAGTGTTTGGCTACATATAGTGTCATTCTAGAGATTATTAGGCTTTAAATCAAATGCCAGCAGTAGAGTATACACTTTAAAAACCAGTCCAAACTCTATGACACACTTAGAGAATTAATTATGCACAGCAAAATAATAAACTAGGAATATGAGGAGACTGGCAGCCACCAGATTTGCAAATGTAAAAGCTGCAGTTAATGATAGGAACATTATTTGAGCAGCAAATAAAAACCCTGGAACAGCTGCCACTAAAATAGCAAAGCATTTTTTAATGCAAGGTGCAGGGAATCAGTCTATTCCAAAAACCAAATTTGAAAGTTTGAATCACAAAACACAAACCTCTCATTTATAAAAGAAATATTAGGGGGAAACTTTGATTTCTAAAAAAAGTGAGCAGAGGAAAATTTCTTAAACACGCATTATTTTGATTCACGGCGTTAAGATAATAGCGTTCCAAGAAGACTTCAATCCTGCTGTCAGAAACCACAAATCAGACTGAGACTTAAGTACAGTCAAATCACACTTGTTATATAACAATAAAAAGGTAAACAGAGTAAACATAGTCAAAACATAGCCAGAGTTCAGGAACCGGAATGGATAGTCAGACAAGCCAAAACGTCAGGGAGCCAGAGATGAGCATAGTAGAACAGCAAGCAGGATCTGGAGCCAGAAGGAATGTCAGCCAAGCCAGTCTTTACCGGAACACAGGAGGCGAAGGTACAGATCAACTGGGATGGACGGCTTAAGTAGGCAGGACTGACGAGCAGGATATCATCAACAGGTAAGTCACTGTGGAGAGAAAGGAGCTGGCAATTAGCCGACCTTTTCAAGTCTTGTATATATTTTTGGGGTCTAGTTTGAACGGCCAGCTGAAAATTATATCAAAGCTTTTTTAATCGTTGTGATGTTATGTTAACCGGTGTTTTCGAGTTTTAACCCAAGACACCTGCCTTGAAAATTCTGCTATAGAATCTTCAGATACCATTTGGATTTTTTTTTTGGTCTCGTATTGAAAGCATACAGGCAACAAATGCTCCGTATATTAATTAAAGGTACAATATAAATATTGATTTGTGAACTGGAAATGGTCCACAGCATACCATATCACCAATTCTGTTTAGATTTGTTAAATAAACGAATAAAGAACTTATGCCAGTGCTAAGTTTGGCAGCGGACTGCCCTTGTTTCATTACTGTGTCGAAGCAAAATTCCTTCTTATTTATTTATTTGTACATGTTTATATTGTCAAATGTTATTTATATTGACATATTCCCCCAGGCCAGTAGTTCTTAGGTAAAAAAAGCAGGTGTTCATTATGGAACCTTCCATGTTGTTTCTCTCTTGATAACATAGCATCGGAGATTTCCAATAGCTACTTCCCTCTAGCCCAGTGGTTCTCAACCCCTCTAGTGCGGTGACCCCTTGATAAAATTTCCAATGTTGTGGGGACCCCTAACAGTAAAATTATTTTCGTAACGTGGGTTGTCAGTCCCTTCCACGTGTACAGTATTAAAACCCCTTAAGGTACATTTTATGATGAACCACTCTTTCTCTTTGTTCTCCTTTCTTTCCCTTTTATCTCTCTCTATCCTAATTTCTTGGGGGGGGTTTCCCCCATCCCTCTCTCTAGCCATCTTTCTTGTTCTTTCTCTTATTTTTTCTCTCCGTTTTTCTTTGTTCCTCCTCCTCTTTTCCTCTCCCTTACATGTATTCTCTATTTTTTCTCCTTCTCTTACTCCTTGGTGGGGGGGGGGATTAGTGGCAGTGCTGGGGGGAGTTCTGATCAGCCAACTTAGGTGCTCTTGATCAAGGTCATCTGCTGATCTGGTAGTGTTACTCATTGTGTCTCCGGCTTCACTGCTTCTCCGACTTTGTGGTGTCTCCCAGCAGTGTCCCCCTTTGCCGAAATCAGGAGATGGTGTCTCCTCCAGCCCTTCCCACTTCACATTCCTCAACAGTCAGCTGACCTCTAGTCTCTGCCCCCCAGCCATGCCATCAACTGAATGGACGGCTACGGGCTCAAGGAACAGCCCAGCTGGGCGACCGCAAAAAGACTGGAGAGCGGTGCAGGCTTTAGGAGCAGCCCAGGATTCGGTGACCCCTGGGAAATCGTCATTCGACCCCCGAGGGGGTCCTGACCCCCAGGTTGAGAACCACTGCTCTAGCCTGTGTACACACAAATAAGCATACTTATGTGATGTCATGTGAACCTCCTTATGAAGCTGCCGGCAGATAAAAAAACGTTTTTAGGGTGGTCACACCTGTATAACTCGCTCTCTGAGGCTGGGCTAAGGGGAGATACATAATGAAAATCTAGCTGTGCATACCATAGAACTACTTGTCTCCTTTATTGTAGCTAGTAATATTGGCTATCTTACATAATACTTTTGCTCACATAGTTAATAAATATGTCTCAGGAAATACATAAAGACACATATACACAAACTCTGTGAAGATTCTTCAAAAAAGTGTCTATAGCATTGAAACATTCAGTCAGGCTTGAACTTTCAACTTTGAACTGGCAGCTTGAATATGAAAGTTTGAATCTGATTGGTAGAATCTGAGATTGAAGCACCACACTGTAAATTAAAATGTCCAGAAATAAATCTCTTTCAAAATTAGATGTGTTGGGGGCAGAATATGTCATCAGGGCTATTAAAAAAACAACAAAAATATGGGAAAAGTATAAAAATATAAACTTAAAATATGATGGTTATATATTATACAAAATACCTGCTATTCATGAATCAGAGCAGACATATTCCAAATGGTGGTAAATGAAACTATCTTTAACCAAATGAAATGCAAATATATTTAGATGTAAATCATTATGTCATTTAATTTCATTCAATCTAATGCCAAGTACACACGATCGCACATTCCGACAACAAAATCCATGTTTTTTTTTCGATGGATGTTGGCTCAAACTTGTCTTACATACACACGGTCACACAAATGTTGTCGGAAATTCAGAACGTCAAGAACGCGGTGACGTACAACACGTACGACGAGCCGAGAAAAATGAAGTTCAATAGCCAGTGCGGTTCTTCTGTTTTATTCCGAGCATGCGTGAAATTTTTTGCGTCGGAATTGTGTGCACACGATCGGAATTCGCTGCATTATGCCCCGTACACACGATCGGACATTAATCGGACATTCCGCCAACAAAATCCATGGATTTTTTCCGACGGATGTTGGCTCAAACTTGTTTTGCATACACACGGTCGCACAAAGTTGTCGGAATTTCCAATTTTCCGACGGATGTTGGCTCAAACTTGTTTTGCATACACACGGTCGCACAAAGTTGTCGGAATTTCCGATTGCCAAGAACGCGGTGGCATACACCACGTACAATGAGACTAGAAAAGGCCAGTTCAGAACCAAGCGTGGCACCCTTTGGGCTCCTTTTGCTAATCTCGTGTTAGTAAAAGTTTGGTGAGAGACGATTCGCACTTTTTCAGACTCGTGGTTTTCAGATTGTTTTCTGCTGTTCAGTTTGTGCTTGTGGGTTTGTAGTGCGTGCAGCGAGTTACGCGTGACTCTTGTTATTGTGTTCTTGTTCGTTCGTTACTGTTTTTCAGGTCGCTCTTCACAGGCCTTGCTGTTCTTCAGTGCGTTCTGTTACTTTGTTCTGAGCAGCCGACCGTTTTCTAGCCATGTTGCATATACGTATTCCTCGTAGAGTTCGTGCTGTGTGGAGGCTTGGTGTTGGGGTCCTTACCTTGACAAAAGTTCAGTCCATGAACAGGGTGGGGAGGAGTTCATGGACCAAGAATTGGTTGCTCCAGCGTGACCAGTTCTGTCACATGCCTTTGCTCTGTGAGATCCGTGAGAATAATCCTGATGATTTCAGGAACTTTCTCCGGATGACGGACCCCGTATTTCACCGTTTGTTGGCTTTGCTGACCCCTTATATTAGCAGACAGGATACCTGCATGAGGCAAGCCATCACTCCGGAGCAGAGGCACGTTGCGGTACATGGCGACAGGGAGAAGCCTGCAGGACCTCAAGTTCTCGACAGGCATCTCCCCCCAGGCTCTGGGGATCATTATCCCAGAGACCTGTTCTGCCATCATCCAGGTCCTGCAGAAGGAGTATATTAAGGTAAGATTTATCCTTTAATATCACATTTTATTGTATTTCTTTCCTCATTTCCTAATTACAATGATTGTATTATGCTGTGAATGTCCCCTTTGTTCTCATGCATGCTGGATTTTTATGTAATTATTTTTTGTCCTTCATGCATATTTGCCTTCACTTACCTCCCCAGCATGGTCTCCTATATTCACCTCATGTAGTCACTTAACAATGTATTTTATCAGCTCCATAGTAGCGCTTTACCCCAAATACCCCCTATAAAATTTGATTGGTGCTTAAAATTCATGCAGAGTGCCTGAGGCTTTTTTTGTGGGTCCCCAAATCATTTGGAACCCTCCCTCCCCCCAACTGCTAAGTCAGCTGATACCAATTCTCTATCTATCCTCAATCATCTATCAGCTGACTTTGCCAAACCCATACACACTATACCCATCTCTTTTGTGGTCAGATGTATGGATGAATTCCCCAAAGCATGTAGTGCAAGGGCCTGCCTGTATACTTTCAAATGGTACTGTTTAAAGTTTTTGTATCCAATTATTATCTTGATGGGTAATAGCAGAATGTCCAAATGTGCTAAAATGTGTACAGTGTGTATTCATATCTTTGTATTATGACACTTCTTACCTGTCCAGTGGGCTGCCAATAGTGTAAAGTAAGGAGGGGCTGGCCAAAGTAATACCCATTATTTAGGCATTCATCTCTCAATGAAGTGGAGAGGGTTACCTGTCCAAGAGCCCCCCCCTATAATGTTAGAAATGGCCCATGATAAGGGGGGGAGGGGGAATCTGATAGGTGTACCTTATACTTTGGTCTTTAAAAACTCCCTCAAATAAATGTTATCTTGATGTTGGCCATGAATGTTTGTGTTTAATCTGCTTTCCCTGTTTATGTGCAAAATGACTATTTTTTTTTTCTTGTTTGACTCCACAGTTTCCTTCCATATCCACAGGAATGGCAGACTGTGGCCTCCCACTTTGCCCAGCGGTGGGACTTTCCTAACTGCAGAGGGGCAATTGATGGGAAACACGTCCACATCGTCCCACCACCCAACTCAGGGTCATACTATTTCAACTATAAGGGGTTCAATAGTATTGTGATGTTGGCGGTGGTGTCGGCTACTTACGAGTTCCTGTATGAATGGATCCTACATGCTAAAAGAACATGGTGGGGATGCAGTGCAGTGCAACGTAGCTGATCAATATGACTATAATGTTGCGGGCAGACAAAGCCTAATATATAAAGGTAATCATGAAACAGTGACTGCTTGAATATAGCAAAACAAAAATGCATATACTAACACAAATGGGATGAATAATGACACAATGCAAAAAAAAAAAATATATAGTGCAAGAAAAATATATGTGGGCTAGTGCCCCATTAGCAAAAACGTGCCAGATCCTGGTGAACTACAAGTGACAAATCCCTAGGACAAACATGAATATTAGTTCTATCATCCAGTCCAAAAAACAAAAACTCGTGATGAGAAACACAAAACAAGTCCAAACATAGGC
The DNA here is from genome assembly GCA_037952925.1 of Lithobates clamitans. NCBI lineage: Eukaryota > Metazoa > Chordata > Amphibia > Anura > Ranidae > Lithobates > Lithobates clamitans. The sequence goes on from JBBGZY010001072.1 coordinate 2,970,359, forward strand.
TGTACACCTTACAGCTGTAAGGTAAGCGGCTTGCAAACACGGAGGTGTCCTCACTGAAGATCCCCCTCCCTTCACGATTGGACTTGTTTTGTGTTTCTCATCACGAGTTTTTGTTTTTTGGACTGGATGATAGAACTAATATTCATGTTTGTCCTAGGGATTTGTCACTTGTAGTTCACCAGGATCTGGCACGTTTTTGCTAATGGGGCACTAGCCCACATATATTTTTCTTGCACTATATATATTTTTTTTGCATTGTGTCATTATTCATCCTATTTGTGTTAGTGTATGCATTTTTGTTTTGCTATATTCAAGCAGTCACTGTTTCAAGATTACCTTTATATATTAGGCTTTGTCTGCCCGCAACATTATAGTCATGTTGATCAGCTACGTTGCACTGCACTGCATCCCCACCATGTTCTTTTAGCATGTAGGATCCATTCATGCATTGGCCCGTTTCTGCTTTTTTAGTTCACTTTGCCACTTTAGTCATCTTTGTAGCTCCCCCCCCCTTCATCACAGCGCAACTACCATCTTCCCCCACTTTTGTCCCATTTGTCCTGCCTTGGATCAGTACTTAGGTGTTGCAGCAGTGTCCTTTTAGCGTAGACCCCCCCCACCCCCGACAGCGCAGGAGTTTCCACTTTCACATTGAGTTCCTGTATGTGGACGTGGGGAAGAATGGCCGGATGTCCAATGGTGGAGTCATCGCGCAGGCGGAGTTCTACAGGCGTCTCCAGAATGGCAGCTTGGACTTGCAACCTCCAGAAGACAATGTGGAAGGACTCCCATTCGTCTTAGTTGCGGATGAAGCGTTTGCGCTGGGGGACCATCTTATGTGGCCATTCCCGATGAGGACCCTCACCCCGGACCAGAGGGTTTTTAATTACCGGCTGGCCAGAGCCAGAAGAGTGGTGGAGAACACGTTTGGAATCATGGCCAGCCGGTTCCGCCTTTTTCTTACACTCATACACATGGCGGAGTACAAACTGAATCATATCATCCTGGCGTGCTGTGTTCTCCACAACTTTTTACGGCAACATTCTGCCAACTATGCTGGCTCAGTTGGGCCTGAGGCTGGAATTCAAAATGAACCAACCCTGACGGCGCTTGCAAGTGGCCGTCCTGGCTTGCCCCCCCCCGAGTGCCCATGATGTCCATCTAAGATACCTTGAATACTTTAGGGGGGCTATCAATATGCCAGACAATGTCTGAAACCTTGTTTAAATAAAAATAACATTTTAACTACTAAAATCTTTGGTGACATTTACTGCTTGTGTTTTCTTTTAGCTGACCCTGACAGAAATGTGGTGAGTCCTGAAAATGGTGTGATTGTGTAACATTACAAAGCACTGTTGGGTGTTATTTACTAAAGGCAAAGACACTTTGCACTACAAGTGCACTTGAAACTGCACTTGTAGTGCAAAGTGGATTTTCCCTTAGAAAATAACCCCCATTGTCACTAAAAACACCAATTAGAGCACAACAAAAGTTTTGGAGCGTTGAAACAATAATCCACACATTCTTGATTAACAATCTTTTTAATACCAGCACAATCACATGTGCATTTGTAAAAGGTTTTTAAATCAAACCAACATGTTTGTTGTATAACAATTTTTGGGGTCACATTAGAAAAAGTAGAAATGTCCATTTAAGATAAAACAGGCATGTTTAAAACCAACAAGAAAGACACAAATCTTGAACTTACAAAGTTCACATTTGGTAGAACTTGAAGGCAATATCAGACATGAGTATTTACAAACTGTGTTTGATATTGCGTTCAGATGGGGTGAAGTCACCCCTGGAAAAGACATTTTGAAGATGCACACAAATTGCCGAATGTCAACATGTGCTACCTGCCATCACGGGGGATCAAGGGACATGTTTTGTTGGTGCAACCCCTTTCTCCCAGCTACTTTATTATTGAGGAAGGGGTTGCACCCCCAAAACGCGTCCGTTGATCTCCCGTGATGGCAGATAGCACATGTTGACACACTGTGTGCATCTTCAAAATTTGGCTTTTCTATAATATGTAAAAAAATAGTCTAAATTTTAGGATCACAAAAAGCACAAAAAAAGGAAGGGATTTTGATTGGTTTTAAACTCTCCCTAAAACATCAATGATGTTCTTCGTTTTTTTTTTTTTTGAACATCATTGATTTTTTTCTGGATGTTTTTCAAGTCCCTATTATTACACCCCATGATCTCCCCAATCAGGATCTGGTGACTTTCAGAGGTGAAATGATCTGGATCCACAACATCACGATCACCTAAAAAGATAGAAATAAAAAAACACCATGTATTATAAATCTGCCGGCATCCATCTCTTACCTGAGCCTGTGGCCGCAGACACTCACCTCACCTGACACTCACCTCCTCCTCCTGTTGGCTTTGGTGGGTCTCCACTTCTTCATGAGGTGGGAGGTCTCTGGTCTCCTCAGATGAGGGGTACCCTCCGAGTCTTTTATCCCCTATGTAAAAAAAAATAGTTATACTTAGCACACAGATATTTGATGGCAGAAATAGGAATGTGAAACATTGCTTGGAAGTGGGGTACAATTGTCTGTTTTGGCAGAGTTTCAAGATATAGAATTTTTATTGTCCTTTGTCAAGCTTCAATACTTTACCTGTTTTGTACAAGCTTCACAGATGGAGACACCCCTATAGTATACACTGGAGCACCTGTGTGGGCCCCCTAATAAAAAGGGTGTTCTTGTGTCCAACACTAGTGCTCCAGCGTCCAGATGTGAAAACTGCTGCTGAGTGTCCTCTCCTTACACAGAATCTGGTTTGCATTTCATTCTAGTTACAAACCCATCTACAAAACCAAATTATTTTCAGGGGAAAAAAGTGCGTGTTATATGCCGATTTTAAATACGGTAATAATGGTGTTGTGGTAACTTGACACACAATACACACAAAAATATTCTGGATGTTAAATAACTAAAAAAAAAAAAATATAACAAGATCAGCCTTGAAAAAAATACAAACCAAAAAAAATAAAAAAAATCACATCAGGCTTGAAAAAAAAAAAAAAAAAAACACAAAAAAAAATGATATAGATTTTTGGTCAGATGTGACAAATCATAATATATTGAGGGAATCACGATAAATAATAAAGAAATAAGTTTGTGAGAAGTATGTGTGAATATCAGCAGCAAAACTACTTAGTTCTTCCTGCATTATAAAGAAGAAGAGAGTGTGCTGTATTAAACAATTTTAAACACTGCAGCCTGACGAAAGTGCTCTATCCATTCTAATCCATGCTAATTTTACCAGACCGAGCTGTTCAGTCTCGGAATTTCTTCTGAGCATGCGTGGCACTTTGTGCGTCGGAATTGGCCACACACGGTCCGAATTGGATTTTGTTGTCGGAAAAATTTATAGCCTGCTCTCAAACTTTGTGTGTCGGAAAATCCGATGGAAAAAGTCTGATGGAGCCCACACACGGTCGGAATTTCCGACAACACGCTCCGATCGCACATTTTCCGTTGGAAAATCCGACTGTGTGTACGGGGCATTAGAGTGTTTCAGTAAGAAACCAAGGAGAAAGTGGAGATCCTTTGGCATGAAGAAACTGCCAGCCAGATATCTAATCTAGATACCCCTTTTCAAAGGCCATTATAACTTTATTGATATTAGGACGACCCTAAGAACTAGTAATAGGATAATGCCCTAAACTGCTTGCATCTCCATATTTCTGAAGACAGGTATTCTGTAGTGGAATAAGAAGTAGAAGACACTTAACAAATTAATTCAATTCAGGTTTACTTGTTGGATTATTAAGGAATAGAAACCAGGTACAAAAATCTTGATGGTTACAAGTGAGGTACAACATTGTACCTCATTCCTACAAACAGGAAGTAATATAACAATATAGGAAGAAACAGTAGTTAGCTTTGACAATCCAGTATAAGCTAACTTGAAAAAGGAGGAGCCACTGGAGTGGGAGCAGTAGACTTGAGAGCGCAGTGAGGTAGGAGTGCCTGTTTGTGGTGTAGGCATGGATGGATGGATGAGCCACCAGACAGTTCCAGATGCTGATGTCAGTGGAGGCAGGTGCAGGTCTGCGACCTGAAGGCTGGCCGGTACAGACTGGAGCAGAGTGAGACAAGCCAGGTCAAACACAGGTAATCAAATAATATGGACCAATGGGCAGGAGCAAGGTGAGACAAGCCTGGTCAAACACAGGTAGTCAGGCAGGAAGGGCTGTAGCTGAAGCGGAGTCAAATGAACAGGCAGAGGTCGGCAACAGGGTGTCAGCAAGGAAGTCCTTATAGCAGGGTCAAGGAAAGCCAAGGTCAGCGTTGGAGAGATCGGGTAAGTCAAACAGAGCCGGGTCAATACAGGTGATCAGAAGGCAGGTACAGGTATACAGGAGTCATTAGCTGCAGATCAAACAGCACTGCACTTGTGCAGCTGCTGTCCTTTTAAAGGCCTATTTGCGCCAAACAGTGTCTAATGCACGCATACACGCATCCGGCGCGTGCTCTTGCGCACATGACGCTGTCTGACTGGTGCCCATGTGCGCACGCACGCACCTCCATCTTGTCACAGGAGATCCCTGACAGTTTGTTGTCGGACTTTCCGATCGTGTGTACACAAGTCTGTCAAACAAAAGTCCACGCATTCTCGGAATCAAGTACGAGCCAGAAGCGCTTGGTCTTGTAAAACTACAGTTCGTAAGGTAGATCCCACGTACGTCTTGTACGTCACTACGTTCGTAATTGTTGGCCAACATTTGTGTGACCGTGTGTATGCAAGACAAGTTGGAGCCAACATCCTTCGAACAAAAATCCATGGTTTTGTTGTCGGAAAGTCCGATCGTGTGTACGGGGCATAACTCTTGTTAGAACCACGACTATTGCACATGAAAAAAATGTTTAGAGCATGATATAATTGCCTAAATGGTACTGAAATATGCAGTATATTGTTTAAAGATAATCTGCTTTTAAATTGTGAAAAAAGTGATTTCTACACTGAAATATCTTTAAAAGTCTGAGAAGAGATAAATTCCCCGTCTCTTTACAACTAGGTGCCAACACAACTGAGCATGTTCAGACCTGCAAATTACTCTCACTTTAACTCCCATGGCTTTTTTACCAAGAGTTATAGTAAATTCCAAAATGAGCGCTGGGTTAAAGAGCGTTTTTTGGGAGTGAAAATGAGAGTTATGTATCCCAATGCAAGTTTCAGCCATTGATTCTAATGGTACAATTGTAACTTCCCCAAATAAATACTTTTTATATTGAGATGAAATGTATCTTTCTCTCAAAGAAATTGTCATTGCAACAATGTTGCTTTTTTTTTCATCTATTTTGTTTTTAAGGCTCTGTTCACACCTTTTTGGGCGTTTTTCTGTTGTAAGCCTTGGCTCCAAAAACACCCAACAAGACAAATCCCATTCATTTCAATAGCCCCTGTTCACAAAAAAGTATGAAAAACCCCCTATCGGGGCTTTTAAGCAGCCAATAAAGTGCAATATAGGTGGTTGAAAAAATTGAATTTTATTGGTACAAAAAATATAAATAATATATTAAAAAGGAAATTCACTAGAATGAATACTGACTGTTAGAGTCAGGACATGAACTGAATATGGCGTACAATTGCAACGGACAAAAGCCTACAATTAAAACCAATGCAAGACACAATGTATACGGGGGCAGCCAAAATTCCCCCAATAGTGAATCCTTGAGGTTGGATGACAATAAATGCCTATAAGTAAGGACAATATGCAATACAGTATATGTGGAACAACGAAGATTATATGTAAAAATCCTGACACGTTTCGACCCTTCCCGGGTCTTCTTCAGAGGATGGTTGTCCACTATAAAAAAATTAACATATATCAAACATAACATCAGATTTCCACAGTACCAAAACCATACATGCATACCCTGTAGTGTAACTGAATAAGTTGTATAGTTACCTATCGCAGGATTTATGACGTTACAATGTCATTTCTAACATAGCAAAATGTTTGGGGTGATGCGATTTCTCCTCCGCTCCCCTGTCTCCCCCATGTCGGACCAACTCTCCAGGGGGCGGGCGGTGGACTGAATGTATCTTACGAGAGATCACGTCTACCAACCCCCCATACAGGAGAGGGAGGGAAAGGAGGGGGCGAAACAGGCAATCCAAACCGCACCCAGATGAGTTCACGTTAGTGCTAAAAAAAAAAATAAAAAAAAAAAATGAAAAATAAAATGAAGGGTCAGTTGGTTCATCCACATGCTTGGAAAATTTACCAACCATTTAGTTCTATACGGTTACTAGATTATGAGTCCATGGGTATGCAGGAGGGCATTGCTAAAGAATGAAAAGGGGAGGGGGAAGGGAAGGGAGGAGAAGGGGAAGGGGAAGGCATGTGAGGAAAGAGTGGAAAGAAAGGGAAAGAAAAAAGTGAACAAAGAATAAGTGAGTGAGACAGAAATCAACTGGAAAATGGGAAATGCCCTGCTGCCAATTAATCACCATGCGACATAAGAATATATGAAAGAATTGATGGGGTAGAAGTGCCAACAGACCACAAGTGAATGGCAAGGTGAAAAAAAGGGGGGGGAGGAAAAAAGGAAACCAGCAGCGCTAGATGGGACATGGTGAAAAGAGAGAGGGAGGGGTTAATTGGGGGGGGGGAGGAGGAAAGAAGGGGGGACAAAAGGAAGGGAAAGGAAAGAGGGGGAAGGGAAAGAAGGGGGGGGAGAAGGGGGAAAAGGAGGGGGGGGAGAAGGGGAAAAGGAGGGGGGGAGAGAAACAGGGGAGGGGGAAAAGACGGGGAGGGAAAGGTGCAAGGGAAGAAAAGGGAAGGGAAGAAGAACAGGGGGAAAGGATGGGAAGAAGGGGAGGGGGAAAGAAAAAAGCGAAGGAAAAAGGGAAAAAGAGGGGGAAAAAAGGAAAGATAGAAGGGAAAAGGATAAGGAGGTGGGAGAAGAGGGAGGGAGGAAAAAAGAAAACTGGAAAACGCGGGGGGGGGGGGGGGGGGGTTAGGTGGTGAGTGAGTGGAATGTGGTTAGGTGAAAGGTGATGGGGATAGGGAGTGGGTGTGTGGGGAGTGTTGGGGAATGGGACGAGAAGTGAGGATGTGTGTGGAATAGACAGTGAATGTGTGTGAGAAGGAAGGAAAGAAAAGGACTGTGAGTGAGGAAAGGAAAACATAACACAACAGTGCACAACACACAAACAGCATACCGTGAAGAAACAACAAACAACAACACCGTGTCAAAGTGCAAGGGTGGTAGTGGAACTAGTTACCCAATCAGGCTGAACTGAATAAAAGAGTTGATACATTCATAGTTCTGAAAAATTGGATTGTAGATGAAGAGTCATGGCAAGATCAGAGATGATTTGAAAAGAAACAAATTGCTAGAAAACTAAATAGAAGTATTGCCATCATTCCGGGTGTACTTACCACTCTAATGGATTAGTCAGTGCCTTGCCTAGCATCTCCGAGTTAAAAGAGGATCCAGTAAGGTGCCTCTGAGATTTCTTGTATTTATAGGGAGTGTCAATTGACTAACTCCCATCAGGTGCAAGTATGTGGTTGCCTCCCCTCCTCCCCCCCCCCCCCCACAATGGGGGAAAACGAGCAGCACAACTGTGCGCTCTAAACGTGATCCCCCGGCGTTCCGGAGAGGATAACTCCTCCGAGCGTCCCTGTCGCTTCCGCCGCAACTGTGCAGGCGCCGCTACGTCATGCCCACTGGGGTGCGCGCGCGTGAGCACGGCATCCGGAAGAGATCCGGGACGCCGCTGGCAGGGCGAGAAATGCCCAATACAAGGTTTGGGCGCATATAGGAGACGCAGGGCCCAAGCGTCTCCTCTCTCACCCTGCCAGGAAGACACAAGGTGCACCCCCGCCCCCAGAGGAGAAGAACAGGCATTGAAGGAGAGGCAGCAGTAAACACAGCGCCATACAGTCATGAATCTGGTACTGTGTGGACGGATAATAGTAGAGATATGGTATTGACAGTCCTAATCACTTATTCACAGGGTACTGCATATATGGTCCATGCAGTGTGGATTAACTGCAGGCTGACCATACTATATACATCGTTCATTGCATATCATTATTTGCTTAAGCATGGTTACACAATTATAGTGGCATAGTCCTCTTGCAACTACATAATTGAATAACATATAAACAAAAAAGAAGAAAGAAAAATTACATAATACCGAATGTTGTTGCATATGAAGAACTCTGAACTGTATTTTAGGCTAGATTTTCCTCAGAAATAAAGCGTTTTAAAGTGTATGATCCATTATCGTTAGATCCCATAACCTACAAAACAGTATACACCTCATACATTTAAGAATAATGGAAAGAACAATAATGACACTAATGATTGTACATGGGGAAAACCAGGCAGCAGTATGAAAAGGACAAGGGGGGGGGGAAAGGGGGAAGGAGGAAGCGAAAAGGGGAGGGGGAGGGGAAGGAAGAATGGGGGACGTAGCGGCGCCTGCGCAGTTGCGGCGGAAGCGACGGGGACGCTCTGAGGAGTTATCCTCTCCGGAACGCCGGGGGGATCACGTTTAGAGCGCACAGTTGTGCTGCTCGTTTTCCCGCATTGTGGGGGGGGGGGGGGGGGAGGCAACCACATACTTGCACCTGATGGGAGTTAGTCAATTGACACTCCCTATAAATACAAGAAATCTCAGAGGCACCTTACTGGATCCTCTTTAACTCGGAGATGCTAGGCAAGGCACTGACTAATCCATTAGAGTGGTAAGTACACCCGGAATGATGGCAATACTTCTATTTAGTTTTCTAGCAATTTGTTTCTTTTCAAATCATCTCTGATCTTGCCATGACTCTTCATCTACAATTCAATTTTTCAGAACTATGAATGTATCAACTCTTTTATTCAGTTCAGCCTGATTGGGTAACTAGTTCCACTACCACCCTTGCACTTTGACACGGTGTTGTTGTTTGTTGTTTCTTCACGGTATGCTGTTTGTGTGTTGTGCACTGTTGTGTTATGTTTTCCTTTCCTCACTCACAGTCCTTTTCTTTCCTTCCTTCTCACACACATTCACTGTCTATTCCACACACATCCTCACTTCTCGTCCCATTCCCCAACACTCCCTACACACCCACTCCCTATCCCCATCACCTTTCACCTAACCACATTCCACTCACTCACCACCTAACCCCCCCCCCCCTCCCGCGTTTTCCAGTTTTCTTTTTTCCTCCCTCCCTCTTCCCCCACCTCCTTATCCTTTTCCCTTCTATCTTTCCTTTTTTCCCCCTCTTTTTCCCTTTTTCCTTCGCTTTTTTCTTTTCCCCTCCCCTTCTTCCCATCCTTTCCCCCTGTTCTTCTTCCCTTCCCTTTTCTTCCCTTGCACCTTTCCCTCCCCGTCTTTTCCCCCTCCCCTGTTTCTCCCCCCCCTCCTTTTCCCCTTCCCCTTCTCCCCCCCCCTCTTTCCCTTCCCCCTCTTTCCTTTCCCTTCCTTTTGTCCCCCCTTCTTTCCTCCCCCCCCCAATTAACCCCTCCCTCTCTCTTTTCACCATGTCCCATCTAGCGCTGCTGGTTTCCTTTTTTCCTCCCCCCCCCCTTTTTTTCACCTTGCCATTCACTTGTGGTCTGTTGGCACTTCTACCCCATCAATTCTTTCATATATTCTTATGTCGCATGGTGATTAATTGGCAGCAGGGCATTTCCCATTTTCCAGTTGATTTCTGTCTCACTCACTTATTCTTTGTTCACTTTTTTCTTTCCTTTTCTTTCCACTCTTTCCTCACATGCCTTCCCCTTCCCCTTCTCCTCCCTTCCCTCTCTTTCCCCCCCTTCCCTTCCCCTCCTTCCTCTCTTTCTCTTCCCCCTCCCCTTTTCATTCTTTAGCAATGCCCTCCTGCATACCCATGGACTCATAATCTAGTAACCGTATAGAACTCCATGGTTGGTAAATTTTCCAACCATGTGGATGAACCAACTAACCCTTCGTTTTATATTTTTTATTTTTTTATTTTTTTTAATTTTTAGCACTAACGTGAACTTATCTGGGTGCGGTTTGGATTGCCTGTGTCGCCCCCTCCTTTCCCTCCCCCTCCTGTATGGGGGGGGGTTGGTAGACGTGATCTCTCGTAAGATACATTCAGTCCACCGCCCGCCCCCTGGGGAGTTGGCCCGACACGGGGAGACAGGGGAGCGGAGGAGAAATCGCATCACCCCAAACATTTTGCAATGTTAGAAATGACATTGTAACGTCATCAATCCTGTGATAGGTAACTATACAAGTTATTCAGTTACACTACAGGGTATGCATGTATGGTTTTGGTACTGTGGAAATCTGATGTTATGTTTGATATATGTTAATTTTTTTATAGTGGACAACCATCCTCTGAAGAAGACCCGGGAAGGGTCGAAACGCATCAGGATTTTTACATATAATCTTCGTTGTTCCACATATACTGTATTGCATATTGTCCTTACTTATAGGCATTTATTATCATCCAACCTCAAGGATTCACTATTGGGGGAATTTTGGCTGCCCCCGTATACAATGTGTCTTGCATTGGTTTTAATTGTAGGCTTTTGTCCGCCATATTCAGTTCATGTCCTGACTCTAACAGTCAGTATTCATTCTAGTGAATTTCCTTTTTAACATGTTATTTATATTTTTTGTACCAATAAAATTCAATTTTTTCAACCACCTATATTGCACTTTATTGGCTGCTTAAAAGCCCCGATAGGGGTTTTTTCATACTTTTTCATGCACTTTATGGGGTGTGCGGCCTATCCGTCTACACTCATGTGAGTACTTTTTGCTGTTTGAGCCCCTGTTCACATCTGAGCGTTTTGTCATCTAAGGCAAAACTCCTGAAGCTCAAAATAGTACAGGAGCTTCTTTTTTGGCAGATTACAGGCGTTTTCTGCTTTTTACATTGGTGACCTTTTGACCTGTACAAAATCGTGACAAAATCACAGCAAAAATCGCGCAAGGTGTGAACAGAGCTTAAGAATGCTAGAATGTGTAATGTTTTCATGTTTTGGTAAAATATATTTTTCTCTGTCACTTTCACTTGTTGCTTTCCATTTCACAAAAATCTTTACCCAAACTCACACTTTATAAACCACAAACAATACCATTGCTAATGCAAATTTAAAATGAGTCTCCAATTTGTGTGTTTTTTATTATTTCCAAATAATCATAGTTTGAGCCCACAAAATGTGATATGTGTACCAACATCAAAAATAAAAATGGCATTCCCCAAATTCCCAAAATTCCCAAAATCACACCAAGAACCACCTCATATCACAGAATGCACCAAGAAGAATAACTCCTGACTAATGTAATTCCACCACCTATATGTCAAAAGAAATGCAGCATTTATGTGTAGGAGGGTTCCACATGTGGTCTCTCAGTGACTTAGAGGTTAGCATTTCCTTCTACCAGCACTGAGTTTCTGGGTTTGCATCCCAAACATGCCACTTCATGTAGAGAAGTTCTGTTCTCCCTGTGTTGTTAAACATAACTCCTGACACTTCCACAACCATTGCAAATTGTGTCATATGGTTTCCATGGGCAAGGACTATAATCGGCCTTAACATTTCCCCACAACCACTAATTGTAGCCTCTTACCAAATCAAAACCCACAAAATGACAGCTGTTTATCTCTCAGCATGCTGACAGTAAACAGTCATACCCAGCCTTCAAAACAGATGGCATGGAACAGCACAGTGGCTCACAGCCTAGAGCTTCAGCCTTGCAGTATTGAATTTCTTGGTTCGATTCCCAATCCTGCTAGCTGGCTAGAGGTTTATATGTTGTGGTGTTAAACTTTCTTTTTCACCAGTGCTAACATTTTTGATTGGTTTCACATAATGTAACCCCAAGAAATCACATTATAAATCAAGCAAGTGTGGGTTTGCACCAAATCTAGAACTGGGGTGTTTTGGCCAGATATGGATGTATACGTCTAGTGTGATGCCGCAAACATATTTTAATTTTGTATGCTTATGATGAATGATGAATGCACGTTGTCACCAATTTGTGTGAAGCAACCCTCACAAAGTTGTAATTTCCCCTTTTACCCTGCCCAGATATCAATGCTGAGTGTGTATTCCTAATGAACAGGTGCGACCAATTGAGTCCACCTCAAGAGACAGAATCAATTACACTGGTGGGTGTGTCCTTTACTGGATGGGTGGAGGTGAGCAAGCTTAGGTTATTTAACCACTTCCCAACTGAGCACCTAAACCCCCTTCCTAACCAGACCAAAGTTTCAGTTTTTGGTGCTCTCACACTTTGAAAGACAATTACTCAGTCATGCAACACTGTACCCATATGACATTTTTGTCCTTTTTTCACACAAATAGAGCTTTCTTTTGGTGGCATTTAATCACCGCTGGTTTTTTTATTTTTATGCGCTATAAATGAAAAAAGACTGAAAATTCGGTAAATAAAATACATTTTTTCTTTGTTTCTGTTATAAAATTTTGCAAATTAACAATTTTTCTTCATAAATTTTGGGCAAATTTTATACTGCTACATATCTTTGGTAAGAATAATCCAAATCAGTGTATATTTTTTGGTCTGTGTGAAAGTTATAGAGTCCACAAGCTATGGTGCAAATCACTGAAAATTGATCACACCTGAAGTACTGATGGCCTATCTCATTTCTTGAGACCCTAACAAGCCAGGACAGTACAAATACCCCCCAAATGACCCCTTTTTGGAAAGTAGACATTCTAAGGTATTTAGAAAGGGGCATGGTGAGTTTTTTGAAGTTGTAATTTTTTCCCACAATTCTTTGCAAAATCAAGATTTTTTTTTTTCACAAAAGTGTCATATTATCAGGTTATTTCTCACACACAGCATATGCATACCACAAATTACATGCCAAAATACATTCTACTACTCCTTCTGAGTATGGCAATACCACATGTGTGAGACACCGTGGCCACATACAGAGGCCCAACATGCAGGGAGCACCTTCAGGCATTCTAGGAGCATAAATTACACATCTAATTTCTTGACTTCCTCTTACACTTTTGAAGGCCCTGGAGTACCAGGACAATGGAAATGCCCAAAAAATGACCCCATTTTGGAAAGAAAACAACCCAACGTATAATCTATGAGGCATATCGAGTCTTTTGGACAACATGTCATTTTTTTCTACAAGTTTTTGGAAAATGTGGAAAGAAAATGAAAACGCATTTTTTTTACACAAAGTTGTACATTTCTACAATATTTCTCACACATACCATGAATTACACCCCAAAATAGATTCTCCTACTCCTCCTGAGTACACTAATACCACATGTGTGAGACTTTTACACAGCCTGGTCACATACAGAGGCCCAACATGCACCAGACGTTCTAGGGGCATAAATGTCAAATCTAATTTGACTACCTATTACACTTTGAGGCACTGTAGTGGCATGGATGCGAACTGATGTGGCATGGATAAGCTGTGGATGGGGATGGCTAAGCATGGTTGAGCTATGAATGTGGATGGCTGGGTATGGTTGAGTATGGATGGGATGGCTAGGTATGGCTGAGTATGGATGGGATGGCTGGGTATGGCTGAGTGTGGATGGGATGGGCTGGCTGGGTATGGATGGGATGGCTGGCTATGGCTGGGATGGCTGGGTATGGCTAAGTATGGATGGGATGGCTGGGTATGGATGGGATGGCTGGGTATGGCTGAGTATGGCTGGGTGGGTATGGCTGAGCTGAGTATGGCTGGGTGGGTATGGCTGAGTTGGGTATGACTGAGTATGGCTGGGTGGGTATGGCTGAGGATGGATGAGTATTGCTGAATTTGGCTGAGTATAGGTGGCTGAGAATGGATGGATGAGTATTGCTGAGTATGGATGGATGAGTATTGCTGAGCATGGATGGATGGATGGATAAGTATTGATGAGCATGGATGAGTATTGCTGAGTATGGATGGCTGAGGGTGGATGGATGAGTATTGCTGAGCATGGATGGATGGATGAGTATTTCTGAGCATGGATGAGTTTGGATGGGATGGATGAGTATTTCTGAGCATGGATGGGAAGTGCGTGTAGTCGGTTCGTATCTGTTTTTCAGTGCGTTCTTGTCCGCTCGTTTCTGATATTCAGCTCGCTCTTCACAGGCCTTTCTGTTCTTCAGTGTGTTCTGTTAGTTCGTTCTGACCAGCCAACCGTTTTGAAGCCATGTTGCGGTTACGTACTCGTCATAGAGTTCGAGCTGTGCGGGGGCTTGGTGTTGGGGTTCTTGCTTTGACCCAAGCCCAGTTCATGAACAGGGTGGGGAGGAGTTCTTGGGTGAAGAATTGGTTACTCCAGCGTGACCAATTCTTTCATATGCCCTTGTTTCGGGAGATCCAGGAGAATAACCTTGATGATTTCAGGAATTTTCTCCGGATGACGGACCCCGTTTTTCACCGTCTGTTGGCTTTGCTGTCCCCTTATATTGCGAAGCAGGACACCTGCATGCGGCAAGCCTTCACTCCCGAGCAGAGGCTAGTCGCCACATTGCGGTACCTGGCGACAGGGATCAGTCTACAGGACCTCAAGTTCTCGACAGGCACCTCCCCCCAGGCTCTGGGGATCATTATTCCAGAGACCTGTTCTGCCATCTTTCAGGTCCTGCAGAAGGACTATATTAGGGTAAGTTTTCTCCTTTAACATCACATTATATGTATTTCATGTATGCTAATGTATTTTATTTCATTCATCATTCCCTAATTACCATGATTGTAACAGGCTGTGAATGTCCCCTTTGTGCCCATGCATACTGTAAGCTTTTAATGCTCCTTTTTTGGCCTGCATGCATATTTGCCTTCACTTACCTCCCCAGCATGCTACCCTGGGCGCATACACACCTAGCCTAGTCACTTAACAATGTATTTTGTCAGCTCCATTGTAATGCTTTTACCCTAAACACCCCCAAATGTTATTGTTGTCCTTAAATTCAGGCAGAGTGCCAGAGGCTTTTTTTTGGGGTCCCAAACTCATTTATAACCCCCCCCCCTAAAATTTTTCCATGGCGCCATCAGAGGGGGTGAGGAATCTGATAAGTGGACCTTATCTTTTTGGCGTTAAATACTCCTTAAAATAAATGTTATACTGATGTTGGCCAAGAATGTTTGTGTCTAATCTGCTTGCAATGTTATGTGCAAAAGTACTAATGTTTTTTTTTTCTTTTTTGACTCCACAGTTTCCTTCAACGCCACAGGAATGGCAGACTGTGGCCTCCCAGTTTGCCCAGCGGTGGGACTTTCCTAACTGCGGAGTGGCAATCGATGGGAAACATGTCCACATCGTACCACCACCCCACTCGGGGTCATACTATTTTAATTATAAGGGTTTCAATAGTATTGCTTTGATGGCGGTGGTGTTGGCGACATATGAATTTTTATATGTGGACGTGGGGAAGAATGGCCGAATGTCGGATGGTGGAGTCTTTGCCCAGACCGAGTTCTACTGACGTCTCCAGAGTGGTGGCTTGGGATTGCCACCTGCGGAAGAGAGCGTGGAAGGACTCCCATTTGTTTGTATCGCTGATGAAGCATTTGGTCTGGGTGATCACCTGATGAGGTCATTCCCCCAGAGGACCCTCACCACGGAGAAGAGGGTTTTTAATTACCAGCTGGCCAGAGCCAGAAGAGTTGTGGAGAATGCCTATGGGATAACGGCCAGCTGGTTCCACTTATTTCTTAAGGCAATTAATATGGCGGAGTACAAACTGAACCACATAGTTCTAGCATGCTGCATACTTCCCAACTTTTTAAAGAGAAATGCTCCTAATTTTGTTGCCTCAGTTGGGCCTGAAGCCGAACTTCCTGAAAATACACTGATGGCCCTGGAAGTTGGCCGTCCTGGCTTGCCCCCCCAAAGCGCCTGTGAAGTGCGGCAAAAATATGTTGATTATTTTACGGGTAGGGGGGCCATTGCTATGCCAGCAAATTTGTAAATATTTTCTATTTTACAACACCAACTTAATGCAAAAACTGGTATTGAGTAGGGATGAGCTTCAAGTTTGAGTCAAACTCATGTTCGACTTGAACATTGGCTGTTCGCAAGTTCGCCGAACAGCGAACAATTTGGGGTGTTCGCGGCAAATTCGAATGCCGCGGAACACCCTTTAAAAGTCTATGGGAAAAATCAAAAGTGCTAATTTTAAAGGCTTATATGCAAGTTATTGTCATAAAAAGTGTTTGGGGACCCGGGTCTTGCCCCAGGGGACATGGATCAATGCAAAAAAAAGTTTTAAAAACAGCAGTTTTTTCAGGAGCAGTGATTTTAATAATGCTTAAAGTCAAACAATAAAAGTGTAATATCCCTTTAAATTTCGTAGCTGGGGGGTGTCTATAGTATGCCTGTAAAGGGGCGCATGTTTCCCGTGTTTAGAACAGTCTGACAGCAAAATGACATTTCGAAGCAAAAAACCCATTTAAATCTACTCGCGGCTATTGCATTGCCGACAATACACATAGAAGTTCATTGATAAAAACGGCATGGGAATTCCCCACAGGAGAACCCCGAACCAAAATTAAAAAAAAAAAAATGACGGAGTCCCCCTAAATTCCATACCAGGCCCTTCAGGTCTGGTATGGATATTAAGGGGAACCCCGGCCAAAATTTTTTTTAAAAATGACGTGGGGTTCCCCCTAAATTCAATACCAGACTCTTCAGGTCTGGTATGGATTTTAAGGGGAACCCCGTGCCAAAAAAACAACAAAAAAACAGCGTGGGGTCCCCACAAAAATCCATACCAGACCCTTATCCAAGCACGCAACCTGGCAGGCTGCAGGAAAAGAGGGGGGGCGAGAGTGTGGCCCCCCCTCCTGAACCGTACCAGGCCACATGCCCTCAACATTGGGAGGGTGCTTTGGGGTAGCCCCCCAAAACACCTTGTCCCCATGTTGATGAGGACAAGGGCCTCATCCCCACAACCCTGGCCAGTGGTTGTGGGGGTCTGCGGGCGGGGGGCTTATCAGAATCTGGAAGCCCCCTTTAAAAAGGGGACCCCCAGATCCCGGCCCCCCCCTGTGTGAAATGGTAAGGGGGTACTTACCCCTACCATTTCACTAAAAAAACTGTCAAAAATGTTAAAAATGACGAGACAGTTTTTGACAATTCCTTTATTTAAATGCTTCTTCTTTCTTCTATCTTCCTTCATCTTCTGGTTCTTCTGGTTCTTCCTCTGGCATTCTCGTCCAGCATCTCCTCCGCGGCGTCTTCTATCTTCTTCTCCTTGGGCCGCTCCGCACCCATGGCATGGGGGGAGGCTCCCGCTCTTCTCTTCTTTTCTTCTCTTCTTCTCTTCTTTTCTTCTCCGGGCCGCTCCGCACCCATGCTGGCATGGAGGGAGGCTCCCGCTGTGTGATGGCGTCTCCTCGTCTGACGGTTCTTAAATAATGGGGGGCGGGGCCACCCAGTGACCCCGCCCCCCTCTGACACACGGGACATGACGGGACTTCCCTGTGGCATTCCCCGTGACGTCACAGGGAAGTCCCGTCAAGTCACCGTGCGTCAGAGGGGGCGGGGTCACCAGGTAGCCCCGCCCCTGGTTATTTAAGAACCGTCAGACGAGGAGACGCCGTCGCACAGCAGGAGCCTCCCTTCATGCCAGCATGGGTGCGGAGTGGCCCGGAGAAGAAAATGAAGAAGAGAAGAGCGGGAGCCTCCCCCCATGCCATGGGTGCGGAGCGGCCCGAGGAGAAGAAGATAGAAGACGCCGCGGAGGAGATGCTGGACGAGAACGCCGGAGGAAGAACCAGAAGAGCCAGAAGAACCAGAAGATGAAGGAAGACAGAAGAAAGAAGAAGCATTTAAATAAAGGAATTGTCAAAAACTGTCTCTTGTCATTTTTAACATTTTTGACAGTTTTTTAGTGAAATGGTAGGGGTAAGTACCCCCTTACCATTTCACACAGCGGAGGGGCCGGGATCTGGGGGTCCCCTTGTTAAAGGGGGCTTCCAGATTCCGATAAGCCCCCCGCCCGCAGACCCCCACAACCACCGGCCAGGGTTGTGGGGATGAGGCCCTTGTCCTCATCAACATGGGGACAAGGTGTTTTGGGGGCTACCCCAAAGCACCCTCCCAATGTTGAGGGCATGTGGCCTGGTACGGTTCAGGAGGGGGGGCCGCACTCTCGTCCCCCCCTCTTTTCCTGCGGCCTGCCAGGTTGCATGCTCGGATAAGGGTCTGGTATGGATTTTTAGGGGGACCCCACGCCGTTTTTTTTTTTTTTTTGGCGCGGGGTTTCCCTTAAAATCCATACCAGACCTGAACGGTCTGGTATTGAATTTAGGGGGAACCCCACGTCATTTTTAAAAAAAATTTTGGCCGGGGTTCCCCTTAATATCCATACCAGACCTGAAGAGCCTGGTATGGAATTTAGGGGGACTCCCACGTTTTTGTTTTTTTTTTAATTTTGGTTCGGGGTTCCCCTGTGGGGAATTCCCCTGCCGTTTTTATCAATGAACTTCTATGTGTATTGTCGACAATGCAATAGCCGCGAGTAGTTTTAAATGGGTTTTTTCCTTCGAAATGTAATTTTGCTGTCAGACTGTTCTAAACACGGGAAACATGCGCCCCTTTACAGGCATACTATAGACACCCCCAGCTACGAAATTTAAAGGGATATTACACTTTTATTGTTTGACTTTAAGCATTATTAAAATCACTGCTCCTGAAAAAACGGCAGTTTTTAAAAAAATTTTTTGCATTGATCCATGTCCCCTGGGGCAGGACCCAGGTCCCCAAACACTTTTTATGACAATAACTTGCCTATAAGCCTTTAAAATTAGCACTTTTGATTATTCGTGTTCGTGTCCCATAGACTTTAACGGTGTTCGCGTGTTCAAACAAACTTTTTTCCTGTTCGCATGTTCTGGTGCGAACCGAACAAGGGGGTGTTCGGCTCATCCCTAGTATTGAGCATTGAAAGAAGAAGCCACACATCGTTGAGTATAAAACCCTAACTACGTGCACATGCGCGTTTATAAAACATTTTTGTGTAAAAAAAAAAAAACACATTTGGGTTTTAAATTTTTTTTTTAGTACATAAACAGGCATGTTTCAAAACATAACATACACAACTCAGGAACTTCAAAGTTCAACATTGAAAAACTGAAGTCAGTATCAGATATTATAGTGTCAAAAATGTGTTGATCTTGCCTTCATCAGATGGGGGGATGTCACCCCTGTAAAAGCCAAATTTTGAAGATGCACACAAATTGTGAGTCAAACTGGGCATTTCCTTCCTGATCCCATGCCTAATGTCAACATGTGCTATCTCCCATCATGGGGGATCAATGGATGTGTTTTGGGGGTGTAACCACTTCCTCTCACCTACTTGAGTTGCGAGGAAGAGGTTGCACCCACAAAACGCGTACATTGATTTCCCCTGATCGCAGATAGCACATGTTGACAGACTGTGTGCATCTTCAAAATTTGGATTTCAATATGCAACAAAAATTTTTTTAAATTGGTCAAAAAAAATCTAAAAGTGTGGTGTTTTGTTTGTATTTAGATTCTCCCTAATACATCAATCATGTTCTTCAGTTTTTGTTCAACCTCATTTGTTTTTTGCTTGATGATGTCTAAATCCCGACTACACACCATTATCTCTTGGATTAGGATTTGTGCATTTGCACTGGTGAAATTAGGAGCTTGTTCTTCCACAACATGCACTTCACCTAAAAGAAAAAATACACACCATGTATTATAAATATGCAGGTGTACCTCTTTTACCTGAATCTGTGGTGTCAGACACTGATCTGTTGTGGTGACAATTTCAACAACATCATTCACCTCTCCTCCCTCCATATCCTGAGGTTGTGGTGTCCTCTGTTCCCCTTCTTCAGGAGGTTGGGGGTTCCTGGTGTCCTCAGACGTGCCAAGTCTTTTCTCCCCTATGAGAATGAAACAAAAGGTATACTTAGCACACAGATATTTGAGGCCAGAAATAGGGAAATGAAACATTGCTTGGAAGTGGGGTACAATTGTCTGTTTTGGCAGAGTTCCAAGCTGAAGACATGATTTTTTCCCTTACCAAAGCTTGAATACTTACCTTTTTTGGACAAGTTTCACACATGGAGACACCCCAAGTATCCACTGGAGTACCTGTGTGGGGCACCCTAAAAAGTTTGTTCTGGTGTCCCACACTAGTGCTCTTGAGTCCAGATGTGTAAACAGCTGCTGAGTGTCTTCTCCTTACACTGAATCAAGTTTGCGTTTCATTCTAGTTACAAACCAATCTAGACAACAATGTACTAAACTTAGTACTAAGTATAAAATTGATGCGCTTTAAATAAATAGTGCACAATATGCTGCTGCGACTAAGCCTAAATCCAGGAATAAAAAATGCATACATGTGAATAAAATAAATTAATAATTATGGTGCTAATACATGTGTTAAAATTGCCAAAATAAATCTTCAAATTGGTGATGTGATGGTGAGTATAAATAAAATAATAATGACACTCTAAATACAATGTCCAGGCAGAGATAAATAGTGGGAGAAAGTAAAAATAATTAAACAGTTCCTTCCCTTAATCCAGATTGATTGACTCACTGGGTTAGATCGTTTGTATCAGGATATTTAGTTTTTCTTGTATCCCACTTCAGCATTTACACTGCTGGTGATTCGGCTCTCAGGATAAAGGTTTTATGCAAAGCAAGCAAAGAAAAAATAGATCATTGTGCAGTGATCTTACTAGATAGCACATAAGCAAAACAGGGACAAAAGATACACTCACAAACTCCCGGTCTATTAGAAGCATTCAAATAAACAGATTGCAGTCAGCCGCTGTGGACGAGGTTTCCCATAGAGAAACAGCTGCTGTTAACCTTCAGGTGTATTGCAGCACTGAACGTCCTAAGCTCCTCCCACGCGTTACATCACTGACACGTGACTTTTTTAAGGATCTTTTCAAGGAGCAGCAGATGATGTTTATGTCCCCAGGCTATGGTACTATGACAGACTGTATTTTCTGTCAGACCAGAGTGAACCCAGGCCAGCACTCTCCACTCTTCCTTCAAGGCTTCCTTCCACCTCAGCTGAGGCTTCCAATGTCCAACCTGGGCCTTCCAGGCAGGAAGACGTGGAGGAGCCCAGCTTGAGTCAGGTAGAGCATTGTTCAACATATTTCTTGGCATAAAATTAATGATATTAACTAGATGTTATTATTGATCGCTAATTGCTGATTTAACAAAGTGGTTTACATCAATAGACAGTAGTGGCCAAAAAGGATTGGGACAATAATGAAAAATGCTGGGCTCAGAATGATAGTCTTTTCTATTTGTTAACATTCAATTTGCAACAGTCATGAGCTCTAAATTGTGTGTGATTGATGACCAGAAAACTAAAACTATGTCCCTTTTTCATACACAGGAAAGCCTCAGTAGGAGTTGGCGGGGGTAAGTGGCAGCCAGGAGGTCGACGATTGTCCTCCTCCTCCTTCCACCTCCTGCCACAACTCCAACACCAGAGCCACAGCCTGGAAGGAAGCGTCTAAGGAAGACTGTGATGGCCTGGGTTCTGTCTGGTCTGGCAAAAGATGCAATCTGTTGTATGTCCACAACCTGGGGACATATGTCATCTGCTGCTGTTCATGATCTCTTGGACTCCTGGACAGGATTGTGCTCGCTATTATATGGACTCCTCAGGACACCAATTTTGCCTGTAAAATAGTTTTGATGTGTGCCCTGGGGTACAAAGGCTTTTTACATTTAACCAGTTTATCCAGCGTTGCCTTCCTCTCTATTTTTTATGACCTATAAAAAATGGCTATTTTTTTGGTTAAAATACTTGCCTATGTGTTTTACTTCAAAAAGGACAGTTTGTTTGTGAGTAGGCAGGTGCATTTCAAAAATATAATGTCAAATTAACAAGGGACACCAACCAACCTCCTTAAGGTTAAAAAATACAAGATAATAATGGTGTTGTGGTAACTTGACACACAAAACAGGAGATCTCGATAAAAAAAAAATATATAAAAAAAAATTTAAAAAAAATACAAAAACATTATTATGGAGATCTGGCGAAAAAAATAACTAATATTATTTAGGAGATCACAAGAAATTATAAAAAAATAATTTTTTCAGAACTCCGTGTGAATAAACAACTTCATTATTCTAGCATTATAAAGAAGAAGAGAATGCGCTGCATTAAAAGATTTAAAAATTTGCAGCGTGATGAATGTGCTATCTTCATTATGAACGCTAGTTTTACCAGACCGAGCACTTCCTTCTCGTAATTGATTGAAAGCATGTGTGGAACTTTGTGCGTCGGAATTGTGTACACACAATCGGAATTTATGAGAATGGATTTTGTTGTCGGAAAATTTGAGTTCCAGATCTCAAATTTTGTGTGACGGAAATTCCGATGGAAAATGTCCGATGGGGTTCACACGGTCGGAATTTTCCGACAACAAGCTCCCATCGAACATTTTCCGCCGGAAAATCTGACCGTGTGTACAGGGCATAAGGGTAACTCCCTGGCAAATAAAAAAATAATTGGCATGGGGTCCCCGCCAGGATCCATACCAGGCCCTTATTCGAGCAAGCGTCCTGGCAGACCAGGAAAGGGGGGAGGACGAGCGAGTGCCCCCTCCTGAACCATAACAGGCCAAATGCCCTCAACATGGGGAGGGTGCTTTGGGGTTCCCCCCAAAACACCTTGTCCCCATGTTGATGGGGACAAGGACCTCTTCCCAACAACCCTGGCAGGTGGTTGTCGGGGTCTGCGGGTGGGGAGCTTATCAGAATCTGAAAGCCCCCTTTAACAAGGGGGCCCTAGATCCTGCCCCCCATGTGAATGGGTTTTGGGTACATCATAAAAAAAGCTGTTTTTTGACAAGTCCTTTATTGTAAAATAGCTTTGAGCCATCTTTTCCTGCCGCCATCTTCTCCTGCCGCTGTCTCTCCTGCTGCCATCTTCTCCTGCCGATATCTTCTCCATCCGCTATCCTCTCCCCAAGCCGTCTCTCCTGCCGCTGCCTTCTCCATCTGCCATCTTCTCCCCGAGCCGATTCTCCTGCCGCTGTCTTTCCTGTCACCGCCTCTTCTCCCACTGCTGTGTTCTTCCGCGCCGCCGGTTACCCGCTCTTCTTTTGTGGCTGTCTTCCTCCATTGTGTTGTCCCCTGCTGTGTGGTATCTCTTACATAGCCATGGGGCGTGGCCATCCGGTGACGTCACTCAGAGAGCCCGCCCCAAGGCTATGTAAGAGACGCCACACAGCGGGGGACAATACAGTGGAGGAAGACAGCCACAGAAGAAGAGCGGATTTTTTTTTTATTAGCGGGTTACTGGCGGCGCAGAAGAACACAGCAGCAGGAGAAGAGGCGGCAACAGGAGAGACGGCGGCAGGAGAGATGGCTCGGGGAGAAGATGGCGGATGAAGAAGATGGCAGATGGAGAAGACAGCGTCAGGAGAAGAAGAAGATGGCGGCAGGAGAGATGGCTCGGGAAAGAAGACGGCTTAGAGCTATTTTACAATAAAGGACTTTTCAAAAACCGGGTATTTTTTTTTTTACATTTTACTGCTTTTTTTGGTGAATGCCCCCCCTTTCCTTGCCTGCCAGGCTGCATGCTCGGATAAGGGTCTGGTATGGATTTTGGGGGGGACCCCATGCCAATTTATTTTTTTTAATTCGGCATTGAGTCCCCTTTAAAACCCATACCAGACCTGAAGGGCTTGGTATGGATTTTGGGGGGACCCCACGCCATTTTTCTTTACATTTTGGTGTGGAGTTCCCCTTAAAATCCATACAAAACGCATTAAAAAAATTGCTGCGCAAATACCGTGCGAGATAAAAAGTTACAACGACCGCCATTTTTTTCCCCAGGGTGTCTGCTAAAAAACATATATAATGTTAGGGGGTTCTGAGTAATTTTCTAGCAAAAAAATGATGATTTTTACATGTAGGAGTGGAGTGTCAGAATAGGCCCGGTATGGAAGTGGTTAAAGGAATTTTTCACTTTTATTGTTTCACTTTAAGCATTTTTTAAAATCACAGCTCCTGAAAAAACAATTGTTTTTTTTTTTTTTATTCCCCCAGAGCAATACCCAGACCCCCATACCCCTTTTATGGCCAATTGTTTAAATTAAAGCCTTCAAAATGTGCACTTTTGATTTTTCCTGTTTGGTTCTCATGGACTTCAATGTGGCAATTGGCACTTGCAGATCCGCGAAATCGCAGATTAGCGCCGATTCTGAGTTTACAAAGACATGTTTGCCGCTAATAGCACGCCCTGGGAATCGCGCGTTCGCCCACCTGATCTCTTAATTGGCTTGACCACTTAAGGACCGAGCCTCTTTCTGAGATTTGGTGTTTACAAGTTAAAAACAGTTTTTTTTTGCTAGAAAATTACTTAGATCCCCCAAGCATTATATATATTTTTTTCTAACACCCTAGAGAATAAAATGGCGGTTGTTGCAATACTTTTTATCACACTGGATTTGCGCAGCAGTCTTACAAGCGCACTTTTTTTGGAAACAATTCACTTTTTTTAATTAAAAAATAAGACAATAGTAAAGTTAGCCCAATTTTTTTTTTTATATTGAGAAGCATGATTTTACGCCGAGTAAATTGATACCCAACATGTCACGCTTTAATGTTGCGCCCGCTCGTAGAATGGCAACAAACTTTTACTTCTCCATAGGCGATGTTTAAAAAATTCTACAGGTTGCATGTTTTGAGTTACAGAGGAGGTCTAGGGCTAGAATTATTGCTCTCCCGCCGCCGATAAAACTGATCTTGCAGGGAATCCAGCGCAGAGACCACTTTTATCTTGAAGCGGACCACCCACTGAAAAAGAGGATATTGGGGTTATGGCAGCTAGCTGCTACCATTACAATGACATTCCTCTTCAAAGTTGTGGCATAAAACGACGGCGGGCGGTCCGTAAGTGGTTAATTGGGTGCTATTTTTATGCACCAGGCGATCGCATATCCGCGCTATAGTAAATGACCCCCAACAGTGTCTATTCACAGGGCATAGTGAATACATGTCACAGAATTCAAGGAAGTAAATGTGTGGGATATCTTCGCTAAGTTTACATATTTCAAGATCATTCAGATTAATAAGAGTAGGCCAGAAATTATTGAAATACAATGTGGAAATGTATATAGGATTTTACATTTTGATGATATATACACTTTAATGCAAGCACAACATTTGTCCAATTCTCTGGCCCAGTCATTCCACTTGAACTGGTTAGTTACTGAACTGAATCAGCCATACATTCAGCCCATTTAATGCCCAGTTTTCAGTAAAAGGTTGTATGGTGAGTGATCTCTATTTAGCGGTCTCTTAGTTTCCAGCTTCCAGTCCCATCTTATATCGGGTTTATGTGACACTGTAGCCAACAGCACAGCCTCTCTCACTCATTACTTCAAGACAATAAATCACGGTTAGAAGGTTCAAACTAGTGCATCTATCAAAAAACAACAATGTGTCGTTTGTATAATAGACCTTTAAACTTTAAAAAAAGATGGAAGGTTGGATCACAGATTATTATACAACACAGGGAAAAAAGGAATACTTTCCAGCATAGTGGTTTTGTGATACATGAACTTGATCAACCTGAATGATCTCTGCACAAGCAATTCAAGATTGTACACAATGTTATTAATTATTTAACAGGAAATCAATCAAAATTAGGTTTAATTCAGCAATAATTAGCTATTTAATATTTTAGGCTGTTGAAAATTGGAGGTAGTGGAAAGAAGAAAAGTAAATAAGGAAAGCAGCTCATGTAAGCACAGTAAAAGTAATAGTGCTAATAGAAGGAGCAAAGAGAAGGGACAGAAGAATAACTTGCGGCTAAAGGAGACAGGCATAGTTTAGAGGGTAATCTCAATATCCAAAGTCTGAGGATAGTTTATACATTTTGCCCTTTTCTTATAAATTTATTATAAGCTATATTTATATATAAACTCCAGCCAAAATATTTTTTTTTCCCTTTGGGTGGGCTTGGCAAGAGTCAAATTGTTTTGCTGCCACCCCACCAGAGAGATTATATCTCACACTGTCACCTTGACAACAGGAAATGAGGAAAGAACTTTTTGCTGGAACAAGAAGATGCAGCAATAATGGTCCACTTTATTGCAAAAAAAAAAAAAAACAGTTTTGGTTCAGCCTGTGTCCCACTAATGAGACCTCCCTTTACTTTGTCCAGAGAGTGAAGAGGAAATCCTCCCTATGGAGACATAGACCAAATATAAAAAAATCTGACAGAGGTTCTATCCCTTTTCACCCCTCTTTCCTAAACTAATACAGAAAATAAAAAAATGGTTTCTGGCTTCAACAATATTTTTTTCAGAATGCCTCCCAGAATATTTGCTAGGAACATGCTGTTGTCTACTGCAAAGC
This sequence comes from Lithobates clamitans, assembly GCA_037952925.1. Taxonomy (NCBI): domain Eukaryota; kingdom Metazoa; phylum Chordata; class Amphibia; order Anura; family Ranidae; genus Lithobates; species Lithobates clamitans. Next base: position 2,996,683 of record JBBGZY010001072.1, read on the forward strand.
CATGAAAATGTGATTAACATTTTTTACAGACATTTTGTAACCTGCTACAAATTTCTAATAAACATTAGAGGACAAAACAGACATATCTGAGATTGATTCTGGAATGCCTGTTGCAGATTGTAAAGCAGGCTATAAAATAGGATTGTGTTAATAAGATTATAGACTTTGAACCAGTGCTGCTGGGCTTGTGGACATGTCCACCATACAGGGAAATGCAGAGGTGAACCCTCCAAAGTAGTTAAGGGAGCAGTTTGATGTACACTTATCATGTATATACACTTACACTTATGTGCACTTATACATGCTTAAGTAAGGTACCAGTGGTTGTTAATTTACCAGTTAAAGATGTTGTAAAGTGCGTCTCACATACAATTTGGTGAAAACTGTCAGAGACTGTGGACATCCTAGAGTAGACAATCAGTAAACATAGGTCTACTACAGGAGATGATTGGAGACTGCAGACATGCTACAGGAGACAATCAGAGACTAGAGACCTGTTATTTGAGACTACTAGAGAACTGTCCATACAGTTTATTTACAGAAAAATGCTCCCACAATTGTGAAATGTGTAATAAAAAAAAATTGATTAGCACAACCCAGTCTAATTAAGATTTTCCTTCACTGGCTCGGGTAAGCCTCTAAAAAGGGAAACTACTTCCTAATAGTGGCACTGGCTAGGGCCCAAAAGCTGCATGAAAAGTACAAAAGAGTCATACATGGTCATGGGACTGCTGGCTGGTCACCAATGATCTTAAAGTGTATCTAAAGGCAAAATCTTTTTTTTTTTTCATTTTGGATAGAGTAAGGACGGTTATAACTCTCATCAGGTTTCTTTTGCTATCTGTATCCCATTTGAGGAGGTTTCCCTTCACTTCCTGTCCCATAGCCAAAACAGGAAGTGACAGGAAATGCCTCCAAAGGGAGGAAATCTTGTTGTGTCACCAAGTGTCCCCATTGGAAGATTTCCCCACCGTTAGTGTTCTGATGTCATGAAAGGTCACGTGCTCGATATGAGTGGGTGTTTAACCCAATATAGAGTTACCTACATCCTACCTAAAGGATGACATGTTTGGACAAAAAGAATGGAAGGGGCAACATGATTTTACTTGGTACCATTAAAGGACATTACACTAGATTAAAATTGCATAGCTTTTATCTCAAAGTAAATTGCATTACAAAAAATATATACTCTTCACTTAGGACAATACATTAAAAATACAAATCCCTCTATAAGGCTGTGCTACATCCACACAATAGTGCCAATCGCACCATAAAGATGTCAGTCCATAAGGGAGGTGTGCATGTAGTCAACCAGCTCAACATCTTTTGCGGTGACCTGCTTCCACAGAAGAAAAATGAAGAAACAAGGTTCTATAGCAAAGAAGCAAAAAATTTACAGAATAATACCAGTAGTAAATGTTGTGGAGTACTCAAATAAACTACAGCTTTGTAAAGGCAGGTAATTGCTAGGGATGGTGGCCAGTTTAGCACTTCCCAGGAGTTAGATGAATTCAGTAGGCAAACACCACAAAAGTGTCAAGGCAATCTCTGCCAGACGAGCATGGGAGCATGTTAATGAGTCAAAGGGATCTATACATATACAGCATTAGACAATTAGAAAGATGCTTTCTCCCCAAATTCCATTCCTGCTGTACAGAGACTGCAAGAGCTTGACACCATGTCAAATTCAGGTACATAGCCTTTGCATGCATTGCATTTAAAAAGTACATTTAATGATGTATTAATGATTACAGAACTGTGTTCATCTGTCTTTTATATCTGCATATGGTTCGGCTTTAGCTAAAATATGAATTTACATTTGTAATAAAAATATATATTTAGTTTTCTTGATAATCATTATTTGTTCCCAAAACACAGCATAAGTGGCTTTGTTATATTATAGCAGAACAATGTTTACACCTGTGTGCTGCAATGGAGCAGTTTAGTAGAGCTGTAAGCTTCTGAATCCTCATCAGCGAGTAATTGATTTTTATCTTATACTAAACCAAAAAAACATCAGTGTTTCTTTGTCTGAGAGAGAAATTATTTGGCAGCTTTATCATAAAATTGTGACACATCATCTAAAATGAGTAGTTTGATTTGGCTTGACATGCTGATGTATTGGGTTGTTTTTTCTTTTCCTTCTTGTTTCTTCAACATGGTGTTTGGCATTTTCTTTTCCCCATATGTGTTTATACAGTCTGTCACTTGCTAATGCCACATTTGTGTTTATTTCTCTACTCTCTCTATCTCCCCATCTGCTTCTTGATTTCCTTTTTTTTTTTTTTTTAATCAGTTTTAAAGAAGCAGCCTAATTACCTGCGTTTATCAAAGTCAAGTTAACAAAACAAAGTAGCTTAAAATTAAAGTATAGCTTATGCCATTTATTAGGCCACATTTTTGCAGCAGTGAAGGAAAATAGATATTTTGTCATTAATTTTAATATTTTAGAAAATGAGACTTCATGGAAACAAGATGTTTGCTAGTTTATTGTTTGTTGCATGCAATTGAAACCCTTTCAGCGTGACCAAAAACAACAAATCTTATAATTTTATGAAATATCTTTTTTACATGTAGCACCAGTCTTTTCATTTTTTTTTTCTTGAAATTCAAGAAACATCTTGTTCACCTAATAATAGTAAATAAATGTGATATTACAGTAGGATGGGTTGTTAGGGTCGGTTCACACTGGGGCGACTTGGGATCCGACTTGTACGCCCTCAAGTCGCCCCAAGTCGCCCCAAGTCGCTTTGCATTTAGGCTAACATGGTAGGCAATGGGAGCGTCTTAATTGACACTACTGAAGTCGCTCCGACTTCAGAAAAGACTCCTGTACTACTTCTATCCGACTTGTAGGCGACTTGTACCCATTCAACTCAATGTAAGTCGCCTGCAAGTCGGATCTCTCTGTAAAGTCAAGCGACTTTGCAGAGAAAACCTCTCCCTCCCCCCCTCCCTCCCAGAGAGGTGATTGGCCACAGGCGAAGTCGCCTGTCATGGAGGCGACTTCAAGTCGCCTCGTAATTTGCCGAAGTCGCGCTGAAGTCGCGCTGAAGCCGCGTTGAAGTCGCGGTACAAAGTCGCGCTAAAGTCGTGTTGCCCATGTGTGAACCGACCCTTAATGTGGAGCCTTTGTTTACAAAGGCAATACTGAGAGCTACTATTCATAAACAGTGTTGCTCCAGGAGGACTTATGGCTTCACTACCAGCTTTGGGATACCCTGGCCAATAGGGATTATTGTCTTAGCCCCAATAAAGCAATCCACAGAAAGAAAACCACATCACCAATCCTTTCCTTCTTCAATAAGTTTTATTCCTTGATGAGCAATGCAGTACATGGAAAATGCTGTCCACCAACTCATTCTCCTTCAGTGTTGAAGAGGAAAAGGAAGGATTTGGCAAAAGTGAGTCTTTCTTTCTGTGGACTACTGTATAGTTTGTTTCACAAAATAATTTTGCACTTTGCTTGTTTAACAATTTTTCTGCCACCCACTACCTACTATTTGGCACCTCAGATGGCTAAACCACTTTTGCTAATTTTCAATTTGAGTTTATAAATAGTGTATTTAAACAATGTATTTTTGTAAAATATTTAAATTTGACGTTATAGAAACTATAAAAAAAGACTTACGACTCTTTTAACCAATTTTGTATTGTGGTTTAAAGGGGCATTTTTAGGAATGCACTCTGCTTACAGTTGGCCCAGGAGGCACCAGAGCACTGATCATCACCCTATTCACTAAGGCCCCTTTCACACTGGGGCGGTGGGTGCGTTGGTGGCACTTTTACCCCCCGCTAGCTGCCGAGAAAGGGTTAAAACCACCGCAAAGCGCTGCTGCGGCAGTGATATGCCGGCGGTATAGCCGCACTGCCCTATTGATTTCAATGGGCAGGAGCGGTTTAGGAGAGATGTATACACCGCTCCTTCACCGCTCCAAAGATGCTGCTAGCATCCTGCCAGCACCCTCGGGGCTTTCACATTGGAGAGACAGCAGCGGCTTTTGCAGGCGCTATTTTTAGCACTGTAGCGCCTGCAAAGCGCCCCAGTGTGAAAGGGGTCTAAAAGAGAAGGGGGGTGGGCCTAAGGGCACATGAGATCACAGAGAAACATGGCGGCTAGGGAGCTGGCAGCAGCTGCTGAGAAGAGGATCTTAGGAGGACATTTGATCTGCTGTGTGGGTAAGTATCTGAAATGCACAACCCAGCATCAGTTAAGTAGGGGAAAAAAAATAATAGGCAGGGAGGGTGAAATTTCTCCTTAAGGACAAATCATACCATTCATGATGCATGTAGTGGTACTGCCATTATTCTCAACAAATATACACAAGATAATGCCTATCTCTGTCAGGAGAGTTGTAACAAGAAGAATGCATGGTTCACAATTTTATCATCCATATTTTAACATTTCTGTATTAGCACCTTTTTTGAATTTTGTATTGGATTATCTAGTTCTACAGTGTACCTGATTTAAGCTAAACAGTTTTGGTCAGGGCCATAAAGAGTTGGGGTAAAACTCTCCAGTTGTAATCACAAAGAAGAGAGCTGGAGTGAAATTAAATGCTCCCTACTTCACCCAAAGAAACGGAGTGAATGTCTGCTTTAGGCTGCATTCATACTTGAGCTGTGTCTTTGGTTGTTTTGCAGGCCTTTTTTTTTTTGAGCATGGATTTTTGCAGGTGTCTAAGGTGTAAATGCTTTATTTTATTATTATTTTTAGCCAACGGAAAACTAGTTAATAGTAAAAAACATGCAATGTGTGCTTTTAGTGAGTTTACTGTTGGGGCCAAAACACTTGATGCTTAACCACTTCAATACAGGGCTTTTATACACCCTTCCTTCCCAGACCAATTTTTAGCTTTCAGCGCTCTCACACTTTGAAAGACAATTACTCAGTCATGTTACACTGTACCCAAACCAAATTTTTATCATTTTTTTTCTCACAAACATAGCTTTCTTTTGGTGGTATTTATTCACTGCTGTTTTTTTTTTATTTTTTGCAATATAAGCGAAAAAAGAGACATTTTTGAAAAAAAAACACTTTTTTTTAGTTTCTATTGTAAAATTTAGCAAATAAGTAATTTTTCTTCATAAATTTGGGCCAAAATGTATACTGCTACATATCTTTAGTAAAAATAACCAAAATTAGTGTATATTATTTGGTCTCTGTGAAAGTTATAGAGTCTACAAGCTATGGTGCAAATCATTGAAAAATGATCACATCTGATCACACCTGATGTACTGAAGGCCTATCTCATTTCTTGAGGCCCTAATAAGCCAGGAAAGTACAAATACCCCCTAAATTACCCCTTTTTGGAAAGCAGACATTCCAAGGTATTTAGTAAGAGGCATGGTGAGTTTTTTGAAGTTGTAATTTTTTCCCACAATTCTTGGAAATTTTTTTTTTTTTTTTTTTGCACAAAATTGTCATAATAACAAGTTATTTCTCTCACACAGCACATGTATACTTGCAATGACACCCCAAAATTACGAGCATAAATTGCACATCTCATTTGATGACAACCTATCACACTTTTGAAGGCCCTGGAGCACCAGGTCAGTGGAAACTCCCCATTTGGAAAGCTAACACCCCAACGTATAATCTATGAGGCATAATGAGTCTTTTGAACGGTTCATTTTTTTCCAGTACTTTTTGGAATATGTGGGAAAAAAATGAAAACACATTTTTTTAATACAAAGTTGTCCATTTTATAAGATATTTCCAACACATAGCATGTACATAGCAAAACTGACACCTCAAAATACATTCTGCTTCTCATCCCGAGTATGGCGATACCACATGTGTGAGACTTTTACACAGCCTGGCCACATACAGAGGCCCAACATTGAAATAGCAGCTTCAAGCATTCTAGGAGCATAAATTACACATCTCATTTCTCAACCACCTATTACAATTTTGAAGGCCCTGGAGCACCAGGACAATGGAAATGCCCAAAAAATGACCCCATTTTGGAAAGCTAACACCACAACGTATAATCTATGAGGCATAATTAGTCTTTTGAATGGTTCGTTTTTTTCCAGAAGTTTTTGGAATATGTGGAAAAAAAATGAAAACGCATTTTTTTTTTTTATACAAAGTTGTCCATTTATAAGATATGTCCAACACACAGCATGTACATAGCAAAAAGGACACCCCAAAACACATTCTGCTACTCCTAAGTTTGGCGATACCACATGTGTGAGACTTTTACATAGTCTGGCCACATACAGAGGCCCAACATCCAAGTAGCACTGTCAGTTGTTCTAGGAGCATACATTACACACACATTCCTGCCAACCTATCACATTGTTGAAGGCCCTTCATATTTCTAACACATAGCATGTACTGTACATACCAAGGCAGGAATACTGTCCATAGTTAGTACATGCAGCAGGCAGAGGTATGGTCAGCACAGCCAGAGTATTTATTCAGGGAGCAGGCAGTACCATCAAGCTTAGGGCATCGGTCAGGAAAGAATGGGGACAGGGGTAGAGGCTTCTCCCACCCAAATGGCTTTGAAGCGTCTGGGCAACCAGACCCTGTTATGGGAACACAGAAAACCAAAAACTGCTTTTCTGAACTCCGAACACTATTCTGGAGCCCCTCATATATGTGAGACCCCTGTGTAGCAGGGTGAAAGATCAATCCAAGGGGCAGACAAAAACATGGTCGACAGGCCGAGGTCAGTGCAGGTAAAAGGCAGAAATAGACGGTAGGCAGAGGCATAGTCGATAAGGTCCAGGGTCAGTTCACGTGAAAGGCAAAAACATGGCGGAAAAAAAATGCAGACGGTAGGCAGAAGCATAGTCGAGAAACAGGCCAGGGTCGGTTCACATGGAAGGCAATGATATGGTTGGTTGAGGAAGGGAAATATTCAGGACAGAGATTAAAAACGGGGAAATGGCAGTATTAGAAATATGGACTAATAATTTTCCAGAGTGTGATATCGCCTGAAGCATTCTCCGATGCAAAGGCCAGGTTGGGAGGGACAGTCGGTACAATGGAAGCTGGTATATTTCCTAATTCCTTTTTTGGTGCACACCCGACATTTTTTTTGGCGTCGTCTTCCGGATCCTGTTGGTGGAATATGGTCCGGGAAATGGCGCTCATGTAGTCTGCTGACAGAATCGGAGCAAATGCTTTCTGGGAGGGATACTTGCTGATAAATCAGGGCAGTGACAATGTCTTCAATAAACTTTATGAAGGTGGTGGGTTTTTCTGTTGATTTTTGGTAGATTATGAAAGAATTTAAAAGGGCCAAATGAAAAAAGTAAATTGCGACTTTTTTGTACCAGAATACGGGGCTGCAACAACTGATCGTTTAAATCCACCCCCCCATGTATTTATTGTACTCAGTGATACAGGTAGGCTTGCGAACGGTACCGCGTCTTCTGTGAAGTTCCACCGAGGTGTCATCGTGGATGGTGGACATGATGTACACATCTTTTCTATCCCTCCACTTCACAGCCAACACTTCTTCGTTCCTCAAGCTTGTTGATTCCCCCCTTTGAATGTTTGTGGTGACAAGACGCTGTGGGAAGCCCTTTCGGTTTTTTCTTGCTGTACCACAGGCCAAAGTTTGTTTGAGATATAGGTAGCGGAGAAGGGGCAAACTAGTATAATAATTGTCCATATAAATATAGTACCCCTTTGGAGGAGTGGGAATGCCAACTCCCAAACTATTTTCCCACTTCTTCCCATGTACGAGGGACACTGGAGCTGGGAATATTTGCCTTCGTACACGCGGAATGAGTGTACATAACCGGTGGCGCTTTCACAAAGCTTGTTAAGCTTCAAGCTGTACCTCGCCCTCTTACTGGGGATATATTGCTTGATTCCCAGCCGGCCTGTGAAATGCACCAGGGATTTGTCCACAGATATATTTTTGTCAGGGACATAAACTTCGGAAAACTTCTGGGAAAAAAAATTAATTTTGGGCGAACTTTATATAGTTTGTCAAAGTTTGGGTGATTTCGGGGGGGGGGGAGGGGGGGCACTGTGAGTTGTCACTAAAATGCAAGAAGCGCATTATGATTTCATATCGGGGTCTGGACATGGCTGATGAAAAAACTGGCATATGGTGAATGGGTTTGGTCGACCAATACTTATGAATTTCATTTTTTTTTGTAAGCCCCATGTTGAGGGTTAGGCCTAAAAACAATTTTAGCTCCACTACCGTTAGGGGTCTCCATTCAAAAGGGCGGGCATAGCTGGAGCTGGGGTTGGTTGTAATGAATTGTTGGGCAAAGAGATTCGTTTGGTCCAAGATGCATTGAATCAATTTGTTAGGGAAAAATCCATTTAAAAAATCCATTTATGAAAAACCTGCAGTGTTGACCTGCACACCCGGCTGTGCTGTAAAAGGGGGGATTGTGGCTGACCCTGTGGTAGAAGGCAGCCACAATGGGTTTGCCAAGGAATCTGGAAGATGGGTTTGGGCCCTACTTCTTTGGCATGCACTTGTGCTGGACCTTTCCTCCTGGGGTCTAGCAGCGCTTTTACTGGGCCCCTCCTCCTGGGGTCTACCGCCGCTGGCACTGCTGGTAGCTGCCTGGTGTTCAGACCGTCGTCTTTTCGGACGGACTGCTTCCTCCACTGATTCGGAACCTGATGTGCTGCCTTCGGGGGGCTCATATTCAGAACCAGAACCAGAATCTGAACTGAGCGGTGAGAGCTCCCCGTTGCTCTCATCGGTCAGACTCAGTATTTGGTATGCCTCTTCTGGGGTGTACACCTTTCTGGACATAGTGGCTGACTGGCTGTATGTACTCTGGTGGCAGGTGGTGAGGTGGCAGGTGGTGAGGTGGCAGGTACTCTGGTGGCAGGTAATGAGGTGGCGGGTACTCTGGTTGCCAGTGGTGAGGTGGCAGGTACTCTGGTGGCAGTTGATGAGGTGGCGGGTACTCTGGTGACAGGTGATGAGGTGGCGGGTACTCTGGTGGCAGGTACTCTGGTGGCAGGTACTCTGGTGGCAGGTGATGAGGTGGCGGGTACTCTGGTGGCAGGTGGTGAGGTGGCGGGTACTCTGGTGGCAGGTACTCTGGTGGCAGGTGATGAGGTGGCGGGTACTCTGGTGGCAGGTGGTGAGGTGGCGGGTACTCCTGATGGACAGGTACTCCTGATGACAGGTAATCCTTAAGACAGGTACTCTTTATTCAGCCCCGATCACAGCTCTGCGCGCCGTTACCGATGATACACGCCACTTCCCAATGCCGCTCTGCATTGCCGTTACCAACGCTCCGCCGCCGCCGCTTCAATACCCCTATCGGGGAACGCCTGTGTCCTGAGGGATACAACGGTACCCCGATCGCCGCTCTGTGGACGTCATTTGACTATGGCCAGGTATTGAAGTGGTTAAGGCTGGGTTTACACTGATGCAGGATGCAGCTTACAGCAGGGGGTCCAGTGCGTCCCTGTTTTCCGTATCCGGGACTAATCAGGGCCGAATTTTTGCCTGAATTTGGCCCTGAAACGGAGCCACAGACATACAGGACTCCTGTGCAAGCCGCTCTGCAGCTGCCACAAAGATGTGTGAACTGGCTCCTTTGAGAGCTGGTGACAATCTCCTGTCATGCAAATTAAAGCTTGCAACTCAGAAGAAGCTTATTACATATTGTTTGAGTTTCCAGCTTCAAGCAACACTACATTCAGATGTGAATGAACAGGCACAATTGAAAACCAAAGGGATTTTGGATGTTGAGTGTTTTGGAGCTTCTAGCTACAAAAAGCTCAGGTGTGAATGGGGCAGGCAAATGCAGATAGCTTTCAGGTGCATTTGACAACAGATTAAGATACTTCTGAGTTCCATCAGAGTTCTTTATCTGGCATATCTGATCTGTAGTTGACTTCCTACTGGTCTGCAGTTGACCTCCTTGTAACTGCATCAAGCTGCTTTGGCATCAAGCTGCTTTGGCATTCTTATTAAATTGTATAGAGAGAATAGTAGTTTTGACACAACCCAAAATCCATGTGCACAAGCACTTAATCTGTACATGATGATTGGAGGACAGTCAAATATTAGGGCCTAAAGTAAAAATTTAAAGACAACCACAATAAATAGCAATGTTTGCTATACTGGTAAATGATAGTTATAGATAGATATGAGAGAGTGAGAAGAATATATAAAGGAAATTACATTTTTCAAGCAATTAGAGCATCGAGCACTTTATTTCTCACTGTTATATTCCACTTCAGTTTTCTTCTCCCCTTCCTTTTACCTAAATGCGGTGGCATCAAATCCCACTACTATCAGACAGAAACCCACAAAGGGGAGGAAGAGGGGGGAATTGGGACTTTCACATACCAAACAGATATATAGATAACAATAAGCAGTATGCAAATCCAAGTGAAGTACGGTATATGGTTAAAAACACAACAAATTATTATTCATTGGAGACTTCAACGCTATCCTATCCCCAGATTTAGACAGGCCGAAGCCTCCCAAGCAGTATTCAGCTGATCTATACAACTGGGCACAGGCGACAGGTGTAATAGAAATTTGGAGATGGAGAAATCTACAAAAAGAAGTATACTCTTGTTTTTCCACCTCCCATAAAACCTCTTCTCGAATAGAGCTAGCTTTTGCAGATCCGGCATTGGCGGCAGATATTGTGGAAGCTACATATTTACCAAGTGGCCTTTCAGACCACTCTCCATTGTTTTTGTCGATACGTTCCCCCACTTTAAAAATGCATGTGGTGATTGGCTCCTTAGTGGGTGTTGTACCCAGAGATAGCAAAAAAAATTTAATTAATACTAGTAGAATATTGGGAAAATAATGCTGGATCATCGTTATTGGATATGGTCTGGGATGCTTTTAAAGCATATGTGCGAGGGCAATATATCTCAAACATTGTGGCAGTTAGAAATAAAAGATTGATACCCAGGTATTACAAACGCAGATAGAATTACAGACGGAAAAATATAGCCTGGATCTTAGTATAAGCAATTTTGATACAATGATGGCCGGGCAAAGGGATTTACACCTGCATATGATGGAAATAACTAGATTAGAACTATATAAAAATAGACAAAACATTTTTGAACAAGGGGATAAAAGTGGAAGATTTCTGGCAAGGTTGGCGCAACAGGAACATCAGGTTACAATTAAACCAGAAATTAGGACTCCAGAAGGAGAAACGGTAGTAAACCCTGAGGAGATTCTGGAGACTTTCAAGAAGTATTACAGTTCCTTATATGCCTCTTCCCTCCACTCCGACCTACCACCGGGGGAGATGTGGGACCTTTTGGACCGTATAGCCCTCAGGTGGCTGTCAGATAGGGAGAGAGAAACATTGGTTAGCTCGATCACAAGTGAGGAGATTTTAAACACTATACATCCTTTCCGAGGGGAAAAGCCCCAGGCCTTGATGGAATCCCTGTTGAATTTTATATAAAATACAGGGACTTTTTGGCCCCAAAATTAGCGGAAATATTAACAAATGGGTTGTCAAAAGGGACTCTTCTAGATTCAATGAGACACGCACATATAACCCTTATACATAAAGAAATGAAGGATCCAAAATTATGCGCTTCATACAGGCCAATATTATTATTGCATATAGATATTAAAATACTGACTAAAATATTAACATCGAGAATACAACCTTTGTTAAAAATCATTATAGATTCAGATCAGACGGGATTTATGCCTCAAAAGACAACAGATCTTAATCTACGTAGGTTACATACTAATATACGTGCTCATCATGCTAACGAGGGATCTAGAACAGTGGCCTCTCTGGATATAGAGAAGGCCTTCAATACTATCGAATGGCCCTTTCTATGGGAAATACTTAGAAGGATGGGATTTCCATTAGTGTTTATTAATTGGATACAAACAGTATATAATAAACCTATGTCAGCGGTTAAGCTGGGAGGAAGGCTGTCAGCTTTTTTTTCAGTTATATAGAAGAACAAGGCAGGGCTGCTCTCCCTCCCTGGCCCTCTTTTCTATAGCAATAGAGCCGGTGGCAGAGGCTCTCCAGGCTGCACCTGATTTTCAGAGATTACAAATTGGAGGGCTGGAGGAGAGGGTAGCTCTATATGCAGACAATATTCTGCTATTCCTTGGGGATGCGGGTCCATCTCTACAAGGAGCTTTAGATCTGCTAAATACATATTCACAATTTACAGGGCTTAAAGTAAATTGAGGTGAATCCCTACTGTTTGCAATCGATCAAGGAGTGCAGGATACGGCTTTTTCAGATTTGCCATTACAATGGGTAACAGAATTTAAATACCTTGGTATAATAATTTCACGACAGGGTGGGGATTTCTTTATGTTGAATTTAAATCCAGCAGTACAGGAATTTAAGAGGAAACTGAAGGTGTGGAGACCTTGCCCCTTTCACTACTAGGACGCATACATTTAAAAAGATGAAAATTCTTTCTTAATTTTTTAATATTTGTTTAGAAATTCACCACAATGGTTACCAAAATCCTTTTTTTCCCCCTCATTTTTATGGAGAAATAAACTACCCAGAATTAAATTAAACTACACTTACAGTGGGGACGAAAAGTATTCAGACCTCCTTACATTTTTCACTCTTTGTTATATTGCAGCCATTTGCTAAAATCATTTAGGTTCATTTTTTTCCTCATTAATGTACACACAGCACCCCCATATTGACAGAAATACACAGAATTGACATTTTTGCAGATTTATTAAAAAAAAACCCTGAAATATTACATGGTCCTAAGTATTCACACCCTTTGCTGTGACACTCATATATTTAACTCAGGTGCTGTCCATTTCTTCTGATCATCCTTGAGATGGTTCTACAGCTTCATTTGAGTCCAGCTGCGTTTGATTATACTAATTGGACTTGATTAGGAAAGCCACACACCTATCTATATAAGACCTTACAGCTCACAGTGCATGTCAGAGCAAATGAGAATCATGAGGTAAAAGGAACTGCCTGAAGAGCTTAGAGGCGGAATTGTGGCAAGGCACAGATCTGGCCAAGGTTACAAAAAAATTTCTGCACTTAAGGTTCCTAAGAGCACAGTGGCCTCCATAATCCTTAAATGGAAGACGTTTGGGATGACCAGAACCCTTCCTAGAGCTGGCCATCCGGCCAAACTGAGCTATCGGGGGAGAAGAGCCTTGGTGAGAGAGGTAAAGAAGAACCCAAAGATCACTGTGGCTGAGCTCCAGAGATGCCTTTGGGAGATGGGAGAAAGTTGTAGAAAGTCAACCATCACTGCAGCTCTCCACCAGTCAGGGCTTTATGGCAGAGTGGCCCGGCAGAAGCCTCTCCTCAGTCAGGACACATGAAAGCCCGCATGGAGTTTACTAAAAAACACATGAAGGTCTCCATGGTCCTTCATGAGAAATAAGATTCTCTGGTCTGATGAGACCAAAATAGAACTTTTTGGCCTTAATTCTAAGCGGTATGTGTGGAGAAAACCAGGCACTGCTCATCACCTGTCCAATACAGTCCCAACAGTGAAGCATGGTGGTGGCAGCATCATGCTGTGGGGGTGTTTTTCAGCTGCAGGGACAGGTTACAATCGAGGGAAAGATGAATGCGGACAAGTACAGGGATATCCTGGACGAAAACCTTCCCCAGAGTGCTCAGGTCCTCAGACTGGGCCGAAGGTTTACCTTTCAACAAGACAATGACCCTAAGCACACAGCTAAAATAACGAAGGAGTGGCTTCACAACAACTCCGTGACTGTTCTTGAATGGCCCAGCCAGAGCCCTGACTTAAACCCAATTGAGCATCTCTGGAGAGACCTAAAAATGGCTGTCCACCAACGTTTACCATCCAACCTGACAGAACTGGAGAGGATCTGCAAGGAGGAATGGCAGAGGATCCCCAAATCCAGGTGTGAAAAACTTGTTGCATCTTTCCCAAAAAGACTCATGGCTGTATTAGATCAAAAGGGTGCTTCTACTAAATACTGAGCAAAGGGTCTGAATACTTAGGATATGTGATATCTCAGTTGTGATATTTCAGTTTTTCTTTTTAATAAATCTGCAAAAATGTCAACAATTCTGTATTTTTCTGTCAATATGGGGTGCTGTGTGTACATTAATGAGGAAAAAAATGAACTTAAATGATTTTAGCAAATGGCTGCAATATAACAAAGAGTGAAAAATTTAAGGGGGTCTGAATACTTTCCGCCCCCACTTTATGCATTCTTTGGCATTTACTGGCCTTCCCAGACTACTACCCAATACTATTTAGCAGCACAGCTGGTAACGGCTGGTGAATGGTTAAACCCAGATATATATAACCCTTAGACAATGTTAGCGGCGGCAGTGGTACACTCTACTGAAGCACTTCAGGGCACTGCTGTTCCAAGGGTTAAAATTTGTATACGATCTGACCCCTTTGATGGTAACTACTATAAAGGTATGGAGAGCCGTCTTAGTGGGGGAAAAATATATTAAGGAGATTTGGTCTCCAAATACTCTGCTGTGGAGGAATCCTCAGTTGCCACATTTAAATTCTATCCAAGATCCAGGAGCTTGGACTAAATTTAAGGTTAAAAAGTTCTCCCAGGTGGTACAAGGAGAAACAATGATATCCCTTGCAGGAATGATAGAACTCTGGAATATTCCAGGAAGTTATGTGTTTAGATATATGCGCCCATGCTCTTTCTGCCCAATTTCCTCAAGGTATTCCGCAATTGACAGAATCAGGATTAGAACAAGTAACTAGAAGGAGATGGGAAAAGAAATCAATATCAACTTTGTATACTTATTTAGTGAAAACTGCATTATTAGATATAAGTAAGTTAAAAGTACGTTGGATGAGAGATGTCCCAAAATTAGAGGAGGAGAATTGGGAGGAGATATGGGGATTCCCTTTCCAGATATTAGTCTCACTTCGAGACAAGCTTATACAATTCAAGATAACACCTAGAATATATTATACACCTTATAGATTATATAGAATGTGCCCATTGAACCCTCAGAATTATTGGAGATGTGGGTACATTCCAGGAGATTTTGTCCCTATATTCTGGTCTTGTCCTGCTATAGCGGTATTTTGGAGAGAGGTTATAAAGGTAATCACTACAGTTACATCAGTGGTTTTAGAACAGGATGCAGAGCTTTGTCTTTTGGGTTTGGTAGGAAACAACATCCCCACTAGGGCAAAGAGAACTCAAGTAAGTCTGTTGCTTTTCTGCACGAGAAAGGCAATAGTACTGAATTGGAAAAAAACAGAAGCTCCCTCGTTAGCCTTTTAGAAATACTTAGCAAATGTCAACTTGCTGCTGTACAGAGAAACATATTGTAATAGAGGATGCAAGGAAAAATATGAGAGAGTTTGGGCAAGCTGGATAGTGGAACCTACAACGACTTCAAGAAAGCCTAAAGAGTGAACAGCTAGAATAATAAGAAATAAAGTAATGTGATGTTGGATATGAAGGTGAAGTGGAACAACAAACCACGCCATCAAGCAAAGGTTTAGGGGGAAGAATAAATGTTTTTATTTATTTAATCAATATTAAGAAAAGTTTTGTGAAAGCTCTTGCAAGAGTGGGAAAGTTAAAGATTGAAAGTAAATGTTAACATGTAACATGTTTTTCTATTGGAAAATTAATAAAGAGATTTTAGAAAAAAACAAAAAACATTTTATTAGTACAATATTAGAATGAGCCTCTAAATAGATGGAGACAATGTGATTCCACCATAAAATATATACATGCAGAATAGTAGTGGCTAGCACTAGAACTGGTACAAAACTGCGATCAGAAGTGCAAATATCAATAACATGCAAGGAGAGAGAAGCCCAGACGAGTTTTAACCTATGAAGTCTTCCTCAGAGGGGCAGCATCCATCTGTTGTTTGCACAAAACTCTGTAACATATGTAAATGTCAGTATTCATAATAACCAAATTTATTGGATAACAATATGTTCAACAGAAAAGTGCACAATGTTCTAAAATTACATTCACAGTAAAACATGTACATAAGCCATATGTATTAGATATGTGTGGATGTCTCCAGGGAAGGGCGGCACATACTCTTTAACTTGTCCAAGGAAGCATAGAGGATATTAAAAAGGGTCCCCATGAACCAAAGGAATCCTGAAAAGATTATAAAAGTTAAAAGGTTGGGGCAAACATACATGGGTTAAATATTAAATTAATTAACAATTTAAAAATGGTGTATATTTAAATGTAAGCATCCAGATAGGTTACCTTGGGCATATGTATTGTCATACAAGATGAATCTGGTAGGAGCCCCTAAGATGGAATATAAATGGCTCAAATATCTGATAAGGATAAGAAAAAGACTATATAAATGAATGCAATTTGGAGGGGAAAAGGTGCCGACCAGCTCATATGCAGCCTCCTCCACCACCATCCACAAGGAGGAGCCGGTGCAGGATGAATATGAAGAAAGAGGCCAGGTTACCTGATGCACAGTATCCAATAGGGTATGCCACAATTGGTGCCAAGAAAAGACGGGATCCAGGTGTGGAGTGAGGAGGCTGGTCCTTGGGATCTGCAGACAAGGTATCCATATATATCCCCCGTATCCCCCGCTGATAATCTCTAATCGCAGAATTGGTCATGTGTGACGTCACTTCCGGTGTGCAGGTTGAATGCGCGGTTATGTCACTTCCGGGTGTCAGTGAGCCCGTGACCGCCATGGTGGAAAAGGTGTAAGTAAACAGGAGAGAACGGTGCCAACACACGAAAAAGTCCAGAGGGGCAATGAAAGACATGGCCATCATACTGACCTCTTGGGGAGGGAATAAGAACCACATATTCCCATAGGCGGAAAAAACCCTAGAGGTCAGCATGACAGCCATGTCCTTCATTGCCCCTCTGGACTTTTTCACATGTCGGCACCATCCTCTCCTGTGGATGTAGGCTGCCTCATAATTTTCATGTAATCCCAGACAGACTTGATGACATTGAGATCAGGGCTCTTCTCCTTTACGCTAAAGATAGTTCCTAATAGCATTGGCTGTATGTTTGAGGTCATTGTCCTGCAGAAGAATATATTTGGTGCAAATGACACACCTCCAGATGGTATGGCATGATGGATAAGTATCTGCCTGTATTTCTCCGCATTGAGGACAAAAATGATCTGGCAATGTTGAGAACAGTAGACGCAGTGTTCAGCCAAGGAAACCTAATACTGCAGATGAAAGACACATCATTCCCTTACCTCCCTTCAACATCAGAAGATGTCCAGCTGTGCCATCAGCACAGAACTGGCGTAAACCAGTGGGACCCAGGTATGCCCATCTACTGTCCGCAGACGTCTGGCCAGAAGTGGTCTTCATGGAAGAATTGCTGCTAAAAAGCCATACCTCTAATGTGGAAACAAGGCTAAGTGAGCTATGCACGAAAACATAGAAACCTGGGTGTAGGAAAATGGCAGCAGGTGCTCTGGGCTGATGAGTCAAAATTTAAAATATTTGAAATAAAGGAATTACAAAAAAAAAAAGTGAAATATTTGGCTGTACCAGGAGGCACTTTGTTCTCTGAAGGGCTGGAGAGCAGTATAATAATGAGTGCCTGCAGGCAACAGAAGCATGGTGAAGGTTCCTTGCAAGTTTGGGGCTCCATATCTGTAAATGGAGTTCGAGATTAGTTTTACTTCTTGCATTCTCTTTTGATAGCGCTGTTATGTACTCCTAACATATAAGTGTAATACATGACTAGAGTTGCCTTCTGTTTCCTGTATTATTTATTGCATGGTGAGATAACTGTTGCTTTGGTATTGAAAATAAATCTCAGATGAGTGGTTCTTGCCACATTTTAGTGTAGGGGATGCCATTGTCAGTCTAGAGTGCTTTCAAAATCAAAAGTTCTATTTTATCTGGTGAGTTTGACCTCAAGCTGGTGGTGGATGGTAATTTTTTACTTTAAAGACTGCATTGGGAAGATCTTTTTGACCTTTTGCATGAGGATAAATCACAAACAAAGGGACTATGTTTGTTTTTATCTTTTTTATACTTCAATAATTTTATGCTTGCAAACGAGCAATATCATTACTTGGTATTTATGTATTTTGTATAGATCATTTTATGATGGTTAGTGCTGTTTTTAAGGCCTTTTACAGCCGCTTGGCATTTTTTTTTTGTAAATGCACATGTACAGTGCCTTGAAAAAGTATTCATATCCTTTGCAATTTTCCACATTTTGTCATGTTACAGCCAAAAACGTAAATGTATTTGTTGGGCTTTTATGGGATAGACCAACACAAAGTGAAACATAAGTGTGAAGTGGAAGGAAATTATAAATGGTTTTCATATTTTTTTACAAGTAAATATCTGAAAAGTGTGGCGTGCATTTGTATTCAGCCCCCTTTACTTGGATATCCATAACTAAACTCTATTGCCCTCAGAAGTCACCTATTTAGAAAATAGAGTCCACCTGTGTGTAATTTAATCTCAGTATAAATACAGCTGTTTTGAGAAGCCCTGTGAGATTTGTTAGAGAACCTTAGTGAACAAACAGCATCATGAAGGCCAAGGAACACACCAGACTGGTCAGGGATAAAGTTGTGGATAAGTTTAAAGCAGGGTTAGGTCATAAAAAAATATCCCAACCTTTGAACATCTCACAGCCGACTGTTCAATCCATCACCTGAAAATGGAAAGAGTATGGCACAACTGCAAACCTACCGAGTCATGGCCGGCCGCCCGCCTAAACTGACAGGCCGGGCCAGGAGAGCATTATTCAGAGAAGCAGCCAAGATGCCCATGGTAACTCTGGAGGAGCTGCAGAGATCCACAGCTAAGGTGGGAGAATCTGTCCACAGGACAACAATTAGTCGTGCACCTCACAAATCTGGCCTTTATGGAAGAGTGGCAAGAAGAAAGCCAGTTTTGAAAGAAAGCCATAGGAAGTCCCATTTGCAGTTTGTGAGAAGCCATGTGGGGGAGACAGCAAACAAGTGGAAGAAGGTGCTCTGGTCAGATGAGACCAAAATTGAACTTTTTGGCCTAAAAGCAAAATGCTATGTGTGGTGGAAAACTAACCATGCACATCACCCTAAACACACCATCTATATGACGGTGGCAGTATCATGTTGTGGGGATGAATTTCTTTAAAAGGGACATCATAGCTGATCGGAGTTGATAGGAGGATGGATGGATGGAGCCAAATACAGGGCAATCTTAGAAGAAAACCTGTTAGAGTCTGCAAAAGACATGAGACTGGGACAGAGGTTCACATTTCAAAGAAACAACGACCCTTAACATACAGCCAGAGCTACAATGGAATGGTTTAAATCAAAGCATATTGATAGGTTAGAATGGCTCAGTCAAAGTCTAGACCTGAATCCAATTGAGAATCTGTGGAAAAACTTGAAAATTGCTGTTCACAGATGCTCTTTATCTAATCTGACAGAGCTTGAGCTATTTTGCAAAGAGGAATGGGCAAAAATGTCACTCTCTAGATGTGGAAAGCTGTTAGTGACATACCCAAAAATACTTGCAGCTGTAATTACAGGGAAAGGTGGTTCTACAAAATATTGACCGGGGGGGGGGGGGCTGAATACAAATGGACACCACACTTTTCAGATAATTATTTGTAAAACCTTGGGAAAACCATGTATCGTTTTCCTTCCACTTCACAATTACAGTATGTGCCACTGTGTGTTGGCCTATCACATAAAATTCCAATAAAATACATTTACGTTTTTGGTTGTAACATGACAAAATGTGGAAAATTTTAAAGGGTATGAATACTTTGTCAAGGCACTGTATGTTAGTCAATGTGTTCATGCACACATAAGCATTTACAGGTGATTTAGAAGAGGAGCGTTTACCCCATCACCAGCGCACTTGGGGAGGAACGCTTAAAGTGAATGTAAACCCACCACTCACCCAGTATAAACTAATGGGACAGTATTAATGTATATACATGCAAGCCTTCTTCATGTATCCCTACCTTGCAAATGTCACCCCCTTCAGCAGTAGGAGCCCTGCAAAACTCTGAAATTAGTGGGTGGGTCTGTTTGCCGGAACTCGTTGGGCGGAGTCGTCGTGTCAAGACTTCCTGCCCACCTCTACACTCTCCTACAGTCCTATTCTTGAGTTTTGAGGAACATCCAGTCAAAACTCATCAAAGGAACCACATGACTTCAGCATGCCCAATCATGCTGAGGTGTGGAGCAGCCAATCTTGTGAGAGCTGGAGAATAAAGGAGGAGGGATGTGAAGCTGCAATCATAGCACTCACTCTCTGCTCTCTGCTCGTCCATAAAATAAAGAAATCAGTCACAACCGCTGTCTCCTGTCCTTTCATCTTCAGTGCAGCTGTGTCTCAAAGGGGAGATGTCAGGAGTCTGTTTAGACCCCTGATATCTCACCAAAGCCCCCCAACAAGGTTGATAAATAATAAAAAAAAGTTGTAAAGAATAAAATAAAAAAATTCTGACACAGTCCACACCTCATAAGTGCCACCTATAAGTGCCCATCAGTGCTGCATATTAGTGCCACTGTCACATGGCAAAAAAAAAATATATCAGTAATCGATATTGGCGAGTACTTGAAAAAAGTCTTAAAAAAGTGGTATCGGTGCAACTCTAGTAAACATTTGTAAAATTCTAGCAGGAATTTTGTAAGTTATGTTGTGTTTGAGTTCCCTAATAATGATTTTAGGGTATTTTTAGCGAAAATATAATCCTGATTAGGGATGAGCCAAACACCTCCCGGTTCGGTTTGCGGCAGAACATGCGAAGAGATAAAAAATTTGTGCGAACACGCAAACACCGTTAAAGTCTATGGGACTCGAACATGAAAAATCAAAAGTGCTAATTTTAAAGGTTAATATGTAAGCTATTGTCATAAAAAGTGTTTGGGGCCCCGGGTCCTGCCCCAGGGGACATGTATCAATGCAAAAAAAAGTTTTAAAACCAGCCGTTTTTTCGGGATGGGATTTTTCCCATGTTTAGAACAGTCCCTGCACAAAATGACATTTCTAAAGGAATAAAAGTCATTTAAAACTGCTTGCGGCTGTAATGTAATGTCGGGTCCCGGCAATATAGATGAAGATCATTGCGAAAAACGGCATGCCCCCCCCCAGCCCATTACCAGGCCCTTTGGGTCTGGTATGAATATTAAGGGGAACCCCGCACCCAAATTAGAAAAAAAAAGGCGTTGGGCCCCCAAGCCCTATATACACTGAACAGCAGTATACAGGCAGTCTCCGGGTTACAAACAAGATAGGGACTGTAGGTTTGTTCTTAAGTTAAATCTGTTTGTAATTTGGAACAGGGACATTTTTTAAGTGAAGCTCCAGCCAAAAAATCTGTTTTTAAGCTTTTTGGATAACATAGGGAAGGGTTATCACTCCTGTAACATTTGTTTTGCTGTCTGTGCCCCTGTTCAGAAGATTTCACTTTCTGTCCCAATGACAATTGAATTTTGAAAATTTTTGGTTATTAGGGAAACATGGATTGATGATAAAGCATCAGTGGAGACACCTTTTTCCCACAATAACTCTTACAGAAGATAATTTCACTTCCTAGGGGTAGATTTCACTATCACTTCACTCCTGTTGTCTCCCTCCGTTTGTAAGTAGGAGTCATTTGTAAGTTGGATGTTTGAAAATAGGGGACCGCCTGTATGTACTATACGGCCTGCCCTATATACTCTGTGGAAAATTGGGCCTTAGGTGTTGGTGGTACCAGAACACAGTAAGCCCTCACAGTTACTCTTGATGGGCGCTGGAACGGGCCCTGCTGTGAAATATTGTATCAAGAATTGTAATTACATGCCCCTGTTAAACAGGGGCAGAAAAATTGGGTCTTAGGCGGTGGCGGTGGTGGTGCCACAACACTGCAACCCCTCACAGATACTCTTGTTGAGTGCAGGAATGAGCCCTGCTGTTAAATATTACAGCAAAAATTATAGTTGCACGCCCCTGTTAAACAGGGGCAGAAAAATTGGGCCTTAGGCAGTGGTGGTGGTGCCACAACACTGCAACCCCTCACAGATACTCTTGTTGAGTGCAGGAACGAGCCCTGCTGTTAAATATTTGATCAAAAATTGTAATTACACGCCCCTGTTAAACAGGGGCAGAAAAATTGGGTCTTAGGCGGTGGCAGTGGTGGTGGTGGTGCCACAACACTGCAACCCCTCACAGATACTCTTGTTGAGTGCAGGAATGAGCCCTGCTGTTAAATATTACAGCAAAAATTGTAGTTGCACGCCCCTGTTAAACAGGGGCAGAAAAATTGGGCCTTAGGCAGTGGTGGTGGTGCCACAACACTGCAACCCCTCACAGATACACTTGTTGAGCACAGGAACGAGCGGCTGCTGCTTTGGCCACGCTTGATACGCTTCAGACATATGTTGCAAACAGCAACGGTGCAATCTGCTGCACACGTGTCAAAAAAAGCCCACACCAAAGAACTTTTCAAAATATGCTGGAAGTCAGCAGCGCCCTGCACCTGCTTAGCTTTGTGGTGTGATGCAATAGGGTGGCTGCCCTTAAGCTGCCGCCTGGAGGGCATCCTGCCTTGCTGGAGATGTGCCGCCTCCTCCTCCCTTCTATCAGGCACCCAAGTAGAGTCAGTGACCTCATCATCCCCTCTCACCTCGTCACTGGAGCAAACTTGGCAGTATGCTGCAGCTGGGGGAACATGACTGCCAGTTTCTTGACCTTCTTGGGCACCCCCTCTCTCTAGGCTCACGTTACTCCCTTCCTCAACCTGGGTACCATCATCGGAGCATCAAATCGCTGCGCATCCTATTGGAGCATGTGCCCGACACTGTGGTCGAATAGTTCGGGGGACTCCTCCGTGCATGATGGTGGGGCTAGGGAAGGAGAGACTGTTGACATGGAGCCGATGGAATAGGCCGATTTGGCAGCTGCATTGGCAGGCAAACTACTCTGAGCCTGGGTGACAGAGGATGAGGAGGATAAGGATGACTTTTTTATCCATTCCACCAACTCTTCTGCATGTTGTGGCTCAATAACATGGCCAGCTGCAGAAAAAAAGGACAAGCGTGACCCATGGCCACATGCTGAGGATGCACCGTGTCCAAGACCAGCACTGTCGACTGTAGACACAGAGCCTGCTTTCCCTCTTTTAGTGGCCTGTGAGCATCTGCCTCTCCTTGGTGGCCTTCCAGACATGCTGTAAATTTAGTTTAGCAACACCACACTACACTGTATTGTGTACTGTGTACACCACCAGAAAAGTAGTAGAAACTGCACTAGGGGTGAACGGTATTGTGTACACCACCAGAAGTCTAATAGCAACTATGGGTGCACTGTTTGTATTGTGTACTGTGTACACCACCAGAAAAGTAGTAGCAACTGCACTATGGGTGCATGGTACTGTGTACACCAACAGAAGTGTAATAACTATGGGTGAACTGTATGTATTGTGTACTCCACCAGGAAAGTAGTAGCAACTGCACTATGGGTGTACGGTATTGTGTACACCACCAGAAGTCTAATAGCAACTATGGGTGCACTGTATGTATTGTGTACACCACCAGAAAAGTAGTAGCAACTGCACTATGGGTGCACTATACTGTGTACACCAACAGAAGTGTAATAACAACTATGGGTGTACAGTATGTATTGTGTACTGTGTACACCACCAGAAAAGTAGTAGCAACTGCTACGGTACTGTGTACACCAAAAGAAGTGTAATATCAACTATGGGTGCACTGTATGTACTGTGTACACCACCAGAAATGTAGTAGCAACTGCACTAGGGGTGCACGGTATTGTGTACACCACCAAAAGTCTAATAACAACTATGGGTGCACTGTATGTATTGTGTACACCACCAAAAAAGTAGTAGCAACTGCACTATGGGTGCACAGTACTGTGTACACCAACAGAAGTGTAATACCAACTATGGGTGTACTGTATTATGTACACCACCAGAAAAGTAGTAGCAACTGCACTATGGGTGCACGGTACTGTGTACACTGCCTGAAGTATATTAGAAAAAGTACACCAGGAATGGCCTGCAGTCAGATATAGCTAAACTGGATGCAGTGTGTGTGTATGTGTATATATATATATATATATATATATATAATAAATACACTGCTGGATGCAGTGGACATATATATATATATATATATATACACGAGACTGTGTATATATATATATATATATATATATTAAATACACTGTAGCTAACTGAATAACCTGCCTGCCTGCTTAAATGACACTCTCGCTCTGTCCACGCCAACAACACACTACACGGGGCCGACGTGCAGGCAGCCTTATATAGTGTGGGGCGTGGACTTAGTCCCCCTGAGCCTTGATTGGCTAAAGGCACCCTGCCTTTGACCAAGTATGGCTCTCTTAGCTGAGGGCGCTGGGATTGGCCAAAGCATGCAGGTCATGGTGCATGCTTTGGCCAATCATCATACAGCAATGCACTGCGCTCCCGCAGTGCATTTTGGGGCGCTCGAATTAAGCGCGAACGCCCCATAATGTTCGGTTTTCGACGAACGGGCGAACAGCCAATGTTCGAGTCGAACTCATGTTCGACTCGAACATAAAGCTCATCCCTAATCCTGATAAACTACACACTGACAGAAGACTGATGGGACAGCTAACCTTTAAAAGTGGGTTGGCATATTTATAAACTCTTGTTATTGGCCATACTTGTAAGCTTCCAGTGGTAAGGTATAGTCAGAAGTGTAGCTTTGGCTAAGGGTTGAGGTGTAAGCTTAGTCATGGAAGGCCGGGTCAGCACTGAAAGAAAAAGGGGCAGCTGTAAATTGCAGACTGCAAAGTAGGCAAAAATATGACCAGGCAGCGTAGTGT
This sequence comes from Lithobates clamitans, assembly GCA_037952925.1. Classification (NCBI taxonomy): domain Eukaryota; kingdom Metazoa; phylum Chordata; class Amphibia; order Anura; family Ranidae; genus Lithobates; species Lithobates clamitans. Next base: position 3,021,413 of record JBBGZY010001072.1, read on the forward strand.
AAACAAAGTTTTTAATGAAAAAAATTGTTAAAAATTATATGGAATAACATCCATGTAGATATGTCAATACCTTCCAAAATAGAGACTAGCACAAAACATACATATATACAGTGATAAAACAAACAGTTCTGATGGTTATTCAGGATAAGAGAGGTTCTCAATAGATCTTCTAATAATGTATAATTGTAAACATTGATACTAATATCCAATGGAATTTTAGCAACAAGTTACTACGGAGACTGCAATGACACAGTGTATTCAAATTGGATGCTGTAATGCAGGTCTCAGTGTAGTCATATTAATAGGAGAGCAAGTGATTCCAGTAACAGAGTAGTTATTGGGTAAGTATCCCTGTTGTTAGCGATGATGCGATTCAGTACAGCTGTAAATAGCATCTAGCAGCTTTGCATCTGATGTCATAGGGAATCACATTGTAATGTTGCTCAAAATCAAAGTGTTCATTACAAAAAGTTGTAAAATGATAAATGGAGAGATGTGAGATGGTAAGAGAGTAATCTCCTGTAGCTTGAGACGATATTTTCTGCTAAGGCTGGCAGTTAGCAATATATGCTGGTTGATGTTGAGAGACAGAGACTAATGAGAAAGATAGCTGGAAAGTAGTTCTGGCAAAATGGTGAATGTTGATACTACCTCTATGAGGTTAATCTATAGATAGAAGTGTACTCTCTTATCCTGAATAACCACAGGTACTGTTTTTTTTTTATCACTGTATATATGTAAGTTTTGTGCTATTCTCTATTTTCGAAGGGATTGACATATGTAAATTGATGTTATTCCATATAATTTTTAACAAATTTTTTCATTAAACTTTGTATACACTAGCTGCATGGTCATATTTTCCCTACATTTGCGGTCTACAATTTACAGCTGCCCCTTTTTCTTTCATTTGATTTCTGCGTTGGTATAGACCACACCTAATCGGTGAGTTAGCGAGTAATAAACCTCTCATATTTCAGGTATTATCTACCAAATTTTTTACATATGGTTCAGCAATAAGTGTAGTAGCAAGGTACAAAATCAGAATGCAAAAGCGTGGTTGAAGACAGGCAGGGATCATACACAGACCAGCGGAGGAATGCAGAATCATCAGGCAAAAGAGTAGTCCAGGAATCAGGCAAAGTCCAAAAATCCAAAAGTTCAGCATGTTCTGGCATCTCGCCTTAACAGGAAGGTGCTGAGGTTTCTGACCAGAATGAATCCCCCGGTGGATGCAGTGGATGCACTGGTGGCGCCATGCGTTTAGTATTGTCTCATTTATGCGTTTCTTCCTCTCAACCTCCTTTCTTGTCATCTGCTTAGGGTAGTGGCCAAAGGGATTTCAGTCATTCTGGTAGCTCAGGACTGGCCTTGTCGACCCTGGTATACTGAGGTGGTGCAAGTAGTCAAGGACACCCCTTGACGGCTGCCCCTTCGGGAAGATCTTCTGTCCCAGGGACCGATTTTTCAACCTGCTTTACCATCTCTGGCTTTGATGGCATTGCTATTGTAAGCCAAGTTCTGAGATACAGGGGGTTGTCGGGTTCGGTGATCCCTACCATGTTGCCGCACCTGGAAGGCTTATTTCACCTGGTATGAGGCTCTGAGTGCCCATCCTCGCTCCTTGGTGGCTCAGGTTTTGACCTTTCTCTGGCAGGGTGTTGATGAAAAGCTTGCTTTGAGTACCATTAATGTTTCGTCCTTGCGCCCTTTCAGCGACCCTTGGCCGAGCACCCCTTGTTTTGTAATTCATCCAAGGGGTTCATCATGTGGCGCCCCCTGTGCGTTCTCCATATATGAATAACATCAAAAGGTGGGATTTTATGGGCAATAAAAAACATACATAAGAAATTTTATGCGTATAAAAAATTGTAATTTATTATAGAAAAATGTATTAAAAAGATCTCATGTTGATGATACAACACATCATTGAAAAATTGTCAACATTGCATATTAAATGAATAAAAATTGCAAACATTGCACATAAGCTATTATGAACCATAAATTGGCACTCCGTCTACTTGCTGCTCCCTTTATTCGTGGTTTCTAATAAGGAACACTGCAGAGAGGGATAGCCAACGCGTTTCAAAATTATGTTATAAATCTTCTTCAAGGAATAATACCACTTCAGAAAAAACTGCCCATATTATTGAAACATCAATACGATTTCATACCTATAAATATGCATCTGTTGATCATAGAACATACACTTACAAAAAAAATGCATATTTGGCAGAAGCATTCCTCCAAAGAACATGGATGTCCTATCAAGGCCGTTAAAGGCCTGCCCCATGTGGATGTCAAGTGTTCCCATCTAAAGAAACCCAGATATGGATTACTGATAGGGCATGGAAATAGGGGTACGGAGGGCTATAGCAAGAAAGCAAAAAGAAAAGAAGTATGGTAAATCCCCAGGAAGATAATAAGTCTCAATTCCAGGGAAAGTGGGGTCAGTCTGGAGTGTTATTCCCCACAGCTGGCCCCACACTTGATAAAAATTGTATATGCTTACTTGAGTTGTCTCATTGATCAAAACAGAGCCCAGTCAAATAGTCCCATATTGAGATGTTAAAAAAGTCCCAAGGAAAATCAAAGACTGGCGGTCCGGAAGAAGGAAGAGCGTGGCATCACAGTAGACCAACCTGGAAGGAATGGCGACGGGAGACGCAATGGTGTCCCTGTTATGGTGCACAGGAGAAAGTGACGCGATATCGCGTCACCACCATTTCCGCTTCTGCGCAGTTGGTAACACCAGTTCGGAGACAACGCAGCACACATCAACCAAACATGGCCACGCATCCTCCGACCAGCTAACCTACACAAAACATCTGGTTCCAGGGAGACAATATCCGGGGATCTGAACAGAAACTAAATTAGCAATTTTGAAAAACCCAATTGAAAAAGGAGGGACATCCATATCTAGTAGAGAGAAATGCATATGCCATTACAAATTAAACATTATACAATACAATATAGGCTACCTGGAGCCATAGACAATATTTAATATAAACAGACCCAAAAAGATGAATCATCTCTTCCAAAATATACAGTCTATTATCTAGGGCTTCCTAACCACAGTACAGGATAGGAGGATAAAAATACCCCTCCAGGGTTCATCAATTGCCAAATCATTTGTAGACAATGACATTAGATTGTAATTAAACATAAAACAAAGAAAATAGAGAAGGAAGACACCATAAAATCCACATTACAAAATAAAATCTGTAAATGAGATTTATAGAGTAGGAGGGCCAAAGAAGCCCCAAGAGATGTGTCTTTGGCTATTAATTAGTCAGTCTTTCCTGAGGAAAAAACATCTAAGAAGGGTCTATAGCTTTTACATTCGTTAAGGCCAGGAGGTGTGGTTGCCTCAAGAAACCTGATCCAACGCATTTCTCGCTGGAGCAGTATCTTGTTCCAATCCCCCCACGGGTCGGAATGTGTACTCTATCCAAAACAGTAAAATTGATCTTTGGCATCCTGTAATTATGCTCCTTAGTTAATGTAATTCTTGTTTTGTCATAAAAGGCACTGCATAAGGTATACCATTACGTTTGATACGTAAGTACTGACTAAAAGGTATGGATTTTTTCAAAGCCATAGGGTGGAAACTGTCAGCATGCAACATGTGTTGCTGGAAGTGTCCTTTCTAAATAATTTGCTGGTAATTTTGCCATCTGTGTTATTTCATTGTGAAAAAAAGGTTGATTATTTTTATTTATATGGTTGAGGCAACTTACCAGTTTACTCTCAGGACATCTCATATTAACAGCAGATCGTCAATGTATCTTTGTGAATAGAAAACAGGTGTAGATATGGCGCTGCTCTAGTGGGGTAAATTTTGATGGTAAGACCCGGCATGTGTTATAGCCTTTAAAGCCCAGTTTGTGTTTAATTTACATTGTGCTACAGCCTCTGGCGACTGTTTACCAATATAGTTTCATTGATCCTAAAATGTGTTCCTATATATGGTTTAAACCAAAGGTGGTGTGGATTACACTTCTTAAATGTTAATCATAGGTATAAAATGCTAATTGTGCAAGTGAAAAGCCGCAATCCTATATCACATACCGTTGCATTAATCAATGACAAAGTGCAAAATGTGCTTACTGGTCAAAAATATATATGTGCTAGTTTGGCATCTATTAATTAACAAAGTGACTTGTGCTTAAATAAATTTTGCAAGTGGAAAGTCTTTTTATATGGCTCAAAAAGGTTGAGTTCTCATTGGAAGACAATGTTGTTTAAACTTTTTATCCAGGTGCTGGCTTTGTGATGGTGCTTCTTAAACGTGCTCTTATTGTGCTTGCACTCACCGGATAGCCTCACCCCTGCAGGGGTATATGCAGTCACAGTATCTGCCACTGTGTAGCAGCCCTGGATGTCTCCGGTCCGTGCCTTAAATGTTGTTTACCGACATTAAATATGTTCACCATAAAAAAGAGGGAATGCCCATAGTGTAAAACCGTTTTAAAAGCTTTATTATGACATAAGTAAAGATCGTACTCACATTTTAAAAGGTAAATATAAGCATGAAAGGATATGATCCGTCACAAACGGCTTGTGTTCATCTGACTGGAGGTGACGCAAGACGTTCATAGGTCCCGCCCTACGCGTTTCATCATTGGACATCTACAGGAGCGTCCATCTTGCAACACCTCCATTGCTTAAATAGTATGCCGTGTGCTTAATGCGGTTGTGCACTGGTATTTTACAGCGACCATCTTGGTGTGGGTATTGCAGACCGGAGTCCGGGCCGCTAAAAATGGAAATGACTTTCAGCTATGACCCGTCAGTCCTTCCCTACGTGCTGGAATTTGGACTGATGTCCGGGTCGGTGACAACACAATTGTGTCATTGTTAGCATCCGAAAGTATTTTGGAATAGTTATATGTTCAATGGTTAATCGAAGAGTAATACCCAAATATATAAGTGAATCACCGCATGTTTGCACACAGGATATATAATTTTGACGGTATATACACAACAATTTAACTGGACCTTAAAAGTTGAAAATAAAAATATGAATCTTTTATAAAAATAGATAATGTATAGAAATAATCAATAAGGAATTACTATACGAATAAGTGAAAATAAAAATAAATTAAAAATATACATATCCGTAGTGTTTAATTTTTTAAAAATAAAATTAAAGTTAAACGAAAAATAGGAATTTTTCGTTTAACTTTAAAATAAAGAAAATGGTAAAAAAGGAAAAATATGAGAATAAAAAGAAATGGAAAATAGAAAAAATGGAGAATTTTTACAAAAAAATATTAAATTGGAGAAGGGGATAAATTGGGAGATGGGATAAATATTAAATATTATTAAATATTAAACATGAGTTTATTCCGAAGGGGTGCTTGATCTTGGTATATGAGTGGGGGGTATGTATTAGGAGGTGGTGTGAAACAAATATTAGAACAAATATAAATCAAATATTAAAATTAATATTGAAAGTGGGTTGTCTAAGAAGGAATACTTGATCTTGGTATATGAATAATGCCACACCTAATTGTTAATATACCCAAGCTGGATTAATAATATGGCAAAAAAGAGAGTAATGACCAATTAATAAATGTATGTAAGATATTATGATGTGTGAAACTGCTGATGGAATACCAAAAATGTCCATAGTGGGATATGTTTGTATAGTCACAGTAGCTGGAAAAAAATTATTAGAGGTTATATTGGGTTCTAATTCCCATATGTTTAGGCAGAATTTGGGGTAGTATCTACGTGTAGACACTGTGTTTCATAAGGAATACTTATCTTGATAGAAGTTAAGTCTGTTTGGAGTCAAAAGCAAATCGTGGCAAATGATAATAAAAGATAGTGCCTAGGTCGAGTGTAATATGTTCATTGCCACGATTTGCTTTTGACTCCAAACAGACTTAACTTCTATCAAGATAAGTATTCCTTATGAAATATGTATACTATATGTATATTTTTAATTTATTTTTATTTTTATTTTCACTTATTTGTATAGTAATTCCTTATTGATTATTTCTATATATTATCATTTTTTTATAAAAGGTTCTTATTTTTATTTTCAACTTTTAAGGTCCAATTAAATTGTTGTGTATATACCGTCAAAATGATATATCCTGTGTGCAAACATGCGGTGATTCACTTATATATTTGGGTATTACTCTTTGATTAACATCGAACATATAACTATTCCAAAACACTTTCGGATACTAACAATGACACAACTGTGGTGTCACCGACCCGGATATCAGTCCAAATTCCAGCACGTAGAGAAGAACTGACGGGTCATAGCTGAAAGTTATCTCCATTTTTGAGCGGCCCGGGCTCCGGTCTGCAGTACCCACACCAAGATGGCCGCTGTAAAATACCAGTGCGCAACCGCATTAAGCACACGGCATACTATTTAAGCAATGGAGGTGTAACAAGATGGACGCTCCTGTAGACGTCCAATGACGACGGGACCTATGAACATCTTGCATCATCCAGTCAGACGAACACAAGCCGTTTGTGACGGATCTTATCCTTTCATGCGTATATTTACCTTTTAAAATGTGAGTACGATCTTTACTTATGTCATAATAAAGCTTTTAAAATGGTTTTACACTATGGGCATTCCCTCTTTTTTATGGTGAACATATTTAATGTCGGTAAACAACATTTAAGGCACGGACCGGAGACATCCAGGGCTGCTACACAGTGGCAGATACTGTGACTGCATATACCCCTGCAGGGGTGAGGCTATCCGGTGAGTGCAAGCACAATAAGAGCACGTTTAAGAAGCACCATCACAAAGCCAGCACCTGGATAAGAAGTTTTTTAAACAACATTGTCTTCCAATGAGAACTCAACCTTTTTGAGCCATATAAAAATACTTTTAAAAAAACGAAATTATCTTTTCCAGCAAGTATTGGGTATTTGGAGCACAAGTCACTTTGTTAATTAATTTTTTAGGCACAAGTCACTTTATTAACTAATAGATGCTAAACTAGCACATATATTTTTGACCATTAAGCCTTTTTTTGCACTTTGTCATTTATTAATGCAATGGTATGCGACATAGGATTGCGGCTTTCCACTTGCAAAATTTATTTAAGCACAAGTCACTTTGTTAATTAATAGATGCCAAACTAGCACATATATATTTTTGACCAGTAAGCACTTTTTGCACTTTGTCATTGATTAATGCAACGGTATGTGATATAGGATTGCGGCTTTTCGCTTGCGAAATTAGCAATTTTTACCTATGATTAACATTTAAGAAGTGTAATCCACACCACCTTTTGGTTAAAACCATATATAGGAACACATTTTAGGATCAATGAAACTATATTGGTAAACAGTCGCCAGAGGCTGTAGCACAATGTAAATTAAACACAAACTGGGCTTTAAAGGCTATAACACATGCCGGGTCTCACATATCTTACTTTGTATTTTCCATTAATTTAAGTTTTATTCATTCACATATTATATTTTGAACCAGCCTAATTGCCAATAAGACACCACAAACCTTTAGCACTATACTGTGACATATGTTCACATACACAATATTTTAGGCTCCCACCAGTTAGTCCAATCATTTAGCCTCCATATCTAGCCCAGGATATCACACAAGGCACAAAACGGCGGCTTACCATCAAAATTTACCCCACCAGAGCAGCGCCATATCTACACCTGTTTTCTATTCACATTCTAGTACATCCCACCCAGATGGAATTGTATCTGTAGAGGCAGCAGCTCTATATCTCAACAGTACCCTTATCCACTGCGCGGACCTACCTTACATATTCCAATGTATCTTTGCCACAAGACGATATGTTGTGTATACGTCGAATTCTCTTCATTGGCCAAAAAGTCCTTCTCCCACTCCCCCAGGTATAGGTTGGCGTAGGAGGGGGCACAACCTGTCCCCATAGCCATACCTTGTACCTGGAGGTTGTGGTAGCCTCTGTAGAGGAAAACATTTTGTTTCAGGATAAATTCCAACATGGTTAGTATGAATTTATTATATTTCCATTCATGTGTTGATCTTTGTTGAAGAACTCTCTCAACAGCCAACACACCCAAATCATGTGGAATACTGTTGTAGAGAGATTCAACATTGATCGTAACCAGCAATGCTTAACTGGGAATTTCTATGTTTTCTAAAATCTGTAACAGGTGGATAGTATCCTTGGTATAGGAGGTTAAATTCATAACATGCGGTCTCAAATGGTCATCAATTACCTGACTCATGGCTTTAGAAACAAAACCATTGCCTGAGATGATTGGTCTCCCAGGTGGGTTGTATAGATTTTGTATACCTTTGGCAATGCGTACATGGTAGGTATGCGAGGATATTTACTGCGTACAAAATCCCATAGGTCTCTCAAAATAATGGCCTCCGAATGTGCTTCATCCACCAGCCAATAGAAATCCTGATTGAACCTATCAACTAGGGATGAAGAAATTTTACGGTAACATTTTTTATCTTTAAGAATCTTTAAACACATATTTTTATACATCTCGTTGTCCATAAGGACAACATTGCCTCCCTTGTCAGATGCTTTTATTGCTATTCCAAAGTTATTTTTCAAAGATTTGAGTGCCAAATTTTGTTCGGGACTCAAGTTTTTGGTAACATTGTCATTCTTCATATTCTCTATCTCTCTCATTGTCTGCCTCACAAACAATGCCAGTGTAGGATTCTGGTTCAAAAGTGGAAATTTATTAGATTTCCTTTTAATTTTATGGGGGGGTAGTTGTTCAACCACTGCAGAACTTTCCTCATTTTATAACTCGCCTTCCATGTCCATCTCCCAGGAAACATCACTTTCTTGTAGCAGCAGATTCAGATCTCGAATGGCTCTAAATTCAGCTACTGTGAGATTGGGCACAATTTATGCCTCTCTTTGTATTTTGTCTTAAATACATGCTTTTAAATAATAATTTCCTAGCAAATAAATTTATATCCTTAGTTGTCTCAAATCTATCAGTACTCTTGTTTGGACAATAGGACAGACCCAAACATAGTACCCCCTCCTCTGCAGGTGTAAGTGAATGTGATGAAAGTTTGATGATGTTCAATCTTCCTTGTGAATGATTGGTGTTGATGGGGGATCTATTTCCTTTTGTGTTGATTGTGAGTTCAGTGAGTTGGCTTTCTCTAAAAAAATCATCGAATTGAGTTTTGGGTATCTTGCGGATGGCTCTGAAATGTGTTGGAGTTCTTAGTGCCACTTATTGGTGTGCTATTGTGTCTCATGGTATTGTGCCCGTTACTCTTGTCCCCCCGTGACGATTCCAGTGACTGTGTTTCTGTGGTGCATTTTTTGTTTACTTGTTGTACATGACCTTTTATCTCATTTTGTTTAGAAAAAGGACCTTTTCTCTTGACAATCCGTGAGAGGTGAAACAGAGGATGAAAAATTTGAGGGTGTATCTGACAGATAATCCCTATTCTTATTAAAGTTATTTTTCGGATACTTTTTTTCTTGGTTCCATCTGTATGCCATACCTTCACTAAAGGCATTTTTATCCCTCCAATATTTCTTTTCCTTTTTTAAACAGTATTGATTTCCCATACTCCTCCAAATGCTCCTTCGATTTCTTCTCAAATTTTGCATAATCCTCATGAATTTTTAGTGGTGTCTGGCATACAGTACCCCAATATCAATATCCAGTTTAATCAATTGTTGACGATATTCCTCTTGTAGTAGCAACATTAAATTCCTGGAACAGTCTTTTAATTTATTTTCCCAATTTATTTTCAAATCATTGAAAATATGTTCTAAAATAGGGAAGATTTGAACCCTCAATCCAATAGGATTGATGTCTTCCTTAATATATATGTCCAGGGATTGTATGTGCCAATGCAAGGCTAATTTTTTTTCTCCAAGAATTTAGTAAGAATGAAAAACAAAGATAATAAATCAGATTGAACCTGCTGCTTTGATTGATAACTGGTCTGGATACTGGACATTAGATCCTCCCATTCCTTTCTGTAAAGGTCTCCCATAATATGAACAGAAAAAGAAAAAGGGTTGAAAAAAGAAACAAATTAGAATTCCAAATAATTGAATAAGAATAACAGAGGAAAAAAAAGTTTTTTCCAATCTGAAACGAAAACACGAAGAACCCATTTCCTGAAAGAAAAAAGGCTCAACGTTGGTCTATCAATTTAGAAAAACATCAATTTGGGCCATCTGTGGTCGTGCAAATCAAATTGAGGAATGGGTGTATTATCCACACTTTATTATCAAATACTTACCATAATTTTCCTTTCCTGATGGACTCCATGGCAGCCTACGTGTGGGTTAACCCCGCCTCCTCTCCAATGCTATAGGACCCCATTCCCATAAATGAGCACTCACCGCTAGATTCTGCGTCTTGTAACTAGCCTACTCTGACCAATGGGTGGGAACTCCATCTGCCATGGAGTCCATCAGGAAAGGAAAATTACGGTAAGTATTTGATAATAAATTTTCCTTTTTCCTGACAGACTCCATGGCAGCCTACGTGTGGAAAATAACTAGCCAACCACACGGGTGGGTATGCTGAACAAAAAAATCATTTTAATTTGTCCTATCGACCGATAGGATCTTCAGAGCAAAGTTAACAGAAGACAATGAAGCAGGCTTTATACAGTAATGAGACATGAATGTATTAATAGAGGCCCAAGAGGCCGCTTTGCAAATAGTATCAGGAGCAACATGTCGGGCCCCTGCCCAAGAGGCTGCCATCCCCCTGGTGGAGTGTGCTGTCATCGCCTCTGGAGGAGCCAAGCCCTTCGCCCTGTATGCTAGCTGGATGGTCTGCACGATCCAGGCGGCGAGTGTCCTGGTTGAGGCTTTCTTCCCTTTGTTGCTGCCAGAGTGCAGGATAAAAAGGTGGTCAGAACGTCTAAAGGGAGAAGTAATTTGTAGATATTCTTTTATAGCTTCACCTACGTCCAGAGGGTGAGTTTCAGTGGACTCTGGGGTCTTGAATGTAGGTAAGACGATCTCCTGGTTCTCGTGGAACACCGAAGTCACTTTCGGGTTTGAACTTGAACCCAGCATGGGGATGAGGACTACCCGGTCCGGAAAAAATGTCAGGAAGGGTTCTTCATGACCCAATGATCCGATCTCAGAGACCCTCTTAGCCGAGGTGACGGCTACTAAAAAGGCTACTTTTGCTGAAAAGTCCTTAATGGAAAGCGGGGAGGGCCCCGTGGTACTGAGTCCAGAGATTGAGTCGAGGACAAGGGGAAGAGATTCAATAGATTGGAGAAAGTTAAGGAGGAAAATGGGGACTTTCAGGAAGCCATGGCCTGGTGAGGTCATGTATTTCCATCCCTAGGGACTTTGTCAAGACCTGGTAAGGTCGTGGATATCCATCCCATTTACATTGAGAGAGAAAGGGGTTTATTTACAGGGAGGGTGGGACTTTATATGAAGCACATGACAGCAAGGGGATAATTGTATGAATGTAGAGCAATTTTATTAGAAAAACAGGTTTGTAGACATACAATGGTCAATAACATTGGTACAAGGTAACATACATATAATATTTAGACCATTAAACACAGTCCATAAAACATGTGATGATATCAACGGTATGCAATACAGAAGGTAATAACAATAAAATTGATGGTAATCACTTATGGTGTAAATACTGTAATTCCCTCATTCACCTCAAGGAGAGTTAATATAAGACAGTAATTCAAAGGGTAGCGCGTGGAAGATCTATAGAAACATATTGTAAAAGTAAAAGAGAAAAATAAAATATGAAAATGAAAAGACAAGGTTTGGGGTAGAGTAAAAAACCTTCATAACCAGGGCTTACTTACTGTGGTTAACTGGGTGGATGAAATGGTGGGACCCTGCGGAATGCAGCTCCAACCAGATAACCTACAATTTATCTTGCCTGACTTGGAATCAAAGATATTTGTGAAATTCCTTTTCCACCAAAACGTGGAAATAGGCGTCTTTTAAGTTGATTGAAATCATCCAATCTCCTGGCTGTATGGCTTGTTGGATGGTTGACAGGGTCTCCATTTTGAATTTTACGTGTTATATGAATTTGTTGAGATATGTCAGGTCTATGACCGGGCGCCAAGAACCACTTTTCTTTTGAACTAGGAAGAGAGGGGAGTATATCCCCTGGAACCATTCGTCCTTTGGTACAATTACCACTGCTCTCTGAATCTTCAGTAAGTCCACGTAGGACAGTAACACCTGTTTCTGTTCCCCCGAACGAGGAAGTAGAGTGGAAACTAATTTGGGGGGAGGAGTACTGGATAAGGCCCATCTGTTTCCTGACAAGACCGTCCTGATGACCCAGTAGTCTGAGATTGAGGCCACCCAGACATGCTGGAAGAGGAGCAGAGGGGCCCCCACCTGACCTGCCTGGGCGGGCGCAATCTCAAAAGGACTTAGCCGGCTCACGTCAGCTGGACGTCTGGCCTGTAGTGGGCTTATGAAAAGATGCCTGCCCTCTGCTCCAATTATTACTGAAACCTCGGCCAGGCTTGTAAGAGCGTGCTTCTCTTGAGCGTTCCGGACTGCGTCTTCTGTACTGGGTTTCTTCCGTCCAAGCAGACACCTGTCCTGGGGAAGTAAGCCTGACTTTCCGCCCGTGGCCCGTGTTATGGTATCATCTAATTTGTTGCCAAACAGTGAGGACCCTTGAAAGGGGATTTTACACCAGGCTTGCTTGGAAACCGGGTCGGCGAGCCAAGGACGTAACCATAAGTCCCGCTTAGCCGTGACTGAAGATAACATAATTCGTGCCAGTAGGCGGATCAGATCGGTAGACGCCTCCCCCAGGAAGACTGCCGCCAGCTTCAGCTCTGCAGCTGCTGAACTTCCGGCCAGCTCATCCAAAACACCCCTGAGGAAGGAATCTACATTCTCTGTCCTGGCCTCCATGGCCTTAGACATGGCTGCTAGTGCCAGGGCAGGTTTACAGGGCATACCGGCAAGCCCATAAATCTTCTTGAGATCTTGATCTATCTTCCTCTCAAGACCATCCTTGAAGGACACCGCATCTTCCAAAGGGAGAGTAACATGTTTGGCCAGACGCATTAAAGCTGCGTCCACAAGAGGAGTATTTTCCAGATACTTCACTTCTTATGACTTGAAGGGGTATAATCTGGAGGTTTTATTCGACATGGAGGGCTTCTTGTCTGTCTTACTCCATTCCTCATCAATAATGTCCTTTAACTCAGAAAGGAGCGGAAAGTTTGAGCGTTCTTTCCCCAAGTGTTTAAAGAACTTTTTCTACTTAGCTGGGGGGGGGGGGGTGACTGAGTCTTCCCACTTAAGGGCCTCCTTAATTGCTTTAATTAGTGGTGAAACCATAGCGAAGTCAAAGCCTCCGATATCCTCTTCGCCTTCAAGCTCGTCATCCGAAGAGTCAGGAGAAGCAACCTATGGCTGGGAAGTGCCCAGATCATCACAGAACTCGTCAGCCGGAGGGTCAGACAAAGTAGTAACTGGCTCAGCGTTTGGGATGTATCCATCTCCCTCAGGGATTGTTGCACCACAAGTTTCACAAGAGACTCCATATGCTGGTTTTCCGTCTCTTTTTCCCCAACCGCACGGGCATAGCAACGGTCACACAAGGACTTGCCCTGCAGGACTCGTGTCCCACATCCCCAGCAGGCTCTGCGATCAGAGCGGCTGTCATGGCGGTGGGAGCGGTCTCTGGAGGAGGAATCTCTGGTGGTGAGTTCCAGACGGAGAGTCTCGTCTGGATCTAGAGGATGAGTGATATTGGGGCCAGGCAAGGTCTCTGTCATTCTGGACCGCGATCTGAGGGTCTGATCTGGAAGGGCTGGGGGTGATGGGGGGGTGATATGACATCAGACAACGCAAATATTTGCGGCTGTACCTCAACCCCTCCCCTCACTAGCACATACCTTGTGTGTGAGGGCTGGCCACTTAAAGGCGGTGACTTGTCCATGATCTCTGGACGAAAAACGTCATGATACGGGTGGTCTGCAAGAAACAAGCCCAAAGAGCCAAGGTACCAGTGAGAAGATTTAACAATCTTGTCCCCTTTTTAGAAAAATTTTTTAAATTTTTTTTTTTAATTTAAACATCAAAAACTAGTTATTTTATAAATAAACCCCTTTTATTTATTTATTTTTAAAATTTTACAAGGAATCCATTCACTAAAAAAAATTCATTGCTCCGCTTGCCTAAATACACGCATATATATATACATTTCTCCTTTTTTTTTTATAAAAGAAAAGGTACCATGCACTCACCTAGAGCAGACCAGAGCTGGGGAAACTGCAGTTGTTGCTTTGCTTCCGCTCACTGCCAGGGCGAATCCGATTTATGCAGGAGCTGGAAGCTGTTTTTAAATTCCCCGCCCATGACGTCATTGCCCCCCCACCTCATGCCTGCGCCATAGGGAGGTGGCTGTACGGCGCCTGCGCAGCCGCCGGGAACCCACCGATCTACGCACGCACGAGCCAAGCCTCGCTCTCAGGAGGCCTCAGCACATGCGCAACTAGCGGAGGCGGCCTCGACCCGGAAGCGCCATGGCGAGCTGGAATGCACAAGTGCTCCAGCCGCCATGAGGGGAAAATACAGAGACTTGCTGTGTGGGAAGAGCGACAAACATATACATAGAAATAACTGCCATGGAGGAGAAACGAAGAAAGACGCAGACCGTGCCAGCCGCTGATGCGTCCATCCATCGGGCATACAGAGGCGACCACCCTTCCACCACAGGGGTATCTTGGGCCTCTAAGCTACTCACCCGTCCGTGGCTGGGCTCTGAGCTGCACCGCATAAGGTATGCCAAGATCCTAGATTCATCCGACCGGACACGAACAGCATGTGTAGGTCCATTGGAGAAGGAATGCAGTATCTAGCGGTGAGTGCTCATTTATGGGAATGGGGTCCTATAGCATTGGAGAGGAGGGGTTAACCCACATGTAGGCTGCCATGGAGTCTGTCAGGAAAATGATAATTTTAATGATTCATATGGCCACACATGTAAATTGCCACCATTCCTTGATAATATGTGAAAAACCTCAAAAGGTGGGATTTTATGGGCAATAAAAAATATACATAAGAAATTTTATGCGTATAAAAAATTGTAATTTATTATAGAAAAATGTATTAAAAAGATCTCATGTTGATGATACAACACATCATTGAAAAATTGTCAACATTGCATATTAAATGAATAAAAATTGCAAACATTGCACATAAGCTATATTGAACCATAAAGTGGTACTCCCAGTCTACTTGCTGCTCCCTTTATTCGTAGTTTCTAATAAGGAACACTGCAGAAAGGGATAGCCAACGCGTTTCAAAATGATGTTATAAATCTTCTTCAGGGAATAATACCACTTCTGAAAAAACAGCCCATATTGGTGAAACATCAATACAATTTCATACCTATAAATGTGCATCTGTTGATCATAGAACATACACTTACAAAAAATCAGCATTTTTGGCAGAAGCATTCCTCCAAAGAACATGGTTGTCCTATCAAGGCCGTTAAAGGCCTGCCCCATGTGGATGCCAAGTGTTCCCATCCAAAGGAAACAAGATATGGATTACCTATAGGGCATGGAAATAGGGGTATTAAGGGCTGTAAGAAAGCAAAAACAAAAGAAGGATGGTAAATATTCAGAAAGAAAATAAGTCTCAATTCCAGGGAAAGTGGGGACAGTCTGAAGTGTTATTCCCCATAAAGCTGGCCCCACACTTGACAAAAATTGTATATGCTTACTTGAGTTATCTCATTGATCAAAAACAGCCCAGTCAAAAAGTCCTATATTGAGATGTTAAAAAAGTCCCAAGGAAAATCAAAGACTGGCGGTCCGGAAGAAGGAAGAGCGTGACTTCGTAGTACATCAACCAGGAAGGAATGGCGACAGGAGACGCAATGGTGTCCCTGTTATAGCGCTCATGTGCAGGAAGAAGTGACGCAACATGCATCATATCGCATAACGCGTCACCTTCACTTCAGCTTCTGTGCAGTTGGTAACACCAGTTCGGAGGCGATGTGGCACACGCCAACCAGACGTGGCCACGCATCCTCCGACCAGCCAACCTACACAAAAACAACTGGTCCCACGGAGACAACATCTGGGGATCGGAACAGAAACGAAATTAGCAATAGACAATATTTAAGATAAACAGACCCAAAAAGATGAATCATCTCTTCCAAAATACACAGTCAATTATCTAAGGCGTCCTAACTACAGTACGGGATAGGAGGATAAAAATACCCCTCCAGGGTTAATCAATTACCAAATCCTTTGTAGACAATGACATTAGATTGTGATTAAACATAAAACAAAGAAAAAGAGAGAAGGAAGACCCCAAAAATCCACATTACAAAATAAAATCTGTAAATTAGATTTATAGAGTAGGAGGGCCAGAGAAGCCCAAGAGATGTGTCTTTGGCTATTAATTAGTCAGTCTTTCCTGAGGAAAAAACATCCAAGAAGGGTCTATAGCTTTCACATCCGTTAAGACCAGGAGGTGTGGTTGCCCCAAGAAACCTGATCCAATGCATTTCTCGCTGACGCAGTATCTTGTTCCAATCCTCCCCCACGGGTCAGAATGTGTACTCTATCCAAAAAGTAAAATTGACCTTTGTGTTCTCCATTGCCTCTGTGGGACCTGCAGTTGTTTTTTTCGGTCCACCAGCCTATGAGAGTTTTAGGGATATATTCCTACTTATGCTCTCACAGAAAATGCCTTTTTGGTCACCATCACTTCTGCATATCGGATGTCGGAGCTGGCAGGATAAGGTGCTTCTTCATCCATGTCCCTCCTTCTGTCCTAAGATGGTTTTGGATTTCCACCTGAATGGGGACATTGTCCTCTCTTCCCTGTGTTCATGTCATTTACACCCTAAGGAGGTTGCCATGCACTTCTTGGATGTGGACCAGGTGGTTTGTTGATACCTGTCTTCTATCGCTTCCTTCTGGAGGTCAAATTCTCTTTTTGTGATCATGGATGGCCCACAGAAAGGCCTGGAGGCCTATTCTGCCACCATGTCCAGATTGATTTGACAGACGATTGTTCTAACCACTGGGCACTTAAATCGGGGGTCCACCTATCTATCGTTTTTTTTTTTTTTTGAGTTCATACACAAACTTTTCTTCTCATGATTATCTACTCACATGTTCTGTGTAATAAGTCCGCCTGTGTCTGATTTCGTTGTAAAGAATAACTTATAAAATTCACTGAAGGTGGTTTCCATCTTCATTGTGGGCATTTGAAGCCCACAAGCATGTATTTCCTGGATGCGGTGAATGCTGTGCTCCCAGCATTCACCGAGATGTTGTGATGACGCTGTTGCACAATGCATGCTGGGAAGCATGAGACTAGCTCCCAGGGGACTGTGGGAGGTCTGGGAGAGGCTATAAACACGCCTACTCCCATGGGAGGAAAACCAGGAAGTGCTAAGAAGATTAGAAAAAAAAGGTAATTACGGCGATTTAAATTTTTTTACACAGCATGTCAGCATCTAGGCAAGGAAGAGAATGCATAGAGATAATGTTCAAAATTTGGGTGGAACCCCGCTTTAAACCCCCTTCCTAACCAGACCAATTTTCAGCTTTCGGTGCTCTCACATTTTGAATGACAATTACTCAGTCATGCAACACTGTACCTACATGAAATTTTTGTCCTTTTTTTCACACAAATAGAGCTTTCTTTTGGTGGTATTTAATCACCTTTGGGCTTTTTATTTTTTGCTCTATAAAAGAAAAAAGACCGACAATGTATTTTTCTTCGTTTCTATTATAAAATTTTGCAAACTAGTAATTTTTCTTCCTATATTTTGGCCAAAATTTATACCGCTACATATCTTTGGTAAAAATAACCCAAATCAGTGTATATTATTTGGTCTTTGTGAAAGTTAAAGAGTCCACAAGCTATGGTGCAAATCTCTGAAAACTGATCAAGCCTGACGGCCTATCTCATTTCTTGAGACCCTAACAAGCCAGGAAAGTACAAATACCCCCCCCCCCCCCAAATGACCCCTTTTTGGAAAGTAGACATTCCAAGGTATTTAGTAAGAGGCATGGTGAGTTTTTTGAAGTTGTAATTTTTTACATGCAGAGTATGGATAGGTATGCCGAGTATGGATAGGTATGCCGAGTATGGATAGGTATGCCGAGTATGGATGAGTATGCCGAGTATGGATGAGTATGCCGAGTATGGATTGGTTTGCCGAGTATGGATTGGTTTGCCGAGTATGGATGGGTATGCCGAGTATGGATGGATGGATGGGTATGCAGAGTATGGATGGGTATGCTGAGTATGGATGGATGGATGGATGTATGGGTATGCAGAGTATGGATGGGTATGCGGAGTATTGATGGGTATGCAGAGTATGAATTGGTATGCTGAGTATGGATGGATGGACGGATGGATGGGTATGCAGGGTATGGATGAGTATGCATGGCTGAGTATGCAGAGAATGGATGGATGGATTTGTCACTGAGCAGCGCTGTGGGCACTACACATCCAGCCCACATCGCTGCTGCCACTGATCTCTCCCCTCTCTGCTCACGAGCATGGATGGATGGATGAGTATGCTGAGTATGGATAGGTATGCAGAGTATGGATGGGTATGCTGAGTATGGATGGATGGATGAGTATGCAGAGTATGGATGGGTATGCAGAGTATGGATGGGTATGCAGAGTATGGATGGGTATGCAGAGTATGGATGGGTATGCAGAGTATGGATGGGTATGCAGAGTATGGATGGGTATGTTGAGTATGGATGGGTATGCAGCGTATGGATGGGTATGCTGAGTATAGATGGATGGATGGGTATGCAGAGTATTTATGAGTATGCCGAGTATGCATGGGTATGCCGAGTATGCATGGGTATGCCGAGTATGCATGGGTATGCCAAGTATGGATGGATGGATAGGTATGCCGAGTATGGATAAATGGATGGACATGCAGAGTATGGGTGGGTATGCTGAGTATGGATGGATGGATGGATGTATGGGTATGCAGAGTATGGATGGGTATGCAGAATATGGATGGGTATGCTGAGTATGGATGGATGAGTATAGATGGGTATGCAGAGTTTGGATGGGTGTGCTGAGTATGGATGGATGGATGGGTATGCAGAGTATGGATGGGTATGCAGAGTATGGATGGGTATGCAGAGTATGGATGGGTATGCAGAGTATGGATGGGTATGCAGAGTATGGATGGGTATGCTGAGTATTTATGAGTATGCCGAGTATGCATGGGTATGCCGAGTATGCATGGGTATGCCAAGTATGGATGGATGGATAGGTATGCCGAGTATGGATAAATGGATGGACATGCAGAGTATGGGTGGGTATGCTGAGTATGGATGGATGGATGGATGTATGGGTATGCAGAGTATGGATGGGTATGCAGAATATGGATGGGTATGCTGAGTATGGATGAGTATGGATGGGTATGCAGAGTTTGGATGGGTGTGCTGAGTATGGATGGATGGATGGGTATGTTGAGTATGGATGGGTATGTTGAGTATGGATGGGTATGTTGAGTATGGATGGGTATGTTGAGTATGGATGGGTATGTTGAGTATGGATGGGTATGCAGAGTATGGATGGGTATGCAGCGTATGGATGGGTATGCTGAGTATAGATGGATGAGTATGCAGAGTATTTATGAGTACGCAGAGTATGCATGGGTATGCCGAGTATGCATGGGTATGCCGAGGATGGATGGATGGGTATGCGAGTATGGATAGGTATGCTGAGTATGGATGGGTATGCCGAGTATGGATGGATGGATGGGTATGCAGAGTATGGGTGGGTATGCTGAGTTTGGATGGATGGATGGATGGGTATGCAGAGTATGGATGGGTATGCAGAGTATGGATGGGTATGCAGAGTATGGATGGGTATGCAGAGTATGGATGGGTGGGTATGTAGTGTATGGATGGGTATGCTGAGTATGGATGGATGGATGGGTATGCAGAGTATGGATGAGTATGCAGAGTATGGATGGGTATGCATGGCTGAGTATGCAGAGTATGGATGGGTATGCATGGCTGAGTATGCAGAGTATGGATGGGTATGCATGGCTGAGAATGGATGGATGGATTTGTCACTGAGCAGCGCTGTGGGCACTACACATCCAGCCCACAGCGCTGCTGCCACCGATGTCTCCCCTCTCTGCTCACCGAGGACGGAGAGGGGAAAGAAGAACCGGATATCACGCCGGTTTGTTTACATGTGATCGACGGAGCGATCACATGGTAAACAGCCGCAATAAGCCGCCATTTACCGTGATCCGTGATGCGCCGAGTCCTCTGGACCCAGCAGTCATGGATGTGTTCGGGTGTACGCATCAGGGGGCGCACCTGAGCGGGATTCTGGGAGGACGTCACTGTACGCCCTCCCAGAGTTATGCAACCGCCCTGTAGCCGTCATTCGGCTATGGGTCGGTTGTTAAGTGGTTAAGCTAATGCCATTAAAGGTCAAACTCCACCCTTCCATGTTATGGTACATTCCACCAGGGCAATTAGTGCCACTTGAGTGTTCCGACATCAGGCATCGGTGTGTTAGGTTCGAAAGCTGTCTACCTGGTCGTCTGTGCATACCTTTACCAAATTTTACAAGTTGATATGTTTGCAACTTCAGATGCTTAGTGTGGCTGCAAGGTTTTACAGGCCACAGTTTGAGGTTCCTTGGGAGGGTTGTTTCGGGTGGTTGGCATGTTTGCTCCTGTTTTTTTTTGCCCACCCCTTATTGAGGCACTGTTTGGGATGTCCCTATGGTCAAGAATGAAAAGAGCTCTGTTCGTCAATAAACGTTTATAAATGTGGAATTTTTTTGTTACTCATCGTAAAATCCCTTTCTCTGGGTTCATTGACAGACAGAGTACACACCCCTCTATTTGATTCTTTTTATGTTTCTGGTACTGCCTTGTGACAGGCCTGCCTATAGCAGAGACAGGGTTTATACCAGCTAGGGCAGCCCATAGACGGTGCTGTGTTCTTTCCTGTCTAGTGTCCCACATTTTTATTTTCAATTTGCCATCTTGTAATACAAAATACCAATATTTTTTTTAAATAGTATATCAAGTAAAAACCTGAAGAATGTCAACACTATTTAGGCAGCTTATTAGTCATAGAGAAAGCATGCAGAAAAGTGTGGATATAATTAAATACACTTTTAAATACAGTATATCTAATTTGACCTCTTATTAGTATACAGCGCTCTTTACTTTACCACTAGCTGATTCTTAAATGTTCCGTTTTTTGTTTTGCTTAAAAAAAATTATTATAAATATCAGATAAAAATAAAATTGGCATGGTGTACATTATGAATATTACCAAATGGTCGATATATAGTGCAGCAAGTCATAAGTGCAGTACCGATGCAAAATAAAAAGAAATGAAATGTTCATTTAATGAATTACATTTTGTATCCGAACAGGTAATAGTCCAGGAGGGTACCATGTACATTTTTCCTTATGAAACCTTTCAGTAATTTTTGCCAAGTACCATTTTGGGCTCTAGTTATAGTTGTGCCACTGTGTACACAAACAGGGTTAGAGAAGCTTAGAAAAGAAAAGTCCTTTCTTGAACGACCTAGAGCTGTGCTAAGGGTCCTAAGCTGCTAAGCCTGCTTTGTTTCTGCTATAATATTATGTATCCCTTGTGATTCAGCCCTTTTCAGTCTTGTAATTAGTACTGACTTTGGCTTCTTTATGTTCACTTGCCTGTCTTGGAAACCGAAGACACCACACAAATAATAAAAAGTGCCTGAAGGAATTGATTTTTTTTTCCTGTTTTGGATAGAAATTGTTAGCAAAATGTCATAAACATTACCTCAGAGGGATTTGTATATTCCCTGTACTAAAGATATATGAGGACATGAGTAGAAGCTGACCAGTTCTAAGAGGCAACCCCCCAAATATTCACCTGCTTATTACAATTGTTACAGCTTTAATAATGAAGCTCTAACCAAAAGTCTATTACAGACTGCTTTTATAATTTGTTGTTTGATTTACTGCTGATAACTATTCTCTTTAGCTGGATGATTGCTGCCGGCAAAGTCAGAGTGGTAGATATGAATCTCACAGTGCCTGTGCTGTAAGAGGAATATTAACTTGGAATAATATTAGATGTTTAATTAAGTGTTGTATGCAAATCAGTGTATGAACTACAAATTAAGGAAAACGCAATTGCTTGAAGAAACACTCACAAACTTAAAAAGTAAAAGCACAGAAATTCAGGTATTTTAAAAGCTTACGTGCAATGTTTTTTTTTTTTTTTTTTTTTTTCATAAATAGTGTGTTATTTGCTTACAAATATACCTTTAAACTTCCTAGAAAAAAAAAAAAATATTCCCCCAGAACGGCCCTGTCCCTTTGCACTAATAGCCCTCTTGTCTAAGTACTCTCTGTGCTGGCCTAGCTCCTTCACCTCTCCTCTCCCTACATAACCTTTATATAGCTGCTGGAGGAGGGGGGAAGGGGAATGCTATAGAGCGTCACTTGAGTTACAGCTCTGAATCAGCTGGGGGTGCACACATCACATCCAAGATGACAGAACCCAGCAACAGTCTCAGGACTTTTGGCTGCTTACACAATGGAGACATTTATGCTTAAATAACATGAATAAAAAGCATTAAATGCACACATAGTATGTGTCTATAACTCTCCAGTATTTGTGATAAAGATTATATATAAAAACAATGAATTGCAGCAGGTGGGGAGAGATGTCTTTGCTTGGCCTTAGGATGGTTTGCATCAGGGAATAAAGCTGGCAACTGTTGTGGGACATCCCCGAGACATAGTAATTGTTAAATAATGCCTTATCCTGAGTAGGACATTTTGTCCCCTTGTAGGGAGGTGCAGCATGGTGCAGCGGCAGTAAACACTCAAAATCCGGTTAGAGAACAGAACTTGTATTGATGTTAAAGTTCAGCACACAACAAGCCCGGTGGGAAGACGCACAACCGAGAACACTCACAGAATGCAAAAGCCATGTGTAGCAGAGAAGGTCTTGGGTGTGCCAAGAGCATCTGTCTTGAGGGGAGGAATGAGGGCTGGCCGGTGCGTTCTCAAATGGGGAAGTCTCCAGGAAGGTTGGCATGGCCCTATCCTTTCCCTACTTATCAAGAACCTCCCCCTGCTACTAATCACTGTCCTTGTCAGATGGGTGACCTGTCCATACACTACCCACATGCAAAATGCGCACCAAGCCTGGTTGCTAGGGCCTTAAATAGGCTCTGTCTGACTCAAGATGGCTGCCAGAGTCACATGGGACAGCATCCAATCGCATAGCACCACCTACAGTAGAGAGAATAGACTGCATCTGCCTACACCCTGATGTCTGTGTGAAAGCTACAGTCTCTAAGAGGTTTGCCAAATTTCCTGCTAAGTAGGGATTTGATACATGTCTTTTAATAAATTAGTGTTTTGTACCTCTATTTACCCTTTACATTTATCATCATTATGTGGCTGATTCATCTACATTGACATTATCAGTGAGCCAGGATTTGGATTACTTTAATGTGTCCAATTAATATACTAGTTTTATTTATTACTTTACAGGGTTTTTTTATTTATTTCTTTACTCTCATCCATATGTTCACCAGTAAAGCATGCTTGTTTTATTTATTTATTATTTATTTATTGAATTATAAATTGTATTTTTGAAGTATGTATTTTTATTATATACATATATTTATTATGTGTACAATATTGTGTTCATGCATGGGGTTCGACTGACAGTGCTTCATCTCGAGGAGTGGTTTTCCATGGTGCTGCCTTTTGTCCTGCCCCCCTGTTTTTGTTTACTCTCTATTTACCATATATAGTCTCCTGGCCTTTTGGGCCCATGCCGTGATAAAGAGATGGAGAAATGTTATCATGGAGACCCTGGTGTAGCATCCTTCACCAAGGTCTGACAGGGCGGTTGTACAGAAGTCAATCGGCACATGCTGCTCCTCATCCAATCCCAATTTTTATATCAATCATACATAGGTTAAAAAGTAAGGGTCCCAGCACTGAACCTTGGGATATACCACTATTAGCCTTAGACAATTCAGAGTATGATTTCAGTAATCATTACTTTCTGAATATGATCTGTGGAATCAAATGATGGCAGTTGCATTTTTTTTTGGTCACACGATATTTGCACAACTGTTTATCAAAAGCAAGGCAAATATTCAGGAATACCTATTAAATCATAGTGCTCTTAACACACCAAAGCTTCTAACTCCCCCACTTTGCTTGGCAAGACACTGCCATTGGTGAACAAATACTTTAATCCCTTGTTGCATTTTGCACTTGTTTTAACCTAATAGTACTGTAATTACCAATGTAATCTCTGCCATTCAGCCATCCCTCCATCTTCCTCCATTCCACTTTCCATTAGTGACCCCTGTCTGAGTTCTCAACCCCTTTTATATTCTACCTCTTCTGTCCTGCCTCATCTGTCTTATTTTAATTACTCCTCCAACCTTCTCATAAAGCTGTCCCGTAGCACAGCAAACCCCCTTCCATTTAGGTACAAACCATCTTTAGAATATAGATTGTTCTATAGCAAAAAGTCACCTCTGTGCCCTAGAAACCCAAATCCTTCTCTCATACACCAGGTCTTTAGCCAGGTGTTTAGATCTCTAAGTTCCTACTGTCTTTCCTGTGTTGTGCATGGAACAGGTAGTGTTTAGAATATATAAAAAAGCGCCCTGAGGCGATTCAGTTCGCATAGGTAGCGCTATACAAGTCACTCATTCATTCATTTATTCATAGAATATAACATTAAAGGTATTTTCTTTCTATTTGCAGCTTAGTTCTCTAGATTAATTCTTAAAGATTGCCCATGTTCCATGTATTCTGTTACTGGTCCTTGCTTGGACCAAGAAAGCTGGGTCATGGCCCGACCTTCCCAATAATGTGACTTCCTGGTTCGCCAAATTTTAATCCTTTAGCACCAGGGAGACAGCAAACCATTTAGCTGAGGCAATCCAGGTGATAACTGAATCTATCAGTTCTCCTTGTTATAGAATCCCCTTTTACCACCAACTGTCTAGGCCTTCTTGCACTACCCTCACTGCCCCCACTAAATGGGCTGCTCCTCTGGCTGTTAGGGTAAGCAGTTACATCTATCGCTGCCACCTCTGGGGTTTACAGCCGCATATTTTCATTCAATTTAGAAAATTTGTTTGCATACTCAACTACAGTAGCTTATCCTCCTACCTGATCATCTCCACTTATCCCTCCACCCTCTACTTGAGCCTGATCAGTGAGCAGAAGACTCCTCTCAAGTTTGTCAAGTCTCCTTAGTTTTGTAATTTGCTCCTCCAGGTATCTAATGTAAGCTTCCTGGTCAACCTGCCCACATCTGTCACAGCAGATCCCAGAGCTGTTGCTCCATTTACATATACTGTACATGTGGCACGCTGTGCACTGAGCAAGGCCTCTAACCTTGCTAGCACTCATTATCCCGTTACAATATTTATATTACTTAAGCTGTCCATTATTTTATCTGAATCCTTTTTTTTTTCCAGCTGTTTTCGATTGAAATTTGACAGATTGACAGAGTGACAGAGTGATCCTGTCAGCATCCAGCATCCATCTCTCTGTTTGGGATATTGGTCACTGTGTCTGTACCAAACAGGTCTGGATTTTGCTGTGGAGTTTACATTACTCGAACAGCAATACTATTCCCTGTATCTAGAGTGTTTAAAAGACAACAAAGAGAGTAAAATAAGGTTATAGTTTAATAATAATAAGTTTTTCCAGCTGCACAATATGCATGCTTGACAATGCTATTGATTTGCACCTGGTCCTACTGGCTGAATTTCAATCTTCTGAAGCCCTGGTTCACACTTGAGCATTTTGACATGCGATCAAATCGGCGGCAATCGGCGTCAATGGCACCGTCCTAATTGGTGCGACGCCGCATCTGCAGCAATGTACCAATTTCAAAAAGTAGTTTCTGTACTACCTTTTGTGATTTCAGGCTGCAATTTACATTGACATCTGTGCAGAAACCTGCACAGATGTCTTTGAAATCGAGGCAGAAATCGGAATTGACATGTGGGAGCAGCTCAGTGTGAACCTGGGCGTAGATAGCTTTCTGTATTGCCCTTTCTGGTTAATTAGTGACTTTGCAATTAACTGTCTTCTTGTGTTCAGTGTTATTATGTGGCAACCCCTTTCCAGCCTCTAACCTAGGGTGGGCACATCAGAGCTCAGATTTTCAAGTTCAGGGAGATGCAAACTTTAAAGCCTACTTAATCATTTTTTTTTTTCATTTCAAGTGAAGCATTCTAAGCAATATGTAAGTGTAACACATTCAGGTTTTTATCTGTTACAGAAATCACAATACTCCTTATGATAACTTTCTCCATTTCCTTTTTTTCTCAGAATGCTGGGCCCTTTATTTTCAGATATTTATTCAGAGTCAACATCTACTTCCTAGACTATGAAGCATATTTATTAAAATCATTAAAAGCATGCCTAATCCAGAACCCTACTTTTAAACTGATATTAAACGCTTGTTATAAAGATGTTTAGAAACACCCGCCTACCAAAACATCGCTCTGCACCCTGGGCAAAAAATTCTTCACGGTACCCACGTAGTAAAATGTAAAACAGTGTAAAAAACACTTAGAAAGCAGCTACTTAAAATGTATAACATAGATATAAATGCAATAATCAAACAAAGTCTAAAAAAAAATAGTCCCTTTAGATATTGCAGCAGCGCTTCGTGTCCAAACTGATCAAAAGGACAAGCTTTCATATATGGTCCATACATGAGTTAAAAAGGCACCAGATGGAGGTCTATATCTATTGTAGCTTTAGCTGTGTTCTGTAAAAATAAACTTCCACCATACACTTCACCACGTGAGGGAAACTTCCCTTATGGGGATGCACTCACCAGAAATACAGCAATAATGCGCCTTTGATAATAGTCATGCTTCTTCACCGCTCCGATAACAACGTCCACCAGGTGTCAGTCACGCTATCTGGGGCTTCAGTGAACCATATGGGAGGAATGAAATGTCCACATAGTGTGATACTGCTTAAAAAGTTTATTTCATACAAAACACCCCCCTTACAGAATATGTGTACCAGAAATCAATTAAAATGAAGCAAAGATAAAGCGCACTGTGCCTGTGTAATATCCCGGTCGCCGGAAAGGCGAAAGAAGCGTCCACTGTGTACAGCAGCGGTATGCTTCCTGGTTCCTCCTTGGTCCATGGAGCACACACGTCACTTTCGGTAGATCACGTCCCTGACACATTTCATCACTTCCTGACTTCGTCTGAGGGTGTGATCTATCAATCAAGAGGCCGGTATTTATGAGCACGACAGGCCACGTAACCAATCAGGAATACCATGATGCGGTGTGGCCATTAAGCTATGATCTGTGCCCCATTCACTGTCTCCAGTGAATGAAAAACAGCGCACAGGCATCTGATTAGTCAGTCTATCCTATACGGGCACTAATTAAACAAAATACCGGACTTAATGCATAGTCAGCTTACAATCAGCACAGGATAAAAAATAGGATAAAAAATGCTGTACATAAATTAAAATGCATACATGATATTACAAAGGAAACCTGCTGATTTCAAACAAATAAAAAACCCGCAAATTGATGTGAGTATTGAGCAATATAGAAATATGTAACATGAACCAGTGCAAATAAATATAAATTTAAACACATATGCATGTTCAACCCCCAATGTATTAAAAACACACATATATTTAAAGCATCGGGAGGAGAACCCTAATAGGCAAATGCCAGTAAATAATATGTTATAAATGCAATGTGCCAAACCGTATATGGCTAATGATGAAGTCTATATGCATACATGTATTAACAAAATGGTATATTAGCAAAGTATATGTGGGCGGACCAATGGGTACCTAAATAAAAAGGTGGTGCACAACTTAAGCCCCACCTACACACAGTGGTCACCTCTGTGAAAATAAGTCCGGTAGCCACCATATGTCATCTTATAGACATGTATGTTTAAATGAGTCAAAATTGGTCTGTTAGATATATAATACATTAAAAAAATAAAAATTAATCTATAAGCTAGATGCAGGGCAATGGAATCAAAAAAACTTATATGTAAAAAATACATTATGAAAAATATATTGATATGACTAGAGACAGAAAAATATTAATGTGGATAAGTATGTATATGTATATATGAAAGAATAAACTTGAGACATATAAGTCAATGACCCTTAATGGTGCAGAAGAGCAGCTGTGTGTGTATATATAGAAAACCATCAAATTATATACACATTTATCACACGAGGGGATAGTGAGCAATGGAGCATATTAAGCACGTTAAAAATGATCACAACGACAATTAAGAAGGAGATGGATCAAGTGTCACTAAAAAAAAATTGGTGTCTAATTCGATATTGAGGCCTTTGGGGGAAAGAAAGACCACCGAATATATCCACTGGGTCTTACGCTTTGACAATTCACGGATGAGATTCATACCTCTCCAATGTGGTTGGAGATGCTCAACTCCCCAAAACTCAAGCCCAGTTGCATCCATATCGTGTTTAACCACTTCCCGCCCGGCCCATAGCAGATGACGGCCGGGCGGTGGTTCAGTTATCCTGACTAGACGTCATATGACGTCCAGCAGGATAACATGCCGCCGCGCATCGCCGTGATCGGTGGATCGGTGTGTCAGTCTGACACACCGCTACACCGATCTTGGTAAAGAGCCTCCGGCGGAGGCTCTTTACCACGTGATCAGCCGTGTCCAATCACGGCTGATCACGATGTCAATAGGAAGAGCCATTGATCGGCTTTTCCTCACTCGCGACTGACAGATGCGGGTAGAGGAGAGCCGATCGATGGCTCTCCTGACAGGGGGGGTCTGCGCTGATTGTTTATCAGCGCAGTCCCCCCTCAGATCACCACACTGGACCACCAGGGATCACCACTAGGACCACCAGGGAAGGGGGCAACATGTGGATGGTCAGGTATGTACCCCATGGCCATCCACATGTGCCCAATGTGCCCAGTCAGTGCCCAATCTGTGCCAATCAGTGCCCACAAATGGGTCACTGATTGGCACCATTATATAGCACCCTTAGGGGCATCAGTGCCATCAATCAGTGTCATCAGTGCCACCCATCAGTGTCCATCGGTGCCACCTGTCAGTGCCCATCAGTGCCCATCCATGCCACCTATCAGTGCCACCAATAAGTACCCATCAGTGCCACCCATAAGTACCCATCAATGCCACCTACAAGTGCCCATCAGTGCCGCATACCAGTGCCACCTATGAGTGCCCATCAGTGCCGCCTATCGGTAGCCTTCATCATCAGTGCCCGTCAGTGCCACCTCTTCAGTACCACCTCATTGGTGCCACCTCATCGGTGCCGCCGTATCAGTGCCCATCATTGAAGAAGAAAACGTACTTATTTCCAAAAAATTTTAACAGAAACAAAGAAAAACTTGTTTTTTTTCAAAATTTTCGGTCTTTTTTTATTTGTTGCACAAAAGATAAAAACCGCAGAGGTGATCAAATACCACCAAAAGGGAGCTCTATTTGTGAGAACAAAAAGATTAAAAAATTGTTTGGGTACAGTGTTGTATGACTGCGCAATTGTCATTCAAATTGCGACAGCACTGAAAGCTGAAAATTGGCCTGGGCGGGAAGGTGTCTAATGCCGCGTACACACGGTCGGACTTTTCGTCTACAAAAGTCCGACGGACGCCGACGGACTAAAGCTGGCTGACAATCCAATCGTGTGTGGGCTTCCCCGGACTTTCAGCGGACTTTCAGCAGACTTTTCCAGCCTCAAATCTGACAGACTTTAGATTTGAAACATGCTTTAAATCTTTACGTCGTAACTACGCCAGACCCAGAAATCCGTTCGTCTGTGTGCTAGTCCGACGGACAAAAACCCACGCTAGGGCAGCTATTGGCTACTGGCTATCAACTTCCTTATTTTAGTCCGATGTACGTCATCACGTACAAATCCGTCGGACTTTTGTGTGATCGTATGTAGGCAAGTCCATTCGTAAGAAAGTCTGCCGCAAGTCCGCCAAAAGTCCGTCGAAAGTCTGTCGGACAGGCTGTCGGACTTTTGTAGACGAAAAGTCCAACCGTGTGTACGCGGCATAAGTGCCTGGTATTGAAGTGGTTAACCATCTCAATACAGGGCATTTTAACCCCCTTCCTGCCCAAGCCATTTTTCAGCTTTCAGCGCTGTCACACTTTGAATGACAATTACGCGGTCATGCAACACTGTACCCAAATGAAATTTTTATTATTTTTTTCCTACAAATAGAGCATTATTTTGGTGGTATTTGATCACATCTGCGTTTTTTATTGTTTGCGCTATAAACAAAAGAAGAGGGACAAGTTTGAAAAAAACACAATATTTTTTACTTTTTGTTATAATAAATATCCATTTTTTTTTTTTTTTTTTTTTCCTCAGTTTAGGCCAATACTTATTCTTCTACATATTTTTGGTAAAAAAATCGAAATAAGCGTATATTGATTGGTTTGCGCAAAAGTTATAGTGTCTACAAAATAGGGGATAGATTTATAGCATTTTTATTATTTTATTTTTTTTACTAGTAATGGCAGCGATCTGCGATTTTTATTGTGACTGTGATATTGTGGCGGACACATCGGACACTTTTGACACATTTTTGGGACCATTCACATTTATACAGCAATCCGTACTATAAAAATGCACTGTGTAAATGTGACTGGCAGGGAAGGGGTTAACACTAGGGGGTGATCGAGGGGTTAACTGTGTTCCTTGGGAATGGTTCTAACTGAAGGGGGAGGGGACTCACAAGGGGAGGAGACCGATCTGTGTTGCTCTGTACTGAGAACACAGATCGGTCTCTTCTCCTCTCTGACAGAACGTGGCTCTGTGTGTTTACACACACAGATCCACGTCCTGCTGTGTTACCGGGCGATCGCATGTGCCCGGCAGACATCGCAGCCGCCGGGCACGCGCGCCGGGTGCCCAGTGACACGGCGGGAGCGCGCCGTTGCCATCGACGGCCCGCACGCGCCCCCTGGTGGGTAGGGAAGGCGAGGGCGTTATATGACGCCCTCCCAGAACGAGAGCCGCGCCGCCTGGCCGTCATATGACAGCCAGCGGGCGGCAAGCTGTTAAGCATAAAGTGTAGTGAGACATTATGGTCCTGGAACCCTATTTTAATGTTGTGAATATGCATAGCAATCATCACTCGCAGCATCCTTTTTGTGCGGCCTGAATAAATCAGGCCACAAGGGCATTTTAAAGCGTACACAGCGTAGACGCTGTTACAAGTGATAACCTGATTTATTTCAAAAACCCGATTATTAACAGGAGAAGTAAAATTATCTACGGCTCTGAGTGGTCTAGAAACTTCCCTGCATGCCTTACACTTTCTGCAGGCAAGAAACCGTTTCCATCCCAAAACGTCTGGGGGCGTCTAGGGGGATCAATCACTTTTTTTATTATTTTATTACTACTTACTACTACTGTTACCAAAACTCGTGGTTTTTCTATATGGAAATTGAGGTGTTGGAGGTAATGCAGTAATCAGTTTCTTGTCCATCAAAAGCACATGCCAATTCTGTTTAAAAATTGCTTCTACTTCCTTATATTGGGTGTGGAATTCAGAGATGAAACCCCATTCTTTATTGTGATTTTTTCCAATTGACACAATATCTAGATTAGGTGGATTTCTGGGTTACTGGGTTACACTTCTGGGTTATACCCCCTGGTTTCAAACCTTTCAGTGAGGATCCTGGATTGAATGAGGAAATTTTCATTTTCTGAACAATTCCTCTTCACCCTCATAATTTGTCCTTTCGGGTTGTTTTTAAGCCATAGGGGATGATGACCGCTGGAGATAGACAGATAACTATTTCTGTCTGTTTTTTTTAAATAGACCTTAGTTTCCAATTTATCATTCAGATAGTACACATTTACGTCTAGAAAGTTAATTTCATCTTTATGCCAGTTAGAGGTTAACCTTATGTTGTTGTCATTACTGTTTAATTTCTCTAGGAACTCCTCCAACGACTCTGGGGAACCAGCCCAAATAAAAAAAAAAGGTCATCGATAAAACGTTTGTAAAATATTAATTCCGATCGCTGTTCTTTAAAAATAATTTTTTCTTCCCACTCGGCCATAAATAAATTCACGATACTGGGCACGAATTTCACGCCCATCGCCACATCTCTTTGTTGTGAATAAAATGTGCCGTTGTACCAAAAGTAATTGTGGTTAAGACAAAAGTCTAGTGCGTTCCTGAGAAAAGTCTTTTGATTGTGAGATTGTCTCTTTGACTCAGAGCCCAGTTTAATGCGAGAAGGGCATCATCATGTTGTATTATGGAATACAGAGATGAGACGTCTGCTGTGACCAAAAGCACCTGCTGTTTTCCTGCCAAATCTACATTTTGTAAACAGTTTAAAAAGTTTTTGGTGTCCCTCAAGTATGATCGGGTGCTCACCACACTTTTTTGTAAAAACTGGTCCAAATACTGGCCCATTCTAAAGGAAAAAGAGTCAATACTGTTGACAATAGGTCTTGCTGGTGGATTTTTGAGGTCTTTGTGGACCTTGGGCAGAGTGTATAGTGTGGGGATCCAGCTGCTGGAGGGCAACAAATATTTATTTTCTTTTCCTTGTCTGATAAAACGCCAGTACTTAATCCAATGTCTACCAAAATCTCCAATTGATCTCAATAGGGCTGAGTGGGGTCTTTATCCAATGGTTTATACGTCACTTCGTCAGATAACATGTCCATAATTTGACCATGATAAAACTCCTTTAAGAGTATCGCCACTCCTCCTCCTTTGTCGGCTGGCCTTATAATAATGTCCTTCCGTTTTTCCAGCATATCAATACCCTCACTAATGTGCCTTACATTGACCTCTTTTTTGGGTTTGAGATGTTCCAAGTCTCATAATACCAATCCTTATAAAATCTCTACTTGATGATTAGGGTTATTTAGAGGGTTAAATGGGGATTTTATTCTTTAGACCACTATTTACCACCCCCCCAATCTTCTCAACAGTAGACGTGGTGTGGGTGTTACGTCCTAGGACGTGTTTCTTTATATTCAGCTTCCTAATGTATTTATGGATGTCAATAAACACATTGAATTTATTGATCATTTTTTTTAAACCACATTTTAAACCTAAATTAAGAATATTCATTTCTTTGTGTGTCAGTTTGGTCTGGGTAAGATTGAAAATGCCTCCTATTCCGATTCCCTTCTTCTTTTTTAGGGGTCCTGTATCCAGCCCTGCAACCACAATGTCTTCTTTCTTTGGGTGTGGGTACTGTATGCGGTCTTTCTCCTATTGGGAATGTTGTTCCTTCAAAAATTGGTCCCTGTGATAACCCTGGGGTTGTAGATTCCTGTGATGGGTTAGGGATTGGGTGTTTATCGGTGGTTTCCCCCTGCACGGCGGATAACCTCGACCCCTCTGCTGGGCGCCCCTTCCTCTCCCTGAAAAAGGACGAGGCTGAGGTTGAATCTGATAATTCTCCTGGTATTCCTGTAATGGTTGAAACCTATTATGTGTGGGGATATTGTATGAATCTGGTTGCCGGTGACCTCTTTGATTGTTCCTCCCCCTTATCCCCCTGGACTTTCCCTTTCCTCGTTTCATAGGGGTAGAGAAATGGGCAGGAGAATCAATTTGTGTGGTTTCATTATTATATTCATTATCATATACCTGCAGGATATTAGACATTGGAGTGGGGATGGGATTCCTTAATGGTAGTGTGGATACAGGTAGCAAAGGCGTGGGTTTCTCTAAAATGTTTTTACTATTGGGTGGTGCTTGTTGCCAGGAATACACCAAATTGGCTTTGAAATCATCCAGATCCCTGTGATTTTTTTTATTTTATTTTTTTGTGTGTCTCTATCCACCTTTTCTAGTCTCTTTTTGACTCTAGTATTAAAATCAATTATTGAGTATCTTTGATTGGGTCTAGTTGTTGCTGTAGATCACTGATTCTTAGTACTAAATTGGCCATTTTGCGCTTTTTTCTTTGGAGGACTAATTCTTGTAGTTTAAAACCCACCCCATTAAAAAAAGTCATGCCATTCCTGAGAGGAACCCTGATCATCAAGACCATCTTGTTGGGTAATGTCCCACCTCAGGCTCCTAATGATGATTTTTTCTTTAATATATTGCTAGGGTGTTGCCTAGCGCTGACATTGCTCCATTGTAATTAACCAGAGTGGTGATTGGTTCGTAATTAGTAAATAAAGTGTTAACATCAATGTGTCTACTACTCAAATATCGTAGGACGTCCATGGCAGCAGAGAAAAAAGGGAAAGAAACATAAATCGTTATAAAGAAACGCTAAACACTATTTAGAAACGCCCACCTACCAAAATTCCAGATACTAAACTCTCGTTTTTTTTTTTTCCGTTAAAAATAACAAACATGTCTATACTTACCTGCTCTGTGCAGTGGTTTTGCACAAAGCAGCCCAGATCCAGCTATTCTTGGGTCCCTTTTCAGTGTGCCTGGCCCCTCCCTACTTTTGAATGCCCCCATAGCAAGCAGCTTGCTATGGGGGCACCTGATCCCTGTGTTCATTAACCACTTGCCGACCGACTCACGTGGATATACGTCGGCAAAGTGGCACGGGTGCGCAAAACAATGTACCTGTACGTCACTGCATCATCAACGGCTAGCAGGCGCAGCGCGCACCGCCGACGGTGCTCAAACGCGCCCGCCGCGGGAGCGTGCCGTGCCCGTGGGTCCTGCGTGGAGAGGCAGAACAGGGAGATGCCTATGTAAAGAAGGCATTTCCCTGTTCTGCCTAGCAACATGACAGGGCTTCTGCTTCCGAGCATGCGTGTTTGTACTTTGGACTTTTGTCCGACAGACTTGTGTACACACGATCGGAAAATCCGACAACATACATTTGTTGGTGGAAAATTTGAAGACATGCTAGCCATTTATTGGCGGAAAGTACGACAACAATTGTCCGATGGAGCATACACACGGTCGGAAAATCCGATCGTGTGTACAGGGCTTTAGTGGGGCTGAGGAGGTAGCTGCACACAGAAGGCATGCGTACGGGTGCATAGAATGCATTAAGATAAAAAAAACCTTCTGCCATTATAACTACTTTAACTAAAGTCTGTAATAAATTAGATCAGCCACTTGTAATCAACAAAAACATGGGTAATATACAAATAACACATAGTATTAAGCAATTGTCTGGAAGTAGCCACCACTAGAAAAACTAATGTCCATTCCTCTACACCCTGTTCCAAATTATTATGCAAATTCTATTTCAGTGTCACAAAGATTAAATATTTTGTTTTTCAGTTTAACTCATGGATGGCATTGTGTCTCAGGGCTCTTTTGATCACTGAAAACAATCTCAGACACCTGTGATAATTATATTGCCAGTGAGCCCAATTAAAGGAAAAACTACTAAAGGAGGGTGTTCCACATTATTAAGCAGAGCACCATTTTCAACTAATATGGGGAAGAAAAAGGATCTCTCTGCTGCCGAAAAGAGTACAGAGTTCAGAGCACAGACGCATTTCGTGCAGATAAAGGCACGTTGAGGAAGATTTCTGCCAGATCCATGCATCGGATCAAAAGAGCAGCTGCTAAAATACCATTACATAGCAGCAAACAGATATTTGAAGCTGCTGGTGCCTCTGGAGTCCCGGACATCAAGGTGTAGAGTCCTCCAGAGTCTTGCAACTGTCCATAAACCTTCCATTCAGCCACCACTAACCAATGCTCACAAGCGGAAACGGCTGCATTGGGCAGAAAAATACATGAAGACTAATATTCAAACAGTCCTGTTCACTGATGAGTGCCGTGCAACCCGGGATGGTCCAGATGAATGGAGTAGTGGATGGTTGGTGGATGGGCCACCCTGTTCCAACAAGTCCGCAACGTCAGCAAGGCAGTGGTGGAGTCATGTTTTTGGCCGGAATCATGGGAAGAGAGTTGGTCAGCCCCTTTAGGGTCCCCGAAGATGACCTCTGCAAAGTATGTGGAGCTCCTGACTGACCACTTCCTTCCCTGGTACAGAAGGAAGAACTATGCTTTCTGTAATAAAATCATCTTCATGCATGACAATGCACCATCTCATGCTGCAAAGTATACCTCTGCATCAATGGCTGCTATGGGGATAAAAGGAGAGAAAGTCATGGTGTGGCCTCCATCCTCCCAATCCAATTGAGAACCTTTGGAACATTGAGAACCTTTTGAGCATAGGTCAAGCAAAAGATCTTTGAGGGTGGGAGGCAGTTTACATCCAAACAGCAGCTCTGGGAGGCTATTCTGACATCTTGCAAACAAATTCAAGCAAAAACTGTCCAAAAACTCACAAGTTCAATGAATGCAAGACTTGTGAAGCTGCTATCAAATAAGGGGTTAAAATGTAACGTGACCTGTTAAAATGTTTAAAAAGTTAAAATGTTGTTCAAAGTTTGATTGAAATAGCTTTTGATTTCAGTAAATATGCTACAAACACAACAAATGACAATTTTAAGTTCTTTACAACCTATAAAGTGTTTTGAAACTTACTGTGCATATTCATTTGGAACAGTGCATTGTAAGTTTTTTTATTTTTAAAAATAAAAACTGTTATCATTAGGAGGTTTGTTTAATAAAATTTGAATTGTACATTTAATAGTTGATAACATGAGAATTATGCTGACTGTTGTTTACATCAATTATTTAGGTAAATTAGAAAAATATCATTGGCATAATAATTTGGAACAGGGTGTAAGCAACATCCATATACACATATCCATTTGGAATTCTCCATTAGCATTCTAGAAATTATAATAGATGATATAGTACTGATAGTCCATATCAAAAATACTACTTGCTGTGGTGCAAAATTGAGAACATGTCCTAGGCATTCACACTGGATAACACATATGGGGGGTTATTTACTAAAGGCAAATCCACTTTGCACTACAAGTGCAAACTACAAGTGCAAAGTGCACTTGAAATTGCACTGAAAGTGTACTTGGAAGTGCAGTCGCTGTAAATCTGAGGGGTATATCTGAAATGAGGGGAAGCTCTGCTGATTTTATTATCCAATCATGTGCAAGCTAAAATGCTGTTTTTTATTTTCCTTGCATATCCCCCTTGAATCTACAGCGACTGCACTTCCAAGTGCACTTTCAGTTTAATTTCAAGTGCAGTTTGCACTTGTAGTGCAAAGTAAATTTGCCTTTAGTAAATAACCCCCAAGGTGTCCTTAATAACTGATTCCAATTTTTGTGTAAAGTATTATCTCTGACTGCATGTCTCCAAGGCTCATGTGTATCAATTCATGGGTATACATCCATACAAGCAATGCCGGAACTTTCTGATGAAGTCTAAGTCATGGACAAAACTTTAGCGTTTACACATGGATTTCTGCCAGCAGGCCTGTATGCTTTGTCCCAGAAAGGTTATGGTACAGATTGAGATACATGAGCCTTCGTATTTGGCTAGCTAGCCTACATTTCTATACTTTGACTGAATTGTTCCATTACCCGGCTCTCTTCTGCGTATGGATATCAGGATAATTACCACACTAGATCCACCTTTCTAGCCTATATATATCAAGACTTTACGTGGCAATACATACCATCTTTGGTGAGCTACCTGCGCTGCCTGTGCTGCCAAGAGCCATAGCTACTTTGTTACTACAGTGCAGTGAGTTTAAAGTGGTTCTAATGTGAATTTTTTTTTTTACCTTAAAGTGGTTGTAAAGGCTAAAGGTTTTTTTTACTTTCATGCATTCTATGCATGAGGGTAAAAAAAACATCAGTATGCAGCTCCCCATAATATTTACCCAAGCCCAATTTCGATCCAGTGATATGCACAAAATCAGCTGCTCTCCCAGGTCTCTGCCTCATTGGCTGAGAGACAGCAGCCGTCAATGACAGCCAGTGAAGAGGGAGTGGAGGGCGGTGCTAAGCCCCATTCTGTGTGTCTTATGGACATGCAGAGCAGGGCTCAGGAGCAAGCACACACGCACAAGTATCCCTTTCGCAAGCAACTTACTATGGGGCACTCGGAGAGTTGGAGGAGCCAGTAAGGTTCCTAAGAAGGTTCCCTTCACAAAGCAGGTAAGTATAACATGTTTGTTATTTTTTTTAAAATAAATACCTTTAACTGCTTCCCGACTGGCTCCTGTACATATACGGTGGCAGGATGGGTCTCCTGTGCGAATCGCCGTATATGTACGGCGGCTCCTT
Organism: Lithobates clamitans; assembly: GCA_037952925.1. Taxonomy (NCBI): domain Eukaryota; kingdom Metazoa; phylum Chordata; class Amphibia; order Anura; family Ranidae; genus Lithobates; species Lithobates clamitans. The sequence continues at coordinate 3,059,582 of JBBGZY010001072.1, forward strand.
TAAGAGCCATAGCAGGCACATGTGTGCCCCCGCTGCACGGCGGGAGACCTGATGCGCATTGCCAGCTAGTGCGATCGCCACCGGCCACCCGCGATCGTGGGCACGAGAACTAGAACGATGATTTGTGTAAATATACAAATCCCTGTTCTGACAGGGGAGGAGAAACAGATCGTCTGTTCCTACTAAGTAGGAACAACGATCTGGTTCCTCCTCTAGTCAGTCACATCCCCTTACAGTTAGAAACACACCTAGGGAACACACTTAACCCCTTGATCGCCCCCTAGTGTTAATCCCTTTCCTGCCAGTGACATTTATACAGTAAACAGTGGCTATTTTTAGCTCTGAACCCTATATAAATGTCAATGGTCCCAAAAAAGTCTAAAAAGTGTCCGATCTGTCCGCCGCAATGTCGCAGTCCCGAAAAAAAACGATGATCGCCGCCATTACTAGTAAAAAACAAAAAATAATAAAAATGCCATTAATATATCCCCTATTTTGTAGACGCTATAACTTTTGCTCAAACCAATCAATATATGCTTATTACGATTTTTGTTACTAAAAATATGTGGTTAAGGTAAAAAAAACTTCCCACTACCTATCCTACCCAGTCCCATCCCTTAACACTTAGCTGACTCTTCTCACCTCTCCAGTGGTGTCCTGACTGCAGTACCTCCTGCGACCAAAACATCCTGCAGGAGGAGGAGGGGCTCCACACGCGGCCAGGGTCAGTGGAGTGACTGGTGTGCTTCCCCTGTAGATGTGTGAGTAATTCAAATCTTAGTGCTGGCTGAAAGCTCTGTTAATTAGTTCTGCTCCCACTACCACTGGACCTGCAATTCCCTCCACCACCTGCACTCCTTGGCTAATAACTAGACATATGCTTTTCTTTTATTGACGTATGTTGGAGTGCTCCAATCTATGTTGGATTGTACTCTAATGGCGCAGCAGAGCTACTGTATGATGTGCATCTTACTTGCCGTGACAACGAGTAAGGGGTACTGGGAGGGTCACTACACACGTTCTTCAATACACACTTTTTACGTGTTGACCAAGGCTTGGGAGAGGGAGGTGGTAGAATTGCTGAAACTGACTCGCACTATAATTTGTTGTAGGATATACCTCTGTGATTAACAAATATCCCCGCTCCCTCGTCACAGGATTTGACTGACAGCAGCAGGAGCAAATTGCTCCCGCTGCTCTCCGCCAAGCCTGTGAGAGTGGGGGAGAAGGGAGAGAGCCATTGCAGACAAACGCAGCACTGAATTTAATGAGGGCTCAAGTAAGTATAAGAAGGGGTGGGGTGAGGGGCCATACTGCTACCAAAACATTTTTATCTTAATGCAAGGAATGAATTAAAACATTAGAACCACTTTAACCACTTCAATACAGGGCACTTATACCCCCTGCCTGCCCAGACCAAATTTCAGCTTTCAGTGCTCTCACACTTTGAATGTCAATTACTCATGCAACACTGTACCCAAAAAAAATTATCATTTTTTTCACACAAATAGAGCTTTCTTTTGGTGGTATTTAACCACCGCTGGGTTTTTTATTTCTTACGACATAAGTGAAAAAAGAGTGACCTTTTTGAAAAAAAAACTTCTATGATAAAATTTTGCAAATGAGTCATTTTTGTTCATACATTTGGGCAAACATTTATACTGCTACATATCTTTGGTAAAAATAACACAAATAAGAGTACATTATTTGGTCTGTGTGAAAGTTATATAGTCTACAAGCTTTGGTGCCAATCATTGAAAATTGATTACACCTGATGTACTGATGGCCTATCTCATTTCTTGAGGCCCTGAAATGTTAGGAATGTACAAATACCACCCAAATGACCCCTTTTTAAAAAAGTAGACACTCCAAGGTATTTAGTAAGAGGCATGGCAGGTTTTTTTGAAGTTGTAGTTTTTTTCCCACAATTCTTGGCAAAATGAAGAAATTATTATTAGTATTATTATTTATTTATTTTTTTTACACACAATTGTCATAATAACAAGTCATTTCTCACACACAGCATTTGCATACTTGCAATTACACCCCAAAATACATTCTGCTACTCCTCGGAAGTATGGCGATATCACATATGTGTGACTTTTTAACCTGGCTAGTGACAGGTACTCTGCCTTTGTCTATAGCAATCAGCAAGAACTGTCGCTACCTATTGTTCCTGCTACCCAGTCGCCCCAACCGGTGCTAGGACGGACACTTGTACCAATCCTGCAAATTAAAAACTGCAAATCAAACACTATGTGCTGTTACCCATGGCAACCACACCCGGTTACCGTGCCTATGGATTACAAATATGTCCAGCGTTCTGCTATTACTGGGCGTCACACTGTGGATTACAAATATGTCCAGCGTTCTGAAAATGCTGGACATCTTGAACTTTTGCTCCAAACTCCTGCTAAAGACAGTAAAGTAAGCCTGAGAATGTCTACCATTGCCCGGGGTGATCGGAAGCAGCATGCGGGCGGAACTATGTTATACCCGTTCTCTACAGGGAGGCATTGGCTACAATTTTTATTGTTGCTACCGGCAACCTCTGGACAAGTCAGCGGTCATCTGCTTTGGTTGCTTGGGCACAGTCATTGCCAAGCGACATGCCTGGACAAGTCCTGCTATTGTTAGCATGCCTACTAACTTCAGTATGTTCAACAAGGGGTTACAGCAGCGTGCCCAGGGAGGAGTCTGCCACAGGCGCCAGCCCGTCTGATAGCAGCAGACACCACGAGGCAGAGGAAGATGGCGGAGGGTAGTCAGCTGCTACCCACCTTACAATGGACACCTTATACACAGGATCGGGCACTGGTGGACACCGGTGTCTGGCTGGAGCCCCGTAGATGGTTCACCCTGGGAGTGATTGATGGAGCGGAGCGACTCTGCCTTCTCTGTCCAGATTGCCGGATTCCGACTGCGGTGGTCACTGCTTGGGCCTGGTGCGGCCTTTGTGGGGAGCCACTCGCCCAGCTGGGACCCATTCAGCAAGAGCCGCAGTACTACACTGTAGACCTGCTATCAGGACTCTGTAGTCTACAGCCGCGGAAGAACCGAAAAGGCCGGAGAGGGCCCGGAAGGCAGAGTGGAGTTGCGACCTGGCGTCCCCTTAGTGAAAAATGAGGAGATCAGTAGAAGAGTGAGAGCTGGACAGGGAAAGCGAGGGCCGGGTTATTGATTGGAGTTCCCTCGAGTGCAGGCCAAGTTTGGGTCCCTAGAGGGGTTGGCGGAGTAGTCATCCTCTTGTGAAAGTTCTGAAGAGGAGTGGAGATGGACCAGAGCCAGCAGTGGGATCTGAGCAAGCTGCAGGAACCCTGACAAGTAGCAGGCAGCTCTTTCTCTACAGGCTTTCCACTACCCAGACCAGAGCACCCACCTACCATCAGTGGGTCGTGAGGGCCCAGGATGCCTGTGTCCTACTAGAAAAAAACTGCGTGGGTCCCCCCCCACCCCCAGTCCATACCAGGCCATTTGGGTCTGGTATGGATTTTAATGGGAACTGCACGCCAAAATTTAATAAAAAATTGGCGTGGGGTCCCCCCAAAATCCATACCAGGCCCTTATCTGAGCATGCAGCCTGGAGGACAGGATAGGGAGGAGCGAATGCCCCCCCTCCTGAACCATACCAGGCCACATGCCCGCAACATGGGGAGAGTATTTTGGGGTCCCTTGCCTGGTGGTTGTGGGGGTATTGGAGAAGGTGCTTTGGCGGGGACCCCAAAGCACCCTTCCCATGTTGAGGGCAAGCGGCCTGGAATGGATCAGGGGGGGCGTTCGCTTGTTCCTGCCCCTTTCCTGGCTTGCCAGGCTGCATGCTTGGATAAGGGTATGGTATAGATTGGGGGGGGACCCCACACCAATTTTTTTTACATCTTGGCGTGGAGTTCCCCTTAAAATCTATGCCAAACCCAAGGGGCCATGTATGAATTTGGGGGGGGGGGACGCTGTTTTTTTTTTTTTTTTTTAATTTTGGTGTTGAGTTCCCCTTAAAACCTATACCAGACCCCAAGGGCCTGGTATGAACTGGGGGTGGGGGGGACCCATGGCATTTTTTTTCTTAATTCTGTCATAGGGTTCCCCTTAACCACTTCAATACAGTGTATTATATACTGTACACTGACTGCACTGTGTGTGTGTGTATATATATATATATATATATATATATATATATATATATATATATATACATAAATAACACTGCCTGCACTGTATATATAGTATCTCACAAAAGTGAGTACACCCCTCGCATTTTTGTAAATATTTTATTATATCTTTTCATGTGACAACACCGAAGAAATTACTTTGCTACAATGTAAAGTAGTGTACAGCTTGTATTACAGTGTAACAGTATAACATTTGCTGTCCCCTCAAAATATAGCAACACACAGCCATTATTGTCTAAACCGCTGGCAACAAGAGTACACCCCTAAGTGAAAATGTCTAAATTGGACCCATTTAGCAATTTTCCCTCCCCGGTGTCATGTGACTCATTAGTGTTACAAGGTCTCAGTGTAAATGGGAAGCAGGTGTGTTAAATTTGGTGTTATTGCTCTCACTCTCATACTGGTCACTGGTAGTTCAACATGGCACCTCATGGCAAAGAACTCTATAAGGATCTGAAAAAAAGAATTATTGCTCTACATAAAGATGGCCTAGGCTATAAGAAGATTGCCAAGACCCTGAAACTGAACTGCAGCACGGTGGCCAAGACCACACAGCGGTTTAACAGGACAGTTTCCACTCAGAACAGGCCTCGCCATGGTCGACCAAAGTAGTTGAGTTCACCTGCTCAGCACGATATACAGAGGTTGCCTTTGGGAAATAGACGTATGAGTGCTGCCAGCATTGCTGCAGAGGTTGAAGGGGTGGGGGGTCAGCCTGTCAGTACTCAGACCATACGCCGCATCAAATCGGTCTGCATGGCTGTTATCCCAGAAGGAATCCTCTTCTAAAGATGATGCACCAGCTCCGTGATGCAGGCAGTGCTGGAAAATAATGGTGGCCACACAAAATATTGACACTTTGGGCCCAATTTGGACATTTTCACTTAGGGGTGTACTCACTTTTGTTGCCAGCGGTTTAGACATTAATGGCTGTGTGTTGAGTTATTTTGAGGGCACAGCAAATTTACACTGTTATACAAGCTGTACACTCACTACTTTACATTGTAGCATTGTAGTGTCATTTCTTCAGTGTTGTCACATGAAAAGATATAATAAAATATTTACAAAAATGTGAGGGGCGTACTCACTTTTGTGAGATACTGTATATATACTACAATATACTACACTGTGTGTGTGTATATATATATATATATATATATATATATATATATATATATTAAAAAAAATATATATATATATATATATATATACACAGTGGGGACGGAAAGTATTCAGACCCCCTTAAATTTTTCACTCTTTTTTTATATTGCAGCCATTTGCTAAAATCATTTAAGTTCATTTTTTTTTCCTCATTAATGTACAAACAGCACCCCATATTGACAGAAAAACACAGAATTGTTGACATTTTTGCAGATTTATTAAAAGAGAAAAACTGAAATATCACATGGTCCTAAGTATTCAGACCCTTTGCTCAGTATTTAGTAGAAGCACCCTTTTGATCTAATACAGCCATGAGTCTTTTTGGGAAAGATGCAACAAGTTTTTCACACCTAGATTTGGGGATCCTCTGCCATTCCTCCTTGCAGATCCTCTCCAGTTCTGTCAGGTTGGATGGTAAACATTGGTGGACAGCCATTTTTAGGTTGCTCCAGAGATGCTCAATTGGGTTTAAGTCAGGGGTCTGGCTGGGCTATTCAAGAACAGTCACTGAGTTATTGTAAAGCCACTCCTTCATTATTTTAGCTGTGTGCTTAGGGTCATTGTCTTGTTGGAAGGTAAACCTTCGGCCCAGTCTGAGGTCCTGAGCACTCTGGAGAAGGTTTTCGTCCAGGATATCCCTGTATTTGGCCACATTCATCTTTCCCTCGATTGCAACCAGTCATCCTATCCCTGCAGCTGAAAAACGCCACCACCATGCTTCACTGTTGGGACTGTATTGGACAGGTGATGAGCAGTGCCTGGTTTTATCCACACATACCACTTAGAATTAAGGCCAAAAAGTTCTATCTTGGTCTCATCAGACCAAAGAATCTTATTTCTCTCCATCTTGGAGTCCTTCAGGTGTTTTTTAGCAAACTCCATGCGTGCTTTCATGTGTCTTGCAATGAGGAGAGGCTTCTGTCGGGTCACTCTGCCATAAAGCCCCGACTGGTGGAGGGCTGCAGTGATGGTTGACTTTCTACAACTTTCTCCCATCACCCGACTGCATCTCTGAAGCTCAGCCACAGTGATCTTTGAGTTCTTCTTTGCCTCTCTCACCAAGGCTTTTCTCCCCCGATAGCTCAGTTTGGCTGGACGGCCAGCTCTAGGAAGGGTTCTGGTCGTCCCAAACATCTTCCATTTAACCACTTGAGCCCCGGACCATTATGCTGCCTAAGGACCAGAGGTCTTTTTCCAATTTGGCACTGCGTCGCTTTAACTGCTAATTGCGCGGTCATGCAATGCTGTACCCAAACGAAATTTGCATCCTTTTCTTCCCACAAATAGAGCTTTCTTTTGATGGTATTTGATCACCTCTGCGGTTTTTATTTTTTGCGCTATAAACGGAAAAAGACCGAAAATTTTGAAAAAAAATGATATTTTCTACTTTTTGTTATAAAAAAAATCCAATAAACTAAATTTTAGTCATACATTTAGGCCAAAATGTATTCGGCCACATGTCTTTGGTAAAAAAAATGTCAATAAGCGTATATTTATTGGTTTGCGCAAAAGTTATAGCGTCTACAAACTAGGGTACATTTTCTGTAATTTACACAGCTTTTAGTTTATGACTGCCTATGTCATTTCTTGAGGTGCTAAAATGGCAGGGCAGTACAAAACCCCCCCAAATGACCCCATTTTGGAAAGTAGACACCCCAAGGAAATTGCTGAGAGGCATGTTGAACCCATTGAATATTTATTTTTTTTGTCCCAAGTGATTGAATAATGACAAAAAAAAAAAATATTTACAAAAAGTTGTCACTAAATGATATATTGCTCACACAGGCCATGGGCCTATGTGGAATTGCACCCCAAAATACATTCAGCTGCTTCTCCTCAGTATGGGGATACCACATGTGTGGGACTTTTTGGGAGCCTAGCCCCGTACGGGGCCCCGAAAACCAAGCACCGCCTTCAGGATTTCTAAGGGTGTAAATTTTTGATTTCACTCTTCACTGCCTATCACAGTTTCGGAGGCCATGGAATGCCCAGGTGGCACAAAACCCCCCAAAATGACCCCATTTTGGAAAGTAGACACCCCAAGCTATTTGCTGAGAGGCATATTGAGTCCATGGAATATTTTATATTTTGACACAAGTTGCGGGAAAGTGACACTTTTTTTTTTTTTTTTGCATAAAGTTGTCACTAAATGATATATTGCTCACACAGGCCATGGGCATATGTGGAATTGCACCCCAAAATACATTTAGCTGCTTCTCCTGAGTATGGGGATACCACATGTGTGGGACTTTTTGGGAGCCTAGCCGGGTACGGGACCCCGAAAACCAATCACTGCCTTCAGGATTTCTAAGGGTGAAAATTTTTGATTTCACTCTTTACTGCCTATCACAGTTTCGGAGGCCATGGAATGCCCAGGTGGCACAAACCCCCCCCAAATGACCCCATTTTGGAAAGTAGACACCCCAAGCTATTTGCTGAGAGGCATGGTGAGTATTTTGCAGCTCTCATTTGTTTTTGAAAATGAAGAAAGACAAGAAAAAACATTTTTTTTTTTTTCTTTTTTCAATTTTCAAAACTTTGTGACAAAAAGTGAGGTCTGCAAAATACTCACTATACCTCTCAGCAAATAGCTTGGGGTGTCTACTTTCCAAAATAGGGTCATTTGGGGGTGTTTTGTGCCACCTGGGCATTCCATGGCCTCCGAAACTGTGATAGGCAGTGAAGAGTGATATCAAAAATTCACGCCCTTAGAAAGCCTGAAGGCGGTGCTTGGTTTTCGGGGTCCCGTACGCGGCTAGGCTCCCAAAAAGTCTCACGCATGTGGTATCCCCGTGGCATGTTTGAGCAATATATCATTTAGTGACAACTTTGTGCAAAAAAAAAAAAATTTGTCTCTTTCCCGCAACTTGTGTCGCAATATAAAATATTCCATGGACTCGACATGCCTCTCAGCAAATAGCTTGTGGTGTCTACTTTCCAAAATTGGGTCATTTGGGGGGGTTTTGAACTGTCCTGGCATTTTATGCACAACATTTAGAAGCTTATGTCACACATCACCCACTCTTCTAACCACTTGAAGACAAAGCCCTTTCTGACACTTATTGTTTACATGAAAAAGTTATTTTTTTTTGCAAAAAAATTACTTTGAACCCCCAAACATTATATATTTTTTTAAAGCAAATGCCCTACAGATTAAAATGGTGGGTGTTTCATTTTTTTTTTTCACACAGTATTTGCGTAGCGATTTTTCAAACGCATTTTTTGGGGAAAAAACACACTTTTTTCAATTTTAATGCACTAAAACACACTATATTGCCCAAATGTTTGATGAAATAAAAAAGATGATCTTAGGCCGAGTACATGGATACCAAACATGACATGCTTTAAAATTGCGCACAAACGTGCAGTGGCAACAAAATAAATACATGTTTAAAAGCCTTTAAAAGCCTTTACAGGTTACCACTTTAGATTTACAGAGGAGGTCTACTGGAAAAATTACTGCCCTCGATCTGGCCTTCGCGGTGATACCTCACATGCATGGTGCAATTGCTGTTTACGTTTGACGACAGACCGCCGCTTGCGTTCGCCTTAGCGCGAGAGCAGGGGGCGACAGGGGTGCTTTTTTTTTTTTTTTTTTTTTCTTTATTATTTTTTTGCTTTTTTTATCTTATTTTTAAACTGTTCCTTTCATATTTTTTTTTTTTAATCATTTTTATTGTTGTCTCGGGGAATGTAAATATCCCCTATGATAGCAATAGGTAGTGACAGGTACTCTTTTTTGAAAAAATTGGGGTCTATTAGACCCTAGATCTCTCCTCTGCCCTCAAAGCATCTGACCACACCAAGATCGGTGTGATAAAATGCTTCCCCAATTTCCCAATGGCGCTATTTACATCCGGCGAAATCTAAGTCATGAAATGCTCGTAGCTTCCGGTTTCTTAGGCCATAGAGATGTTTGGAGCCACTCTGGTCTCTGATCAGCTCTATGGTCAGCTGGCTGAATCACCGGCTGCATTCTCAGGTTCCCTGTTGAGACAGGAGAGCCAGAGAAAAACACGGAAGACGGTGGGGGGGGCATTCCCTCCCATGGCTTGTAAAAGCAGTCTAGAGGCTAATTAGCCACTAGGATTGCTTTTACATGAAAGCCGACCGCTGGCTGAAAAAAATTATACCAAGATGATACCTAAACCTGCAGGCATCATTCTGGTATAACCACTCAAAGTCGTGAATGGCGTACCTGAAGACAAAAAAATGGTTAACAAAAAAGCACAGTAAACGGTAAAGTATACAAAATTGCATACCTGAAAAGCAAACATGATAAAACATAACAACAATAAAACATTGCAGAATAGAATACAGTAAAAAAGAGCAGAACAATAGAGAGAGAGAATAGAGAGAGAGAGAACAATAAAACGACAACTATTTTTTTTTATTTTATATATTTTTTTTTTTTTTACACTTTTTTGTAACTAACTTTTATAACTGTAACCAGTTCCAGGTTCGGGTCTCTCAAAATGCGATGGCATCTTGGGAGACCCTGTGAAAGTGTGCCTAGTCTGTGCAATGCTGTACCCTACGCTAATACTCAACTAGTGAATGGTAGCGTTCAAAACATTCACCAATGCAAAGACCAGGATTGTCAGGACAGGAGGGACAATAATAGCGGGTGTCACGCCTATATCCGCGCTTGCTGCAGACACAACATCTTTTTTGGGGGGGTTCGTTGGGTAGGGGTACTCGGGAGGACATAAAGAAAATGCCTCTCATGCAGCCGACTGCATTTGGTTGGGGATGTGAATGGGGGAAGTATGGGCGCTGCAGAAGCGGTGGGTTCCCAATTAGGATTGGCGAATGCAGCAGGAAGGGCACTATGGGCACGACGGGCCTGTGTTTGTCTTCTTGGGGGCAGCGCGACACTACTTGTGCTTGCCACCTCACCAGCTTGAACTGCACTTATGGGACTCGCCACATCACCAAGTGTTACTGCAGTGCTGGTTTGACTACGACCGGGGTGTACTAGGCCGCTGGCGCTTGCCAGTTCAATAAAAAGCTACCAAAAAAACTGTTAGCGATCGCAGGGATCAGGCCTGACTCTGCGAACGCTGCAGTTATGCGTTAAGTGTTTTGTAAGTGACAGTGATCGATCGATACTGCACTTGGGTGGGCTGAGCTGGGCCGGGCGGAGGGGCAAAATGCAGGTGCTAACAGGTATCTGGGCTGATCCCGCTAACACTGCGTTTTTGGGAACCCTAAACTGCTGGGGACGCCAGTATAGATCTGATCGGATCAGATATTGATCCGTTCAGATACTATACCACTAAGGGAGGCGTATGCTGCGTGCGTGGGTGTTAGCGGTACTGGCGCTAACCTGACGCTGATTGGGGCTGGTGCTTGCCAGTTCACCAAAATACTACCAAAAAAACTGTTAGCGATCGCAGGGATCAGGCCTGACTCTGCGAACGCTGCAGTTATGCATTTAGTGTTTTGTAAGTGTCAGTGATCGATCGATACTGCACTTGGGTGGGCTGGGCTGGGCCGGGCGGAGGGGCAAAACGCAGGTGCTAGCAGGTATCTGGGCTGATCCCGCTAACACTGCGTTTTTGAGAACCCTAAACTGCTGGGGACGCTAGTATAGATCTGATCGGATCAGATATTGATCCGATCAGATACTATACCACTAAGGGAGGCGTATGCTGCGTGCGTGGGTGTTAGCGGTACTGGCTCTAATCTGATGCTGCCTGGGGCGACGCATATCACCGCCGGGCGATCAGGGGGCTAAACCTTTATTCGGTAATAAACGGCGGGTGCCCTGACACTATAAAAAATAAACGAACTAACCAGCGTCACCCGTAACACTTATACGGTGATCAGTGGTGAAAGGGTTAACTAGGGGGCAATCAAGGGGTTAAAACATTTATTCGGTAGTATATGGGGGTCCCTGTCACTATAAAACGCTGACGGCGAACCTAAATATTTACGTCCCTAACTAGCGTCACCAGCGACACTAATACAGCGATCAGAAAAATGATCGCTTAGCGACACTGGTGACGGGGGGTGATCAAGGGGTTAAAACTTTATTAGGGGGTGTTAGGGGGGTACCCTAGACCTAAAGGGGGCTAACAGTAACTGACCTAACACTGTAACTGTCACAAACTGACACCAATACAGTAATTAGAAAAAAAAAAAAACCTGCTTGGTGTCAGTTTGTGACGGGGGGGGGGGGTGATTGGGGGGTGATCGGAAGGGGCGACCGGGGGGGGGGGATTGGGTTGTTTTGTGTGCCTGGCATGTTCTACTGTATGTGTGTGTTTTCACTCACAGTGATGTCTTCTCTCCTCGGCGCTGGAACGGAAACTACCGAGCCGAGGAGAGATGACATCATTTCCTTTGCTGCTGTTTAGCATACAGCAGCAAAGGAATGTTCCCATTGGCCGGCGGCGATCGCGAGGGGGGGCCACGAACGGATGGCCTCCCCCTCACCTCCGATCGCCGGGGAACAAAAGACGACCGCCTCGGGCACCGGGGGGGGGGTTCGATCGGACCCCCCACCCGCGGAAGGCAAATCACGTACATGTACGTGATTTTGCCTTTCCGTGCCACCTTGCCGACGTACATCGACGTGAGGCAGTCGTCAAGTGGTTAATACACTGCCTGCACTGTGTATATATATATGTATATGTATATGTATATGTGTATGTGTATATATATATATATATATATATATATATATATATATATATACTAAACTGCCTGCATGCCACTAACTAACCTGCCTCTAGCTAACGTTCTCTCAATTATAACACTATATACAGCTGCCGTGTAAGCAGCCTTATATAGTGTGGGGCGTGGACATAGCCCCCTGAGCCATGATTGGCCAAAGGCATCCTGCCTTTGGCCAATCATGGCTCTCACAGCAGAGTGTGCTGTGATTGGCCAAAGCATGCAGATGAGGTGCATGCTGTGGCCAATCATCAGACGTCAATTCACTGCGATCTCACACTGCATTATGGGGCATTCCGTGGCGCTTGAATATTCCGCAAACACTCCATAATGTTTGCTATTCGGCGGATGGGCAAACACCCGATGTTCGAGTTGAACTTATGTTTGACTTGAACATCAGGCCCATCTCTACTCCTGAGCATTTCTCAAACTGCGCACATTCTGGTCTCTAGTCAGTATTAACATGTTGTATTGTGTTAGCTGTCAATTAATGTAGAAAGATTGTTGTTTAAGTGATGCCTTTTATTTGCTAAGCTATTTAAAGATGTACACCTGCAAAATAACTTAGATCCCTTCATCAGGCTTGGTTCTGAAACCTAAATATTATGGTCTCAAGTCTTAAATACCACTCTTATCTAATGAATCTAAAGCTAGGTTTAAGTCAAATATATATTTTACTAAAAGCCTCTATTTTCAGCGTCTTACGTCAGCTTTCCTGCTACAGTAGTTGTAGTGGATGTATAAGTATGACTGTGCAGTCCAAAAGACACCAGAAAATACCTAACTCTCTCAATGATTCATACAGACCTGGTCAGACACAGCCCCTTCTCTGCAACAGCAGCTGACTGTCACTCAGCTCTGCCAGCACAGAGTATTACAAAGGAGAGCAGTAAACAGCATTTTCAAAATGTGATTTAAAGAATTTCAAAACAGAAATCAGTCACAAATCATAACACATGGGAGTTCAGGACTATTGAAGCTGTGAAAATATTTTTTATTTGTTTATGCCTTTGAAAAACCACAACCAATCTCCAAGTTCTGTGAAAGCAGATGTAACTGCTTGTATAACTGTTAGCAGTTATGCAATGATTTTTGAAGATAATCCTAAACTCCAAATTAATTTAATCTCCTAATTAGAGATGAAATGGATATACATTATCAAGTCTTTTACTCCCCATGACTTAATGTTGACCTACATGTAAATGCTTTTATTGACAATATTTAGCTATATATATATTTATCCTCCCTTTGAGTCTGATGGAAATATGATCTGTTTTTAGTTATTTATAATTATGAATGATAGATGGGAATACATTTTTATGTAAATGTTGCCTATTTTATAATGTTGATTTTTAATAATATTAACTGGTTTAAACTTTATAACGGTTTGTTATAATTTTTTGTATAATTATGGTTGAATTTTGTGATGGATAGTGTTTTTTCTACACTTAGTTACATTGAGTTACTTTTTGAGTTGCATTTACATTTTTTATTTGGGTACTAAATAATATATTTATACCCCTTATAATAGGATTGACCTTAAAGCCTGGACACTTAAAATAGACCTTAATAGTTTTATCCAGTTCAAGGTTTGGTTGTCTAAATTGGGATGTCTGCCTCGCACCTCAAATTGAGGCTTGGTCACACTCGGCCGCCCCACAACTCAAATCACGGCTTGGTCATGCTGTGTAGTTATAAACAGCGCTTTCACAGCATGGTGCCCATGCCCTAGACAGTGTCACCTATGACAAAACACATAGGACAGAGCTACGTGATGACGTCATTGCGTTCTTATAATTCCAGAAGTGTGGGTGTTTGTTTTACTGCCGGCGAGGATTTACCATGTTTGGGGCTATTATTTTTGTTATGATGTAAGTGTGATTTTTAACATTTTAACAAAGAATAAAAAAGGGTTTTACGCTATTTGAGCACTTTGTATCTATCTCACTATATAAATCCCTTGTCCATTAGGGAAAATGTTTGGAGCTGTTCCTGGTAATCTAAAATTGGATGATTCTGTTCTGAGCCCTTATGGCCTTTCTAGAGATATGTGACGCATGCAATTTTCCCACAAGAGGTGGCGGTTTTTTACAAGGACGCTATTTGTCATTGGTGATGAATATTCACTATTTTAGTGAGCACCTAACAGGAGAACTTTTTATTCATGTGGACTTTTATGGATTGATGTTTTTATTATTTATTTATTTTAATTATATGGTGTACATGTATTGAATACATGATATGTTTGCTTATTATCAACATTGTTAGCGCAGCTCCAAAGTCGTCAAAGTGCCTCAATTCCCAGCAGGCCCAGTGGTCACTCTTCTTTTCCAGGTCAATTTCATGATAACCTATTGTATAGGTTTAAAGCAGAACTTAACTGTACTTAACACTATTTAAATAATCTTTATTATTCAAAGCAAACTCACCCATGTCACCATGCTTTACTTTGAAAAACGACCCCCCTAATATTTCTAGCCACAGCTATCTTGAGTAAGGCTAGATGATTTATGTAGCATTTTCTTCCTGTAATCCATCAGCTCTTAGCTGAGGTATGCAGGCAGGAGGATGTGCTTAGCTAAGAAAAACCCTCCTCTTCTCAAATGTACATGAAGATGTATGACATAATTTAGGCCAGAAGCCAGGAAGCAACTGAAGAAATGTTAAAAAAAAAGTTTAAAACCAGTAAATATAATATACCTTCCTATCTATTTACTAAGGCGAGCAGCATAAGGATTACATTTAGAAAGCTTAATTCTACTTTAAGAATATTAAGGCAAATGCTGTTTCTCAAAGTTTTGAATCCTTTTCTTCTACCCTTTAAGATGAGCACCCCATTCTACCCAGACCATTGCCACTTTCTCTCCTGGCCTTTTCTCTTAGCTCCTGGCAGCTCCGAATTCTGCTCCTAGCAATGCCCCTGCCAACTGTTTGTTCGTTCTTCCACAACTCTGACTCAATGTGCTTTAACAGTGACATGATGTCAAGTCTGCAGCTAAGGCTGGCATTTACAAGACTATAGCTCTTCTCTCCCACTCTTTTGTGTGGCCATCTCTCAGAACCATGCTAAGGACCATATCAGGGCCTGTGCGACTTGTATATGGTCAAAATCCACTAAGACTAGGCCTGCTGTCCTGCTTTTAATTCTCGTTTCTTAAATATCCTTGCATCTCCCCTATTCGTTTTCATCTTTGAGGGGGCAAGGCTGTCATCTGGGTGTCAGGGTACTATTTTAGCAATATGGCCCATTTTACAGCATTAACCAAGGTGCCTTCTGCCAAACAACTCTCCATACTTTTATAGAACTTGTCATCAGGCATCATGGCATCCCAGAAAGCAGCCTTTCATACCAAAGATCTTAGTTCATGTCTTACTTTTGAAAGGTCTTCTGTTCTCATGTAGTAATTGACCTATATATCCTTTGCACATACTGTACCATCCACAATCTAACTGCCAGAGTGGTGATTTGGCATGGCTGCATACCTGCCAAATCTGTCTTAATGTCCACTGTCAGAAACTGGCTCATTGAAACTTTCAGTCATCAGACAGATCTGTTTGTCTAAAATGTCTTCCCTCCATGAGAGTACCTACCTCTTTCCATGTTTCATTACTAAAACCAGCCAATGCAGATAGCAGAATCTTCTCTACACCTTTGGTTTTTCTCAATGATCAGGAGGAGTTTGAGGTAGAGGCCATCTTAGACTCCAGGAAGATTCCATTAATACCTCATCCATTAAGAAGGGTTTTTGCCAAGAAGAATGCTGTTGGGTGCCACCTTCATTGTCTGGATGGTAAGGAGTTTCCATTGCCTTCATCCTGATTAGCCTGCTTCTTTGGGCCTAGAGGCTCCCCCTCATGGGAAAGGGAGGGAGAAATGTTAGGACATGCAGCCACTGCTCCTCCTATCTCTCTTCCCATAGCTCCTGAAGCTGCCACTCAGCCACTCTGCATTCCCTGGCCACAGCATCTCTGTACTGCTGGCTATTCCCTCTTTTCCATTGGCTGGCTGAGGCACTTCTTTCAGCTGCTGTTCCTGTTGCTAA
This sequence comes from Lithobates clamitans, assembly GCA_037952925.1. Taxonomy (NCBI): domain Eukaryota; kingdom Metazoa; phylum Chordata; class Amphibia; order Anura; family Ranidae; genus Lithobates; species Lithobates clamitans. The sequence continues at coordinate 3,075,633 of JBBGZY010001072.1, forward strand.
GCAGCTTGTCAGCTTCATCTGCCTAGCTTCATTTCTCTATCCATTTGCTGGTGGTGATGTGCTGCTTTGTTTAAATGTCACAAGCCAAGGGCTTGGGACTTGTAAAAAAGTTCAGATTCCTGGCTACGGTAACTGTGCCTTACCTTGTCTTGTATTACTGTTGTTGCTTGACCCTTGCCTGGACTTGTATTATTCTACTGTTAGCTGCATGACCTTGCCTTGCTTAGATGCAGATTACCTTACTAAACACCACATACCCGGACCCTTACCTGGTTAATGGTGCATCATTGATTACAGAGTTGCATTAATTTCTGTTTTTATATATCTGCCTAGAGTTCAGCTTTAAGCTAATGTCATGGTGAAACGAATTGTCATGGCAGAACTGTATTACCACACCAGCAATTATACTTAAATTATGCTACAAAATCATAGTACTAGAATACAATGGATCAAATCATCCGTGTCCAAAACGCCTGGGCCCAAATGACTGTGTTAAAAGCAACTAATCCAGTTTCCCTTTGTTGTAAAAAGACTAGTTTGTGTCTTTTTTTTTGTAGACAACAGCTACTTAGTAGCTAAACTCATTGCCTGCAGATATGAGGCAGCATTAGTATTTTATGGTGCTAGACATGGCTATTAACTTGTTACACACAGTGATAATAACATTAGCAATACTGTAACTGAACCTCTGTAAGAGAAAAATCATTTCTGGAAGCCAACAATCCCTAGAGTATTTTGGAAGGAACTCAATTCACAAGTTAAAAGATTTTGAAAGCAGTTTAGATCATGTGATGGTATAATTCTATGTTTGGTGTTTGCATGAAAGCTATATTCCCAAACTGCAGTTTTAAAAATAATTTCTTACATCTGACTGCACTTTGTTCATATGCGATTCACCCTGAAGCACTTATACAATAGATAGAAAAATGGCTGTTTTTTTCCAAAGGTAATGCTGTTATATTTTAAAGACACAACTGACTTTAATAAAACAGACACCAAGCCAAATACAGATTTTTCAAGCCTCTATAAATGTTAATGCATTATAGAGAAGCTACGGTCAGCATTTGTATTATTTTCCTTCTCAGTATACTGTATGTGACTGTTGTAACTTTCTATGGTGAACACTTGGTACCATAACAGATGAATGTACCGAATATTATGTTATGTTGTTATTGTTGGTCAGTGGTGGGGCAGGAACCATCAATTTTCTGTTAAATGTTCAATATGCAAATTATATTTAGCAAGCAAGCCTTCTGTGTTTTACTGTCTCTGAATATCAGGCACAAAAAAAACACAATAAAGCATTACAAATACCAAACATCTTTGCATAACAAAAAACAAGTGAAGTAAAACATGAAGTTTGCTCAACTTAACATGAACTGGGACAATATACAGGTCATATCACACTAGCAATCCTGTCATTGATGGCAACTTGCCAGTAAGGATGAGAAAAACAGAGCAAAATTTGGTTCACTGGATGTTCAGTAAACCTAGCGCTGAACCCTATTAAAGTCTATGGGAGGTAAATCATGCCTTTCTTAAGGCTAATTTGCAAACTTTAGTTAAAAAGGAGAATGGGTAGCTGGGAAATATCTTGGGGACATGTACCAATACTCTTCGAGTTGCGTTGCAGGATCTGGACACATATTGAGCTTTTTCAGGCATAAAGGTAAATAAGGGCAAGTCTCATAGTCTTTCAGAAGACTCGGGGCATCGTCTTGTCACTGCTCTCCCCCTGCAGTGGACCAATATGTTCAAATATTTTGGTGCTTATATTTCCCCTAAAATACTGGACTACAGTCAGTTAAATCTAGTTCCACTCATAACAACAACCAAATTTAAACTTAAAGCCTGGAGAATTTGCCTCTTAACCTTAGTAAGTAACATCAACTAGAGATGAAAAATGTCCCTTCAAGTGTATATGTGATAAGACATGCACCAATCTGGATACTGTTAAGACACTCTAAACCAGGAGTAGGCAACCTCGGCCCTCCAACTGTGGCAAAACTACAAATCCCAACATGCCTCTACCTCTAGGAGTCATGCCTGTGATTGTTAGGGTCTTGCAATGTCTCATGAGACTTGTAGTTTCAAAACAGCTGAAGGGCTGAGGTTTCCTACCCCTGCTGTAAACAGTTAAGCACATTATTAGCATCTTTTATAAGGAGTGTGAATCACCCTAGCTTTTTGTTCTTTAGAGGCTCTTTGTAGCAGCATTGCTCACCTATGCCCATAATTAGTTAATTTCCAACAAACCTAATGGAGCTGTGGTAGTGGAGGCAGGTAAACATTAGGGATGGCCCGAACACCCCCTGGTTTGGTTCGCACCAGAACACCTCGAACAGGCAAAAAGTTCTAGCGAACATGCAAACCCTAGTAAAGTCTATAGGACACGAACATGAAAAATCAAAAGTCCTAATTTTAAAGGCTTTTATGCAAGGTATTGCCATAAAAAGTGTATGGGGACCTGGTTACTGCCCTAGAGGACACGTATGAATGCAAAATTTTTAAAACAATCATTTTTAAAGGAGCAGTGTTTTTAATGAGGCTTAAAGTGAAACATTAAAAATGAAATATTTCTTTAAATATCGTGCCTTGGGGTTTCCCCTTAGTCTGCCTGTGAAGTGGTGCAATGTATAGAACATGCTGCAGCAATAATGACATTTCTACAGGAAAAATGTAATTTAAACTTGTTTGTGGCTGTAATGTATTACCGATTCCCGGCAATATAGATAAAAAAAAAGAAAAAAAAATGGCGTGGGGTCCCTCCCAAAATCCATACCAGACCCTTATCCAAGCAAGCGGCCTGGTAGGCCAAGAAGGTGGGGGGACAAGCGAGCTGTCCCCTCCCCCCCGAACCATACCAGGCCGCTTGCCCTCAACATGAGGAGGGTGATTTGGGGGTGTCCCCCAAAGCACCTTGTCCCCATGTTAATAGAGACAAGGGCCTCTTCCCGACAACCCTGGCTGGTGGTTGTCGGGGTCTGCGGATGGGGGGGCTTATCGTAATCTGGAAGATCCCGCCCCCCCATGTGAATGGTTATCGGGTACATCGTACCCCTACCCATTCACCAAAAAAGTGCCAAAAAAGTAAAAACCAGAAGACAGTTTTTGACAAATCCTTTATTTAAAAAAAAAGTGTCCCGTAATGTAAATCCACCGACAATCGCGCCACCCGACAGACCGAAAAATACTAAAAATGAAAACTTTCCCCCTCCATGGGAGGCCTCCCCCGACTGCTCTCTCTTCGCTTTGACAGCTATTATATAGGCAAGAGCGGGGCCACCTGGTGATGTAACCGGGTGACCCCACCCCCATGTGACATCACATGTTGTCAGAAGGGGCGTGGTCACTGGGTGGTCCCGCTCTTGCCTATATAAGAGCTGTCAAAGCAAAGAGACAGCAGTCGGCGGGGGGCCACCCATGGAGGCGGAGCGTTTCCATTTTTGCTATTTTTTGGGTCCGTCGGGTGGCGTGATTGATTGTGGATTTACTTTGCAGGAGACTTGTTTTTTAAAAAAGGATTTGTCAAAAACTGTCTCTTGTGGTTTTTACTTTTTTGACACTTTTTTGGTGAATGGGTAGGGGTATAATGTACCCGATACCCATTCACATCTGGGGGCATCACTTTGACAATTGCCCGGTCGTGCGACGCTGTACCCAAACAAAATTGACGTCCTTTTTTCCCCACAAATAGAGCTTTTTTTGGTGGTATTTGATCGCCTCTGTGGTTTTTATTTTTTGCACTATAAACAAAAGAAGAGCAACAATTTTGAAAAAAACACAATATCTTTTACTTTTTGCTATAATAAATATCCCACATTTTTTTATCAAAAAATCTAATTTTTTACTCAGTTTAGGCCAATATGTATTCTTCTACATATTTTTGGTAAAAAAAATCACAATAGGCGTATATTGATTGGTTTGTGCAAATGTTATAGCGTCTACAAAATAGGTTACAGATTTATAGCATATTTATTATTATTATTTTTTTTTTTTTTGCTAGTAATGGCGGCAATCTGCAATTTTTATGGGAACTGCGATATTGCGGCGGACACATCGGACACTTTTGACACATTTTTGGGACCATTGACATTTATACATATCAGTAGTATAGGGGGCGATCAAGGGGTTAACTGTGTTCCCTAGGTGTGTTCTAACTGAAGTGGGGATGGGACTGTCTAGGAGGAGAGGGAGATCAGTGTTCATACATAGTATGAACACACGATCTGTCTCTACTCACCTGTGAGAACCGGAATCTGTGTGTTTACACACACAGATCCTGGTTCTCGCTCTGTCATGAGCGATCGTGAGAGCTCGGCAGTCATCGTGCCCGCCGGGCACTCGCATCAGGTCTGTGCACATGCTGCACACGCGCGCGCCTCCGTCCGGCACGCCCCTAGTTGCCAAAAAAGCGAAGCGATGTAAGGTTAACGTATTATATACTCTGCACTGCTTTATATACTAGGGGTGCAACGGATCGTCACTGATCCGTGATCCGTTCGGGCCAACCTCCGCGGATCGGCACACCCGCGATCCGCGGAGCGCTCGGCGGCCTCGGCCATAGGAAGGGCCGCGGCCATCTTGGTACCCTCGGCGGCGGCCGCTGTATCGTCAGGAAGTGACATTTTGTCGCCGCCATCTTGCTACACCCCACACTCCCTTGCACAGTACTGTAATTATAGAGTTAGAAGGGGGCAAGCGGACATCTTGTTACACCCACCAGAGTTTTAGATTTTAAAGCTATTTTCCACACAAAACGGAGCTTATATGCATAAATACAGTATTTGCTAATGTGACAGAACACCTCTGATTTTCACATTTAATGTTAAATGTGAAAATCAGAGGTATTCTGTCACATTAGCAACCATGTAAGGTCAGCAGGTTTGCTTTAATTTAATTTAATTTAAACAGTCCGTCCGATCTACAAATACTGTATTTATGCATATAAGCTCAGTTTTGTGTGGGAAATAGCTTTTAAATCTAGAACTCCGGTGGGTGTAACAAGATTTGTCTTTTTTTTTTTCTTTTTTTTTGCGGATCCGAAAATGATCCGATCCCTGACTCTGATCCGAGGATCGATCCGATCCGTGAGTTTTTTGATCCGTTGCACCCCTATTATATACTCTGCACTGCTTTATATACTCTGCACTGCATTATATACACTACACTGACTGCACTATATACTCTGCACTGCGTTATATACACTACACTGGCTGCACTATATACTGTGCACTGCGTTATATACGCTACACTGACTGCACTTTATACTCTGCACTGCGTTATATACACTACACTGACTGCACTAAATATTCTGCACTGCATTATATACACTACACAAGCCCTACTGATATCCACGTCCTGGATTTGAGAATTTCAATACAAGAGGGTAAAATTGTCACCTCCACTTTCTTTAAACAGTCGGACAGGAATGGGTACATTCCATTAGACTGTTGTCACCATCCCTCCTGGTTAATGGCTGTGCCCAAAGGACAATTTTTGCATTTTAAACACAATTGGACCCACCTGGATGAGTATTTAAGGGAAGCATCTATTCCTAAAACTAGGTTCCTGGCCAAAGGTTATAATAAAAAAGCTTTAGATTCCCTTATACAAGAAGTTGGTAGCAGGGATCATCGGCAATTGATAGGTGATAATCCTCATCGGGATTGTAATTCAGATGACTTTGGTTCAGCTTTTTTTATTACCTTTTCGAGCCACCATTGGGCAATTAAAAGGATCATTAAGAGACACTGGCCAGTCATAAAAAGTGACCGCGTTCTTGGCCCTCAAGTACCTTATCAACCTCGGGTTATCTTTAGGGGAGCACCTAATTTAAGAAATACAGTAGCACCTAATGTCCTAAATCCCCCCCACTAGACCTACTTTTTTTGGTGATCTGAAGGGTTATTACCTTTGTGGAAAATGTCAGGCCTGTAGAATTAATACACATAGGGGGAGGAAAATAACTGAATTCACCTCAGTAGGCACAGGAGTAACTTATCCCATCAAGTCTTTCATCTCATGTATGACTAATGCCCTGTACACACGGTCGGATTTTCCGACCGAAAATGTGTGATAGGATTTTGCTGTCGGAAATTCTGACCGTGTGTGGACTCCATCACACATTTTCCATCGGAATTTCCGACACACAAAGTTTGAGAGCTTGCTATAAAATTTTCCGACAACAAAATCCATTGTCGGAAATTCCGATCGTGTGTACACAAATCCGACGCACAAAGTGCCACGCATGCTCAGAATAAATTAAGAGACAAAAGCTATTGGCTACTGCCCCGTTTATAGTCCCGACATATGTATTTTACGTCACTGCTTTTAGAACGATCGGATTTTCCGACAACTTTGTGTGACCGTGTGTATGCAAGACAAGTTTGAGCCAACATCCGTCGGAAAAAATCCATGGATTTTGTTGTCGGAATGTCCGATCAATGTCCGATCGTGTGTACGGGGCATAAATGTGTTATATATATCCTTAGGTGCCTCTGTGGTTTGGAATATGTAGGGCATACTATACGAATGCTACATATTAGACTGGCGGAACATATAGCCAATTTCCGAAAGGGTTTTGACAAACATAATGTTTCCAAACATTATGATATAAAACACAACAGGGACCCCAAGGGCACTACTTTTATTGCCCTTGAAAAATATGTTCCCCATTGGCGAGGCAGTAATGAAAAACGGAATATTTCCAGAGCCTAAAACCAATTGGATCTACAATTTGGGCTCTCATGTGCCCCATGGTTTGAATGTGGACTGGGACATCAACTGTTTTATCAATAACAGTTAATATCCCCTCTATGATACATTAATTACCATATGTCCTTCTAGTTTTGTGGTCAAATAGGATGGTTAGATGACCTTAGGGACACATTTTCATCACATGCTGTCCGATTTTGGGGTTAAATTAGATGGTTTAGATGCCCTTGGGGATACATACAGTATCTCACAAAAGAGTACACCCCCCTTTTTTGTAAATATTTTATTATATCTTTTCATGTGACAACACTGAAGAAATTGAACTTTGCTGCAATGTAAAGTAGTGAGTGTACAGCTTGTATAACAGTGTAAATTTTTTGTCCCCTGAAAATAACTCGACACACAGCCATTAATGTCTAAAGCTCTGGCAACGAAAGTGAGTACACCCCTAAGTGAAAATGTCCAAATTGGGCCCAATGAGTCAATAATTTTTTTGACCACCATTATTTTCCAGCACTGCCTTAACCCTCTTGGGCATGGAGTTCACCAGAGCTTCACAGGTTGCCACTGGAGTCCTCTTCCACTCCTCCATGATGACATCACGGAGCTGTTGGATGTTAGAGACCTTGAGCTCCTCCACCTTCAGTTTGAGGATGCCCTACAGATGCTCAATAGGGTTTAGGCCTGGAGATATGCTTGACCAGTCATCACCTTTACCCTCAGCTCCTTTAGCAAGGCAGTGGTCACCTTGGAGGTGTGTTTGGGTTCATTATCATGTTTAAATACTGCCCGGCGGCCCAGTCTTCGAAGGGAGAGGATCATGCTCTGCTTCAGTATGTCACAGTACATGTTGGCATTTATGGTTCCCTCAATAAACCGTAGTTCCCGAGTGCCGGCAGCACTCATGCAGCCCCAGACCATGACACTCCCACCACCATGCTTGACTGTAGGCAAGACACGCTTGTCTTTGTACTCCTCACCTAGTTGCCACCACTCATGCTTGACACCATCTGAACCATATAAGTTTATGATGTTCTCATCAGACAACATGACATGGTTTCAGTAATCCATGTCCTTAGTCTGCTTGTCTTCAGCAAACTGTTTGTGGACTTTCTTTTGCATCATCTTTAGAAAAGGCTTCCTTCTGGGATGACAGCCAAGCAGACCAATTTGATGCAGTGTGCGGCGTTTGGTCTGTGCACTGACAGGCTGACCCCCCACACCTTCAACCTCTGCAGCATTGCTGGCAGCACTCACACATCTATTTCTGAAAGACAACCTCTTTATATGATGCTGAGCATGTGCACTTGACTCTTTGGTCGACATGGTGAGGCCTGTTCTGAGTGGAACCTGTCCTGTTAAACCGCTGTATGGTCTTGGCCACTGTGCTGCAGCTCAATTTCAAGGGCTTGGCAATCTTCTTATAGCCTAGGCCATTTTTATGTAGAGCAACAATTCTTTTTTTCAGATCCTCAGAGAGTTCTTTGCCATGAGGTGCCATTTTGAACTTCCAGTGAACAGTATGAGAGGGTAACACCAATTTTAACACACCTGCTCCCCATTCACACCTGAGACCTTGTAACATTAATGAGTCGCATGACAGCGGGGAGGGGAAAAGGGCTAAATGGACCCAATTTGGACATTTTCACTTAGGGGTGTACTCCCTTTTGTTGCCAGCGGTTTAGACATTATTGGCTATGTGTTGAGTTATTTTGAGGGGACAGCAAATTTACACTGTTATACAAGCTGTACACTCACTACTTTACATTGTAGCAAAGTGTCATTTCTTCAGTGTTGTCACATGAAAAGATATAAAACAAATTTACAAAAATGTGAGGGGTGTACTCACTTTTGTGAGATACTGTATGTTGTATATGCATGTGTGGTTTATAAACCTTATATTTTTAATAATTTTTAATATTTTTCGAATTAGCATTATATTTCATTGATTTTATTGTTATATATATATCATTTGGGATGACGAGGAATCATGTCCACCTAATAAATTTGAAATTAAAATGTTTAACTTTTAATTTTTTCTATTCTTATGGGGAGTTTGTTATGACCCACAAGATGGCGCTGTGCATTGAATTCCTTTTTTCAGCTGATTAGGAACAACTGTTTGCCTTGATTGATGGGCATACTTTCTTACCAATGGCTGCACAGGTCATTCTTTTATTTACCCTATAGTGAGACATGTTTTGTTTACCAATGGGTATAAAGGTAATTTCTATCGGACCTATGGCAACGCTTCCTTGTCTCTCATTGGGACTATTTAAAGAGCAGCACTAGGCATGTGTACGTACCCCTGATGATGTCGTTCAGTGCTGGGACAAGGCCATTTGGTGCCCAGGGCGAAGATGGCAAACTGCGCCCCCCCCCCCCCCATTTTTAAGAAAGAATCAATGTAGTTTCAAACAAGAATATACTTAAAACAATACAAATTCAATTATCACCCCACACACAGTATTTCGCCCCTTTACATGACCCCCCCCCCACACACACACACACAGTACTGTCACTCTTATGCCTGCTAACAACTCGCCCAGGGCCATCTTTAACCACTTGCCGACCAGCGCACGACGATATACGTCACAATGGCACGGCTGGGCTGGGATTTTTTAAAAAAAAGTTTTTATTGAACAATTTACATTTTGAACATAGTTCTGCAAGTTACAAGGCAATATTGGAGAAATGCATAAAACAAAGAAATGTGGCTTATACACATAGACACAGCAGATCAAATACTTATTCAGATAGCCACCTCTGTATCCCACCTTTCACAGCCACCTCTGTACCCCCCCTTCTATAGCCGCCTCTGTATACCCCCTTCTATAGCCACCTCTTTACCCCCCCTTCTGTAGCCAACTCTGTATACCCCCCCTTCTATAGCCACCTCTGTACCCCCCTTCTATAGCCACCTCTGTATACCCCCCCTTCTATAGCCACCTCTGTATCCCCCCTTCTATAGCCACCTCCTGTATTCCCCCTTCTATAGCCACCTCTGTATACCCCCCTTCTATAGCCATCTCTGTATACCCCCCTTCTATAGCCACCTCTGTATACCCCCCTTCTATAGCCACCTCTGTACCCCCCTTCTATAGCCACCTCTGTACCCCCCCTTCTATAGCCACCTCTGTATACCCCCCTTCTATAGCCACCTCTGTATCCCCCTTCTATAGCCACCTCTGTGCCCCCCTTCTATAGCCACCTCTGTACCCCCCCCCCTTCTATAGCCACCTCTGTATACCCCCTTCTATAGCCACCTCTGTACCCCCCTTCTATAGCCACCTCTGTACCCCCCTTCTATAGCCACCTCTGTATACCCCCCTTCTATAGCCACCTCCTGTATACCCCCCTTCTATAGCCACCTCTGTATACTCCCCTTTTATAGCCACCTCTTTACCCCCCAATTCTATAGCCACCTCTGTACCCCCCTTCTATAGCCATCTCTGTAGGCCCCCTTCTATAGCCACCTCTGTACCCCCCTTCTATACCCACCTCTGTACCCCCCCTTCTATAGCCACCTCTGTACCCCAACTTTTATAGCCACCTCTGTACCCCCCCTGTCCACATCCCCCTCTGTAATCCTCCCTTTAAAGAGTTCTCACCTCTTTTCACAAATTCCTCCTTCTCCTTCTCACAGATCTCATCCTCACTCCGCGACACTGCACCTTTCTGGTATGTGTGTGCGCTCCTTTTCCAACACACAGTCTCAGTGCAGTCTCAGATCTGTAGCATACAGCCAGAACACTTGACTCTGTTCTGTGCTGTGCTATAGAAGTCTGAGGAGGGGTGACGAGACGGGGGAGCATGGACGACTGCTCTGCCTCACTCCCTGTCACAGGCCAGCCACTCCGATCCTGCAGCTCCTGACAGAGGGAGAAGCAGGACGAGTCGGCACTTACACACACAGCCCGCAGCTGTTCTCCTCCCCTGTCAGTGTGGCCGCCTGTGTTAACCCGGCCAGGAGAGCAAATGGGGGAGGACGGCACAGCTGTGTTCGTGACCGCTACACCGGGAGAACTATTCTAAGGCAGCGCAGGCTTCAGCTGCTTTTGCCCTGCGTTAAAGAGGGCACTGAACCCGTCCCCTCTCACACTCCGCCCAGGGCGCTCGTCCCTCTCGCCCACCCCTTGTACCGGCCCTGATGTCGTTTATAATGAAACAATCATCAGAATAGCTACGTACACATGCTACTGCACTTGCACGATCGCTGCTTGAAACTCACAAGGATTTTATCTGTTTGATCTGTTGATTGTGACATGATCATAGCTTGGACTTTTATGTAAGTGTACTACTTATTAAACTCAACTGGATGTTGAGACAGTATTACACCATGTGGAGTCTACACTGCATCTTGCATCCTGAGTTGTTGTGAACCTTCCGGTGTATACCATCCATGGCCATAGGAGAGGAAAGTCTGGATTTCTTTCTCAGTGGATCAGAGATCCAACCAAGCGCTGCGTGACCTTCTGGTAAGCCTTCATTTTTGTTATGGTGATGGATGTCACACTGTCAGGTGTATGATCGTCATTTCCAAATACTTTCTTCTTCCATGAGCCTTTCTTTGATGGAATCTAGCTCTATATGAACTGTTTGTTTTCACAATTGCACTTTATTCACATGTGATGTAATTTAGCATATATGTCTTCAAACTTTATTCAGTCATTATAGTCTATATACTGTTGATTATCTGCACATTAGTATATTTTGATATTTGTCTGTTTTCGGACGAATGCACTTTATTGTTTAGTGCTGCACTCTTTTTACGTATATTATCTGTGCCTGGTGTCTGGGTTATAGTGCACAGCTGCTTATTAACTTTAATTCCTAGCGCGGATATACCCTTTACATTTATATACACTACACTGACTACACTATATACTCTGCACTGTGTTATATACACTACACTGACTGCACTATATACCCTGCACTGCATTATATATACAGTACTACACTGACTGCAATATATACTCTGCATTGGGTTATATACACTACACTGACTGCACTATATACTCTGCACTGCGTTATATACATTACACTAACTGCACTATATACTCTGCACTGGGTTATATACACTACACTGACTGTACTATATCCTCTGCACTGGGACATATATTCTACACTGACTGCATGCTCAATCCACTAACTACCCTGCCTAATCTCTCTCCATTCATAAACACTATACACGTCCGTCATGTAAGCAGCTTTATATAGTGTGGGGCGTGGCAACCAATCTCACAGCTCATCGCGCTGTGATTGGCCAAAGCATACAGCCTTCAATGCACTGTGATCTCGCAGTGCATTATGGGGCACATCCCTGCGGGGCGAACGTCCCGCAAGTGCCCCATACTGTATGTTTGTTTGTTCATAGAACAAACGAACACCCGATGTTCGAGTCAAACTTACGTTTGACTCGAACATTGGGCCCATCTCTAGTAAACATATAACCACCTTGTTAATGCAAAGAAGCTCCTAGGTGCCACTGTGGGATAAATTCCATTAGATAAATTAAGAGTCATGAAATTAGAGCAGATACATATGGGAACTCTCATTTGATCTTTGGGCTGCTGCACCCAGATTAGATACAAAAAGATTCTTCTAGGGGACTTTAAAGGGCAGAAACTCCTTAATGATTACAAAGTATTGAAAGTATATTTATGTTTATTTGTAAAATTAAAATAATGAAATATAACATGATAAAATCAAAATTGGATGCATATACAGTTACGATGCAATATCACAATATTATACAAACAACCGCTGGACTCTGTCGATATATGGATAGGAAAGAGAATGTCCAACGCATTTCAAGTTTGTAGCAATGAACCTCTTCTTCAGGGGCTAGTGGTTTCACGTACATAAGTTATCTATAAATCAATTGAAATCAGAAAACAGTAAGCATACCATTGTTTGTACATAGAACAACTATACAACAACAGTATTTGTATGTAGACACTGGCCACATGTTCTATATTGCATCCTAATTTAAAAGTCCAGAGAAGACCTTGCTCCCAAATGTCACCCACATCCAGCAAAACGGAGCAGAAAACAACAGACTCAAGGACAGGACCAGCCACACAGGGAACTCTTGCGTCCACCCCAGTTCTGGATGCACCACAGGGAAGTCAAAGACAGGGCCTGGGTATTCTAAGACATAAATAGTAAACAGGACTAAATACCACAATGTACCAACTTAATACTATGATTATTCGTATATGTGTCTTTATCTTGAAAAATACTGGTCAATCAAAGGAGTTACACAAACTTTGTGTGTAGTTGGTATAGCGGTGGCAAGGAAAGAGTGCAGGTAGAGAACCCCAGACGGATCGCACCAGATATCAAAAACAGGGTGCTCCAAGAGTACTCATACCAGACATGTGGTCTGATGTGTACAGAGTCCCGGCTGACATGTAGAGAAAAACAGAAAACATGCACCACCAAAGTTAATAAGATTAATGTAGGCGATGTATATAAATATATACATCAGTATTCAAGATAGAATAGCATAAAGTATGGATAGTATCCAGCTCACATGAGCTCTTTAATGTTATACCAGAACAATCTATAAATTATCTGTAATCTGGTGGAGGTTATCTCTCTCTGCATGGCAGCATGAGACTAGGCTAGAAAATGTCTGTGTTTAAAAAGGTTCCTTGTGTCATTGGCTTAACCCACTTTAGCTGTGGTTTGGGGAGGGGTGTATGTAAAACATAAAGGAGTGCCAGCCGAGTCCACGGCGGGCAGGCCCGCCTCCCACAAGCACCACCCCAGCCTGCAGGGCTGGGACATGCAGACGCCTCTGTGGGCGGAGTCATGACGTCAGCCGTCCAGTGGAAAAGAGGCAGAAATTATGTCTGGGCGACGGAAGTCCGCGCCAGCGGCCCGCGGTGCACAAAGGCACCATAGCAACAGGGATAACTCCCCGATCACTGGTGCCCAATCAGATAGGCCGGCCGCGTCATAACTAATGACGCGGATGGCCCCCGTGCACCAATGGATGATACTGACCAGGTCCAATGTACCTCGCCCCAAGAGGCTGAGCGAGATAACAACGGGCAGCAAACGACCTAGAAGGACCATTGGGAACTGTTTTTGCATAACAGACAAAAGAAAAAAAAATTAACTATAGAGACATCAAAAAATACGTAAAATATACAAAGGACCTGCATGTATATTACATATATGAAGTAGAGGGATAAAACAAAATAATTACCCAGATTAATCATTTGATGGGGAGATAGAAGAAGCTATAAAACAAAAGAAGGGGTAGCTAATGTGGGTACACACTATAAGAAAATTGGGCGAACAAACGTCCGATTTTTCCTTGCTTCACAGCAAATCGGAACAGATGAACGAAAATTCATACATTTTCACACGACAAAGGATTTTTTTTGTTGTTGTTTATTGTTTCTGATCATGCGCAGTCTTTCTTTTCTGATTTTTCTTGTACGAAAACCATATGTAAATGGTACATATTAAACTAAAAGCGTTCGTTTTGTTCCCGTACGAGAAAAATTTTGGAGTTTGTCCCTTTGGGAATTTTCTTACGAACAGTCGGAATCGGCTGTCGAAAGTTGTGTAAACACTATATAAAAGTGTCTTTGGACTGAATGAGAAGCTGAATGATATATGAAAATTTCAATATTGTACACTTCTCAAATATGGAGGAAACTGACCCTAAAGTATGTGACAGCACAGGGGAATTAATCTTAAATAGCCATCTGATGAAGCGGTTAGCGCAGCTCCTTTGCCAGGAACAGCTTAACACTAGAAATCAGCATCAAGTGTTACAAAGAACATCAGTAGCTCACACTAATCAGTTAACTCAAACATGTCTGGAGAAAATTGCCAAACACTAAAATGAGTAAGTATATAAATATATAGATATCAATATAGCGCTCATTTTTTATTGTATAAAAAATAATTAGTGTTTAGTATAGTGGAACCTCGGATTGCGAGAAATGCGGTTTACAGGCGCTTCACAATACGAGCTGTTTTTTTCTTTTAAAACCTGACTTGCTTTGCGAGCGTTGTCTCACAAGACGAGCAGGATTCAAGCTGCTGGGGTGTGCAGTACCACTTTTGGCCCCGGTGACGCTCGGAGCCATTTGGCGCTGCTCAGAGACACTCGGAAACACTCTGTTCCCGAGTGCCTCCGAGCATTGTTGAGTGTCTACGAGTGATCTCTGAGCATCTCCGAGTGTCTCCTGCACCCCCGCACCTCTGGCCACATGCGGTGCTGCATAGACAAACAATATGGATGTTCTGAGTTTCCATTATTTCCTATGGGGAAAACTTGCTTTGATGTACGAGTGCTTTGAATTACAAGCATTCTTCTGGAACGAATTATGCTCGTAATCCAAGGTATTACTATATATATATATATATATATATATATATATATATATATATATATATATATATATATATATATATAAAAGTTACTATATTAATGACATACCTAAATAATTAAAATTACAATTATATCATATTCAAGAATATTTGAGTATACTATAATTGCATTTCATAAAATTATCTTCCTAATATCTGCTTCAATCATTTCTATAAATGCAGGTGCTCTGTAGCTTTGAACTGAATAATACTTTAGTTCCATTGCTAATAAACATGAAATCTGGTCAAATTAGCTTGTATGTTTCCATTTTTTAGATATTTATCATAATTTTATATCGACTAAGGTAAAAAATCAATATACTTGCAAATTATTCAAGATTTGTTTCTTTAAAACTGCTACATATTATATTGCATTATAAGAACCCTTCCTGACTTATGAGTGGTTATATTGTGTAAGACAGCTGGACTATTTATAGTCATATAGTGTATTCAAGGTTCTACCTGTATTGAAACAAATAAAACCCTTGATACACAAGCTAAATATTATGCAACATTAGTAGCATGCTGGAGTTTTGCTACTCTGTATAAAACAGTTGGTTCATTATTAGTGATATAATGTATTCAAGGTTCTATTTGCATTGACACACAGGCTGAATACAATGGCATACTAGAATTATATCTATATTATCAGACAATATTTATTTAATAATATACTATTCTCATATGAGAATAACTCAAGTATAGAATTTCATCAATTGAATAGTCTATTGTAACAGATCAAAACTCTCATTTAGAACATAAGGACAGAGTTTACAGTGTTTGTGTATGCACATTGTTTCAGTGTTACAAGGTTTGGTAAATCTATTATAATCCATTGACTTGAGATGTACTGAATTGTTGTTGTGAAAGGTGTTTTGAGAGGCTGTGTTGTTGAAAATTAGTTTGAATATTAATTCTATGCTTATTCGGGTGTTTGTGCAAGGTTTGATTAGTACTGTAGGGGGGATGGGACTGTCAACGAGAGAGATATCTGTCTCTACTCCCCTGAAAGAACCAGGATTTGTGTGTGTACACACACAGATCCCAGTTCTCGCTCTGTCACGAGCAATCGCAGGTGTCCGGCGGTCATCGCACCCCTGGGCACTCACTGTGGGCGCGCCCCTCTGGCGACACATGTGCGCCCCTGGTGGCCAAAAGGCGAATCGACGTAAGGTAACATCGTTTTGCCCCCAGCCGTGTCATTCTGCCGCAGTAAAACTGCGGTGGCTGGTCGGCAAGTGGCTAAATCATAATCACAACAGAAACTGCCCAAATGACCCTGATCAAAAGTTTACATACCCCCGTTGTTAATACCGTGTATTGCCCCCTTTAACATCAATGACAGCTTGAAGTCTTTTGTGGTATTTGTGGATGAGGCTCTTTATCTTTTCAGATGGTAAAGATGTTCATTCCTCTTGGCAAAAAGCATCCAGTTCCTGTAAATTCCTGGGCTGTCTTGCATGAACGGTACATTTGAGATCTCCCCAAAGTGGCTCTATGATATTGAGGTCAGGGGACCAAGATGGCCACTCCAGAACCTTCACTTTATTCTGCTGTAGCCAATGACAGGTCGACTTGGCTTTGTGTTTTGGATCATTGTCATGTTGGAATGTCCAAGTATGTCCCATGTGCAGCTTCCTGGCTGATGAATGCAAATGTTCCTCTAGTATTTTTTGATAACATACTGCATTCATCTTGCCATCAATTTTGACCACAGTTTCTGTGCCTTTGTAGCTCACACATACCCAAAACATCAGCGATCCACCTCCGTGTTTCACAGTAGGAATGGTGTACCTTTCATCATAGGCCTTGTTGACTCCTCTCCAAATGTAGTGTGGTTGTGGCCAAAAATCTAAATTTTGGTCTCATCACTCCAAGTGACTTTGTGCCAGAAGGTTTGAGGCTTGTCTCTGTGCTGTTTGGCGTATTGTAAGTGGGATACTTTGTGGCATTTGCGTAGTAATTGCTTTCTTCTGGCGACTCAACCATGCAACCTATGTTTCTCCTTATTGTGCATCTTGAAACAGCCACACCACATGTTTTCGGAGAGTCCTGTATTTCACCTGAAGTTATTATTAACTCATTAGGAGCAATAATGATCAATAAGGTTTTGGATCTTCTAAAAAAAAAATTTTTTTAAGGAAGCTGTTTTTTCAACAATGGGACTTGTTTTAGTATGAACCAAAATCCATTTAATATAGATTTAATTTATTTATGTTGCTTGTTAAAGCTAGTAGTAAATCTCATTCTTTTACAGATTGTCATATTTTCTCTATTTAGTGCACCCTTTTGTGTCGATGTTAAACAATTTTTTTGTGTCAGTTTCCCCAATCGTTTCAATGCCCCTGATATTATTTGTGGAGGATATTTTTTTTACTTCAAAATATATGGTAAAACGTTTTGGCTTATTTTTCAGACTTCATTTGTGGTACAGTTATTACTAATGCGTTTAAATTGGCTAAAATATTTATAATGTGAACTGAAGAAATGGAGATAACAGTTTCTGCCAACTGTTTTGAAATATATTTCCACTGTGATCTGGACTCTGGTATTCCCAGTTAGAACCAGGTCTATGAATTCTATCTCTTTTGGGTGTATGCGAGATGTAACTTTAAGATCCATAGTATCAGAGTAAAGGAAAGAAAGATATTCTTTAGTATATGATGGTTCACCGTGCCAGACAAATATAATGTCAGTAAAGTAAATGTAAATTAGTAAAATAAAAGTAAATGTAGAAGTAACTGGGTGACAAGGTTTAGAATGAAGGGGTTGTTCGAAAATATCATTTGATCCTCAAACCATCCCACAGCTAAATATGCATAACTCTGTGCGAACCTGGTCACCATAACTGTACCTTTGGTTTATAGTTAAAATTTACCTTCAAAAGTAAAGTAGTTCCAGATCAAGGAAGTCTATTTCTTGTAT
Source organism: Lithobates clamitans (assembly GCA_037952925.1). Lineage (NCBI taxonomy): Eukaryota > Metazoa > Chordata > Amphibia > Anura > Ranidae > Lithobates > Lithobates clamitans. The sequence continues at coordinate 3,093,672 of JBBGZY010001072.1, forward strand.
GTAAGATGTCATTTTAAGACCTATGATATTAGCGTTAAGGAAAAAACATATTCTTAAATATGTGATGTTCATCTTGCAAGGTACACATAATTACAGTAAAGTGTTTATAGGTGACAAGGTTTGGAACAAAGTGGTTGTTTGCAAATAGCATTTGATTATCTAACCATCCCACAACTAAATTCACATAACTCGGTGTGAACATTCCCCACATAGTTGTACTCTTAGTTTTTAGGTACTCTTAAAGTTTTTATCACATCTGAAGAATCCTGTAGAAAGCAAGGCAAATTATGTACAATTTTTCAGTACATATTTTTCTGTATTTTTTTATATACTGTAATGTATCGCCGTGGAGGGGACACTAACATTTTATGGATTTTAGCTAGGTAATAATATGCAATATTTGGATTTTATGTATTTATGAAATTACATTCATCTTTTGAAATTAGACTGTCAGCATATGCTTATCCAAATAATTGCATTATTATTATTATTTTTTTAAATGGATGGAGTAGGGTCGCCTGAAATGGGAATGTAATAATCTTGATTATTCAATTTTCTTTTGGTTTCAGAGTGGTAGTCTATTTGATCTTAGACTCCTCCATCTTTTTGGCTCTCTGTATCATGATATTGGGATTATTTTGTAATTTTTTCAGAGGGCTCTAAATTCTCAATTGTTGAAATTCTTTTTATTTATTAGCATTTCACTCAATTTATTAAACTTTTGTGTTACTAAATATTAAAAGTCTTAATCCAGAGTCCTTATATTTAACTGGATTAAATGAAGATGGTTTCAAATTTATGGAGATGGAAGAATCGGATAGTTTCGCTATTTGGTTATCCACTGGATAGTCAATAGTTGTAGTGATAATAGGTATAATATTAGTTTTATTGTAAGTTTTTTATTAGCAATATATCAAGGACAAAAGTATTTCTGGCGACCATAGAAGGCTGATATGTATTAGTGTTCATAGAGGGGTAGAAAGAGAGACATTTTTGTAACAGACGTGTTTCATTCATGTATGCATTGTATTTAGATAAATGTTTACATAGTTAGGTAAATGTTTACAGTGTGTTTTTGATCAGCCTTCTTTTTATTTTTTGGGCTCCTCCTCTTTGTTTCCATTTTCTTTGTTTCTTTTTAATTGTGTTCTCTGAAAATATCGCATTATTTTTATGCTTTTTGGACCTTTCAATTGAGGGTTTAAGTTTATCTTGGTAATTATTTGTGGAAAAAGAAACCTGCAGTGAAAGACAAATCAGTTGAATCAGTATTGAAAATGTCTGAATTTGACTTATATTGTATAGCTAAATTCATGTAAGCCTTCTAAATGTTCTATATCATCTAGGTCAAAATAGACAAGTCAGTGGAATCAGTATTGAAAATGTCTGAACTCAACTTATTTTGTATAGCTAAGTTCATGTAGGCATTCTAAATGTTCTATATCATCTAGGTCAAAAATGAGAATAAGAGTTTTTTTGATATATCTATATATTTATATACTTACTGAATTTAGTGGTTAGTAATTTTCTCCTTCCGTGTTTGCCATCTTTAAGCTGTATACTGTTGCTGATGAAAGAGTTGAGTTAACTGAATCTTATCATTCTATATAGGCATTTTACCTTATAGCGCTCCACAGTGACAAATGTCAGGAAAAGCCTAAGAGGAAACCTGAACCAGATGACAGCTAGCCAAGCGCCTCAACTATCACTGCTTGCTATGCTCCTAACTAGAGCCTGACAACAGCAATTTGAGCACTCCAACCCTCAGTAAATGCTGTGTTCCCAGCGGGTCCCATACCAGGGGAGAGCACTCTAGTATTCATCAGATAGCTATATCTGATTAGGGAATTTAAGCATGGCCATAATACATATAATTACATTGGTCCAGCTTCAACTCTTCTGGGAAGGCTGTCCACAAGGTTTAGGAGTGTATCTATGGGAATGTTTGACCATTCTTTCAGAAGTGCATTTGTGAGGTGAGGCACTAATGTGGATGAGAAGGCCTGGCTCGTAGTCTCCGCTTTAATTCAACCTAAAGGTGTTCTATCGGGTTGAGGTCAGGACTCTGTGCAGGCCAGTCAATTTCCTCCACCCCAGACTCACTCATTCATGTCTTTATGGACCTTGATTTGTGCACTGGTCCAAATCATTTGGTGAAGGGAGGTTATGGGGTGGAGTCATCTTTCAGGGATTGGGCTTGGCCCCTTAGTTTCAGTGAAGGGAACTCTTAAGGAGTCAGCATACCAAGACATTTTGAACAATTGGGATAGGGATGGCCCCTTCCTGTTCCAACATGCCTGCACACCAGTGCACAAACAAGGTTCACAAAGACATGGATGAGTGAGTTTGAGGTGGAGGAACTTGATTGGCCTGCACAGAGTCCTGACCTCAACCAGATAGAACACATTTGGGATGAATTAGAGCGGAGACTGTGAGCCAGGCCTTCTCATTCACATCAGTGCCTGACCTCACAAATGCGCTTCTGACAGGAAAATCAAACATTACCAAATATATGTGTATATCATACCTGGCAGATCCCCCTGGAAGCTGGAAATCACTGAAGTAAGCAATGTTACACCAGTGATCTCCACTTGCTTATGGGTCCCATGCTCAGCGATCAGCCTGATGCATGTTGAACACAGGAGGTTGGCCATTTAGCACAGGTGCCATTTAGAGAATGCTAAGCATTTTCTGAATGAATGCAAAGCATTTTCTGATTGGACGAGGTGTAGAGAGTGATGTCACAGCTCCACCTTTCCGCCTCATCTAATCAGAGAACACTTTGCATTCATTCAGAAAATGTAAAGCATTCTCTGAATGGTGCCCATGCCGAATAGCCAGTCTCCTGTATTCAGTATGCAGGAGTGCAGTGGCTCAACGTGGGACCCAGAAGCAAATGGAGATCATGGAAACAGTGATGTCTACTCTAGTGATTTTCAGCTTCCAAGGTCATTGGTCGGGTATGGTATACATACAGTGCCTTGAAAAAGTATTTATACCCCTTGAAATTTTCCACAATTTGTCATCTTACAACCAAAAACGTAAATGTATTTTATTGGGATTTTTTGTGATAGGCCAACACAAAGTGGCACATAATTGTGAAGTGGAAGGAAAATGATAAATGGTTTTCCATTTTTTTTACAAATGAATATCTGAAAAGTGTGGCATGCATTTGTATTCAGCCCCCTTTACTCTGATACCCCTAACTAAAATCTAATGGAACCAGTTGCCTTCAGAAGTTACCTAATTAATAAATAGTCCACCTATAAATACAGCTGTTCTGTGAAACCCTCAGAGGTTTGTTAGAGAATCTTAGTGAACAAACAGCATCATGAAAGCCAAGGAACAAACCAGACAGGTCAGGGTTGAAGCTGTGGAGAAGTTTAAAGCAGGGTTAGGTTATATAAAATATCCTGAGCTTTGAACATCTCACGGAGCACTGTTGGCACAACTGCAAACCTACCGAGACATGGCCGTCCACCTAAACTGACAGGACGGGCAAGAAGAGCATTAGTCAGAGAAGTAGCCAAGAGGCCCATGGTAACTCTGGAGGAGCTACAGAGATCCACAGCTCATTTGGTTGAATCTGTCCACAGGACAACTATTATCCCCCGTACACATGTTCGATGGGAGCTTGTTGTCGGAAATTCCGACCGTGTGTAGGCTCCATCGGACATTTTCCATCAGAATTTCCGTCGCACAATATTTGGGATCTGAATCTCAAATTTTCTGACAACAAAATCCGTTGTTGGAAATTCCGATCGTGTGTACACAATTCCGACGCACAAAGTTCCACGCATGCTCGGAATCAAGCAGAAGAGCCGCACTGGCTATTGAACTTCATTTTTCTCGGCTCGTCGTACGTGTTTTATGTCACCGCGTTCTTGGCGATCGGAATTTCCAACAAGATTTGTGTGACCGTGTGTATGCAAGACAAGTTTGGGCCAACAAGCGTAGAAAAAAAAAACATGGATTTTGTTGTCGGAATGTCCGATCGTGTGTACAGGGTATTAGTTGTGCAAATCTGGCCTTTATAGAAGAGTGACAAGAAGAAAGCCATTGTTGAAAGAAAGCCATAAGAAGTCCTGTTTGCAGTTTGCGAGTAGCCATGTGGGGGACACAGCGAATGTGGAAGAAAGTGCTCTTGTCAGATAAGACGAAAATTGAAATTTTGGCCTAAAAGCAAAATGCTATGTGTGGCAGAAAACTAACACTGCACATCACCCTGAACACACCACCCCCACGGTGAAACGTGGTGGCAGCATCATGTTGTTGGGGTCCTTTTCTTCAGCAGGGACAGGAAAGCTTGTCAGAGTTGATGGGAAATGGATGTAGCCTAATACAGGGCAATCTTAGCAGAAAACCTGTTAAGAGTCTGCAAAAGACTTGAGACTGAGGTGGAAGATCACCTTCCAGCAGGACAGTGGCCCTAAACACACAGCATGAGGAGTAGTGTCTAATAGTGACAGCCACCTACTCAGAAAAGATCCAGGAAACATATAATGTTATATGACCAGGAGGAGAGTGTTTTGGACCAACTGGAGAAAAGAAAGTGATCCACATTCAGCATTGTGAATAAAGTGTAATTAAAGGCAATATTTTTACTATTTTTGGATAGAGTAATGGAGGGTTATAACCCCTATCTGTTTTTTTTTTTTTTTTTGCCATTTGTGTCCCATTGGGGAGATTTCCCTTCAGTTCCTGCCCCTTAGCCAAACATGAACTGAGAGAAAATTCCTCCAAAATGAGGGACTCATGGGGCATCACCAGAACTAGTGTCCTCATTGGAAGATTTCTCTTACATTACTGTTCTGGTGTCAACCCAAACTTTGGGATTTTCTTTTACTTTCAATTTCGATCATAATGGTAAACAGTACAAATAGAGAGGGGCAACCTCCGTAACAGGGGCACAGACCGCAATAAGAACTCGGTGTTCTAAACCCTCTCCACTCTATATAAAACTGAAGCAAGGTTTTGACTTTAGTCACTCTTTAAATGCAGAAATGCAAGTTGGATTGGATCTTTTCTGTTAAATACTACTACACATTCAGTCAATATTAATATAGTAGAGAATAAATATTTATAGAACAAACTGAAAGTGCACAAGCATTCTGTGACACCTTCTGGACATTGATCAGACATTCCGACAACAAAATCCATGGATTTTTTCCGACGGATGTTGGCTCAAACTTGTTTTGCATACACACGGTCGCACAAAGTTGTCGGAATTTCCGATCACCAAGAACGCGGTGACGTACACCATGTACGACGAGACTAGAAAAGGGCAGTTTTGAACCAAGCGCGGCACCCTTTGGGCTCCTTTTGCTAATCTCGTGTTAGCAAAAGTTTGGTGAGAGACGATTCACGCTTTTTCAGACTCGTGGTTTTCAGATCGTTTTCAGCTGTTCAGTTTGTGCTTGTGGGTTTGTATCTGCTCTTCAGTGCGTGCAGTCAGTTCGTACTGGAATTTTCTGTGCGATCTTGTCCGCTAGTTGCTGTTTTTCAGGTCGCTCTTCACAGGCCTTGCTGTTCTTCAGTGCGTTCTGTTACTTCGTTCTGAGGAGCCGGCCGTTTTCTAGCCATGTTGCGTATACGTACTCCTCGTAGAGTTGGTGCTGTGCGGGGGCTTGGTGTTGGGGTCCTTACCTTGACACAAGTCCAGTCCATGAACAGGGTTGGGAGGAGTTTATGGACCAAGAATTGGTTGCTCCAGTGTGACCAGTTCTGTCACATGCCTTTGCTCTGTGAGATCCGTGAGAATAATCCTGATGATTTCAGGAACTTTCTTCGGATGACGGACCCCGTATTTCACCGTTTGTTGGCTTTGTTGACCCCTTATATTAGCAAAAAACACAATACTAATCCAGCGCCAATGTGTGTAAACCCAGGGACCTCAATCAAGGTGTGTAAAAAACGGTCAAATAATACAAATATAAACCATATATCATATAGTCAGTCATCCATATGACACATAACATGTACTGGGTGGATGGACACGACTTAGACAAGGGGAGGGGGGGAAAAAAGGGATTGGGGGGAAAGGGGAAGGGGAAAATTAGTGCAGCTGGACTAACCGTAACTGATAGATACAGATTTAAAACAATAACCAAAAAATGTCCAGCGCTCTGAATGACTCATAAGCAATTGCCAGCAGTCCAATCATAAAGGTTAAGAGATTTAATAATTATGTATGATAAAAACAATATGATAAAAGCAATAAATGAACAGCATATCATCCTTTGTTAAGACACTTGAATGAGAAAGCAGCTGTTGTTCCGGCGGTTCCCCTGTGTGAAGCCGCGCCTTCCTCCACCAGCTGGGCTGACGTCATCATCCCCTGACACAGAGCGCCTGCGAGACCGTCCCTCCCGGTGAATCCGCGGCCTGCCTCTGCATCACATTCACGGATCCGTCCTCCGGTGTCGGTGAGCCTTTCCATCTTATGCTGATTTGCAGTGTGGATCCCCTGAGTTTGGCGGGCTGGAACTTCCATCTCCCCTACAACTCCCTTCCATCCGCTTCCCAGCCTGGGGTTAGGTTTTTTGGATGGATCTCCAGTCTTTTACTGCCTGCTGCTGATTGGACCTTTGGCTGTTAGAAAACTTTCTCATTCAAGTGTCTTAACAAAGGATGATATGCTGTTCATTTATTGCTTTTATCATATTGTTTTTATCATACATAATTATTAAATCTCTTAACCTTTATGATTGGACTGCTGGCAATTGCTTATGAGTCATTCAGAGCGCTGGACATTTTTTGGTTATTCCCTTATATTAGCAGGCAGGATACCTGCATGAGGCAAGCCATCACTCCGGAAGCAGAGGCTAGTCACCACCCTGCGGTACTTGGCGATGGGGAGAAGCCTGCAGGACCTCAAGTTCTCGACAGGCATCTCCCCCCAGGCTCTGGGGATCATTATCCCGGAGACCTGTTCTGCCATCATTCAGGTCCTGCAGAAGGAGTATATGAAGGTAAGATTTTTATCCTTTAACATCACATTTTATTGTATTTAATGTTTGATAATATATTGTATTTCTTTCCTCATTCCCTAATTACCATGATTGGAATATGCTGTGAATGTCCCCTTTGTCCTCATTCAGGCTGGATTTTTATGTAATTTTTTTTTTGTGCTTCATACATATTTGCCTTCACTTACCTCCCCAGCATGGTCTCCTGGCCCTATATTCACCTCATGTAGTCACTTGACAATGTATTTTATCAGCTCCATAGGAGTGCTTTACCCCAAACACCCCCTAAAATGTTTTAAAATGTGATTTGTGCTTTAAATTCAGGCAGAGTGCCAGAGGCTTTTTTTGGGGGGTCCCCAAATCATTTGGAACCCTCCCTCCCCCCCAACTGCTAAGTCGGCTGATACCAATTCTCTATCTATCCTCAATCATCTATCTGCTGACTTTGCCAAACCCATACACACTATACCCATCTCTTTTGTGGTCAGATTTATGGCTGAATTCCCCAAAGCATGTAGTGCAAGGGCCTGCCTGTATACTTTTAAATGGTACTGTTTAAAGCTTTTGTATACTATTATTATCTTGATAGGTAATAGCAGAATTTCCAAATGTGCTCAAATGTGTACAATGTGTATTTATATCTTTGTATTATGACACTTCTTATCTGTCCAGTGGGCTGTCAATAGTGTAACTAAGGAGGGCCTGGCCAAAGTAATACACATTATTTACGCATTCATATCTCAATGAAGTGGAGAGGGTTACCTGTCCAAGAGCTCCCCCCCTATAATGTTAGAAATGGCCCATAAGAGGGGGGAGGGGGAATCTGATAGGTGGACCGTATACCTTGGTCTTTAAAAACTCCCTCAAATAAATGTTATCTTGATGTTGGCCAAGAATGTTTGTGTCTATTCTGCTTTCCCTGTTTATGTGCAAAATTAATAATTTTTTTTCTCGTTTGACTCCACAGTTTCCTTCCAACCCACAGGAATGGCAGACTGTGGCCTCCCACTTTGCCCAGCGGTGGGACTTTCCTAACTCGGAGGGGCAATTGATGGGAAACACGTCCACATCGTCCAGCTACCCAACTCGGGGTCATACTATTTCAACTATAAGTGGTTCAATAGTATTGTGATGTTGGCAGTGGTGTCGGCTACTTATGAGTTCCTGTATGTGGACGTGGGGAAGAATGGCCGGATGTCGGATGGTGGAGTCATCGCCCAGATGGAGTTCTACAGGCGTCTTGAGAATGGCAGCTTGGACTTGCCACCTCCAGAAGACAATGCGGAAGGACTCCCATTCGTCTTTGTTGCGGATGAAGCTTTTGCGCTTATGCGGCCATTCCCGATGAGGACCCTCACCCCGGACCAGAGGGTTTTTAATTACCGGCTGGTCAGAGCCAGAAGAGTGGTGGAGAACACGTTTGGAATCATGGCCAGCCGGTTCCGCCTATTTCTTACACCTATACACATGGCGGAGTACAAACTGAATCATATCATCCTGGCGTGCTGTGTTCTACACAACTTTTTACAGCAACATTCTACCAACTATGCTGGCTCAGTTGGGCCTAAGGCCGGAATTCCGAATGAACCAACCCTGACGGCGCTTGAAAGTGGCCGTCCTGGCTTGCCCCCCCTGAGTGCTCGTGAGGTCCGTCTAAGATACCTTGAATACTTTGCGGGTAGGGGGGCCATCAATATGCCAGACAATGTCTGAAACCTTTTTCAAATTAAAAAATCATTTTAACTGCTAAAATCTTTGGTGACATTTACTTGCTTGTGTTTCTTTTAGCTGACCCTGACAGAAATGTGGTGAGTCCTGAAAATGTTGTGATTGTATAACAAGCACTGTTGGGTGTTATTTACTAAAGGCAAAGACACTTTGCACTACAAGTGCACTTGAAACTGCACTTGTAGTGCAAAGTGGTGAGTCCTGAAAATGACGTGATTGTGTAACAAGCATTGTTGGATGTTATTTACTAAAGGCAAAGACACTTTGCACTACAAGTGCACTTGAAACTGCACTTGTAGTGCAAAGTGGATTTGCCCTTAGGAAATAACCCCCATTGTCACAGTAAACCCCAATTAGAGCACAACAAAAGTTCTGGAGCATTGAAACAATAATCCACACATTCTTGATTAAAAATCTTTTTAATACCAGCACAATCACATGTGCATTTGTAAAAGGTTTTTAAAACAAACCAACATGTTTGTTGTATAACAATTTTTGGGGTCACATTAGAAAAAGTAGAAATGTCCATTTAAGATAAAACAGGCATGTTTAAAAACAACAAGAAAGACACAAATCTGGAACTTACAAAGTTCAACTTTGGTAGAACTTGAAGGCAATATCAGATATGAGTATTTACAAACTGTGTTTGATATTGCGTTCAGATGGGGTGAAGTCACCCCAGGAAAAGCCAAATTTTGAAGATGCACACAAATTGCCGAATGTCAACATGTGCTACCTGCCATGACGGGGGATCAAGGGACGTGTTTTGGGGGTGCATATTATTATTGAGTTAGAGGTTGCATCCCCAAAACGCATCCATTGATCTCCCGTGATGGCAGATAGCACATGTTGACACACTGTGTGCATCTTCAAAATTTGGCTTTTCGTGAATATGTCAAAAAATGTTCGAAATTTTTAGATCACAAAAAGCTCAAAAAAAGGAAAGGAAGTTGGAGGGGTTTTAAACTCTCCCTAAAATATCAATGATGTTCTTCATTTTTTTTGAACACCATTGATGTTTTTCTGGTTGTTTTCCAAGTCCCTATTACACCCCATGATCTCCCCGATCAGGATCTGTGCACTTTCAGAGGTGAAATGACCTGGATCCACAACATCACGATCACCTAAAAAGATAGAAACAAAAACACAACATGTATTATAAATCTGCCGGCATCCATCTCTTACCTGAGCCTGTGGTTGCGACACTCACCTGTTGTGGTGACTATTTCCACCACATCTCCTTCCTCCTCCTCCTCCTCCTCCTCCTGTTGTCTTTGGTAGGTCTCCACTTCTTCCAGAGGTGGGGGGTCTGTGGTCTCCTCAGATGAGGGGTATCCTCCGAGTCTTTTCTCCCCTATGTAAATAAAAATAGGTATACTTAGCACACAGATATTTCATGGCAGAAATAGAAATATGAAACATTGTTTGGAAGTGAGGTACAATTGTCTGTTTTGGCAGAGTTCCAATATGAAGACATATATTGTCCTTGGTCAAGCTTGAATACTTACCTGTTTTGTTCAAGCTTCACAGATGGAGTCACCCCTATAGTATACACTGGAGCACCTGTGTGGGGCCCCCTAATAAAAAGGGTGTTCTGGTGTACCACACAAGTGCTCCAGTGTCCAGATGTGTAAACAGCTGCTGAGTGTCCTCTCCTTACACAGAATCCAGTTTGCATTTCATTCTAGTTACAAACCCATCTACACAACCAAATTATTTTAAGAGAAGTAGGCCATCAAAAACTATTCAAATGCATATGGCCAAAACAATGGTGTTTTCTAGGCCGAACGAACAATGTTTCATACGAACGAATAATGTGCCCATGAACATGAAAGTTGCCATTTTAAACTGTACAACAGTAAAGAAAAGCACATGGAGCAGCACGAACTTAATAAACATAAAGAATAGGAACACAGGACAACTACTTACTTTTTCGCAGCACTCTCCTGATCCTTCTGTACTGCTCAAGCTCCCTTAATTTGAGGTCTGACCACCGCTTCCTGAGCTGATCCTTGGATCGCCGTGCCCTGAATTTCCGGTGCAGACTCTTGATCACTTTCGCCATTATCTTGGCCTTTCTGACATTGGGGTTGGGGTAAGGTCCATACTTCCCGTCATAGCCGGCCCTCTTCAGAATGTCAACCATCTCCAACATCTCCCCAAAGGACATATTTGAGGCCTTAAATCGTCTCTTCCAGGATCGGGAGGTTTCTGGCTCCGGGCTTTCCTCCTCCTCCTCATTGCTGTAATTAGCAGGCACCTGCTGTGTCTCCGCCATGTGCTCTTCCCCCACTGTGCCGAACAAGAAGGGGCGGGGAATAGACTAGAAAGAACATCAGGGGCTGGCAGGGTTTCACGCATGCGCAGTGTATATAAAGCGTAACGCGTGCGTAGTACGTACTATCTGGAGCGGAGGAAGGAGTATCTGAGGCGCCAATCGTGATAACGAAGGTAAGATCTAAACTTGGGCCTATACTGCTTCTAGATTGAGGCCTATATTGTAACAAGATTAGGAGAGTTTCGCCTGACATTATGGTTTGTCTTGTGTTGTGTCTTGCAGAGAAAATGGATGGCTTCAATGACCACAACTATCTCCCCCTGTTCATAGACAAATACAGGGAGCTGCCCTGTCTGTGGCAGGTGAAACACTCGCATTATAATCATAAACAAAAGAGGCAGGCAGCGCTGGAGAAACTGCTGGAGTTGGTGAAGCCGGTGGTCCCCACAGCAACCATCCCTTATTTAAAAGCCAAACTTGGTGGCCTTAGGAGCACATATCTTGGGGAGCGCAAGAAGGTCACGGATTCCCGGAGATCAGGAGCTGCATCAGATGACATTTATGTCCCCAGGCTGTGGTACTATGAGAGACTGCGATTTCTGTCTGACCAGACTGAAGTCAGGGAATCCCTCTCAACCCTTCCTTCCACTCTTCCTTCCACCCCAGCTGAGGCTTTCGATGTCCAACCTGGGACTTCCAGCCAGGAAGAAGTAGAGGAGCCCAGCTGGAGCCAGGTATAGCATTCTTCTACAGATTTCTGGTCAATAAATAAATGATGTTTACTAGATGTTATTATTGATTACTAATTGCTGATTTAATAAAGTGTTTTACATATCAATAGACAGTACTGGGCAATAATAATTGGGACAAGAATGAAAAATGCTGGGCTCAGAATGATAGTCTGTTATATTTGTTAACATTCAATTTGCAACAGTCATGAGGTGAAAATTGTGTGTGATTGATGAATAAAAAACTAAAACGATGTCCCTTTTTCATACACAGGAAGACCTCAGCCAGGATGAGGTTGTGGAATGTGCCACACAGGAGGAGGCTGTGGAATGTGGCAGCCAGGAGGAGGCAGGGGTAAGTGGCAGCCAGGAGGAGGCAGGGCTAAGTGGCAGCCAGGAGAAGCCTGGGCCCAGTAGGTGCCTGACCGAATCGTAGGCTCCTCCCCTGCACCTTCCAAACAAAAGACCCAGGAAGGGGAGTCACGTGCAGGATTCAGCACTCAGGCTGATTCAGGAGGCTTCTGCGTCCCTTAGAGCCACCCCCACTCCTGAAGAGGCCTTTGCCTGCATGGCTGCCACCAAACTGAAGGGCATGCAGAAGGGCAAACGCCTCATGTGTGAGGACCTTCTTTATAAAGTCTTAACTAAGGGGGTGAGGGGCGAAATCACACCCAATATCCACCTGAGTGAGTTGGACCATCCCCCTCCTCCTCCTCTTCCTCCTGCCACAACTACACCACCAGAGCCACAGCGTGGAAGGAAGCGTGGAAGGAAGACCAGAGAGTGATGACCTGGGTTCAGTCTGGTCTGGCCAAAGATGCAGTCTCTTGTATGTCCACAGCCTGGGGACACAGATGTCATCTGCTGCTTTTCAGATCTCTGGGAGTTCTGGACCAGACTGCACTCCCTTAGATATGGACTCCTCAGGCCACCAATTTTGCAGGAAAATAATTGATGTGTGCCCTGGGGGTCAAAGGCTTCACCAATTTCTGGTGTTTCTCCAGCATTGTCTCCCTCTTTGTTTGATTGTGAGCCCTTAATAAAGGTTTTTTGGTTTCAATTATACTCGCCTATGTGTGTTTTCCATCAAAAAGGACAGTTTGTTTGTGAGGAGGCAGGTACATTTCTAAAATACAATGTGAAATTAACAAGGGACACCAACACCAAGCAATCTCCTTGAGATTAAAGATTAAATAATACAACATAATAATGGTGTTGTGGTAACTTGACACACAAAACACACACAAAAATATTTAGGATGTAAAATAAATAAAAATAAAAAATTAACAACAAGATCACCCTTGAAAAAAATACAAACCAAAAAAAAACCATCAGGCTTGAAAAAAATAAAAACCTGCCAAAAAAATTATATAGATTTTTGGTCAGATGTGACAAATCAAAATATATTGAGGGAATCACGATAAATAATAAATAAATAAGTTTGTGAGAAGTCCGTGTGAATATGAGCAGCAAAACTACTTCATTCTTCTCGCATTATAAAGAAGAGAGTGCACTGTATTAAACAATTGTAAACATTGCAGCATGACGAAAGTGCTCTATCCATTCCGAACGCTAATTTTACCAGACCGAGCTGTTCCGTCTCGGAATTTCTTCTGAGCCTGCGTGGCACTTTGTGCGTCGGAATTGTCCACACACGGTCGGAATTGACGCGATCGGATTTTGTTGTCAGAAAATTTTATAGCCTGCTCTCAAACTTTGTGTATTGGACAATCCAATGGAAAAAGTCTGATGGAACCCACACACAGTCCGAATTTCCGACAACAAGCTCCGATCGCACATTTTCCGTCGGAAAATCCGACCATGTGTACGGGGCATAAGAGATGAGTAGGTCTCATAAGATGAGTAGGTCACATAATGGTTGGACACTTTCTATTCTATTGTATTTTGTAAAAATTCCCAGTCTGGAGGAAGCAGCAAATGCATGAATACTGTGTATGCCATGCATATTGCACATTGAATCACAAGAATTGCAAAGGTGAACTTTTGGGCCCCTTGCATATGGGCGTCATAATTTGCTGATGTTTACTTGTGACGCCCGTGTGCAAGGGGCCAAAAAATGTGTGTAAACACCTGAGTAATGTTGCGTAAAGATGAGTAAACATGCGTAAACGTATAGACAAGTAAAATTGTTCTTCATTGCCAGTATTGTAATATACTCATTTATACTTGCCTAAACATGCCTATAGATGAGTAAACACGCATATGCATGTAAATTGCTGCACTCAAATGAAAAATGTTCTATTTTTGTTTTACTGCTCTGTACTCAGCGCTGTATTACTGATCTTTAGTCAGCTGGTGCAATGTCCCAAAGACAACAATACATCTCATTTCAGAACAGTAAAAGAGCATTTTTTACTTCCGTGTGCAAGAGGCCTTACCTGTAAAATACATACTGTATTCCTGAGTTTCCCTGCAGCAAGATTGTATCCTTTTTCTGCATTCAGGAGAGGAGCTTTAAATGCCTCTGAATGCTGCTGCTTCTAAACTCCTCTAAAAGCCTATGGGGGAAATTTACTAAAACTGGAGCACTCAGAATCTGGTGCAGCTGTGCATGGTAGCCAATTCGCTTCCAACTTCAGCTTGTTCAATTAAGCTTTGACAATAAAACTTGGATTAGTTTCTATGCAGAGCTGCACAAGATTTTCCACACTCCAGTTTTAGTAAATAACCCCCTATGTGTGCATAGACATAGGGGTTAATTTACTATAGGCAAATAGACAATGCATGTGTTTAGTAGGGGAGCAATTGGTATTATTGACTACCTGCGCAGTTGGATAAAGAAGTGTTAAAAAACTTGTGTAATAACATTTTAATCTAATGGAGCTGCCCATTCGAAAGTTGTGATAAACTAGTAATTGAAAGTATGTGTGTGATGAACTGCTCTCCCTGTGGCTTAATACCTCAATATAAATTGCATACAGTGCAGAATAAAGACTGTATAACCACTGGATTCACCCCAATTGAAAGTTTATCAAACACTAAATAATAAACATAAGTGTACTTAAAATTGTGATCAATCATAAAATTCCATCAACTTTATAAGAATCACAAAACGATAATGTCCAAATAACCAAAATAAAGAAAATAATTTAAGTCCAAAGAAGATCATCAAATAAATTTCCAGTGAGAAGGTGATTTCATTAATCCAATGAATGGGTGACTGTAGGAATCCTCCACCAACACCAAGCACTCAGCCTACTCACCAGATGAAGATGATCCCTATTACAGAGATCATAACAGCTTTGGAAAATGGGATATTTCTGAAGATCCGTCTCAGCAAGCCCAGTGATACCTCTGATTAATCGATTAAGGAGAGATGGCCACACATATCAGGGCCAGACATGAAACAAGGAACAATCTCCCATGGTTCGTCAGTACGTCTGGCGTCATCAGGGGTCATATGACCAGATACATCACCTCCCTTATTTATACTGCCGCCCATTCAAGAATATCCAATCCTTCCAATTGGCATTGAATTGATTGAAAATGAACTATGTACTGGTAAGTGTACATGTTCAGTAGTATATAATCATACTCTTTTTAATTATTAATTATCTTTTTAATTATTACTCTTTTTAAATCATAATGACAACAGAAACTACCCAAATGACCCTGATCATAAGTTTACATACCCCAGTTCATATTACCGTGTATTGCCCCCTTTAACATCAATGACAGCTTGAAGTCTTTTGTGGTATTTGTGGATGAGGCTCTTTATCTTCTCAGATGGTAAAGCTGTCCATTCCTCTTGGCAAAAAGCCTCCAGTTCCTGTAAATTTTTTGGGCTGTCTTGCATGAACTGCACTTTTGAGATCTCCCTAGAGTGGCTCAATGATCTTGAGATTAGGAGACTGAGATGGCCACTCCAGAACCTTCACTTTATTCTGCTGTAGCCAATGACAGGTCGACTTGGCCTTGTGTTTTGGATCATTGTCATGTTGGAATGTCCAGGTACGTCCCATGCGCAGCTTCCTGGCTGATGAATGCAAATGTTCCTCCAGTATTTTTTGATAACATGCTACATTCAGCTTTCCATCAATTTTGACTAAATTTCCTGTGCCTTTGTAACTCTCATATCCCCAAAACATCAGCGATCCACCTCCGTGTTTCACAGTAGGAATGGCGTACCTTTCATCATAGGCCTTGTTGACTCCTCTCTAAATGTAGCGTTTATGGTTGTGGCCAAAAAGCTCAATTTTGGTCTCATCACTCCAAATGACTTTGTGCCAGAAGGTTTGAGGCTTGTCTGTGTGCTGTTTGGCGTATTGTAAGCGGATACTTTGTGGAATTTCCATAGTAATGGCTTTCTTCTGGCGACTCGACAATGCAGCCCATCTTTCTTCAAGTGCCTCCTTATTGTGCATCTTGAAACAGTCACACCACATGTTCTCAGAGAGTCCTGTATTTCACCTGAAGTTATTTGTGTGTTTTTCTTTGCATCCCGAACAATTTTCTTGGCAGTTGTGGCTAAAATTTTAGTTGGTCTACCTGATAGTGGTTTGGTTTCAACAGAACCCCTCATTTTCCACTTCTTGATTAGAGTTTGAACACTGCTGATTGGCATTCTCAATTCCTTGGATATCTTTTTATATCCCTTTCCAGTTTTTATACAGTTCAACTACCTTTTTCTGCAGATCCTTTGACAATTCTTTTGCTTTCCACATTACTCAGAATCCAGAAACGTCAGTGCAGCACTGGATGAAAGATGCAAGGGTCTGTCAGGAGCCCAGAAACTCTTTTACCTTTTATACACACACTAATTACAAGCAAACAGATCACAGGTGAGGATGGTTCCCTATAATTGCTATTCAAACCACTTTGTCAACTTTTGTGCATGTTATCAGGCCAAAATCACCAGGGTATGTAAACTTTTGTTCAGGGTCATATGGGTAGTTTCTGTTGTCATTATGATTTAAAAAACGTAAACACAGTTGATTGATAATAAATGGCTTCAGCCAAACACTAACCATGAGTAAAAGAAAAGTTTTTGTGTTATCATTCATATTCTCTAAAAAATGGCCAAGAAAGCATAAATTCTGCCAGGGTATGTAAACTTATGAGCACAAATGTAGATCTGAATTGCTTTTTGTCAAACTATTAGTGATTATGATCATTTAAAAGGTGTCCTTTATCCAATCTAAACTTTCTGACATTTTGAGCCATAGATTGTGATGAGCAATATTGTTGGCTGCCACATGATGGCAACATTTGTGAATCTATACCCTATTTGGTGTTGACCACTTACTCTTTGCCACCACAAGGTGTCACATGTGAGGCCAAAATATCAAAACTTCCAATTTTCTGTAAAAAGATTTTTTTAGTTAATATAACTTTTTATATACTACTGAACATGTACACTTACCAGTACATAGTTTATTTTTAATCGATTCAATGCCAATTGGAAGGATTGGATTGGATATTCTTGAATGGGCGGCAGTATAAATAAGGGAGGTGATGTATCCGGTCATGTGACCCCTGATGACGTCAGACATACTGACGAAACGCGTTGTATGTGGTTGAGTGTGATACGTCACTTCCGCCCACAGTGGAAACG
This sequence comes from Lithobates clamitans, assembly GCA_037952925.1. Lineage (NCBI taxonomy): Eukaryota > Metazoa > Chordata > Amphibia > Anura > Ranidae > Lithobates > Lithobates clamitans. The sequence goes on from JBBGZY010001072.1 coordinate 3,110,949, forward strand.
CAGGTGGATTAATGAAATCACCTTCTCACTGGAAAATATCTGATGACCTTTTTTGGACTTAAATTATTTTCTTTATTTTGGTTATTTGGACATTATCGTTTTGTGATTCTTATCAAGTTGATGGAATTTTATGATTGATCATGATTTTATGTACACTTATGTTTAGTGTTGGATTAACTTTCCATTGGAGTGAACCCGGTGGTTATATAATCTTTATTCTGCACTGTATGCATTTTATATTTAGGTATTAAGCCACAGGGAGCACGGTCCATCACAAACATACTTTCAAATAGACAATGCACTTTGCAAGAGCAGTTGCTCCAGAGCTTAGTAAATGAGCAGAAGCTTTGCTGACTTCCATCATCCAATCCTGTGCAAGCAAAAATGCTGTTTTTTATTTTTTATTTTCCTTGCATGTGATTGGGTGTTCTTTGCAAAGTGAATCTTTACCTCATTTACTAAACCCTGGAGCAAATGCACTTTACACAGTGCAGTCTTTTACTGAGGTGCGTTTAGGGGCTTGGGCAAATAAATGCCAAAAGCCCCAAAAACGTAAGATTAGGAGCTGCAGTGTGCATGAGGCCTGAATGAACATGATTGAATTGTTTAGGTCCCTGGTGCACAATGCGTTTTTTTTTAAATTTATTTACAAAACACAGTTTCCCCTTACTGTGTTCATTTTTTCCTCTCACTATGCACATCTTGCAAACTACAGTATGTATGAATTACGTGTAGGCATGTGCTTGATCCAGTAGCAGCTGATGTGACAGTTCTACTTTGCTGACTATGACAGAATGTGCCAGTATACTGTGCATTGACAATTGTATTCCAACTTAGGATCATGCAGGAAGGGGTGATGACACTGCAGCTGAATTGATGGATGGATTTTGCTAGTGGCACAGAGTTATAGTCAAGTTAAGGGATGCATGCTTACACTGATAATTTGGCCTGGGCACCAACACGTCAATGACTTTTGGTCATATTTTCATTTTGTATGAATTTCTTTATTTACCAACAAAAAACATTCGTTTTAGATTTTACATCATATTTTGAGCCCTCATTATTATGTTTTATAATAGTTCCAAATCTTGCAAAGTACAGTTTTAATTTAATAGTATAGAAACTGGCCACATCTCAGTAAGCACTGAATGTGTGACTACTGCTTCTGCAAGTTAACTCCAATGAATTCCGCACTGTGTTGCTGATAAACCACACTATGCTTGCTGAGTTTTTCCCATTAAGCATGATCAATTACTGGATGTTATGAGTTTCAAGCTATATATCAGTTGGAAACTGCCCACGGTTCTGTAATTCTGTAATTTTATAGCAGCTGGCACAGGTCAAAGCAACAGGAAAATAATCAGGAGATAGAGACTGGAGGTACAAAACAGAATGTGACCTGTTACACCACCGTAAGCATCCTATTTGCACATATATAAGATACTTTTTATTTTGTTTCAGTGTTTTGTTTTTTTTACTTGCATCCTAGGACCTCCTGGTCAGCATACTAGAAGGATCTTGGAGACCTGGCTTATTAACGTAACTTTTCCAGGATGTTACGTACCTGTAACTGCTCTGGTGGCTTCTTTCAGAATGAGGGGGTGACAAAACCTTTTTTCATGTTTAGTTTGCATTCCTTGTGGCATTTACACACTCACAGGTAATGCTCAATGAATCATCAATGTTACTTTTTAAATCAATTATCTATAAGGAATTTTTTAACACTCTCTTACATATGTTTAATGTATACTCCCAACACCATGGGCAAGAGAAGGAGAACAAGTAAGAAAAAAAATCTTTTTTAAAAAAAACCTTCCTATCCCCATCCAGTCTACCCCAACAAATTTGCTGCTGTGCATCGGTTCCCTTCCCTTCTTAAAGTGTTTGTAAAGGCACAAGTTTTTTTTTACCTTCATGTATTCTATGCATAAAGTTAAAAAAACCTTCTGTGTGAAGCAGCCCCCCTAATACTTACCTGAGCCTCTTCTCGATCCAGCGATGTCCAGGAGAGCCTTGCCTCTCCGGGAACATGCACTCCTGATTGGCTTTTGACAGCAGCCAGAGCCATTGGCTCTGTATCTGAATGGACACACAGAGCAGCAGCTTGAGTTGGGTGCCCCATAGCAAGCTGCTTGCTGTGGGGGCACTCGGCAGGAGGGAGGGGTCTGGAGCACCGGGGAGGGACCCAAGAAGAGGAGGATCTGGGCTGCTCTGTGCAAAACCATTACACAGAGGAGGTAAGTATGACATGTTTGTTATTTTTTTTAAATCAAAAAACAAGGCTTCAATATCATTTTAAACTGCTCTCAGATCCAGGGGAAGATCTAGGGGAACGGTTACCCCATCCACACATCCTATGCTTCACATTTTAGGTGGATACTGAGTTTCTGATATTTTTAAAGCTTTTTTTTTTCTATGGGGATCACATAGGTCTGTTGGAAAACTATTTCAGTATCTTTTAATCAACAGCTTCCTATATACAAAAAAAGAGAAAGAATAGCCAAAACATAGAAAAGCTGAGCTAGTAAATGTGTGCCCCTTGCAGTCCTCACCACCATTAGGGCATTGCTTGAATGCTGTGGACAATGTATGACTACCCTTTGATGAGGGTAAATATCAGGTCAGAAACATTTGCTAAAAAGAATGGAATTAATATCAATCAATATACTAAACATGGGTTATCTTTTATAAAGGGGATGTTAGATAGTCACTTTTAATTCTGTGTCTAGAGAATTTTAGAAAAAATTGTATTTGTCATGTTGTAACACATTGGGGGTCATTTACTATAGCGCTAATTACAGCGAATTAGCACTAAAACGGTATTCACTAAAGCGCTGGTAAAAAAATATTTCCAAAATCGAATTTACTATAGTTCCCTGAAAACAAATAGCACCCAAACCCTTATGCCCCGTACACATGGTCGGACTTTGTTCGGACATTCCGACAACAAAATCCTAGGATTTTTTCCAACGGATGTTGGCTCAAACTTGTCTTGCATACACACGGTCACACAAAGTTGTCGGAAAATTCGATCGTTCTAAACGCGGTGACGTAAAACACGTACGTTGGGACTATAAACGGGGCAGTGGCCAATAGCTTTCATCTCTTTATTTATTCTGAGCATGCGTGGCACTTTGTCCGTTGGATTTGTGTACACACGATCGGAATTTCCGAACGGATTTTGTTGTCGGAAAATTTTATAGCCTGCTCTTAAACTTTGTGTGTCGGAAAATCCGATGGAAAATGTGTGATGGAGCCTACACACGGTCGGAATTTCCGACAACAAGGTCCTATCACACATTTTTTTCCGTCGGAAAATCCGACCGTGTGTACGGGGCATTACTCTGCTAAAACCTGGAGTAGTGCACATGGAACTAATGTTTAGAGCATGATATAATTGCTTAAATGGTACTGAAATATGCAGTATATTGTTTAAAGATAATCTGCTTTTAAACTGTGTGAAAAAATTATTTCTACACTAAAATATCTTTAAAAGTCTGAGAAGAGATAAATTCCCCATCTCTGTACAACTAGGTGCCAACACAACTACTCTCATTTTAGCTCCCATGGCTATTTTACAGAGCGCTATAGTAAATACCAAAATGAGCGCTGGGTTAAAAAGCGTTTTTTGGGAGGGAAAATTAGAGTTATGTAGCCCAATGCAAGTTTCAGCCATTGATTCTAATGTTACAATGTTGCTTCTACTTAATCTATTTAGCTTTTAACCGCTTGCCGACCGCCTCACGCAGATATACTGCTGCAGAATGGCACGTACAGGCAAACTAACGTACCTGTACGTTGCCCTTTAAGAGGTGGCATGCGGGCGCACGCCACCGGCAGTGCGCGTGCGCCCACGGCAAGCTCTGCGAGTCGGGTCACTCGAGGAAGAACGGGAAGATGCTAATGTAAACAAGCATCTCCCCATTCTGTCTAGTGACAGTGTGACTGATCTCTGCTCCCTGTGATCGGGAGCAGAGATCAGTGACGTGCCACACACAGCCCCTCCCCCCCACAGTTAGAAACACTCCCCAGGACACACTTAACCCCTACACTGCCACCTAGTGCCTAAACCCTTCACTACCAGTGTCATTTACACTGGAATCAGTGCATTTGTATAGCACTGATTGCTGTATAAATGACAATGATCCCAAAAATGTGTCAAAAATGTCTGATGTGTCCGCCATAATAAAAATCGCTGATCGCCGCCATTACTAGTAGAAAAAAAAATTATTAATAAAAATAATTGCCATAAAACTATCCCCTATTTTGTAAACGCTATAACTTTTGCGCAAACCAATCAATAAAGACTTATTGTGATTTTTTTTTACCAAAAATATGTAGAAGAATACATATCGGCCTAAACTGAGGAAAAAAAATGTTTTTTTTTATATAATTTTGGGGGATATTTATTATAGCAAAATGTAAAAAATCATGCTTTTTTTCAAAATTGTCGCTCTTTTTTTGTTTATAGCGCAAAAAAGAAAAACCGTAGAGGTGATCAAATACCACCAAAAGAAAGCTCTATTTGTGGGTAAAAAAGGACATCAATGTTGTTTGGGAGCCAAATCGCACGACCGCGCAATTGTCAGTTAAAGCGACGCAGTGCCAAAACGCAAAAAGTGCTCTGGTCAGGAAGGGGGTAAATTTTTCCGGGGCTGAAGTGGTTAAGAATGCTAGAATGTGGAATGTGGAATGTTTTGGTCAAATATATTTTTTTCTGTCACTTTCACTTGTTACTCTCTATCTCACAAACATCCTTACCCAAACTCACACAGGTGTCTTTACAAACCACAAACCACCATTGCTGATGCAAATTTAAAATGTGTCACAATTTTTGGTGTTTTTTATTATTTCAAAATAATCATAATTTAAGCCCAAAAAATGTGATATGTGTACCAATATCAGAAAACAAAATGTAATTCCCCAAAATTAGAGGGTAACAGCACTATTCTACACTCACCCACCAAGAACCACCAAATATCACAGAATAAATCAAGAAGAATAACTCTTAAACAATGTAATTCCACCACCTATATGTCCAAAGAAATGCAGTATATATGTGTATTTATGTGTAGGAGGTTTTCACATGTGGCAGCTCTGTGGCTTAGAGGTTAGAACTTCTGCTTAGCATCACTGAGGGTCTGGGTTTGAATCCCGAACATGCCACTTCATGTAGAAAAGTTGTCTCATCTCCCTATTTTGTTAAACAGAACTCCTGACTCAGGTCCTAAAACTATATCTAAATGTAGTATTTATGTGTAGGAGGATTCCACCACCATTTTAAATCTTGCCAGATACACTATCTAGCCAAAAGTATTGGGGCGCCTGCCTTTACACACACATGAACTTTATTGCAGCCCAGTCAGCAAAGGGTGGGCTAAATCAATTTTGAACCCCTTACGAACTAAGACTGGGATGCCATTACAGTTCAAGTGCGTATAAAGGCAGGCGCCCCAATACTTAGGACAATATTTTGAATATTGCTTGTGACACTGAGCATGGCTATGGACATAGGGCTGGTTCACACCACAGGGATGCAAACTACATGTGTGAGGCTGCCCGCTGGCTAAGTGGGTAGCAATTCTGTCTAGCAGCACTGGGGTTGCTGGTTCAATTTTCCAACATGCTAATGCTTGTGTTGAAGTATATATGTCCTCCCTGTGTGGGTTTCTCACCACAAAAGACATGCTGGCATCTTATTTGTCTCCTGTCATAATAATCTCTAATGTAAGAAAGTTAGTTTTGGACTTTAGATTGGAAGCTCATTGCAGCCAGGGACTGATGTTAATGTTTGTTAGCACTAATCATGCCCAGGGACTTGGACATTTAAAATTGTAGGGTTTATACTGCACAGGTACATATGCTTAGAAAACTGTTGCTTTGTTTATGTGCATGCAAATTGACTGATCTTTGGCCTGTAGTTGGAGATTTGATGCACATAGCCAAGGGCTAACACAGTTGCAAATAGTGTTATGTGTTCCTGCTTATCAGTTACAATCACTTTAGACATACATGAAGAGACAGATTGAAAGATACTCTTGGGCGTGTACTTCTATTGGGCGTGTGTCAGTGTGCTAACAATACAACCTATCTTATATAAAGGGCTGCAGTGAGGGGGGGGGGGGTTGTTTGGCTTGTGAAGAGGCCAGGTTTTTTGCTGTGATTTGTGGGGGGAGAAGGAAAGATATTATGCATAATGAAAAACGCCCAACTAGGGCTGTTTGCTTGCTGAAATTCTTGTGCTTTTTTTCCATCAAAAGTGGGTTTATGTGGCCATGCTATCAATTTTGTGTGTGTATTGTTCCTGTCTGACCATGCATTCATGGTTTGGGAGTATCTGCTTACCTTCTACTCTTTGATCTCATTGCCTAACCACATGCTGACTGGGCCATAGCCGAAAGACGACTACAGCGCGGTCGGCTTGTTCTGGGTGGACGTCCATGGGGGCACGCGCACTGAAGTGTCCATGCTTGCCAGGTTCACGGGACCCGGCACAACACGGATCGCGGTAAAGGGCCAATGACAGCGGGCCTTTATCACGTGATCGCTCCCTCCAATGAGGGAGCTTTTGTAATGTCAACAAAGTGGGGTCATGCAAAGGTCCCAGCTCTCTTCTCTCCTCACACCGATACAGCGTGAGAGGAGAGAAGAGAAATCGAGTGACAAACAGTGAGTGACCAGTTTTCCAAAGTACAACAGTGCCCAGCAGTGCCATACAGTGTCACACAAGTGCCACTACAGTGCTAATCTTTGCCCTACAGTGCCACTACACTACCCATCAGCGCCACTACAGTACCCATCTGTGCCACCAGTGCCACTACACTACCCATCAGTGCCACTTCAGTGCCCATCTGTGCTGCCAGTGCCATGTCAGTGCTCCGTCAGTGCCACACCATTGCCCCGTGCCACTACAGTGCGCATCTGTGCCACCAGTGCCACATTGGTGCCACCAGTGTCCATCAGTGCCACCTGTGCCACTACAGTGCCACGTCAGTGCTCCATCAGGGCAATGTCAGTGCTCCATCAGTGCCACGTCATTGCTCCATCAGTGCCACACCAGTGCCACTACAGTGCTCATCAGTGCCACATTAGTGCTCATTTGTGCCATCAGTACCACATCAGCATCACTAGAGTGCTCATCTGCATCACTACAGCGCTCATCTGCGCCACTACATCGCTCATCAGTGCCACTACAGCGCTCATTGGTGCCAATACAGTACCCAATAGTGCACATCAGTGCCCATAAGTGAGTGCTCATCAGCGCCACCATATTAGTGGATCCTCATCAGCACCCATCAGTGCTACCTTATCAGTGCACATCAGTGCCAGATAATCAGTGCATCCTTGGTGTGGTGCATTAGTGTACATCAGTGCAACCTTATCAGTACCCATCAGTGCAACCTCATCAGTTCCCAGCAGTGCACCCTCATCAGTACCCAGCAGTGCACCCTCATCAGAACCCAGCAGTGCACCCTCATCAGAACCCAAGTGTGCAGCCTTTTCAGCACCCAAAAGTGCAGCCTCATTAGACCAGCCTCATCAGCACCCATCAATGCAGCCTTATCTGTCCAAGTGTCCCTACCACAGCAGTTTGTCACCACAGCCCACAGTCACCAGTATGGCGGAAAAAAAAATTTCCGCTGAGGAGGCATACCAACAGCTTAGCTTGACCGACGAGAGCAGCGGAGAGCTCTCTGAGTCTGCGTCTGATTCTGGTTCAGAATATGAACCCATTGTAAGCAGTGGGTTTGATACAGAATCGGAGGAAGAGCAAAGTGTGCCCATGAAACAAAGGCGTTCTGGCATGGAGCAGCAGGTTACCACAAGTAGTGCTGTGGCATCAACCAGTAGCTCAGTGCCATCCACCAGAAATGCAGTGGCATCAACTAGCAGCTCAGTGCCATCCTCCAGTAGCACAGTGCCATCTAGAAGAAATGAAGTGCCACTACAGCAAAGGCCAAGAACTAGCGGGGTGTCATCTCAGCCCCAAAGCGTTAGGACCCATGCCGCCCTTCCCTATGCCCTTGAAAACCCTCTGTGGCTTCCCCCTAATTCAAAAGCAGCAAACATCCCCCCTTTCACCGCCCAGCCAGGTGTTCGGGTGAACACAGAGAATTTTGCCCCTATTGATTTTTTTAATGTAATTTAATTTTTACCCAAGACCTATTATCCTCCATCGTGGCCCAGTGCAACCTCTATGTACAACAATTCATAACAAGCAACCCTGGTTCAAGTTATACCCGTCCCTATGAGAAGAGAGCATTGACAGTGGAGGAGTTTAAATTATTTTTAGGCCCAACATTTAATATGGGACTCACAAAAAAAATGAATTATACTCCTGTTGGTCCACCAACCCCATCCACCACATGCCAATCTATTCATCCATTATGCGAAGAACAAGATACCTCATGATAATGCGTTTCCTCCATTACAATTACACCACCCAGTGCCCTCCCCAAAATGACCCATCACATGACAAATTATTTAAAATTCGGCCACTTCTAAATTTTTTCTCTGAGAAATTCCCCCAGTTATTTATCCCAGACCAAAATATCTCCGTGGATGAGTCATTGGTCCACTTCACAGGCAGGCTTGGCTTCAAGCAGTTTATCCCCAGCAAAAGGGCCCGATATGGAGTTAAGCTCTACAAGCTATGTGACCGAGAAACGGGGTATATCTATGCCTTCCAGGTGTACAAAGGGAAGGACACCCAACTGCATCCCCCTGATTGTCCAGAGTACATCGGAGCCAGTGGAAAGGTTGTTTGGGAGCTTGTATAGCCACTCCTTGGAAAGGGTTACCACCTTTATGTAGATAATTACTATACAACCTTGCCCCTCTTCCGCAATCTTTACCGCAAGGACACTCCAGCGTGTGGTACAGTGCGAGCCAATAGGAACGGCTTCCCGCAAAGGCTCGTTACTGAAAGATTACAACAATGGGAGACGGCGTCTTTGCGGAATGAAGAGATATTGGCTCTCAAGTAGAGGCACAGACGAAACGTCCACATGCTCACAACGATCCACAACGACACCTACGTGGAAATCCCCAGAAGAAACGGCCCAATGCAGAAACCAAAATGTGTCCATGACTATAATTTGTTCATGGGGGGAGTCAACTTCAATGATCAGATGATTGAACCCTACCTTCCCACAAGAAAAAGACGCTTTTGGTATAAAAAAAGTCTCCATATATCTTTTCAGTTTGGCCATTTACAACAGTTTTGTTATTTACCGTAAATCTACAGAGAGCCCCGAATCTTATCTTCAGTACCAAGAAGAAATTATCTCCACCCTTTTTGTGAAGGCGCACCAGAAAGCATTCGCTCAGATTCAGTGAGCAGACTCCACAAACGCCACCTTCCTGAGAGACTCCCCCACCATGAGACAGTCCGGAAACGTCAGAAAAAATGCCGGGTGTGCTCCAGAGGAGGAGCTAGAAAAGACACCGTGTAGCATTGTCCCGATTGTCCTTCCCAACCAGGCCTTTGTATTGATGAATGTTTCCGCCGTTACCATACTTCTCTACATTATTAGGGAAGTATGGTAAATGTAATTGTCATTTACCGCCACACCCCTTTATGCCACTGTACACACCACTGCCTTCTCCGAAACTGACCCTGGCCTGCTAAACGACCACGCTTCTGCCTAATGCTAAACTGTACCTACCTCTGCCTTCTCCGGAACTGACCCTGGCCTGCTAAACGACCACACTTCTGCCTAACACTAAACTGTACCTACCTCTGCCTGCTCTGGAACTGACCCTGGACTGTTTGACCATGTTTTTTGCCTGCCTCTTGGACTTGTCTTTTACTCTGCTACTGGAGTAGTGGGCTTCATAACACAGGGGTCTCACATATGTGAGGGGTTCCAGAATTTTTTTTCTGGATGAAGAAAACTAATTTTTTAGTTTTCTCATTCCCAGATTAGGGTCTGGAGACTCAGAGGCTTCAAAGAGATTTGGGTGGGAGAAGCCTCTACCCCTGTCCCCCTTCTTTCCTGGTCTGCTACTTGGACCATGTTCCTGCTTACTACCAGGACCAATATTTTGGCACTGCTGGCAATGTCTCTACTTGCACTGACCCTGGACTGTATATGGACAGTATCCCTGCCTGTACTGACTATGGACAATATTCCTCCCTGCTGCCTGGTCAATTCCATTCGCTTTTGCTGACCACGTCCCTGCCTGCTGCCTGGATCAGGGCTCTCCTCCCGTGGACAACTGCACTACTAAAACCACAGGTAATCTTTTGTCTACCCTTTAAACTCAGCAGTATGTATTTTAGGGTGTAATTCTTGGTATGTTCATGCTATGTGTTAGAAATATGAAGGGCCTTCAAAAATGTGATAGATTGTAAGGAAATTAGATGTGTAATTTATGCTCCTAGAACTCCTGAATACTTCAATGTTGGGCCTCTGTATGTGGCCAGGCTGTGTAAAAGTCTCACACACGTGGTATCGCCATACACAGGAAGAGTAGCAGAATATATTTTGGGGTGTAATTTTTGCTAGGTACTTGCTATATGTTGGAAATATCTTAGAAATGGACAACTTTGTGTAAACAAAATGAGATAGGCCTCAGTGCATCAGGTGTGATCAGATGTGATCAATTTTCAGTGATTGGCACCATAGCTTGTAGACTCTATAACTTTCACACAGACTAATTAATATCTACTAATTTGGGTTATTTTTACCAACGATATGTAGCAGTATAAATTTTGGCCCAAATTTATGAAGAAAAATTACTTATTGGGGCGTGGCCTGGATATGGCTGAGTGAAGCTGCTTTTCTCTGGGCTCCCGGCCTCGGCCTCCTATCCCCGACATTTCAACCAGCCACATCGGTATGAAATCTGCTAAAAAGTACAGAACGAGAGCAACAACCAAAGGGACCCCCTCCGCCCAGAGTCCCAGAGAAATACATAGATATTTCAGGCACTCGCAGGAACTATCACCCGGAGCCAGAGTTGCAGCACCCCTAGGCCCCTCACGTGAGCCTATGCAGAAGGCCTCAGCCAGAAACAACTGCTGCCTCAATACAAACTCCTCTGAGTCACTCGGCCTGCCAACAGGGACACTGGAGACTCCATCACCAAAAAGGATGGCATCCACCCACCCTTCCAATCCGATTCCGTTGGATCAGGACATCCGTGCTCTTCTACAGGCCCTCCCCACCAAAACTGACATTGAAACGATGATCCTCCGTCTCGAGGAGACTCACCGTCGGGACATACAGGAGGTACGGGGAGAAGTGTCCGGCTTGGTGAACAGAATCACATCAGGGGAGGCGGCGGTGTCTTCACTAGAAGACAGAGTATCGGCGCTGGAACTGTCCCAGGACCTACACCGAGATACTGCCATGTCCCTCCAATTACATCTTGAGGACATTGAGGACCGAAGCCGTTGGAACAACCTGCGGCTCAGAGGGATTCCGGAGTCTGTTAACACTGAAAGCCTAGGGGAGACGGTTAAAGGAATTTTTCGCACAGTCCTGGATGACACAGACGCAGAAATAGAGCTGGATACAGTCCACGGAACCCTGGGACCGCGACCGACCGACCCAAACAATCCCCGGGATGTGGTATGCAGACTTCACGATACCTACAGAAAGAAAAAATTGTACGCTGCACTTGTTAACACGGCGATGTTGACGATAACGGATCGCAGGTCAAAATTCTGCCGGATCTCTCCAGAGCCACCCTGAAACGCCGGGCCATGCTAAGACCCCTCCTCGAGCTTGCTAAACAGAAGGGATTCACATATCGCTGGGGATATCCGCTCTCGGTGACATTCCGCAAGGACGCATCTGCATTTATCTTACAAGCTACAGCAGACCTCCCGGCTCTCTTCCACTACCTGGAAGCAGACCCGATTCCGATCCCGGACTGGCTGCAGATTCTCCCACGCCCGACAGGCAGATCGGGTCCTTCGGCTGGACAGAGGAGACATCGCTCCGCTTCAGGAGGCACTCCACGTGAGTAGATCTGGGATATTGACTCCCCATCCACCCCCCCTTCATCTCCGGGCTCCTCGACCCCCCCCCCCAAAGCTCCCATGAACATATTTACCCTGAAGCCCCTTGATCAGGACTGTCCACCCTCCCCCACTCACTATCCTGGACTGGGTACATAGCACCATGCTAAGGGGGGTATGGATCCCGCCGACTCCACTCCCTCCCATTACTTCTACAAGTGCAGGAGAGCCCCTATCAGAACGAACATAGACCCTTACTGCAACCACTTGCCATGGGACACACACCAATTCTCCCCAACTCTCGCTACTTAACCGGGTCATCGTCAGGATCTATGCCGCTTAAGTAGATGAGTGAACTCTGCCCATCTTAACTGCTTATTGGGCACATTACCCAGATCTGGGGAGGTTGGCGACGACCGGGAAAAAGGACAACCCACACATGGAACCTTACTAACCCCTCTACAAGAACACTGTGTAAGGACCCAGAGAGATTTGAACAGTCCGGCAGAGAGGAGAGAAGTGTCCCCTGTAGAAGGACTAACTCTTGGTTTACAGGTGGGGAACTGGTGGTAGGGGGGAGAAAATTACACGGGCCCACAGCCCAACACACGGATCTGGGACCTCATTATGGAGGGATGTGGGAGGGGTCTGGAGCTCATTTAATGGGGGATATGGGGACTGTTGCTTGAAAAGCTGTTTTACCTTGTTGCGATTGTATGACTGTTACTGTTTATTCAGCAATTGCTAATTGATTTCTCTCTATAATACTTAAAAATCTCTTGTTAGCCAAATTTATCACCAGACTAAAATGGCATATCAATATGACATGTAAACTTTCCATTTGTCGGGAGGAGACTGAGAGCCTGGGAGGCCCACTTTCCAGCTGTGTCTATCCACTAACTCACTTAGGAGGGCGCTGCATACCCAGATTTTTCCTTGGGCAGCATTCTAGCAGGGTTTCCTCTTGCTCTCTTAGCACCCCCTTACACTGTGCACTTTAGTGCCAGCCTTCTACCTCTTCCTACCTTCTGCCCTCTTTACTATCTTAGGGACTGACCGCCCTAATACTGCTCATTCCCACCTCTTAACCTCTCATCTTTGACTTTCTACCTGACTACTATCAACCCGCTACCTCGAGTTTATACCTCCCCCTTCCCCCATTCACAAACATGGATACCCTAAACATAATCTTCCTAAATGCAAAAGGATTAAATACACCAGAAAAGAGGCGGATGCTTCTTCAGGATATGAGACGTCTAAAAGCAGATATCATCCTGCTACAAGAGACACACTTTAGGGACAATACCATACCGATACTTAAAAACAAATACTACCCCACAGTCTACCACTCCACCAATACACAAGCCAAATCCAGAGGGGTTTAGATCCTAATCTCCGCTGGAGTCCCATGGAAATGGGTAGACACTAAAACAGACCCAGAAGGACGGTTCTTGCTCCTGAAGGGACAAATAGGTGACATAAAGGTGACCCTTGCAAACCTGTACGTTCCCAATGATCATCAAGACATATTCATGACGAAACAAATAGAACAACTCATGCACTTTACCGAAGGGCAATTAATTATAGGAGGTGACTTGAACACACCTCTAAACCCGACTGAAGACACGTCCTCTGGCACATCCTCGACCTCCAGAAACACACCCAAACGCATATATGCGGCTTTGCATTCGGCACAACTGATAGACGTCTGGCGTCTTTTTCACCCGGGGGAGAGGGACTATACGTTCTTCTCCCGGCCTCATCAGTCATACTCCCGTATCGACTATTTTTTAATACCACATAAAGATTTACAAGCAGTCGTTACAACTAAAATAGAATCTATCACATGGTCAGAAAACGCCCCGATACTGATGCGCTATGCCATAGCTAAGGCACACACGAAACAACGACCGCCATGGCGATTAAATGAGAGCTTACTGCAGGACCCAGTGGTATGTGCAGATGTGCTGAAGGAGATTAGACAATACTTTAACTCCAACAATACCCCTGACAGTGAGGTTGGTCTGGTTTGGGAGGCACATAAAGCCGTAATCCGAGGTGTGCTTATCAAACACAGCTCCAGGGTAAAAAGACAAAGAACAGAGCAACTAGCCACACTTCTCCAGAAATTACAAACATTAGAGACGAAGCATAAAGCGACCCCAACGAGGGAAATAGGGACCGAGCTGGACATCACCCGTAAACAGGTTACAGACTTGAAAAGGGTGGTAAACCCGCACAGTGGAGATGGTGGAGATGTGATTACAAACAATTTGGAACTGCTGCCACCCAACAAGCAGTCACCATAAATGGGGACAGCTAGATTAGTTGATTTGGTAGAAGGGTATGGCGCTGTTCCTCTAAAAAACTTTATGATATCCTATATATGTGCTATATATAATTCATGGGAAATAAAAAATGAAAAAATGAAAAAAATCAAAGACCATACATGGTGCTACTATTTATATCATATGTGTCACGTAGCACCTTATGTGTGGATTGTGCGTGCCAGTGTGGAAAAAGTGATGGAAGGGAGGGTGGGGTGGGGTGGGGTGGGGTGATGGGGGGGGGAGTTGGGGTGGTTGGAAGACAAAGGTAAATGGGAATAATCCACTGTGTATACAAATTCAACCTAATAAAGTACACATGTGCAATCAGATATATATAAAAGTCCTTATTTCCACAGCAAATTGATACATGTGATGTTTGTGCTTATGAATCTTCTGATAGTAAAATCCCATGCTCTAAATGTGCAGACACTCACCAGCTCACTTCACCCCTGCTGGGGTATCAGGCAATCACAGTCTATGCCACTGTGCGGCAGTCTCTGGCAGTCTCAGGATCGCAGTGTGTCATATAAAAAGAGAAGGGGTGCCCATAGTGTAAGATCGTTTAAAAAAGTTTATTTAAAACAAGCAAAGAGGTACTCACAATTTAAAAGCATGTAGCAAGCGAAAAAAAAGACAAAATTTTCGGTTAATCATCAGCTGTTCAAAGTTGTTTGGGAAGCAAAAATTAGGTCACACCCTACGAGTTTCGTCATTGGACGTCTACGGGAGCCTACGCTGGTGGGTGGTGTAGTTTGAATATGTGCCTTTTTTAATATTATATTGGAATGCTTTGTAAGAATAATGACTGTTAAGTATGTTTCTATAATCTTGCAGATAAAAATGTGATATAGGCTGGTGGGTGAATAGTTGTACTATGCAATGTGTTACTCGTTATACACTGAAAATAAAGCTGTGCCAACTCTAAGGTTTAGAAAAATTTTAGATTGTAAGCTCCTATGAGCAGGGCCCTTAAAACCCAATTGCTAACTGTTTTGCTAAATGTAGCACCATATATCCTGTAGAATATCTTTTTATGCTAGTAAATGAATGTACATAATTTTGTTTCTGCTGGCAAAATAAAAGTACACTATTGAGCTTGCTTGTTGTTTTTTTTTTCTCTTTGTTCTTTTTAATTAGTTTTGGGGAAGTGCCATATCTTACTTATACCCATAGAAATTATAAGATATAATTGTGCACCAAAAAACCTAATCACTTCAGCACACCTGCAAGTAAATGATAAAGGTGTTTAGGTGGGGTTTTGGTATATAACAGCTGTGGAGAATTGCAGGTAATGAATTCAGCTGGTGGACAGGCAGTGTTGTATGTGTCAGCCCTGATTTACATTGGTGCGATTTGGCATGCAATTTGACATGTCAAAAGCTCTACGTCGGGGAATTTTTTCCAGCGATTTGCGGGTAATAGATTTCAATGGAACTGCACCATAAATGCAACTGTTGCATTTGTGATTCGATTTTTGATGCGTTTTGCGGTTCTTATTTTAACACTATATATAGCTGGTTGCCGGGAAGCCAGCCGCCATGTCCTTAACAACCAATGAGTCATCAGCTATCAGCTGCTTCCCCACTGAAATTAAAAAAGAAAAATGCTGACAAAAAAAAAACGCAAAAAAGAACTGCGTGGGGTTCCCCCCAGGTCTATACCAGGTCCTTCGTGTCTAGTATGAATTCGGAGCAGACCCCCCAAAAAGTTTTAGAAACCTTTTTCAGGAGCAGTGATATTAATAATGTTTAGAGTGAGACAAGAAAAATGAAATATTCCTTTAAATATTGTTCCTGGGGGTCTTCTTAGTCTGCCTGTAAAGTAGCGCATCTTTCCCGTGTTCATAACAGTACCACAGAAAAATGACATTTCTAAAGGAAAAAATGTAATTTAAAACTGCTCGTGGCTGTAATGTATTGTTAGATCTCGGCAATATAAATAAAAATCATTGAAAAAAACGGCGTGAGTTCCACCCCCAGTCCATAACAGGCCCTTCGGGTCTGGTATGAATATTAAGGGGAACCCACCACCAAAATTAAAAAAAAAAACTACATGGGGGTCCCCCCAAAATCCATATAAGGCCCTTCAGGTCTGGTATGGATTTCAAGGGGAACCCTGCGCCAAGATAAAAAAAAATGGTGTGGGGTCCCCCCAAAATCCATACCAGATCCTTATCCGAGCACGCAACCTTGCAGGCCACAGGAAAAGGGGGGGACGAGAGAGCGGCCCCCCTTCCTTCTGAACCAGACCAGGCCACATGCTTTTAACATGGGGAAGGTGCTTTGGGGTCTCCCAAAACACCTTGTCCCCATGTTGATGGGAGCAAGGGCCTCATCCCCACAACCCTTGCCCGGTGGTTGTGGGGGTCTGCGAGCGGGGGGGCTTATCGAAATCTAGAAGTCCCACTGTGGGGGTCTGTCGGCGGAGGGCGTAGGGGTCCCCCGAAATCCATATCAGACCCTTATCCAAACAAGCAGCCATGGCAGGCCAGTAAAGGGGGGATGAGCGAGCACCCCTCCCTTCTGAACCATACCAGGCTGCAAGGACCTTTTCCCCACAACCCTTGCCTGTTGGTTGTGGGGTGTGCGTGCGGGGGCTTATCTGAATCTGGAACCTCCCTTTAACAAGGGGGCCCCCAGATTCCGCCCCCCTTGTGAATGGGTATCGGGTACATTGTACCCCTACCCATTTACCAAAAAAAGTTGTGAAATGTGACAAAAGACAATAGCCAGTTTTTGACAATTCCTTTATTAAAAATGTCTTTTTCTTTCCCCCGCTTCTTCCTCTGGTCTTGCCTCGGTCTTCTCCTTCTTCCTCCAGCTTCTTCTTCCGCTGGTCTTTTCCATCTTCCTCCGACTTCTTTTTCCCCCGCTTCTTCCTCCATCTTCCTCTGGCTTCTCCTTTCCCTGCTTCATCCTCCGGTCTTTCTCCACCGCCGCTCCTGCCACCAACCCGCTGAACATGAAAATAGCAACCCTCCTCCAATGCTGCAGCCAACCGATCTGTCTGCTTCCATAGCACACAATTCATATATAACTATGGGGCGGGGCCACCGAATGACTTTAGCTTGAGACCCCACCCCCTTGTGACATTACTGACCCATCATGCCCCGGGCGGTGAAGTCACAAGGGGCAGGGTCTCAGAATGACATAATCTTTGCATCGGAGGAGGTTAGTTTTTTGAATCTTCAGCGGGAGCAGCTGCGTCAGCGGTGAAGAAAATACGCGGGGGAAGGAGAAGCTGGAGGAAGAAGGATAAGACTGAAGGAAGACCGGAGGAAGAATTGCCAAAAACCGGCTATTGTCTTTTGTCACATTTCACTGCTTTTTTGGTGAATAGGTAGGGGTACAATGTATCCCATACCCATTCACATGGGAGGGGTGTGTCTGGGGGCCCACTTGTTAAAGAGAGGTTCCAGATTCAGATAAGCCCCTTGCCTGCAGACCCCACAACCACCGGGCAAGGGTTGTGGGGAAGAGGTCCTTGCAGCCTGGTATGGTTCCAATTGGGGGGGTGCAAGCTCGCCCCCCCCTTCACTGGCCTGCCATGGCTGCTTGCTTGGATAAGGGTCTGGTATGGATTTTGGGGGGACCCCTACGCCATTTTTTTTTTTTTAAATTGTCATGGAGTTCCTCTTAATGTCTATACCAGACTCGAAGGGCCTGGTATGGACTGGGGAGAAAAAAATGCATATAAATGAAGTTGTTCTTTGCATTTTATCATGATAAACATTAATGACTTCAATACCGGGCGCTTCCCCCCCCTTCCTGCCCAGGACAGCTTTCAGCGCTGTCGCACTCTAAATGACAATTTCGCGGTCATGCAACACTGTACCCAAACTAAATTTTTATCATTTTGTTCCCACAAATAGAGATTTCTTTTTGTGGTATTTGATCATCACTGGGTTTTTTTTTTTTTTTTTTACTAAACAAACTAAAAAAGACTGAAATTTTTGAAAAAAAAAAGTTTTTCCTTGTCTCTGTTATAAAATGTTGTTTTCTCCTTCACTGACGGGCACTGATTTGGCACTGATAAGGTGCAATGATGGGCACTGATGAGGAGGCACTGATATGTAGAATTGATGGGCACTGATATGCGGTACTGATATGCAGCGCTAATGGGCACCAATAGGTGGCACTGATGGACACTAATAGATGGCACTGATGGGCAGCACTGATGATGAGGTACTGACAGGTATTACTGATAGGCACTGATTGGCACTGTTGTGGGCACTGATTGGCACTTTGGGCACCGACAGGCGTTTCTGATGGGGCACTGACTGGCAGCTGATGGACACTGATTGGCCTTTTTGGTGGCACATCTGATGGGGCTGTGTTGATAATCAATGTGCTGATTATCAGCACAGACCTCCCCCCCCCCCCCGACAGGGAGAGTCGACGATCGGCTCGAACTGAGGAAATCGGTTTACCGGCACTTCCTGGTTCACGCTGTGGTCAGCTGTGATTGGTCACAGCTTGTCACTCGATAAGAAGTGTCCTGCATGCTGTACACACTTCATGTTTTAAGTCAAGGAGTCTATTTAGCCCTCCCAGTTCTTTTAATACATCAAGGTCTTTTACTATATGAATCAAGAGACAGCAGTTGATACAGAAATGTAACCTTGCCCAACAGCAGGACAACTGGCAAGTCAAGTCAAGGCTAGGCCTAAATCTACTAGAGACAAAGAGGCACAGGCTGGGGCTTTACCTGTCAGAGGCTCCTTACTATGATCAGAGATGAAGTGTGTCAGAGTGACACATAGCACCACTGATCACTGCGCTGAGCACCCCCGCAGGCACACGATGGCATGTTATCCTGCTGGACATCATATGGTGCCCAGTCAGGATAAATGAACCACCTCCCTGCCCTCATTCTGCTATATGCCGGGCTGGAAGTGGTTAAAGTGACTCTAAACGCAGACGTTTTTTTTACCTTAATGCATTCTTTGCATTAAGGTAAAAAACCTTCTGGGTATAGCATTCACTCACCAGACCTCAGATTCAGTAACCCCCAGAAGAGTGAGGGAAGTCCTCCCAGGTCTTCCATCAACTGTGTCATATGACAAGTCAGAGACGAGAAGGAGCCCAGGACTTCCCTTGGTTCTGCATTCAAATTGGTGCTCTGATCTGAGAGACGACAGGCAAGGTCATGAGTTGGTGGTGGGATCACATTCTACCCATTATTTTGCCAAGATCATCGGGTAGTTTGACCAGTTACTGCCTCTATCTTACAGTGTACATCAGGGCAAAATAAAAGTGAAAAACCTATGCAGTATATCTTTGCAATGTATACATATTTTGTATGTTTATGACAGAAAAATACATGTTGATTGGGGATGAGGTTTGTGTTCACCACTACCATAGGTTTGAGGCAAAACCTGCAGGTTAGAAATTTACAGTCCTTGGAAATTTATGTGCAGATCCCCCCCCGGAGAATTTTTTCTCTAAAGCAAAATCATTTTGGTTTATGATTTTCTTTTATCTAGTATATTGGTTTTAGTTGTATGATTATAGAGCCTTTTTTTTTTTTTTTTTTTTTTTTTGATTAAGGGTTATTTTTTTTTTTTTAGAGGAGTCTGCAGAGCATTGCACCCGTGGTTAGGGTGTTCTCCAGTTTCGTGCCCATACCTCTGTACAGGCTTTCAGTTACAATGCTGGAGGGAATGTGAATGAACTAGGAGGGTGCTCATCAGCACCCTTGCAGTTGATGGAGAACTACAAGCCATCTTCCATGGTGGAAGACAGGACTTGTAGTTTGTTCATTCACAGATTCCTTTTTGGGTTTTCATTTTTTCCATTATTTTATCTTCATGTTGATAGGGCCCTATTTACGTTTGGGGTGCTCAGAAGATCAGCATTCAGTTGCTACTGAACTTGGAGCTTCTTTTTGTTCACACAACATGCCTGCATCATTTGAAATAAAGAAAACTAAGCGCCAGAATAGTGTGCACCTAAACTATAACCACCTCACATACAATATATTGCTCACATTCAACGTACCCCATATGCCCATATCCCCATAGATAAATTAAAAGTTAGGCATACACTAGTTAGGTCTGTTATTGCTAAATAAAACTGTCCTGCTGCTGGCCAATTTTACACTGATTTATTCTCTGCAGTGTTTTGATGCATATAGTAAAGCCTCAGCCTGTGCCTCTTTGTCTCTAGTAGATTTAGGCCTAGCCTTGATTTGACTTGCCAGTTGTCCTGCTGTTGGGCAAGGTTACATTTCTGTATCATCTGCTGTCTCTTGATTCATGTAGTAAAAGACCTTTATGTATTAAAAGAACTGGGAGGGCTAAATAGACTCCTTGACTTAAAACAGGAAGTGTGCACAGCATGCAGGACAGCTCTGAGTTTCTGATAAGATCAATAGATTTTTTTGCACTTATTGCACATATATAACAAAATGTTCCCACAGTTATATTTAAAAGACCAAATGGAAAAAACTAAGAGAAGTTCATTGTTAGGGTTTACATGAAATTTAAATTGCCTTACTTGATAATAAGCAAGATCAGTTACAGAATGTTAACCACTTCAATACAGTGCACTTTCACTCCCTTCCTGCCCAGTCCAAATTTCAGCTTTCAGCGCTGTGACACTCATAGGCACTCCTAGGTGGCACTGATGGGCGCTGATAGGCGGCACTGGGCACTGATAGATGGCACTGATAGTCAGCACTGATCAGGAGGCACTGACAGGCAATCACTGATGGACACAAAGTGCCATCCTAATGGACACTGATTGGCATCCCTGGTGAGTTCACCTGGTGGTCTCCAGTGGGCATCCCTGGTGGTCTCCAGTGGGCATCCTCAATGGGTCTGCACTGATAATCAATGCACTAATTATCAGCGCAGACCCACCTGTCAGGAGAGTAGCCGGTCATCTCTCCTCTACTTGCGTCTGTCAGTGCGAGTGGAGGAAAAGCTGATCAACGCCTTTTCCTGTTTACACTGTAATCAGTTGTGATTGGACACAGCTGATCACATGGTAAAGAGCCTACATCAGGGGCTTTTTACCAGGATTGGACATGCGGTGTGTCAGACTGACACACCACACCACCGATCTCTAGCGGCTTATCCTGCTGGACGCCATATGATGTCCAGTCAGGGCAACTTAACTACTTTGCCGCTGTCATTTTGTTATATGACAGGTGGGAAGTGGTTAAGGTTTGTATCAGTTTTGCTGTTTAACCACTTAGCGCAAATCACTGTAGCTGTCATCGGTACTTTGGTGCTAAATACTGTTGTTATGGCTGCAGATAGCTGCCATAACCCTAGTATTTTCAACAACGATGAGTGGCGCTCTTTCAGGTAAAAGTGGTCTCAGCGGCGAGATCACTTTTATCGGGGGCGGGAGAGTACCCCTTCTGCTGCGTTCCGGTCATCTCTTTTTTTTTTTTTTGCAAAACAATATGAAATTTTTTTTATTGCATTTTAGTGTAAATGTTAGATCTGAGGTCTTTTTGACACCAGATCTCACATTTAAGAGATCCTGTCATGCTTTGTTTCTATTACAAGTGATGTTTACTTTCCTTGTAATAGGAATAAAAGTGACCCAATTTTTTTTTTTAAAGGACAGTGTAAGAATAAAAAATAAAAAGTAAAATAAATAATAAAAAAAATTTAAAGCGCCCCATCCCACCGAGCTCGCGCGCAGAAGCGAATGCATACGTAAGTCGTGCCCGCATATGAAAACGTTGTTCAAACTACACAAAAAAAAAAGAAAAATATTTTTACTTGTAAAAAAAAGAGGCTCAGTCTTTAAAGGGGTTGTAAACCTTCTTGTTTTTTCACCTTGATGCACCCTTTGCATTACCCTCCCTGGCGGTATGATAATGTCAGATTTTTGATCCTGAAAGTGGTACAATTATTTTGCATGGAAATTTGGCATTTTATATTGTAGGCCTGTAATTCTTAGGAATAACTCACTCAAATCTGTCCAAACAAGAGTCTAGTAAACATCCCAGGTATGATAACGTTTGAAACACGAAATCATAAATTATAATATAATAAATAACTATAAATAATTATACCAAATAATAATATAATAATAATAAAAAAATGTCAATAATGTAATCAAATCAAAAACACTGAAATTTGCTCAGTTGCAGAATTGTCGCTGTCATTACTTTTCAGTGTTTGATGACGGATCTCTTCACAATTCACTATCGCTTAATTCTGCGAGTGTTATTATCGCTGTTTTCTAGCTGGTCTAAAACCACTTTTGATGGAAAGGGATGGTTTTGGTTGCTATGAACAATCTCCAGGTTCCAGGCAGAATGAACAGTTTTTATCATATAAAACTGCATGCAGGCCACTGGAGAAACCACTAGGGACAAAAGAGAGGTGAAATAATTTCATACAGTAATGTAATCTGTAAGATTACAGTATACTGTATGTATTGTGTGTGTTTCACTTTTTGAAAATGGCGCCGTTCTCCGTCCCCGTGCGTCGCAACGTTCGCAGGGAACGGAGCTCGGCTCTGTGATGAATCGAGCAGAGGACGAGCTGCTCACACTGCGGGGACACATCGTAGGATCTAGGGGACAAGGTAAGTAAGCTCTTCCTGGATCCTGCGATGCGATCCTCAGTCTGGTTCGGGGTTACCGCTTTTAGTTCTAAAATTCCACCCCGAGCCAGACTCGGGAATACTGCCAGGGAGGTTAAGGTGAAAAAAACACCTGGCAGTGACCGCCCCCCCCCCCCCCCCGTTTTACTTACCTGAGCCCTGGAACTTGACCCAACAGGGACGCGCTGTCTCTCTGCCCGGGGTTCTCTGCTCTTGATTGGATAGATTCTGTCAATCAAATCCAATGACATGTGCTCCGGGGCGGAGCCGAGTCATACATTCGGTGGCTATGGACGCCAAATGTTGGACTCGGGAGCGCGCCAGCAAGGTAACCCCCTCGGGAGAGGGCTTCTCCTAGGGGGATATCTGATGCGGGGAGGAGCCGAGAGAGCCGCCGGGTGACCCCAGAAGAGCAGGTTCAGGGCCACTCTGTGCAAAACAAGCTGCACAGTGGAGGTAAGTATGATATACAATCACTTTAAGTGGTTTAAAGAGTCATGAGGGATTTCCAAAACACAATGGCTAATGTTCTATAAAAATAAACACTGATTTGGAAAATAGGAGACATTGTGGTGGATTTATTAAGGTGAATAGACTGTACACTTTAAATGTGTACTTGCACTCCGAGCTTAGCAAATGAGATGAAGCTTCACTTTGCAAAGAATACCCAATCACATACAAGGAAAATGTTTTAAAAAAATCAGCATTTTTGCGTGCACATGATTGAATGATGAAAGTCAGCAGAGAGTCCCATCATCCACCCCATAGTCCTAGTTCATAGTAGAGGCCATCCATGTTTGCAATGTAGTCATTTACAATGCATAAAAATCTATTCTATTAATAAAATGTGAAAAGGATTTTATTTAAAAAAAAAAAAAATGTATATTTTTTTATTTTACAGAACATGTTTAATACAGTGTTAATCTATGCTGCTAACAGTGGACCATATCTGTATAATATATGTTAAATCTACCACTTGTACTCTCCCCCAGAAGCTCATATACAGTGCCTTGAAAAAAGTATTCATACCCCTTGAAATTTTCCACATTTTGTCATGTTACAACCAAAAACCTGAATGTATTTTATTGGGTTTTTATGTGATAGACCAACGCAAAGTGGCACATAATTGTGAAGTTGAAGGAAAATGATAAATGGTTTTCCAAATTCTTTACAAATAAATATGTGAAAAGTGTAGTGTGCATTTGTATTCAGCCCCCCTGAGTCAATACTTTGTAGAACCACCTTTCACTGCATTACAGCTGCAAGTATTTTTGGGTATGCCTCTACCTTCTTTGCACTTCTAGAGAGTGAAATGTTTGCCTCTTCTTTGCATAATAGCTCAAGCTCTATCAGATTGCATGGAGCGTGTCTGTGAACAGCAATTTTCAAGTCTTGCCACAGATTCTCAATTGGATTTAGGTCTGGACTTTGACTGGGCCATTCTAACACATGAATATGCTTTGATCTAAACCATTCCATTCTAGCTCTGGCTGTATGTTTAGGGTCATTGTCCTGCTGGATGGTTAACCTCCGCCCCAGTCTCAAGGCTTTTGTAGACTCTAAAATGTTTTCTTCTAAGATTGCCCTGTATTTGGCTCCATCCATTTTCCCATCAACTCTGACCAGCTTCCCTATACCTGCTGAAGAAAAGCATCTCCACAGCACAATGCTGGAACCACCATGTTTCATGGTGGGGATGGTGTGTTCAGGGTGATGTTCAGTGTCCGTTTTCCGCCACATATAGCATTTTGCTTTTAGGCCAAAAAGTTAAATTTTGGTCTCATCTAGTGACCAGAGCACCTTCTTCCACACCTTTGCTGTGTCCCCTACATGGCTTCTCGCAAACTGCAAAAGGGACTTCTTATGGCTTTATTTCAACAATGCCTTTCTTCTTTCCAGTCTTCCATAAAGGCCAGATTTGTGCAGTGCACAACTAATAGTTGTCCTGTGGACAGATTCTCCCACCTGAGATGTGGATCTCTGCAGCTCCTCCAGAGTTACCATGGGCCTCATGGCTGCTTCTCTGATTAATGCTCTCCTTGCCTGACCTGTCAGTTTAGGTGGACGGCCATGTCTTGGTAGGTTTGAAGTTGTGCCATACTCTTTCCATTTTTGGATGATGGATTGAACAGTGCTCCGTGAGAGGTTCAAAGCTTGGGATAATTTTTTTTTTATAACCAAACCCTGCTTTAACCACTTGCTTACTGGGCACTTAAACCCCTTTCCTGTCCAGACCAATTTTCAGCTTTCAGCACTGTCAATTTTTGAATGACAATTGTGTGGTCATGCTACACTGTATCCATATGATTTTTTTCACACAAATAGAGCTTTCTTTTGATGGTATTTAATCACTACTGTTTTTTTTTTGCTAGACAAACAAAAAAAGATGGGCCATTTTGAAAAAAAAAACATTTTCATAGTTTGTTAAAAAAATTTGGCAAACAGGTATTTTTTCTCCTTCATTGTTGTACGCTGATGAGGCTGCACTGATAGTCTGCACTGATGGCCACTGATAGGCTGCATTGATAGTCACTGATAGGCTGCACTGATGGTCACTGATAGGCTGCACTGATAGGCACTGATAAGGCGGCACTGGTGGGCACTGATAAGGAGGCACTGATGAGGCTGCACTGATAGGTGGCACTAAAGGACACTGATAGGCGGCACTGAAGGGTGCTGATATGTGGCACTGATGGGCACTAATAGGTGGCACTGATGGGCACCGATAGACACTGATAGGTGACACTAAATGGTAGCACTGATAGGTGGCGCTGATGATGAGTCACTGATTGGCAGCACTGGTGGGCACTGATAAGGTGGCAGTGGCTCACCGTGTGCAGGACCTATGTCGCGTTTACAGAAACTGGTAATTGTTTTTTTTTTTTCCGGTTTCTGTTTACATCATGTGATCAGCTGATCAGGTGGTAAGGGACAGGATCTCGCTGATCACAGAGCGTGCCGCCCGCCCCCACAGGGGCACGCAGGCAGCACATGCACAGCAGGATGTACATGGACGCCCTGGCAATTTAGGCCCACACTTTAGATGTCTTTCAGCTATAGCGTGGGTGCGAAGCGGTTAAAACTTCTCCACAACTTTATCCCTTACCTGTCTGGTGCATTCCTTGGCCTTCATGATGCTGTTTGTTCACTAAGGTTCTCTAACAAACCACTGAGGTCTTTACAGAACAGCTGTGTTTATACTGAGATTAAATTACACACAGGTGGACTCAATTTAAAAATTAGGTGACTTCTAAACGCAATTGGTTCCACTAGATATTAGGGGTATCAGAGCAAAGGGGGCTGAATACAAACGTGCGCCACACTTTTTAGATATTTATTTGTAAAACATTTTGAAAACCATTTATCATTTTCCTTCCACTTCACAATTATGTGCCACTTTGTGTTGGTCTATCACATAAAATCCCAATAAAATCCATTTACTTTTTTGGTTGTAACATGACAAAATGTGGAAAATTTCAAGGGGTATGAGTACTTTTTCAAGGCACTGTAACAGGATGACAATGCAGGAGTGTTTACTTTACTTTACTTCAAAGCAGAAGTATGGCCAAAGCTATTTTGGCTATACTTCTCCTGTAGGTCACGGGAATGCAGTTTGTTCGCTCAGCCAATCCAGGCCTTGGAAAGATCCACCCAGGTGCCTGGACCAGCAGCTGGATCAGCCTCTCAGCGAGCCGCTGGCAAACAGCCAGCCATTCCTGCCCCCTCCACAGCCCAGCACTCCAGTGAGCACTGGAAGGGCAAAACAGATTGACTGTCAGTCATCAGCTCTTTGCTCAGTGAAGACTGAGAACTGAGCGATCAGCTGTCTTTGATTGCTAAGCCCTCACTCTTAGAAGCGGCAGGGGACAGATACAGCATCAGATCAATGCTGCATCCACCTAGGTGAGTTGCTGCAACTCTAATAAAGCCTTTATTAAAATCTAAAAACTGTGAATGTGAATATGGCTTTTGCATATCATGAATATATATTGACAATGTAAGATAATTTGTTTCTAGTGGTAAGCTGTAAATTGCTTAACATTTTTGGGAAATTCATCTCTTTCATGTTAGCCCCCTGCATAGGGAATCAGGGTCACTTAGTCTCAGATTTTTTTGTGGATAATAAAAATATATTTAAACAATATTCTAGCTGAACGTGTCTAAAAGTGAATACACATGAAGTGATGGTAATATATCCTGCATGTATGAAAATATTGTCAAACGTTGTCATTTAATAATAATTTAGTAGATTATTCTGGAATTTAATCTTCATTTTAATCTACTGCTTTCAGGTAACTTTGGTCTTTACATTTAATTTTGTTGCAGTGAATAGCAAAATTAATCTTCTCCCTTCTCCCTTCTCTTCTCATTATGGCCATATATTTTAGTACTGTTTCAAATATGCTTTTTTTTTTATTCTACAGACATTTATGGAATGCCCACATTACAAGAGGGCTTCATGACGATTTGTGTAAAATGCTACGTGTTCTGGCGCCTCTGGTGCTTCTTTTGTTGTTTCTGATGGAGTCCACTGGCAGCCCCCACTCCATTCGAATTGGTAAGTTTATTGTCCGCTATTGGACTTTATTCATAGATGTACATTATGAAGCAATGATGATTAGCTGGTAATGCAAACGTTACACTTTACTTCAATCACATAAACAAGTACACAATGACCTTACGGAAAAAACAATATACTGAATTTTACTGTGTGCCCCCTCGTATGCCTGAACTGCCCCCTTTCATATTTGCCCTGGAGCTTCCATATTGGTAAGTTACAGCCTTCTTTTTATCATCTAAACTTACACTGGTGGTCTTTGCAGTGAGTGTTATCTGTCTGCACTGGTTTGTTTACTAGTTGAAATGGGGCCAAACAGAAGATCTTGTGGAGAAGTAAAAACTGGAGAGCAGAAGGCATAAGTCAGAGATGTAGAAGAACATTGTTTCTCAGGTTTTCCAACACTGCAGATATTTATAAATAGTTAAAATATAAGGCTGTTGGCAGATATCCATGAAGTTTGTGTAAAAAGCAAATATCTGTAACAAGTAATGATCTTTTGTTTAAACATAAGCAAACTGTAATGTTCTAGTTGCTTTAATTTAGCTCATTATTTAACACAACACTGGATAGTCTCCATGTGTTGCACAGCACTGCTCCTGAAACAGATTATGTAAATGTATTAACACATTATTTTATTTATAAAACGCTACTAAAGCAACACCATTGTTGCCTATTAGATAAAAAGAATCATGGGATATTGATACTTCTTTACACTCTCTGAACAAACTGATATGCTCTCAAATACCTCAGTCCTACATCGCTGCCTGACTCAAGCACACCCTAGATTGTAAAAACCTGACATGTAATCTTCCTCAGCCTTGTGCAAGGCAACCAAGATGGTGACCGCTCCTGTTTGTGATGACGAGTCCGTGGAGCTCTTTTTTTTTTCCAGAGAACTCTTTTCAATCCTTTGAGAGACACTCACTCTTTCCCTCATAGGCCAGCTCTCTGATCTCAGCCATACCATTTCTAATCCATCTAATTCCATGATGGTCCTCACAGACCATGCAACTTAATGTAGAACTATAGGAAAAACTTTTTTTGGATAGAGCAAGGGAGGGTTATAACCCGTCAGATTTTTTTTTTTGCCATCTGTGTCCCATTGCAGAGATTTACCTTACCTTGTCCCGTAGCCAAACAGGAAGTGCAAATTAAAAGATGGGAATTTCCTGCGAGCCACAACTGGATCAATGCCTCTAAGGGGTGACAATCATTGGTTAATTAGCAGCAAGCACTCAACCACGTTTCATGTCGTGTAATATAAAGCATAAAAAAAATATAATTGTGCCTGCGCTGAAAAATATACTAAAATACGTGCCTAAATAGTAAATTAATCCACTATAAATGAGCTGTGAAACCATATATGTATACTATAAAAGTGCAAAATTTTAGCCTCAAAGTGCATATGACATTGTGCAAAAAGCAATATAACCCATTGAAAGTGCACCATGCAAAAATAAAACAGCAACAAGTACACAGGTAACCTGTGTATTGCAAGTGTCCAGCTCAATCCACGGGTTAAAACCCAAATAAATGTGTACAAACAGTGTCCATAAGATAAAAGTTCCTCCGAGATGCTCAAATCACAGCAAACAATACGTGCTCTCCCGTGACACCCCACATGTGCTTGCGCTCACCTCTACTCGTGTGACCCAGTATTTAAACTGTGTCAAACACGCAGTGGGGCCAATCCTGGGCTCCCTCAGGATGAAATGATAAGAATACAATCCTCACAGGTGCAGTCAGTATCCACATGTATAGGAGAGAAGTAAAAACTCCATAGTGTAATAAAGCAGGGATATTTTATTAAATCAAAAGAAATTCTCCAGGAGGGTACTCACATTGAGTGGGTGCTTCAGTGCACCAAACTTAACAAGCGTATAAACAAGCTGCAATTCAGATGACGTGCGGTGTGGTGTGTAATGTCTCCTCCACTGCTGACAGCTCCGTCAGCAGGGGTAGGACGGAGCTGTCAGCAGTGGAGGAGACATTACACACCACACCGATATACATCAATATATATATACACAGATATATATATATATATATATATATACATAGTATCTCACAAAAGTGAGTACACCCCTAACATTTTTGTAAGTATTTTATTATATCTTTTCATGTGACAACACTGAAGAAATCACACTTTGCTGCAATGTAAAGTAGTGAGTGTATAGCTTGTGTAACAGTGTATATTTGCTGTCCCCTCAAAATAACTCAACACACATCCATTAATGTCTAAACCGCTGGCAACAAAAGTGAGTACACCCCTAAGTGAAAATGTCCAAATTGGGCCTAAAGTGTCAATATTTTGTGTGGCCACCATTATTTTCCAGCTCTTATCCTTAACCCTCTTGGGCATGAAGTTCACCAGAGCTTCACAGGTTGCCACTGGAGTCCTCTTCCACTCCTCCATGACAACATCACGGAGCTGGTGGATGTTAGAGACCTTGCGCTCCTCCACCTTCTATTTCAGGATGCCCCACAGATGCTCAATAGGGTTTAAGTCTGGAGACATGTTTGGCCAGTCCATCACCTTTACCCTTAGCTTCTTTAGCAAGGCAGCGGTCATCTTGGGGGTGTGTTTGGCGCCGTTATCATGTTGGAATACTGCCCTGCGGCCCAGTCTCCGAAGGGAGGGGATCATGCTCTGCCTCAGTTTGTCACAGTACATGTTGGCATTCATGGTTCCCTCAATGAACTCTAGCTCCCCAGTGCCAGCAGCACTCATGCAGCCCCAGACCATGACACTCCCACCACCATGCTTGACTGTAAGCAAGACACACTTGTCTTTGTACTCCTCACCTGGTTGCTGCCACACACGCTTGACACCATCTGAACCAAATAAGTTTATCTTGGTCTCATCAGCACACAAGACATGGTTCCAGTAATCCATGTCCTTAGTCTGTTTGTCTTCAGCAAACTGTTTGCAGGCTTTCTTGTGCATCATCTTTAGAAGAGGCTTCCTTCTGGGATAACAGCCATGCAGACCAATTTAATGCAGTGTGCGGTGTATGGTCTGAGCACTGACAGGCTGACCCCCAACCCCTTAAACCTCTGCAGCAATGCTGGCAGCATTCATACATCTATTTCCCAAAGACAACCTCTGGATATGACGCTGAGCATGTGCATTCCAACTTCTTTGGTCGACCATGACAAGGCCTCCTGGTAGACCGCTATATGGTCTTGCCCACCATGTTGCAGCTCAGTTTCAGGGTCTTGGGAATCTTCTTATAGCCTAGACTATCTTTATGTAGAGCAAGAATTCTTTTTTTCAAATTATCAGAGAGTTCTTTGCCATGAGGTGCCATGTTGACTTCCAGTGACCAGTATGAGAAAGTGAGAGCAAAAACATCAAATTTAACACACCTGCTTCCCATTTACACCTGAGACCTTGTAACACTAATGAGTCACATGACACTGGGGAGGGAAAATGGCTAGGGTGTACTCACTTTTCTAGCCAGCGGTTTAGGCATTAATGGCTGTGTGTTGAGTTATTTTGAGGGGACAGAAAATGTACACTGTTATACAAGCTGTACACTACTTTACATTGCAAAGTGTCATTTCTTCAGTGTTGTCACATGAAAAGATAGAATAAAATATTTACAAAAATGTGAGGGGTGTACTTATTTTTGTGAGATACTGTGTATATATATATCTATATATAGATATATATATATATATATATATATATATATATATATATATATATATATATATATATATATATATTTTTTTTTTTTTGGTATTTTTTTTTTTGGTATTTATTTGAATATTCAGGATCGTGGGCTTTTGCAAATCATCATCATTAGCTTTGCTAATTTGCTTTTCATCTAAAGTGCAAAATGTATGGATTTTTCTTTTGGATATCTTTACCTCAATGTTTGGGTTGATTGAAAATACAGGTCTTGGGGCTGGTTCACGCCAGAACGTAGTGCAGAAAAGTCACACTGTGTTCAAAGCACTGCCCTTGTGATCTGCATTTTATATGCCAATGTGATGTTAATGGCACCCTAAGCACAGTATGGTATGGCAGTAACATGCTAATTACTGAGGCGCGTGTGCACTACTTTTTCTGCATTCCAGTGTGATTTGCAGTATCAACAAATGAATGAGCTGTAAAATTGCATCAAATGGGAATGCAGCAAGGGTTCTTGCTCTTTAAAGGCAGTCCAGATTGTGCACTCAAGACTGACTGACCCTGCCCAATCAGGAAGTCACAACAGAAATGCAGAGAACAGCCTTCCATTGCATCATGGTACTTGTAGGAGAGAAGAAGTGAACATGCCCATTGTTACTGCAGGTGGGAACAATCATAAGACCGCCCACTTTCAGGTACTCCATATTTACTCACTCAAACAAACCTTTACAACTAAACTAAAACAGCTGTGAAAAATTAAAAGAAGATGCATGTTTTATAAGGGGGAAAAGAGAATTAGACTGATTACTTTGCCTAATAGAATCCAAAAAAATTGATTTCAAACTGGAGTTACACTTTAAAATACATTTTTTCCTTTAGAAATGTCATTTTGCTGCAGCACTGTTCTAGACATCGCACAGATGCTCCACTTTACAGGCAGATTAAGGGAACCCCCTAGGCACGATATTTAAAGGATTCTTTCATTTTTATAGTTTCACATTGAGCATTATTAAAATCACTGCTCCTGAAAAAACAGTTGATTTAAAAACTTTTTTTTTCATTGATATATGTCTCCTAGGGCAGTACCCGGGTCTCCAAACACTTTTTATGGCAATAACTTGCATATAAGCCTTTAAAATGATTACTTTTGATTTTTCATGTTCGTGTCCCATAAACTTTATGTTCGTTAGAGCTTTTTGCCTGTTCGCGTGTTTTGGTGCGAACTGAACCGGGTGGTGGCCCATCCCTAATAGAAAAAAGTTTGCCTTTAAATAGGCTGCCTGCAATAGGAACTACAATTACTACAAATTAAGCAGATATGCAGCAATGTGATGAGAATAGGGCCTGGAGAGATAACCCGAGCATCAGTGGCCTCCCTACAATTGTAGAAGACACAATTGCTGCCTGCTTTCAGGAGCTCCTTCCAGATCTACTGCTGGATAGACTGGGATTGGACCCCCTCCACAGTGCCCTGACTCACAAGAGAGATGATCAGGCCCTCTAAAGGATGCCATTACAAAGATGCACTTCTTTCACACAAAAGACAAGGTACTTCCAGCTTTGAGAGAGAGAGGTGAACTCTCGTTCCAGCTTTTTGTGGGCTTTGCTTCCACCACTATAAACAGAGAACCTCCTTCCCCATCTACAGATTTTACAAAAATAAAACCTTGCCTACAGATAGGACTTCAGCTTAAAGGGGTTGTAAACAGTGCTGGGACAAGGCCATTTGGTGCCCATGGCGAAGAAAGAATCAATGTTGTTTCAAAACAAGAATATACTTAAAACAATACAAATTCAATTATCACCCCACACACAGTGTTTCGCCCTTTACATGACCCCCCCCCCCCCCCACACACACACACAGTATTGTTACTCCTATGCCTGCTAACAACCCGCCCAGGGCTGTCTTTAACCACTTGCTAACCAGCGCATGACGATATACGTCACAATGGCAAGGCTGGGCAGATTTTTTTTTTTAAAGTTTTTATTAAACAGTTTACATTTTGAACATATTTCTGCAAGTTACAAGGCAATACTGGAGAAATACATAAAACAAAGAAATGTGGCTTAGACACATATAGGCACAGCAGATCAAATACTTATTCAGATAGCCACCTCTGTATTCCCCCCTTCCACAGCCACCTCTTTACCCCCCCCCCTTCTATAGCCACCTCTGTATACCCCCCTTCCATAGCCACCTCTGAATACCCCCCTTCTATAGCCACCTCTGTATACCCCCCTTCTATAGCCACCTCTGTATACCCCCCTTCTATAGCCACCTCTGTATACCCCCCTTCTATAGCCACCTGTGTATACCCCCCCTTCTATAGTCACCTCTGCATACCCCCCTTCTAAAGCCACCTCTGTATACCCCACCTTCTAAAGCCACCTCTGTATACCCCACCTTCTAAAGCCACCTCTGTATACCCCCCTTCTATAGCCACCTCTGTATACCCTCCTTCTATAGCCACCTCTGTATACCCCCCTTCTATAGCCACCTCTGTATACCCCCTTCTATAGCCACCGCTGTATACCAACCTTCTATAGCCACCTCTGTATACCCCCCTTCTATAGCTACCTCTGTATACCCCCTTCTATAGCCACCTCTGTATACCATCCTTCTATAGCCAACTGTGTATACCCCCCCTTCTATAGCCACCTCTGTATACCCCCCCTTCTATAGCCACCTCTGTACCCCCCCTTCTATAGCCACCTCTGTATACCCCCCTTCTATAGCCACCTCTGTACCCCCCTTCTATAGCCACCTCTGTACCCCCCCTTCTATAGCCACCTCTGTACCCCCCCTTCTATAGCCACCTCTGTACCCCCCCTTCTATAGCCACCTCTGTACCCGCCTTCTATAGCCACTTCTGTACGCCCCTTCTATAGCCACTTCTATACGCCCCCTTCTATAGCCACCTCTGTACCCCCCTTCTATAGCCACCTCTGTACCCGCCTTCTATAGCCACTTCTGTACGCCCCTTCTATAGCCACTTCTATACGCCCCCTTCTATAGCCACCTCTGTACCCCCCTTCTATAGCCACCTCTGTACCCCCCTTCTATAGCCACCTCTGTACCCCCCCGTCCACAACCCCCTCTGTACCCAACCCCCCCCCCACGTCCATCCACAGCCACCATTGTAATCCTCCCTTTAAAGAGTTCTCGCCTCTTTTCACAAATTCCTCCTCCTCCTTCTCACAGTTCTCATCCTCACTCCGCGACACTGCACCTTTCTGGTATGTGTGTGCGCTCTTTTTCCAAAACACAGTCTCAGTGCAGTCTCAGATCTGTAGCATATAGCCAGAACACTTCACTCACTTGTTCTGTGCTGTGCTATAGAAGTCTGAGGGGGGGGGGTGACGGGACGGGGAAGCATGGACGACCGCTCTGCCTCACTCCCTGTTACAGGCCAGCCACTCCAATCCTGCAGCTCCTGACAGAGGTAGAAGCAGGACGAGTCGGCACTTACACACACAGCCCACGGCTGTTCTCCTCTTGTGGGTGTCTCGGGTCCTGATTGGATAGATTGATAGTATAGATTGATAGCCATTAGCTCCCACTGCTGTCAATCAAATCCAATGACATGGGAGCCAAGTCCTGCTGTCCGTATCAACGGATGCAGCAGCAGGACTCAGAAGCGCGCTCGTACGGTGTCCCTAGGGAAGCACTTCCTGGGGGGGGGCACTCGATGCGGGGAGGAGCCAGGAGCGACAGAGGAGGTAAGTATGACTTGTTTGTTATTTTATTTTTTTTAAACAAACCTTTAGTGTCCCTTTAGGGCCTCATGCACACTGAATCTTTTTGCAGCTGCTTCATCTAAAACAACCTTTCTGCATCACACCAACCCTACTTACCCAGTATTGTCCATCAAAGCCTTCCTCAAGCAATTCTAAAGCTTGCAACTTTTACAGACTACTTCAATGTGGAAGCTGACAGGAACCTCCAACGTGTCTAAATGTTGAATGTTTAATGTGCATGCTGGCAGGAACCTACAACACGGTTGAGAGACCCCAGAAGAGGAGGATTGGGGCCACTCTGTGCAAAACACTTGCACAGCGGAGGTAAGTATGACTTGTTTGTTAATGTCTTTTTTTTTTAAACGAACATTTAGGGGGTCATTTACTATAGCGCCAGGAAGTACTGGGCATTATTGCAAATAATAATGCCCATTTTAGCCAATTAAAATTTAAACATGCGAATGTGCGAATGAAAAAGAGCGCTATTAGCGGAGAACAAACGTTAGTAAATTTAAAATCAGCGCTAATTAGCAATTCCGCGTATATGCAAATGCCAATTTCTACTAAGTTATTATATAGCACTGCACTGTAACCATGATCCATGTATGTGAAAGAAATATTTTTATGTGAGATGTGCTCTACCTTGTGTGCATCTATTGATGTATATTGCAATTAGTATTCCTAATTTTTTTCCTTCTTTTGCTAACGAATGCAGTTATGAATGATTATTACATAGTAATTTCTGCTATTCTGTAAAGTTACATGTATTAAACATTTGGGTTACCTATTTGTTGTATGTTGTTTTTTTCATGTTTTTTATTTTTTAATTTAGGTGACTATAAAGTGGTAATTATTTATGTTCATAATACTACACTATTATGCAGGTCTCGTACCAGCTGTGTTTATTTTTTCAGTGCACAAGCGAATTAAATTAAACAAACAAAGAAACTGCCTGTTAGCTAGTGTGGGGTGTTTGGAATTTCACACCATAATACTATTGAGTACTTACATACCATTGCATGCATTTGAAGAGTTAATATAATAGAATCAGCCAAATTAAAG
Organism: Lithobates clamitans; assembly: GCA_037952925.1. Classification (NCBI taxonomy): domain Eukaryota; kingdom Metazoa; phylum Chordata; class Amphibia; order Anura; family Ranidae; genus Lithobates; species Lithobates clamitans. The sequence continues at coordinate 3,146,821 of JBBGZY010001072.1, forward strand.
TGCGTTGGCTAATTGGCATTCACCTATTTTCAGCATATGCTGCTTTGGCTAATTGTCATTTGCCTTTTTTACACCAATTCAGTCTTTTAGTATCTCTCTGTGGGATTTGAACCCATGAGTCCTTCAAAGCCTGAGTTTTTCAAGGTAGAAGTGCTGACCACTAGCCTATTGGGCGTAGCACAATCATACTTAGAAAATACATTTACTAGTGTTTGTTTCTTCTCCTGCCGCTGGCGCTTCTGCTGTGTTCTTCTGCACAACCGGTTACCCACTAATAAAAAAAAGGCCTCTCTTCTTCTGTGATGGTCTTCTGTTGCCATCTGATAACGTCACCAGGAGAGTCCGCTCCATGTCTATGTTAGAGATGCCACACAGCGGGTGACAACACTGCAGAGGAAGACCACCACAGAAGAAGAGCTGCTTTTTTTTTTATTAGTGGGTAACCGGCGATGCAGAAGAACACAGCAGATGGAGAAGACGGCGGCGGCAGAAGAGATGGCTCTGGGTAAAAACAGCTCAGGGAGAAGATGGAGGAGGGAGAGATAGGGTCTGGAGAAGACGGCTGAGGGAAGAAGACGGCTTGGAGCTATTTTACAATAAAAGACTTGTCAAAAACCGGCTATTGATTTTTTTTACATTTCACTGCTTTTTTTTGGTGAACGGGTAAGGGTACGATGTACCCAATACCTATTCACATAGGGGGGGCAGGATCTGGGAGCCCCCCTGCCCGCAGATCGACAACCACCGACCAGGGTTGTCGGGAAGAGGCCCTTGTCCCCATCAACATGGGGACAAGGTGCTTTGGGGCATGTGGCCTGGTATGGTTCAGAAGGGGAGGGTGCTCGCTCATCCCCCCCTATCCTGACCTCCAGGCTGCATGCTCGAATAAGGGTCTGGTATGGATTTTTGGGGGGGGGCACGTCAATTTTATTTTACATTTTAGTGTGGGGTTCCCCTTAAAGTCCATACAGGCCCGAATGTTTTTAACCTTGATTGTTGGAATTCCAAACCATAATATAATTGAATAAGTACATACCATTGCATGCATTTGGGGAGTTAAAATATGGAATAAGCCAAACTGATGTGCATTGGCTAATTATGCTGCTGAGCATGCTTTCAGGAGGTGATGCTGTCAGTGGGATTTGAACTCATGGCTTGAACCTCTGAGGACAGCAGGGCATACTGCTATGCTACAGAGCTGAGCACATACCTACAGAGAAAATACATTTACTAATGTTTGATTCTACACAATAATGTTTTGCATTTCAGGCATTATATAATAGTAACAACCATGCTCATGCTGATGTGGCCTTGCCTAATAGCCTCTTTTCAGCATATGCTGCTGAGTCTAATGCAAGCTTTCAGTAGGTGATACCATCTGTGTGATTTTCAGCTATTTGAGCACAATTATATTGAGAACATACGTTTACTAGTGTTTGATGGTGGGACTTCTTTATATTCTAGGTATAATAGTACTCAGCACAGTTACTTAGGCCCCTTTCACACTTGTGCAACCTGAAAGTTGCACAATTTTGATGCGACTTTAAGCAATACCTGTGTAATCTTAAGGGCTATGGATGCAGGAGTCGCAGGGAAAGGCGTGAAATTTTGCCACGATTCCAGGGAATGCCAAACCAAAGTAGTGCAGGGACCAATTTGCCCCACTTTCAGGATGTACAAGTGACAATAGGGCCAAATTTAAAGGTGTTATCCTTGAATCTCATTTACACTGCTGCGATCTGAAAGTCACACTATTTTGCTGCCACTTTGCCGCTGCAACTTGGCCCCAACTTCTTGGAATGCCTGTGTAATATTGCGCCCTATGTACCTCAAGTCACATGAAAGTCACACTACTTGGTAGCACAGATATGAATGGTTATCATTGAGAATCATGGGGTACAACTTGTCATGCATCTCGGAGGTCCAAATTTGCTGGAAAAGTCGCCCAACTGTGAAACAAGTCATATATATTTTAATAGAAAGGAGTTCTCATTTATACTTGCATAGTCCTTACTGATTTACATCAGCAGAACAAATGCAGGAAGTGATGTGTGGTGATGTCAAACAAATCAATGAACCCCACCCATACCAAATCTGACTACCACATCCACATTGAGTAAGTACATATCCTACACTTACCCAGCAAATCAACAGCACCTCCTCTTTGCTAAAGAGGGACCTCGCCATGTCCACCTAGATGGAGATCCTGACCAGCATAGGAACTTCTGGGTGATTAGAATGACTCATTTCCGGGTCAGAAGGTGAAACCACGCTCTTTTGATCGCAGCTGCGAATATATGATCGCAACCACGATTAGTATTTTTTTATTTTCGTTTATTTGCAGATATGCACATCTGTATTTCTACATATGATATTTGAAGGTAAACTTAACCGCTTGCCGCCCGCCGGCTGTCAAATGATGACCAGGCGGTGTAGCTCTCGTTCTGGGCGGGCGTCATATGACGTCCGCCCATTTAAACAGGGAATGCGCGTGATCGTGTGCGCGCATTCCTGTACCTTCGGTGGCAGCGTGTCACAGAGACACCGCTCGCCACCGAGGGGGGTGAACAGCCATTGGGCATGGCTGTTTACCACGTGATCGAACGTGACTTCATCACGGCCGATCACAGGTGGTACCCCCCACTTTGCACAGTGCATGCGCGCGATCGTGAGCACACTGCGCATACACGTCGGTGGCGGCATGTTCTCTGGAATACTGCTCGTCACCGATGCTGGTAAACAGCCATTGGCCGGCGGCTGTTTACCTCGTGATCGGCTCTGATCCTTTTACAGTCCCTGGCTGCAATGAGCTTCAAATGTAAAGTCCAAAATTAACTTTCTTACATTAGAGACTATTTCAACAGTAGACAAATAACATGCCAGCATGTCTTGCTGTTGTCTGCATCTCTGTGGTGTGAACCAGCCCTAAGTCCATAGCCATGCTCAGTGTCACAAGCAATATACAATACATTGGCCTAAGTGGGACGCCTGCCTTTACACGCACATGAACTGTAATGGCATCCCAGTCTTAGTCCGTAGGGTTCAATATTGAGTTGGCCCACACTTTACAGCTATAACAGCTTCAACTCTTCTGGGAAGGCTGTCCACAAGGTTTAGGAGTGTGTCTATGGTAATGTTTGACCATTCTTCCAAGTGCATTTGTGAGGTCAGGCACAGATGTTGGACGAGAAGGCCTCGCTTACAGTCTCCACTCTGATTCATCCCCAAGGTGTTCTGTTGTGTTGAGGTCAGGACTCTGTCCAGGCCAGTCAAGTTCCTCCACCCAAAACTCACTCATCCATGTCTTTATGTACCTTGCTTTGTGCACTGGTCCAAATCATTTGGTGGAGGGAGGATTATAGTGTGGGGTTGTTTTTCAAGGGTTGGGCTTGGCCCCTTAGTTCCAGTGAAGGGAACTCTTAAGGCACCATCATACCAAGACATTTTGGACAATTTCATGCACCCAAATTTGTGGGAACAGTTTGGGGATGGCCCCTTCCTGTTCCAACATGACTGTGCACTAGTGCACAAAGCAAGGTCCATAAAGACATGTATGAGTGAGTTTGGGGTGGAGGAACTTGACTGGCCTGCACAGAGTCCTGTCCTTAACCCGATAGAACACCCTTTGGCTGAATTAGAGTAGAGACTGCGAGCCAGGCCTTCTCATCCAACATCAGTGCCTGGCCTCACAAATGCACCTCTGGAAGAATGGTCAAACGTTGCCATAGACTCCCAAAACCTTGTGGACAGGCTTCCCAGAAGCTGTTCTAGCTGCAAAGGGTGGGCCAAATCAAACTTTAACCCTACGGACTAGACTGGGCTGCCATTAAAGGTCATGTGTGTGTAAAGGCAGGTGTCCCAATACTTTTGGCTAGATAGTGTATATGTCAAGATGCACAATGGTGGTGGAACCCTCCTACACATAAATACTACATTTAGACATAGTTTTAGGACCTGGGAGATGAGACAACTTCTCCACATGAAGCGACATGTTTGGGATTCAAACCCAGATGCTCAGGTATGCTAAGCAGAAGTTGTAACCTCTAAGCCACAGAGCTGCCACATGTGAGGACATCCTACACATAAATACTGCATTTCTTTGGACATATAGGTGATGGAATTACATTACACAAGAGTTATTCTTCTTGATTTATTCTGTGATATTTGGTGGTTCTTTGTGGGTGAGTGTATAGTGATATTAGTAGTGAATAGTGATATTATCCTCAAATTTTTGGGAATTACATTTTTTTTGTAAACTTTGTTTATTGAGTTTAGTCATGGCTTTACAGTTACGGGTATCACACATGTGCAACATTTTATCATTTCTTTAGGAGCAATAGAAAAGAGAGCATGGAGGAATAAAGACATTACACCATTAGGGAAGTCATTCTCTTGTATAGGGTATATGGCCCTATTGCTCCCATCTTTCAACTGTGGCATGTGCAGGACCTCGGCCGTTAGCTAAACAGCAATTATCTGGGCATGCACACCAAAAGAGGGGTGTCACTAAGGCCTCCTACTAACCTCTTCTGGTGCTCCGCCCAAGCCCTGACCACATCCAGGCCCCCTGCTGGGATGCCCGACATTATCACGTTCGCTTCTGTGTGGGCGACTTTGGTACTGGCCGAAATCCTGTTGCCAAACCCAATTCTCTCGGTATGATTAGGGCGCCTATTTTCCTTTTAACTGGATAACCCTTTACATTGCCCAAATATGGCAAACATAGAGGAGAAGAGAATGTAAGAAAACAGAAGGAAAATGGGGGGGGAGAGGAGTAGGGAAGGTGGGGTGGGGGGAGGTAGGGGAAAGGATCTCACCTTGAGCTTATAGAGGTGTTCCGCACCGGACTGTTTTCCGCCAGGTCAATGTCCCATTCTGCAATAAGTGAACATGTAATGCTTGCGGCCCATGCTCTGGTTTAAAAGGGGGGGGTTTAGGTTTAGCTATTGGCGAGGGCAATATGTTGACCCAAAGTTGGGTCTGCTAGCTTCAGCAGTGACACGTCTAAGCTTGATGATACCTGATTATGATCAGAAAAATGATCTGTCCATAATGACCATGTGGCTGTGTGTTTCTCCCTGGTGCCTTTACAAGTTATAATACATTCCTCTGCTTCTCTAATCTCATTTACCCTGCGTATCCACTCCTCTCTGCTTTGTACCTGTGCCTTCTTCCAATAAGTTGGAAGAAGCCTCTTTGCCGCGTTTAGCAGGTGGGGTAATGCGTTTTTTTTGTAACGGCTGATCGGCATGGGAGGAATATGCAAGAGAAAATAGATCGGTGAGAGGGGGACATCTATCTCCAGCACTTCCTTGATTTGGTTCTTAATATCTTGCCAGAAAGGTGCAATCAGTGGCATTCCCACCACAAGTGTAACAGAGTTCCTCAACCTCCACATCTCCGCCAGCACAACTCAAAGCCAGTAGGGTACATCCATGCCAAATTGTCCGGGACCCTGTACCAGCGTGACAGCAATTTATAATTGGTCTCCTGCATTTTAGAATCTGCGGAGCTGGAGTGGGTGAGCTGATAAAGATATGTCAATTGAGGCCCGGTAAAGACCTGCCCTAGGTCTCTCTCCCAGGCGCGAATGAAGATGGGTTTGGAGGCCGAGGCCGAGGTTCCCAGTAGTAAATAAAGTTCTGAAACCATTCGGGGGATTGGCTCCTCTGCTATGAATAATTCCTCAAAAGGAGTGAGTGATGTGATGTCTCTTATGGAACTGCTGTGTGTCTCGAAAAAATTGTGTTACTGTCTATACTTCCAGAAATTCATCTGGGGTCTCCCGGGTCTGACTGTCAGGGATTCATAGGGAATCATTTTGCCATCCTTCAGCAATTTTCCACAACTAGCAATCCTGTCGTCTACCCAGGCTCCAAAGAAGCCTGCGTGTTCCCCAAAGAAACCCTCCCGGAGGTGCCAGCGGGGATAGAGGGGGGCCAAATCCAGTACTCGGTTGAGATGGTCCCACGTTCTGAGCGTAGCTTTTGTCAGAGGGGATATGTCTGCTGACAACCCTCTGTATTCCCGCGTGAGCCACGGGGCGTATGATAAGTTCCTCCCTGCCATGCACTTCTCCATGGAGACCCAGAGCTTAGACTGGTCGTGGAAGGGCCAGAATCCTCTGGAGGGCAATAGCCTGGTAGTATCTGAGTAGGTCTGGAACGCCCAGACCCCCAGAGCGCTTCGGGCGCTTCAGGACTCTCAGGGCTACATGCGATTTACCTGAGTTCCATATAAAATTGATTGAAGCATTTGCATGTAAAACAGTATCCTAGGGAGGAAATTCATATTTATTATGTTGACCCTTCCTAACAATGCAAAGGCAGTTTTCGTCCAGTGTTGTAGGTCTTGTCTGACGGCAGTTATCAGTCTGGGGAAGTTTGTTGTGTACAACATGTCATGTCGTTCTGTTAGTTGTATGCCTAGGTAGCGTAGGGAGGTCTTGGCCTATGTGAAGTCAAATGTACTTTTAGGCTATCTGTCAAGGCTGGGGGTAACTGTATGGGCAGGATTTTGGATTTTGTGTAGTTAATTTTGAAATTTGAGAGTGTCCCAAAATGTTGAAGTTCCTCCATCAGGACTGGCAATGAGATCAGGGGGTTTGTTAAGTGAAATAGTACGTCATCGACGTAGGCTGAAAGTTTTCGTTCTATGTTGCCCACTTTCAGGCCTTTGATATCTGTGTTTGCCCTCACCCTTCTCAGTAGGGGCTCAAGGTCCAGAGGGAACAGAAGGGGTGAGAGGGGTCACCCCTGTCTCGTGCCATTCCTGATTGTGAATTTGAGTGGGAAGATGCCATTAACTTTGACCTGCGCGCTAGGCCCTGTATAAAGGGCTAGTATCCAAGCCAGCATATTGGGGCCTATCAGTAGTGTGCTCAGGACCTCCCACAGGTAGGACCAGTCAATATGGTCAAAAGCCTTTTTGGCATCAGTGGATAAGATCAAGTATGGGAGAGGTTCATCTCTATTCTTAGCCCAGTGTATAAGCTGGATCGCCCGTATGGAGTTGTCTCTAGCCTCACGTCCTGTGATGAAACGAGTTTGGTTGGGGTGTACTACATGGGGGATAAAGTGTTTCAGTCTATTTTCTAAGATCTTGGCCAGTATTTTCACGTCTGTGTTCAGTAGGGATATGGGATGATAACTCTGTGGGGCAGTGGGGTCCTTACCTTCTTTTGGTATAACTTATACAGTATGTGTGCTAATAGGGCCTCTGGGGGGACGTTGCCGCCTTTTGCCAAAGAGTTGAAGTATCTGCACAAAGGGCTCAAGAGTGTTGGGGTAAATTTTTTATAATACGCTTTAGTGAACCCATCTGGGCCTGGGCTTTTCCCGCTGGGCAGTGATTTGATGGTGGATTCTATTTCTGCGGTGGTGATTGGGGATTCTAAGTCTGTTTGTTGGTCTGTAGTCAGGGTCGGCAGAGCATTTTCGGACAGGTATTCGGGGATTTTCATCAATCTGTCTGCTTTAGCGTCCGGGGTCATATTGGCATCTAAATTGTAAAAGTCAGCGTAGTAATCATGGAACCTTGAAGCTATCTTGGAGGACTGAAACATCATTTCCCCGGAAGGGGAACTGAGTTTATGTATTTGTCAGGGCTCGTTTCGCTCTTAGGGCTCTCGCTAACATACGGCCGCATTTGCTGCCATGCTCATAGTACCTCTGGGACAGGTATCTCAGCTGCCGTCATACCTGTCGTTCCAGCAGGCGCGTGAACAGCTCCCTAAGTTCAGTCAGTTCCCTTAAAACTTTGGGGTCTCCCCCTGCTTTGTGCTTAAGTTCCGCTTGTTGAAGTGCAGAGAAAACTCGTAGTCTGCCTGTTGTTCCCTTTTTAATCTGGTACCTTGGGCAATAAGCTCCCCTCGTATCACAGCTTTGTGGCATTCCCAAATCATGCCTTCACTAAGGCCCTCTGTGTTTTCACGGAAATAGTTTTTCAATGCTTCCGATATCTTTGATTCTACTACGGGGTCGTCCAGCAAGTTTTCGTTAAGTTGCCAAGTCCTGGCCCTATGGATGCCTGAGGGCAGGGCGAGGGTTACAATTACCGGAGCATGGTCGGATATGGTAATACTTTCCATGGACTAACCCTGCAGGAGTTCCAAAGTGGGGCGGTCTACATATAGCAGGTCTATCTGGGTGTACACCTTGTGCACTGTGGAAAAGTAGCTGTAGTCCCTGTCTGTGGGGTGGAGAACTCTCCAGCTATCAACTAAACCTGCATCTGAAGGGATTTGCGGAAGTCTTTAAGGAAGGTATGTGAATGCGTAAGTCGTCTGTGCAATGTATCTAGTGAGGGGTCGGGGCTCACATTAAAGTCGCCACCTAGTATCAGAGCGCCCACCCGGAACTCCACCAGGTCTGCATCAATGAAGGTCAGCTAATTTGAGTTAGGGGTGTAGATAGTGGCAAAAGTGTATTTTGTACCCGCTATGGTCCCTTTTAGAAAAACATATCGTCCCTGAGGGTCGACCATGTTACTCGTGTGTGTTGAAAAGGGCAGTTTGTGTGGATGGCTATCTCAGTGCCTCTGGATTTACTAACTGGGGAGATACCGATGTACCATTGGTTATAGAGGTGTGTGGGCAGTTTAGGCTTTGATTGGTGTGTGAAGTGTGTCTCCTGTAGGAAGACAACCTGTGCTTTCATTTTCTTCAGCTCCCCCCATAATTTGCTATATTTACAGGGGGAGCAGAGACCACGAACATTGTACGTGATTACCTTGATATCAGCCATGGAGGTGTGGTGTTGTCGACTAGTATCGATCCCTGTGGCTTGGTCTGGTGCGGGTAGTGAAGATCCAGGTGAGTCCTGTTAGAGCGTGGTATGTGGAGAAGGGGAGACAAAGAGATAGGAGGAGGGTAGGAAAGAAGAAGAGAGCGGAGGGGGGGGGGACAAATGTTATTAACAGTGATAACAATAATAGAAAAAACAAGCATGGCGTACCAAATAACGGTTCAAATTAACTGCAGTCTGAGCCTGGGGAGTTCCCCTAATGTAGGGGGCTGACCAAGTTCAGGCCTGTCATCCCAAATGGGATCTAAACCCATATATGGGTGGCCTACAGGGGGTTCGTGGGCCGGCATGAAGGAAGGTAGGAGGGATGGCCTGCTCCGCTTCCACCACATAATGTCAGTTCTGGGACAACGGATGTCCTGGAAGTGGTGCAAAGATAAAAAATGAAAAGGGGGGGAATTGCCAGAGAATAAATGAGTCCCTCGGGGTTGGGGCTTCGTATAAAGGTCTCAGTGATAGGGCCAAAAATGGGGGGTAAGTGAACTACTAGTGTAAGTTCATTGCAGCCTATCAGGGCCATCTAAGCTCACTGCTTTTTCCATGTCAGGTCTCGGGTGTCAGGTCCCTGGGTGCATGCCCGGCCATCTGTTCCTTTGTGGGTTGACATTAGAGACCCATCTCAGTTCGAAGAAAAAATAAATTGAGTTCAGGTTCTGGGTTGGGTCCTCAGTCTTTCAAAACGGAGGGACTGGGTGAAGCGTCCATATCTTGATGGTGGCGACTACGTCTGCGGCGTTGCAACACAGGTATCCAGGGTTGGGGAAGTCGGATGGTTGAGAAGCCCGCTACCTCTGAGTCTCTGCACCAGTCTGGGAAGTCCACTGTGCCCAGTCCAAGAGTTGAAAGGAAGTGAGGGAGGTCATCTCTGGTGCGTAGAGTGGCCGAGCGGGCATCTTTGGTCGCCTGCAAGCAGAATGGGAAACCCCAGCGATAAGGTAGGAGGGCCGCCAAAACAGGCTTTAGGGCTTGGCGCTGGATGATTGTGCGCCTGGAAATGTCCTGATAGAAAAAGAGGTGGGCACCATCGAAATCAAAAAAGGGCCCGTTTTGCATGATACACTCTTTAGGGGGGGATTTGTGCAATTTGCATATAATATCTCTCGGGTTGTCTGCATCCTGAGAAGGTGGTCTCAGGGCTCGATGGGCTTGATCGATCTCAATGGTCGTTGTGTCAGGGAGTTCCTGGATTTCCTTGACTATCCCCTGTAATGAGGATATAATATTTCTGGGTGCAGTGGCTTCAGGCAGGCCATGGATGCGAATATTTGCCCTTCTACTACAGTTTTCAAAATCATCAAGTTGGGACAGTAATGACTCCAGCTTCTGATCTTGGGCAGGGCTGCTATAGTGAGGAGGGTTTCATCCATTCTTTGTTCCATTGTCTCTACCCTTGCACCTAGCTGTGTGGTATCCTCCTTAAGCTGGGCAATGTCCTCTTTAAAAGCTTCAAAAGCTTTTTTCACCCTGGTTGTGAACCTCTCTAGGTCTTCCCTGGTAGGTAGAGACCATATGTGGCGCTTTATATCCCCATCTTCCATGAGGTCTGCTATGTCTGAGCCGTCAGCTCGGGAGGCAGTGGACCCAGGAGAGGCCAGGGGGACAGAGTCACTCACCAATCTGGGCGATGGCTGCGGTGAAGTTGTCAGCGGTGCACGCTGTGTCAGCAGCGCCGCATGCTGCTTAGAGGTTTTGCTGGTGGGTGCCATCTTGGATTTTTCCAGGGCCTTGCCGCGGGTCCCAGGGAAATACGTTTCCAGCTGCCCCTGACAGGATTTATCTGCCCCTGTGTCTTGCAACATGTTCCACCACCTCTGAGACATGTCCTGAGCCGTTTTTAGCCTCAGGAGTGCCGGTGTGCTGCTGCTGTAGCTTTGGTGCGAGCGGAGCTGGGACCAGACACGTCCTCACTGCTCCATGTCCAGGACACGCCCCCCGGGAATTACATTTTGATTTCTGATGTTGGTACACATATCACATTTTAAGGGCTCAAATTATGATTATTTGGAAATAATAAAAAGCACAAAAAATTGTGACTCATTTTAAATTTGCATCAGCAATAGTGCTTGTGGATTGTAAAGACACCTGTGTGAGTTTGGTTAAAGATTGTTGAGAGATGAAGCGTAACAAGTGAAAGTGACAGAGAAAAATATAATTTGCCAAAACATCAAAACATTCCACATTCTAGCATTCTTAAAAACAAAATAGATGAGAAAAAAAAAACAAAATAGAAGCATCAACATTGTTGCAAGGAACATTTATTTCAGAGAAAGATACATTTCATTTCAACATTAGTATTTATTTATTGTACCATTAGAATCAATAGCTGAAACTTGCATTGGACTATAATAGTGTCGATTTTCATTCTCAAAAATGCATTTTAGCCAAGCACTAATTTCCGTATTTACTATAGCGCCTGGTAAAAAAAACACTTGAGCTAAAATGAGAGCTATTTACAGGTCTAAGCATGCTCCGTTGTGTTGGCACCTAGTTGTACAAAAACGGGGAATTTATCTCTTCTCGGACTTTCAACCGCTTCAGCCCCGGAAGATTTTACCCCCTTCCTGACCAGAGCGTTTTTTGCGATTCGGCACTGCGTCACTTTAACTGACAATTACGCGGTCGTGCGACGTGGCTCCCAAACAAAATTGACGTCCTTTTTTTCCCACAAAAAACAAAATAAGAGCAGCAATTTTGAAAAAAACGCATTATTTTTTACATTTTGCTATAATAAATATCCCCCAAAAATATATAAAAAAAACATTTTTTTCCCTCAGTTTAGGCCGATCGTATTCTTCGACATATTTTTGGTAAAAAAAAAATCGCAATAAGCGTTTATTGATTGGTTTGCGCAAAAGTTATAGCGTTTACTAAATAGGGGATAGTTTTATGGCATTTTTATTAATAATTTTTTTCTTTCTAGTAATGGCAGCGATCAGCAATTTTTATTGTGACTGCGACCATATGGTGGACATGTCGGACATTTTTGACACATTTTTGGGACCATTGTCATTTATACAGCGATCAGTGCGATTAAAAATGCACTGATTATACTGTGTAAATGACACTGGCAGTGAAGGGGTTAACCACTAGGGGGCGGGGAGGGGTTAAGTGTGTCCTAGGGGAGTGATTACTAACTGTAGGGGGATGGGCTAGCAGTGTCATTACTCTGATCACTGCTCCCGATGACAGGGAGCTGTGATCAGTGACACTTGTCACTAGGCAGAACGGGTAGATGCTGTTTACGGAGCTCCCGGACGGCGTGCAATGGCACGGCGGGGAATTCAAATGGACGTACAGGTACGCCCATTTGCCCAGCCGTGCCATTCTGCCGACGTACATCGGCATGCGCCGGTTGGGACCTGGTTAAAGATATTTCAGTGTAGAAATCACCTTTTCACACAGTTTAAAAGCAGATTATTTTTAAATAATATACCACATATTTTAGTACCATTTAGGTAATTATATCATGCTCTAAACATTATTTCCATGTGCAATTCTCCAGGTTTTAGCAGAGTAAGGATTTGGGCACTATTTAGTTTCAGGGAACTATAGTAAATCCGATTTTGGGAGTATTTTCTCACCAGCGCTATAGTGAATACCGTTTTAGTGCTAATTTGCGGCAATTAGGGTGAATTAACGCTAATTCGTGGCAATCAGCATGAATTAGCACCACGGCGCTATAGTACATGACCCCCTTAGTGTCCCTTTAGGGCCTCATGCACACTGGATGTTTTTGCAGCTGCTTTATCTAAAACAACCTTTCTGCATCACAACCGACCCTACTTACCAAGTTCTGACCATCAAAGCCTTCCTCAAGCAATTCCAAAGCTTGCAACTTTTACAGACTCCTTTAATGTGCATGCTGGCAGGAACCTCCAACATGTCTAAAAAAAAGATGGATAAAGATGGTCACCTCTGCTTTCAATGCTGTTTATCTTGAGTAAACAGATAGAGCAGTGAATGAGTAGAAGACCACAGAAGACTGAGATCTTACTTCGCTTGCTCTGTCCTGAACATTTTGGGTCTAAAATGCAGAAATTAAGATATATATATACTGTATATTATTTGTCTTAAATATATTTGCTCTAGAACTCTGTATGTAAATAGACTATTGTGTATGACTGATGCACACTGTGGGAAAGTGTGGTGGAGGGTAATAAAACCTTGAATTTTAACGTGAAAGCAACAGCAGATACTAAGGGAATAAAATGTACACGTTTTACAAAAAAAATAGAAAATATTCTTCTAAAAAGAGACAGTAGGTATCTTTTCTGGCCTGAAACAACACAGTAAATCAATAGAAATATATATTGTTAATTTCCTTTGTTGGCATCTGCAGTGGCTGTGTCATTGAAACAGGTATAAATTTGTGCAATTGAAAGTGAGGTTTGCTGAGCAAAACCAAGGTTTACGATTTATCTCTACAACTGCAATTTAGCTGTTTAACTGTACAGTTTAAAGCAAGGACATAGTTCAAAACAAGGGCATAGCAAATAAAAATTACTCAAGCATTTTGTGTTATTTGAGTAATTTTGAAAGTTGTATCAAATATTCGTTTTGTAGTTAGAGTAAATTAGCACTGGACTTCAAGCTTGGTGGAGACTCCAAATAAATGAAATGATTAAGCCGTGTACACACGAGCTGAATGTCCGACAGAAAAAGTCCGACAGAAGTTTTTCATGGTATATTCCGATCATGTGTGTGCCTCATCGGACTTTTTTTTTTTTTAATTCTGACGGACTTAGAAATAGAACATGTTCTAAATTTTTCCGACGGAACCAATTCCTATCAGGAAAATTGCTTATCTGTATTCTGTTCCGACGGACCAGAAACTACGCATGCTCTGAAGCAAGTACGAGACGGAAGCTATTGGCTACTGGCTATTGAACTTCCTTTTTCTAGTCCCGTCGTACGTGCTGTACGTCACCTCGTTCGGGACGGTCGGACTTTGGTCGGACTTTGGTTTGACCGTGTGGAGGCAAGACCGCTTAAATAGAATTCCGTCGGAGTTCCGTCGGAGAAACCTTCGGCGTTTATTCTGATGGCAAAACCGGTCGTGTGTACGTGGCATACTGTCATGTGACAGCTCTCTGTTGCTCAGTGGAATTGCAACAAGCATTACAAATTAAAGTTACTCTGTGATTTGTGTTATTTGAGTAGTTTTGAAAGTTTTGTTTCAAACTATAGTTTTGTAGTTAGAGTAAATAAGTAAACCAAAGCACTGGACTTCAAGCTTGGTGGAGATTTAAAATAGAACAAATGATTGTTGTCATGAGGTAGCTCTATATTGGCCTGTGGAGCCCAACAGGGTCCCTTGTAAAGACAGCTTGTACGGAGTGAAAAGATAGCAGCGATAAGTGCAGGGATCAGTACAGGTATAATGTTTATTTCTCACGATAAAAGGATATATTAAGGAATGACAGATGACACATTTCGGGGGGTTTTGGACAGACCCAGTTTCATCAAGGCTACAGTATAGCAGAAACAGGTTTTATTCAGTAGTTATCTTAGTTTCACAAATATATCTGTCTATGCATTCTATAAAAAATATTAAAATACCTTAAGGACATCAATAAGATTTAATTGGCTAAATTCATTAAAACACAGGTATACAATTGTAAGGTAATTCTTACGAATTTTATTAGGTAACTATTATTAGTGGTGTAGTAAGTGCTATACGTGTTTGAAAAGAAAATGCAGGAAGGAATGGAGTTTTGGTCTCACTTACCTGAATTCTCAATTGGCTGAAGGTTCTGTATTGTTGACATGCTGTATTTAACAAGGAGAGTGCAGCTGCTCTTGGCAAAAGAATGGTTATAAGGTTGGTGATTTTAAAGTACTATGGTAGAGTTGCAGCTATAATATTTTTCAAGGGTATCGGGCTCAAATTTTTTTAATGAATATATGGTTAGCAAAAACAGGAAAGCGGTAATAAAAGTTACCACAACCAAAAAAAAAGAATGTAGCATTAAATTAATTAGACATATGCTAGAAAGTTTTGCCGCTTTTGTATCAGTGTATATATTTTTAACGGTGGATTGGTGGCCCTTAATTTACCCAGTGCCATTTATGAACGGCAATAGATAAATAATCACCAGGCAGCCGATCCGCCCTGGTGATCGTTGTGCACTGAGCTGTCTTTAGACAGCTGGCTACACAGAGACACTGTACCCAAATGATCCAAGGGGTTGGATATCATGTGATTGCTGTGATCGGTCTTTAAAGCTATCACATGGTACTATTTACAGTCCCTTCCCCTTATGACAGGGTAAAGAGACAGATCCGTACTTATGAATGGACACAGAATGAATGGTTCAGCGGTTGCAGCTACTGATCCATTCATTCTGTTGCAGTGTCACAAGATCTTTTTTATTTTATTCCTTTTTTGCTGCTTACCTCTCTCCTACACATACTATCTCCAATATTGTCCTTAGTGACTTGTAAATGATCCCCCGCCTCCATTATCCTGCACATCTAAACAGTAACCCTTTCACCCCATCCCGACACTGTATGTGACCAGTATATTAACCCTTTTAGTTCCTTCCTGTGTTTGAGCTGCACAATATAGTATCTAGTGCACCATTTTCAAGCTCCGTGTTTAACACCCTCAGTACCAGCATGTTTTTTTATTTCCAAAAAAATGTGACAAATAATTAGACCATCTTAGGGTTTCTGCATTGCAAAAAAGGGTAGTTTCGGGTGTTTTCTCTTCTTTTAACAGAAAGTAAGAGAAGCAGTTTTTTTTCCAAGATTTATGGTCTTTTTTTATATTATAATAAAAACTAAAAACCCAGTAGGTGTGTATTAAATACCACCAAAAGAAAGTTCCATCTGTCTCAAAAAAATGATATAAAACTAATTTGGGTACAGCGATGCATGACGGAGTATATATCATTTAAACTATCATAGTGCTGAAAATTGAAAATGGCCTGGTAATGAAGGGGTATTACAGGTTGGTACTAAAATGTTTAAGAAATCTTCCAAAGAAAATCAGTCAACTGGAATTGCTGATGATAAAGCAGGATTTAACATTATTGGATGATAGTTGTGGATATATAATGAATTTGGACAGTTGTGTGACAGAATGTTCATTTGCTAACTGTGGTAAGATGCAGGAGCAGATCCTTTTGACTCAATTTCTCACAGCTCCCTGGGTTTCTGGCACTCCCAGTGACTATAAATTTATCAACTCCTCTCCATCTCCAGAAGATCAGACCTGATGAGTCAGAGGTAGCTGGGCAGGTGAGAAGCCCTCCGCTGTCAGAACCAGTGCATTGTTTCTAATAGCATGCAGCTTATCCAGAAGACCCAGCTGCCGTGGGGAGTCCCTCTGATTGCTACCAGAGTATTCCATTTTCAGTGGGGTGACCCTTTGTTCTTGAACCTTGAGTCCCTTTCTTGGTGTTCACCTGTATTATCAGAGCTATCCTGGACTTCACTATGCGGAGTAAATGGTATGTGAAATGTCAACGCACAGTGGTCTTGGGAAAATTGAATTGTACATGTTGCCTCATCCCTCAAGGGACTTGTGAAAAAATTTGAACATATATATATATTAATGGCACCACAATAATGATTAAACCTAAAATATTTTAGTAAAAAATGTCAAAAGATCTAAAAATCATTTAAACATGAATCTGATAAATCACTAAAACACCCTAATTTGCTAAGCTAGTGGCACCAAAACCAGGCTGTGAGTCAGGAGCCCCCATTACACAGTGAAAATGGGTTATCCAGGGTACTGGTTCCAGATTACCTAATGGGGAATATTTTAAACCTTGTTTCTACGCAGATTGCAACACACAGGGGGTCTATCTCATGTCTTGCCGATGTGGATCTTTTTATGTCAGCAAGACCATTAGACCACTTAAAAAGAGACTTAATGATCATGTGTATTATGCTTTAAATGGCAAAATGATCACCCCTGTGAGCCGCCATCTGGATCATTTTGATACCTCTTATGTGTCTTTTATTGTATTGGAAAGGATTCCTAAAGACCCTAGAGGAGGGAACTGGGATAGGAGGACCCTCCAAAAGAAAACCCTCTGGATTGAGAGACTCAATGCCACATGCCAGCTAGGCCTTAATGAAGTATGTTCCTATAAACCCTTTCTGTAGGCCAGTCCCTGTGTGATGGCCCAAGTGTCTAGACACTGTTGGGCCAGAACACAGAGATTGTATTTGCTGAACTCAACACATTGAGGAAGGGATGGTGTTTCGGAAATTATTAATCTATAATTTCATCTGTATATCTGTATATGTTGCTTTGACTGGGATGATCCTATGTTCCTCTTACATTCCCCTAATTTAATATCATGTTAGAACATATGTCTTTATAACTTAATTGCAGCACAACCTACAACTTGTTTAAGTATATACAAGCCAAAAGTATGAATTGTTATTCACCATATTGTAATTTTCTCTTTTTTCTATTGTGTGGATCACATGAGGGTGGAGGCAATCATTGGCTGCTTTTCATTCATCGTGCCTCGTTTCTTCCATGGGTGGATATGCGGCTGCTGGCGCTGTCCATGTCCACTGGGGGGCAGCTGGACTCCCTTTACTGTCTCTGAGTGTTAGGCGGCGCACCCAGGTGCCGCCAGGGGGTGCTCATCACCCTTACGGTGGCCCTGGAGGCACGTTCCCTTGTTTGTTATCACACTGTGGGTGTGGCGCATGCGCGGCGTGTCACATGCAGGAGGCGTGCTGTTCCAGCCGGTGTTCTGTCAAATTCTCCAACCCATCAGAAACTCCAACTATTTAACTTCCGGTTTCTTTAAGCCAGCAGTAATTGGAGTTTTTGACGAATTGGTGGTTGGACACAACACCGGCAACCAAATAGAGTTTGGTGCAGGATATTATGAGCGGAGATTGTTACTCCACTCCGATACTAACCAACAAAATGACCGCCTCAGAGGTGGCAACAACTTTGTCCTTGTTAGCCTCTGTGCTGTCAAAACAGCTCTATTTGGTTGTCAGTGTTGTGTCCAACCACCAATTCGTCAAAATCTCCAATTACTAAGGGTTTAAATAAACCGGAAGTGGTTGGAGTTTCTGATGGGTTGGAGAAATTGACAGAACACCGGGTTGAGTGACATCAGGCAGGGACGTATGTCTGTGCCTGGTGTCACAGCTGGGATGCCCTATAAATGGGAGCAGACAGCATGGCGGGACCTGTGGGACCCATTCGGCCATACTGTGGATACAGTGCTGATGGTGGGGATATGAACACGCACTACATACCAGAATATGATTGGTAAGAGAGGACACAGTGTTTATGAGATAGGTGATTTTCTCCAGTTAGTATACAAGTCCCTTCTTTTGTTATCCACAGAAGTGGCTCTTCTCTGATGGAGTTATAGCTGTCACCATATACTTTGAGAATTCGGTGAACAGTGTATATTTATTATCAGCTCCACAGTTTGAAATACTAGAGCAACAGCAATCTGCAGTGTAGTGACCTGAGCTAGCTGTATATGCGATATATTGATCCAGGACTGTATACACACTTTGAAGGTGAGACCTAGTATTTTTCTATATACTCCTCATATACGCATCTTAGTTGCTTTATTGTGTAAAGGTACCACCATCAAATCGGGATCCAATCCAGTACCTTGTTATCATCTTTAGGAAAGTATGCACTTTACCATGGACTAGCAGAGTCCTTTATCCAGGATCCTTGTCCAAGGAGAACCAATCTCTAAAGTTTGAGTGAGTTATGGTCCTGTTTCTTGTTTGAGCACACATTATATAGTTTGTCATTTTACCTTTGTTATTATCCCTCTCCATCACCTTGCACTGTGTTCCCTAGGTGCATCCCCATACCGCCCTTTCTGTGTTGGGGGTTGATGGTTTCTTTGACTGTGCCGCCTCCTCTCTCATGTGATTTATTTACAGTGTTTTTGTAAGTATCTTGTGTTATTTTGCATTTTTTACTGCTCAAGTGAATATGCATTTATTTATATTTTTAACGTACTTAATGATGTTATATTCGCTTTATTATAGTTGATAGCAATTTAACCCTCAAGCTTCCAAAGAAGCATGTAAATATGCGAAACATGTCGGGCACATTGCTGAGCTGAAATTTCACCATCCCTCCATCAGCAATTATCAGATGTTTGGACACTAGGATACCATAGCAGTCTCCTATTTTTCCATTTATACCGTGTATTGGGAGCTCCCGACTCAGCCTGTGCGAGGTTTTGGTGCCACTAGCTCATCAAATTAGGGTGTTTTAGAAATTTGTCAAATTCATGTTTAAAAGATTTTTAGATCTTTTGTAATTTTTTAATAAAATATTTTACATTTAATCATTAGTGTGGTGCCATTAAAATCCCATATATGTTCTAATTTTTTCCACTATGTTCACTATGCGGAATATGAAGTAGCTGTTTTCTGAAAGGTTTTACTGAATTACTGAAGCTTTAATCCTTGTTATAGTCTTTTGCCGCGTACACGCGACCGGACTTTTCATCAGAAAAGGTCCGACGGAATCATTCAGTCGGACATTCCGATCGTGTGTGGGCTTTATCGGACATTTTCTGCCAAAAATTCTGACGGACCTAAGAAATAGAACATCTTTCAAATCTTTCCAACGGAACTCCGCTGGAACCAGTTCCTATCGGGAAAACCGCTTGTCTGTATGCTGTTCCGACGGACCAAAAACGACGCATGCTCAGAAGCAAGTACGAGACGTAAGCGCTCAGTGTGGTAAAACTAGCGCTCGTATTGGAGCTAGCACATTCCTCATGCTGCAAATTCTGTGATCGTTTAATGCAGCGCATTTTTTTCTTCTTTATAATGCTAGGAGAATGAAGTTGTTTTGCTGCTCATATTCACACAGAGTTCTCACAAACTGATTTCTGGATTATTTCTCCAGATCTCATGAATAATATTGTATTTTTAAAAGCATTTTTTATTTTTATAGTCATCTTTTAATTATGTTTTATTTCATCAAGATCTTTTTTTAGTATTATTTTAAAATTATTTTCTAGTGATCTCCATATTTTTTTTTTTGTATGTTTCAAGTTACCACAATAACATTATTATTATTTATTTTTTTGAACCTCAAGCAGGTTGATGTCCCTTGTTAATTAGACATTGTCTTTTAGAAATGTATTTGAATAAAAACACATAGGCAAGTATTTTCTGAAAATAAAATATCCATTTATTCTTGGTAAAAAATCAAGATGAAGGCAATGCTGGAGAAACTTTTTGAATTTGTGAAGCCTTTTGGCCCCAGGGCACGCATCAAGTCTGTGGAAAAAAAATTGGGATCTTGAGGAGTCCATATAATAGGGAGCCCAATCTGGTCCAGGAATCCCAGAGATCAGGACCAGCAGCAGATGACATATATGTCCTCAGGCTGTGGTACTACACCAGCCTGCGTCTCCTGTCAGACCAGACTGAACCCAGGCCATCACTTTCTTCTCTTCGCTGCAGCCTTCCCTCCACGCTGCCCTGCAGCCTTCCCTGCAGCCTTCCTTGGAGGCTGTGGATCTGGTGGTGGACTTGTGGCAGGAGGAGGAGGATAGGTGAGATCATATTGTAGTGATATAATATATAATAATATCGGGTGGTATGATCATGAATTAGTAAGTACTCTTCCGCAGCAACCCAATTCTTCCAGAGAGATGCACTTTATTGACTTCCAACACAGAACAAAGTCCAAAGTCCACAGATGACAAAAAATCCGACAGAGGAAATATAATTCAGAACCCCATGTTCCAAGGTCTGTGTGTCCATACACAGACAAGCCTCACTTCAACTATAGACTGAACATCATGTTATATTCACTAGATATTGAATGGCTGAGCAATTTGATTGGCCGTCTCCATTTAGGTCTTTGATATACTCTAGTCTTTCAGACAGACAACTCCCAGCCGTGAACAGCTGTAGTCATAAACCGCCCCAATTTGCACTCCAATTTGCATATCAACATCAACAAGTCCTTAGATATGTGTAATTAGATTAACAGATACCACCTGAACACCCTTTGAGATGTTCAAATAGACTTGCATAAGATTAACACACCAAAGGTGTCAGCTGTCCCCTTGCTATGTTAAAATTCAGTTGGACAAATCAACCATGGTCCATTGAATTCTGGCCTGGTCAACATTGACTGCATGTGTACATACACACAACAATGTCCCACATAAATCAGTGAACATATTACAACATATACAACACATATATGTGGCTGTTCTCAGTTATCTGGCCCCTCAGCCCCTTCTGAAGGGCCTCAGCAAAAAGTCCCTCACAGAGGAGGCGTTGGCCCTTCTCCAATTCTAGCAACCTGGTGGCTAAATAGCAGCTATAGGCCTCTTCAGCGTCGGGGGGTGGGGGGAGGACATCCATTGCTTCCTTAATGAGACGCAGTGATGCCTCCTCCATCACTGTCCCCTTCCTAGGCCTTTTTGTTTGAAAGCGGATGGGAGGCACCTGGGATTGTGTAAGGCTCCTACTGGGCCCGGCCACCTCCTTGCTGACACTGGGCCCGCCCACCTCCTGGCTGTCACTGGGCACGGCCACCTCCTGGCTGTCACTGGGCCCGGCATCCTCCTGCCTGTCACTTTCCAGTCCTTCCTCCTGGCTAAGCTAATCCTGTGTATAAAAAAGGGACATAGTTTTAGTTTTTGGTTCATCGATCACACACAATTTTCAGCTCATGACTTGCAAATTCAATGTTAATACATATAAAAGAGTATCATTCTGACTCCAGCATTTTTTCAAGCTGGTGACAAACATTTTTGGCCACTACTGTCAATTGATATGTATACATCATTTTTTGGATAAAATCCTTAATAGGTAATCAATTATAACATCTAGTTAGCATCATTAATATTAGGACTATAAATCTGTTGAAAAATAATATACCTGGCTCCAGCTGGGCGCATCCGGTTCTTCCAGGTTGTTCCTCCTCAGCCTCTGCTGGGGTGGGGGGAAGGGTGGTGGGAAGGCTGCAGGGAACGGTTGGGTACATATATGTCATCTGCTGATGCTCCTGATCTCAGGGAAGCCTGGATCTTTTTATGCTCCTTCCTATACATGTTCCTCAAGATCCCAATTTTGATTTCAAAAAAACTTCATGTCTGCTTCTGCGATCCAAGTCTTCACAAATCCCAGAAGTTTCTCCAGCGTTGCCTTCCTTACTTTTTTATTGTAATATGAACTGTGTTTGACCTCCCACAGATTTCTCATCTCCCTGTACTTGTCAATAAATGTGGACAGAAATTCTGGGTTCTTAAACTTATTATTCTTTTTTTCTGTAAGACAATACACAATACAAAAACACTAATGTCAACCTAAACTCTCATAATCTTATCCAAATATAGGCCATTGAGGCCTTTAGGCAGTATAGGCCACTGATGTTCCAAAATTTTTTAAATTTACCCTAGTTTTTAACACTCGCAACTTCCGTTCCTCTTTCCTCCACGCACAGAACGTACATACGTACGACACGTGTTAGCTTTATATACACTGCGCATGCGTGAAACTCCGCCCGCGTTGCCTGCCCCTGACGTTCTTGTTCACAAATATTCCTGCCCCTTCTCTCTACGGTGCGCAGTAGGACAACATGGCGAAGACACAGCAGGTGTGGGCTCAAGATTCCAGTAACAAGTAAAGCCCGGAGCCCGAAACGTCCTGATCCCGGAAGAGGAGATATAAGGCCACCAACATGGCCTTTGATGAAATGGTGGAGATCTTGCGCAGGGAGGATTATGATGGGAAACATGGTCCGTACACCCACCCCAATTTGCGAAAGGATGAAATCATGACTACAGTTGTGAACACTCTGGAGCACAAGTTTGGGGTACGATGGTCCAAAGAACAATTAGGAAGCGCTGGTCCGACATAAAACTGAGGAAGCTGGGTCAGTATCGCAAAATCAAGAAGGTGCTTCAAAAAAGTAAGTACTTCTCGTGTGTTCCTATTATGATTATTAACTTGCATGCTGCTCCATGTGCTTTTCTTTACACAGTAATCATTCGTAGGAAACATCGTTAGTAGGAAACATCGTTTAGTAGGAAACATCGTTTGAAAATATATATGATGTATTTAGTTGATGCAGGGTTTTAACTACATTTTGGTCTTGCTAATTTGTCTTATTAAAATAAGTTTAGGACATTGTTGTCTAGATGTCTTTGAAACGTGAATGAATTGCAAACTTGATTCAGTGGAATGTAAGGAGAGGACACTTAGCAGCTGTTTTTCACATTTGGACTCAGGAGCACTAGTGTGGGACACCAGAACACATTTTTTAGGGTAACCCACACAGGTGCTCCAGTGTATACTTGGGGTGTCTCCATCTATGAAACTTGGCCAAAAAAGGTAAGTATTACAGTTTGGTTAAAAGGGATTTTTAATCATGTCTTCAACTTGGATCTCTTCCCAAATAGACAATTGTACACCACTTCAAAGCAATGTTTCCTATTCATATTTCTGGACTCAAATATCCGTGTGCTAAGTATACCTTTTGTTTCATTCTCATAGGGGAGAAAAGACTCAGACAACAGGCTCCCAGGGACCCCCGACCTTGCCAGCCTAAATGGGTAGTTAGCCCCAGCCCCCCGAGGATATGGAGGAAGGACAGGTGGAGGAAGTGGGTGACATGGGCACCCCACCAGGTGAGTGTCTGACACCCCAGCTTCAGGTAATCTATGTATGCTTGCATATTTTTAAATACATGTTTTTTCATCTATTTTAGGTGATGTTCTGGTTGTGGAAGGGGAAGCGGCGGAACCATTTACAAGCGGCAGCGCCCAAACCCTCATGGCCTGGAATGGGGAGATCGATGCCATGCGCAATCGCCTGGACAACATGCAGCAGGAAATGAAGAGCATGATCAATGTTTTGGGGAGAATCTAATCCCTTTTTCCCTAAAACGAAATCGATCATGTTCTTCATTTCCTTTTTAGATGACCACATTCTGTGGTTTTAAGTTTTTTACATTTTAAAAGCCAAATTTTGAAGATGTACACTGTGTGTCAACATGTGCTATATGCCTTCAGGGGATCTCAATGTATGCGTTTTGTGGGTGCAACCCCTTCCTCATAACGCTAGTAGGTGAGAGGAAGAGATTGCACCCACAAAACACGTCCATTGATCCCCCATGGTGGGAGATAGCACATGTTGACATTACCCATTTGGAATTCCAATTTGTGTGCATCTTCAAAATTTGGCTTTTACAGGGGTGACATCACCCCATCTGATTGATGGCAATATCAAGACATTTTTGACACTATAATGTCTGATATTGCCTTAGATGTTGAACTTTGTAAGTTCCAAAGTTGTGTGTATGTTATGTTTTAAAACATGCCTGTTTGTAAAAAACTAAAAAAAACTAAAAATATATTGTTAAAAAAAGAAATATATTTAAAAAAATAATAATTTATAAACGCACATGTGAATGTGCACTGATTAAAAATGTTTGCTAATCGACAATGTCTGGCTTCTTCTTTCAATGCTCAAAACCAGTTTTGTAAGTAATTTTGTGTTTACAGTGACAATGTGGCTTATTTACTAAAGGAAAATCCACTTGGCACTACAAGTGCACTAGGAGAACCTAGGATACATCCAAAAACAAACACAAGCAATAAAGAAAATTAAAGAATTTACCATTTTTTTTTTGTTTTTATTCTAAAAAGTTTTACATATTGTCTGGCAAAGCAATGGTCCCCCTACCCGTAAAATAATTCACATATTTCTCCTGAACTTCACGGGCGCTTTGGGGGGCCAAGTCAAAACAGCCAGTATCCAGGCAAGTCAGAGAATTCTCTGAAATCAGTCCAGCCTCAGGCCCAACTGAGGCAAGATAATTGGTTGAATAGTTTCTTTAAAAAATTGTGCAGGATGCAGCATGCTAGGACAATATGATTTAGTTTGTAGTCCGCCATATCGATTGCTGTCAGAAACAGGCGGAACTGGCTGGCCATTATCCCGAAGGCATTCTTAACAACTCTTCTCGCTCTGGCCAGCCTGTAGTTAAAAACCCTCCTCTCCGGGGTGAGGGTCCTTTGGGGGAATGGCCTCATTAGGTGCTTGCCCAGACCGAAGGCTTCATCTGCAGTGAAGACAATCCGCATCATGTGGCAATCCCAGGCCACCACTCTGGAGACGCCGGTAGAACTTCCTTTGGGCGAAGACTCCTCCATCCGACATCCGGCCATTCTTCCCCATGTCCACATACAGGAATTCATATTGTCCCGACACCACCACCATTAACACGATACTATGAAACCCCTTATAGTGAAAATAGTATGACCCCGAATGGGGTGGTGGCACGATGTGGACGTGCTTCCCATCTATAGCCCCTCCACAGTTGGGAAAGTCCCAACAGGTGGCAAAATGGGATGCCACAGTCTGCCATTCCTGTGGCGTTGAAGGAAACTGGGGAGTCAAACAAGAAAAAAAAATATAAGTACTTTTGCACATAACATTGCAAGCAGATTACACAAAAAACATTCTTGGCCAACATCATTATAACATTTATTTTAATTATTAATTAAAGACTTAATATAAGGCCCCCTTATCAGATTCCTCACCTCCTCTGATGGTCCATTGCTAAAATTTAAGGGGGGGGGGCTTATAAATTAATTTAAGGACACACACCATTTGGAGCATTTTAGGGGGGGGGCTTATAAATTCATTTAAGGACACACATACCATTTGGACACATTTTAAGGGGGGGGCTTATAAATTAATTTAAGGACACACATACCATTTGGACACATTTTAAGGGGGGGGCTTATAAATTAATTTAGGGACACACATACCATTTGGACACATTTTAGGGGGTGTTTAGGGTAAAGCACTACAATGGAGCTGACAAAATACGTTGTTAAGTGACTAGACTAGGTGGATATGGGCCCAGGATAGCATGCTGGGATGTTAGTGAAGGAAAATATGCATGAAGGACAAAAAAGGAGCATTAAAAGATTACAGCATGCATGAGGACAAAGGGGACATTCACAGCATATTACAATCATGGTAATTAGGGATTGATGAAAGAAATACAATACATTAACAAACATTAAATACAATAGAATGTGATGTTAAAGGATAAATCTTACCTTAATATAGTCCTTCTGCAGGACCTGAATTATAGCAGAACAGGTCTCTGGGATAATGATCCCCAGAGCCTGGGGGGAGATGCCTGTCGAGAACTTGCGGTCCTGCAGGCTTCTTCCAGTCGCCAAGTACCGCAACGTGGCGACTAGCCTCTGCTCCGGAGTGATGGCATGCCTCATGCAGGTATCCTACCTGCTGATATTAGGGGTCAGCAAAGCCAACAAATGGTGAAAAATGGGTCCGTCATCCTGAGAAAGTTCCTGAAATCGTCAGGATTATGCTCACGGATCTCACGAAGCAAAGGCATGTGACAGAATTGGTCACGCTGGAGCAACCAATTCTTGGTCCATGAACTCCTCCCCACCCTGTTCATGGACTGGGCTTGGGTCGAAAGAATGAACTACAACACCATGCCCAAGCATAGCACGAACTCTACGATGAGTACATACCCGCAACATGGCTTCAAAACGGTCAGCTGGTCAGAACGTACTTAACAGAACGCACTGAAGAACAGCAAGGCCTGTGAGGAGCGAGCTGAAAATCAGCAACGAGCCGACAAGAGCGCACTGAATGAACAAATTCGAACTGACTACACGCACTGAAAAGTAGATACAAACCCCACAAGCACAAACTGAACAGCAGTTAAACGATCTGAAAAAACACGAGTCTGAAAAGTACGAATCGTCTCTCACCAAACTTCTACTAACACGAGATAAACACGAAATTAGCAGAAGGGGCCCAAAGGGTGGCGCAATGGCTATTGAACTTACATTTTATAGTCCCGTCGTACGTGGTGTATGTCTAAACGAATGGACTTTGGTGTGATCGTGTGTAGGCAAGTCTGTTTCAGCGGAGTTCCGTCCGTCGGAACTCCGTTGAAAAGTCCTTCGGAGTTCATTCCGACGAAAAGTCCGGTCATGTGTACGCGGCATTATAGAGACTATGCCGTGCAGTCACGTATCCTGATTAAGGCTTCCCATACATAGTTCAGTTTGGAACCGATTCAGGCATGAATCATTCCCACTGTGTCATTATATTCGGAGAATGGGGAGACTTCCACGCCTCCTCACTGTCAGAATGCACAGATCAGAGCTGCAACCTAATGGCTGCAGTGCTGATTAAAAAGAACATTTTCTACAGTCCTGTTCATGAGAAGTCAATTGATAGATTGACTTCTCGTGAACGGGAATGGCCATACATGGATCAAAATACAATAGATCGATTTGTGTACAACCAGGGTCAGGGCCGGCCCAAGACATTGTGCTGCCTGGGACCAGGATAAAAATGCTGCCCCCCCTCCTCTCCACCGCCGCCCACCCCCCAAAAAAAATCACACCCACCAAAAGGCCCCCCACATTCATTTGTTTATATAATGACAATTAAAACCAAAATTAAATTTATTAGGAAGTCAGATTTACATCCAACAGTGGTGGTGGGATTCAGACAGAGGCGGCGGTGGTGAGGGGGGTTAGACACAGACAGGGGTGATAGGTAGGGGGTTAGACACAGGCAGGGGTGGTAGGGGGGTTAGACAAAGACAGGGGTGATAGGGAGGGGGTTAGACACAGGCAGGGGTGGTAGGGAGGGGGTTAGATATAGACAGGGGTGGTAGCGGGGTTAGACACAGACAGGGGTGGTAGGGGGGTTAGACACAAACAGGGGTGGGGCGGTAGACACAGGCAGGGGTGATAGGGAGGGGGTTAGACACAGGCAGGGATGGTAGGGGGGTTAGACAGAGACAGGGGTGGTAGGGGGTTAGACAGAGACAGGGGTAGTAGGGGGGTTAGACACAGGCAGGGGTGGTGGAGATGGGATTAGTGGCGTTGGCACTTACTTTCAGTGTCAGCCACGCCTATAGCGATCCCTCTTTCAACATGGGGTCTCTGTTCAGCAGAAAGCTCCTCCCCCTTTACGCTGTTGGCCGTCAGCCTGTCAGCTGACTTTTTCTTGTCAGCAGCAATGGAGGGGAGAGGATGGGCGGGCGGCCAGCTGTGCGGGTATGGCAGTGAGTGCTCTGCCTTTATCTCTAATAGCAGCGGCGCCGGGCCATCCACACAGTGGGATAAGGAGAGGAGCGGAGTGGAGCTCGATCGGACGAGACCACTGTCTTCTTGGGCGTCAATGTGCCGCCCCTCAGAACCTGCCGCCCGGGACCAATGGTCCCATCACGTCCCATGGTAGGGCCGGCCCTGACCAGGGTGCCCGTACATGGATCGAACTGGTCCCTGCTGAACTGGATGAATTTATGTATGGCCAGCTTAAGTTACAGTTACTCCCTGTCTGATCATAAGACAAAGTTGAAGAGTGCATGTTAGTAAAATCTAATTTAAGACGCAGTGTGAATGAAGATATCTGTTAATATTGTGACAGTGTGAAATCACTGTGTCTAAACATACATGGTGAAAGTAATAATCATAATAAACTTTTGGGATTTGCATACCTTTTGAACTTTGTAATGAGGTACACTTGAGGGAGGAAGTAATTCGGCAAAATATGGGTGTTACCAAACTCTTAACAGTGGAAGGGGCTTAAGGAGTTTGGTGGACAGGAATGGCAGAGGAGAAGGGTCTGCAGGGCAGTGTACGGGGGTCAACAGGGCAGAGAAGAGGCATCACAAGGGCAGAGGATAGGGGGTCAGTAGGGCAATGTAAAGGAGGCAGCGGGATGGAAGACAGGGGGTCAGTAGGGCAGGGTACAGGAGTCAGGACAGAGGACAAGATGTCACTAGGGTGGGGTACAGGGGTCAGGAGGATGGAAGACAGAGGGTAGGTAGACCAGGGTAAAGGGCTCAGCAGGACAGATGACAGGGAGTCAGTAGGGCAGAAGACAGGGGGAGTCAGTAGGGCAAGGTACAAGGGTCAGCAGGACAGAAGACAGGGGGTGAGAGGAGGGTACTGGGGTTAGCAGAACAGAAGACACGGGGTCAGTAGGGTAGCTTACAGGGGTCAGAAGGAGAGAAGACAGGGTCAGTAGAGCAGGGTACATTGGTCAGCAGGATGGAGGACCAGGGGTCAGCAGGACAAAACACAGGGGGTCAGTAGGACTAGGTACAGAGGTCAGCAGGACAAAATACAGGGGGTCAGTAGGACTAGGTACAGGAGTCAGCAGGACAAAACACAGGGGGTCACTAGGGCAGGGTACAGGGGTCAGTAGGACAGAAGATCGGGTCAGTAGAGCAGAGTACAGGGGTCAGCAGGATGGAGGACCAGGGGTCAATACAGCAGGGTACAGGGGTGAGCAGGGTGGAGGAAAGGGGGGTCAGTAGGGCAGGGTACAGGGGTCAGGATGGAGGACCAGGGGTCAGTAGGGCAGGGTACAGGGATCAGGACAGAGGACTGGAGGTCAATACAACAGGGTACAGGGGTGAGCAGGGCAGAGGAAAGGGGGTCAGTAATGCAGGGTACAGGGGTCAGAAGGACAGAGGACCAGGATTCAGTAGGGCAGGGTACAGGGGTCAGGACGGAGGACCAGGAGTCACTGGGGCAGGGTACAGGGGTGAGCAGGATGGAGGACCAGGGGTCAGCGGGACGAAGGACCAGGGATCAGTAGGGCAGGGCACAGGGGTCAGCAGGACGGAGGACTAGGGGTCAATAGGGCAGAGTACAGGGGTCAGCAGGACGGAAGGGCCAGGGGTCAATAGGGCATGGTACAGGGGTCAGGACAGAGGACCAGGGGTTAGTAGGGCAGGGTACAGAGGTCAGGACGGAGGACCGGAGGTCAGTAGAGCAGGGTACAGGGATCAGCAGGATGGATGACCGGGATCAGTGGGGCAGGGTATAGGGGGTCCAATCCCCCCATTCCCCTTGAACCAAAATCCTCCCACCCCCTCTTTCACAACCTCCCCAGTCTATCCCCCTTTACTCTCCCTAATGACTTCTCCCCCGGTCACATGGGACCCCCATCGGGGTACCTTCAGGCTGGCAGCAGGCTCACTCTCCTCTTGGGTCCAGCGATCAGTGGGCGGAGCTTTCCGTCATAGACAAGGGACCCCTTCTCTGCAAGCGTCATTTTCACAGTGACAGATCGCCGTTGTTCCAGAGCGGAGTGCACGCTCCACACCTCCTCCTCTGTACAGGAAAACAAAAAAGGAAAAAAAGGAAAAAGATGCTGGCTGGCGAATACCATATAGAATGTTGCCCGCGGCGTGTGGGAAACTAGACACCCCGCACACACCGCGGGCATTTCGGGACTGAGCCCTGATTCGCCGGGACAGGGACCAATTTCCAGGACGGTCCAGGCGGATCAGGGACAGTTGGGGAGTATTGATTTGTTATAGGCCACCTCACATAATTGATGTTACTGAAGTTCAAGTACTTCTACAAATCGAAAAGGTAACGTTATCCAGACATTAACTAGGACAATGAAGCATGTGCTTTTAGTAAGGGACATAGATTTGTTTCAATATTATACACAAGTCATAGTTGATCCAATTACAGGGGATTTTTTTTTTCTATCCATATACCATATTAGTTTTGCAGGTCTGAACATTGGGAAACAGTGATCACAATAGACAAGCAAAGGCTAATCAACTCAAGGAATCACCTAAACCGGCCTTAGACAGGCTGAAATTTGGCCCGTTCAGCAGGAATCGGATGAATTTTTGATTCGTCTATGGGCAGGCTGGTTGTACTGAAGTCAGGTTTTTTTTTACCCAATCACTGCCATCAGCTATAGCCACCAGCAGTTATCATTGTATTCTGCCAGGGGGGGAGGCTCCCTGTGCTCCCGCTGGTAAAACACAATAGCACTGCCGGAGGGATTCCCTCATCAACACTGACTGTGTTAATGGGGAAATTGAGCAATTTTCTTTCCTCCAACCTGTGGTTGTATGGCCTGCCTAAGCCTTTTATATTGGACATTAGGTTGGTGTACTGTTAAAGCGGACCTTCAGTAATTTTTTCAGCTTTCCATCTATTAAATCTTCTGCCCTTGTTTTAACTTTGGATAGTAAAACTTTTTTTTCTTCTGCCAGTACATACCTTATACAGCCCACTTCCTCTTTCTTGTCTGGTAAAAAGCCTAGGCTTATGAGATCATGCACAGCTCCCTCTCTCTCGTGAGAGTTTGCCAGGAAGGGAGGGGGGATGAGTCATAAGAGGGCCAAGCTGCAGAGCTGGAGGTGTGCCTCTCTGTGTGTCTGTGTAAGTCCAGGAAGTGAACAGGCAGCAGCTTCAGGTGCCCACAGTTAAAATAGTTGAAGCCAGACTCAGTGGAGGGAGATTTCTACAGCATATTTGTCAAGTACAGAATCACAGTATATATAAAATAATATGCAAAGTGGTTAGAGGGAAGCTTCAGAATGGCAAAGATATTTTTATTACAAATTATGTGAGCAGACTGCGGTTCCTCTTTAAATAAAGACATTGAACACTATACAGGACTTTTAATATATAACTTGGATAATATAATTGTAGAGGAAATAGCAAAAGATTTGTTACATGATATGAGATAACCAGTGCTACTTAAAACACACCAGCCACCATCATTTTACTGCTGCAGGTCGGCACGATCCCGCGAGCCGTCGTAGCTATACGTCGGCTTGCGGGATCGGGATAGCAGGCGCACGCACGCACCCTCTGCACTGCAGGGGTGCAGATGCTCGTGGCCGACAGTCGCGATGACCGCCGGCCACGAGCGATCGCGGGCACGAGAGGCGGAACACGGAAGTGTGTGTGTGTAAACACACAAATCCCTGTTCTGCTCTGTGAGGAGTGACAGATTGTGTGTTCCTAATAGCTAGGAACCATGATGCGTCACTTCCTCTGGTCAGTCCCCTTCCCCTTCAGTTAGAAACACGTAGCAGGGAACACATTTAACCCCTTGATCGCCCCCTAGTGTTAACCCCTTCCTTGCCAGTGACATTTTTACAGTAATCAGTGCATTTTTATAGAACTGATAGCTGTATAAATGCCAATGGTCCCAAAAATGTGTCAAAAGTGTCCGATGTGTCCGCCATAATGTTGCAGTCCCGATAAAATCGCAGATAGCTGCTATTACTAGTAAAAAAAAATAATAATAATAATAAAAATGCTATAAGTCTATCCCCTATTTTGTAGACCCAATAACTTTTACGCAAACCAATCAATATACGCTTATTGCGTTTATTTTTACCAAAAATATGTAGAAGAATGCATAAAGACCTAAACTGAGAAAAAATTAGCTTTTTTTTAAAAAAAAAAGGGGGATATTTATTATAGCAAAAAGTACAAAATATTGTGTTTTTTTTTTTTCAAAATTGTCGTTTTTTTTTTGTTTATAGCGCAAAAAATAAAAACCGCAGAGGCGATCAAATACCACCAAAAGAAAGCTCTATTTGTGGGAAAAAAGGACATCAATTTTGTTTGGGTGCAGCGTTGCACGACCGAGCAATTGTCAGTTAAAGCGACACAGTGCCGAATTGCAAAAAATGGCCCAGTCATTCAGCAGTCAATTCTTCCGAAGGCTGAAGTGGTTAATAATTAGCATGACCACTACAGTATCTCACAAAAGTGAGTACACCCCTCACATTTTAGTAAATATTTTATGTATATATTTTTATGTGACAACACTAAACAAATTACACTTTGCTACAATGTAAAGTAGTGAGTTACAGCTTGTATTTGCTGTCCCCTCAAAATAACTCCACATACAGCCATTAATGTCTAAACCGCTGGCAACAAAAGTGAGTAAACCCCTAAGTGAAAATGTCCAAATTGGGCCCAAAGTCTCAATATTTTGAGTGGCCACCATTATTTTCCAGCACTGCCTTAACCCTCTTGGGCAGGGAGTTCACCAGAGCTTCACAGGTTGCCACTGGAGTCCTCTTCCACTCCTCCATGACAACACTGAGCTGGTGGATGTTGGAGACTTTGCAGTCCTCCAACTTCCATTGGAGGATGCTCCACAGATGCTCAATAGGGTTTAGGTCTGGAGACATGCTTGGCCAGTCCATCACCTTTACCCTCAGCTTCTTTAGCAAGGCAGTGGTCATCTTAGAGGTGTGTTTGGGGTCGTTATGTTGGAATACTGCGGCCCAGTCTCCAAAGGGAGGGGATCATGCTCTGCTTCAGTATGTCACAGTACATGTTGGCATTCATGGTTCCTTCAATGAACTGTAGCTTTCCCAGTGCCGGCAGCACTAATGCAGCCCCAGACCATGACACTCCCACCACCATACTTGACTGTAGGCAAGACACACTTGTCTTTGTACTACTCACCTGGTTGCTGCCACACACGCTTGACACCATCTGAACCAAATAGGTTTATCTTGGTCTTATCAGACCACAGGACATGGTTCCAGTAATCCATGTCCGTAGTCTGCTTGTCTTCAGCAAACTGCGGGCTTTCTTCTGGTGCATCATCTTTAGAAGAGGATTCCTTATGGGACGACAGCCATGCAGACCAATTTGATGCAGTGTGCGGTGTATGGTCTGAGCACTGATAGGCTGACCCTCCACCCATTCAACCTCTGCAGCAATGTTGGCATCACTTATAAGTCTATTTCCCAAAGACAACCTCTGGATATGATGCTGAGTGTGTGCACTCAACTTCTTTGGTCGACCTGTTCTGAGTGGAACCTGTCCTGTTAAACTGCGGTATGGTCTTGGCCACCGTGCCTCAGCTCAGTTTTAGGGTCTGGGCAATCTTCTTATAGCCTAGGCCATCTTTATGTAGAGCAACATTTTTTTTTCAGATCCTCGGAGAGTTCTTTGCCATGTTGAACTTCCAGTGACCAGTATGAGAGGGTGAGAGCGATAACACTAAACCAACACCAAACACCAAATTTAATACACCTGCTCCCCACCCCATTCATACCTAATACCTTGTAACACGAGTCACATGACACCAGGGAGGGCAAATGGCTAATTGGTCCCAATTTGGACATTTTCACTTAGAGGTGTACTCACTTTTGTTGCCAGCGGTTTAGACATTAATGGCTGTGTGCTGAATTATTTTGAGGGGACAGCAAATTTACACTGTTATACAAGCGGTACACTCACTACTTTACATTGTAGCAAAGTGTCATTTCTTCGGTGTTGTCACATGAAAAGATATAATAAAATATTTACAAAAATGTGAGGGTGTACTCACTTTTGTGAGATACTGTATATCCTATTTTTTAGACTGTCTTATCTGAACAGCCTAAAATGACTGCCTACGCCAGTGTATAAGAAGGGTAAAAAATTAGAACATATACCGTATATACTCGAGTATAAGTCGAATTTTTCAGCACATTGTTTTGTGCTGAAAGTGCCCCCCTCGACTTATACTCGAGTCAAACACTTTTCTGCAGCAAAAAATTTCATTTTCCGAACCGACTTTGGGGCCCCGTATCTCAGGGCCACTTAGTGCTAGAAACCCCAAATTTGGTATGCAAACCCAGTGGACCTAGTACCACAACATATCCAAAGCTGAAGTTCCTAGCACTAAGTGGCCCCGAGATACGTGGCCCCAAAATCGGTTCGGAAAATGTAATTCTCTGCTGCAGAAAAGTGCTTGACATTTTCCGAACCGAATTTGGGGCTCTGTATCTCAGGGCCACTTAGTGCTAGGAACCCCAAATTTGGTGTGCAAACCCAGTGGACCTGGTACCATAACATATCCAAAGCTTGGGTTCCTAGCACCAAGTGGCCCTGAGATACGGGGCCCCAAATCTGGTTCGGAAAATGTCATTCTCTGCTGCAGAAAAGTGCTTGACATTTTC
Organism: Lithobates clamitans; assembly: GCA_037952925.1. Taxonomy (NCBI): domain Eukaryota; kingdom Metazoa; phylum Chordata; class Amphibia; order Anura; family Ranidae; genus Lithobates; species Lithobates clamitans. The sequence continues at coordinate 3,181,378 of JBBGZY010001072.1, forward strand.
TGAACTGATTTTTGGGGCTCTGTTTCTCGTGGCCACTTGGTGCTAGAAACCCCAGCTTTGGAAATTTTATGGTTAGACTGGGTTTGCACACCAAATTTGGGGTTCTTAGCACTAAGTGGCCCCGAGATACGGGGCCCCAAATTCGGTCAACTGTGTCTATCTGCAGCAATGTCATTTCGGGACCCTTTGGGTTCAGAGACCCCAAATTTTGGCTGCAGCTAGGGGGCATCTGGGAACCCTTAACTACCGAGTTTGAAGCTCAGGGGACCTATGGCTGCAAATGGGCACAGTGAGGCTGCAAATGGGCACAGTGATGCTGCAAATGGGCATTGTTGACCCTCTTTTCCACTTACAGTAGCTGTGCATTTCTCACCCTCGTCTTATACTCGGGTCAATAAGTTTTTCCCATTTTTTTTGTGGTAAATTAGGGCCTCGACTTATACTCGGAACGACTTATACTCGAGTATATACGGTAGTTATTTAAAATTGTTGTTATAATGAAGGGCATAAAGAATAATACTGTAGAAAAAAAACTAACAAAGATGAAGGCATGTTTAAATCAGGGTGTTGTAAATTCTATTGATGCGGTAAATTTAATGAAAATGAAAATTTAAAATTTACTGAAGTAGTTTTTAATGTCCATCATAATATCTTGGTAGAGAAGTTGATATTGCAAGGACTAAGCAAGAATGTTTGTACATGGTTAATGACCTGGTGAAAAAAAAGACAAGGAGCTATTGTAAATATAACGTATTCAAAGTTGCTAAACTTAGCAGTGGTGAGTCCAGCTTTTTAGTCTATTTATTATTTGACCTGGTACATGAAACAAAAAATACTGTTACCATTTTTGCTAAATGCACAACATTATGTAGAATTATTAAATACAACAGGCTAGATCTTGACTAGGGATGAGAATTGCGTTTGGGGTGATGCAGGATTCACCCCGAACTCTAGCTGTTCCTGCTTCAGCAAACAGGTAAACTAAGGCAGACCATAGGTTATGCAATTACTTGATTCCCCCATCAACAGTGTTGATGGGGATATCACTTCCTCAGCAATATTGTATTCTGACGGTGGGAAGTGCTGGGAGCCTTATCCTGCCAGCATAACACAATGATTAGTGTTGCCAACTATAGCTGTCGGCACTAATCATTTGGGAATAACTCGACAGGCTGGTTGTACACAAGTTAATCAATAGATCGACTTGTGTACAACCAGGGCGACCATACATGGATTGAAATTCGGCTGGTTCATGTTTATATGGCCTGTTTGCCCCCCTCTGCAGCGAACCTCTAGCTGTTCCTCTGCAACAAACCTCTGGCTGTTGCAGAAAGTCATTCACTAATGATGGTATTACTACTGCACTTATAAACAACAGCTTCACCCTCAGGGCTATGGTTAGTGAATATGGCAAGGAATAAAGGTGAAGGGCAGGGCATGAAATGTCCCCGCCCCCACTACCTGTGGGATCGTGGCAGACCTATAATTTAATTAATTAAAGTCAGTTAAGATACATATATATACTTACCAGGGATTGGTTGATGAGTTGACAGTTGCCCCAAAAAACATTCCTCTGGCACGAGTCTCAACCTATAAAAGGAATAGAGGATGCGTCATTAGTGGGCAGAAGATGACGAGGATCAGAAGCACATCTACGCTTACCTGTCATGAGGCATTTATTTTGCCTAATGATGGACCGGGCCGCGGCGGAAGATTGTAAAAGCTGGATGTGTCAATGTCTCTCTCTTCCTGGACCTTCCTCTGTTCTGGGTTAACTTCCTGCCTTGCCCGCTTCTGCCATGTTCCCCCCTGGAACCCTTGTATCTGATTCCCGATGCCCTGGACTGGATCATCTACTCATCTTCCTCCTTCCGTTCACAATGCTTCCTCCGAATCTTCGGTGTCTCAGTTTCCTGTGTCGTCAGCTCCGCCTGCGTCATCTTCAGGCCGGCCTCCAGTCACGATTGACGATCCACCCTTAACTTCGTCGGAGATCGCGGACGCATGCGCAGTTCGTCCTCATCAAGTCACACAGAGACCTCACAAGTGACCTTGCTGGTTCGATTCCCAGTCACTAGGGGAACAGGAAAAAAAAGGTTATTTAAAACTAGAGGTACTAAAGCATCTCCCCTACCCATACCTAACAACAACTGTTTTTTTCATTTTCTCCATCAGCTCACCCCCCACAGTGATTACCTTTTGTTTCCACTTGACCCTCCCTTCTAGATTGTAAGCTCTAACGAGCAGGGCCCTCTGATCCCTCCTGTATTGATTTGTATTGTAAGTGTACTGTCTGCCCTCATGCTGTAAAGCGCTGCGTAAACTGTTGGCACTATACAAATCCTGTATAAAAATAATAATTTCAGGATGATGTGTTTAATGTCAATAATTATTCTGCTTCTCAATTTAACCTTTCTACTGCTGTTGCTTCAACTACAATGCCACAGATGACTTCTGCGGGTCCTTTAATGACAGCAGATCCCGTTTTCATGGAGAGTGGTAGTGGACAAATGTCTTTTGAGCAGGATGATTCGCCTCAATTAATGACGGAGTCGGTGTGCACTCCCATTCCTGTGATTTCAACTCCTTCTAGTGAGTCTAACGATTTTTCATGGTTTAAGGATTTAATATGTAATTTCTCTAATTTTACGTTTGCTGCTTCATTTAATACTGTTAGACAACCCCAGTTGAATTCTAATGTTGCTTCAGTGTGGCTGGATTCTTTATTTGAGCCAAATAGTGTCCCTATTGCCACTTCAATTGCTACGGCAACTGTAGCTCAAGATGCCCCTGTTGTGGGGATTTCTTCGCTTGTCCCAGAATCTTGTTTAAAAGAAGTTTTGGCGTGCGAATTGTCTCCTCTAGGCTTTCATTTGCCCAGGGCGATAAAAGAAAGAATTTGGAAAGGGGAACTTGAAATTCTATCTTTACTTCCATCCACTCATGAATATAGATCAGATAAAAAAGAAAGTGATCGTAAGGATGAGGACAAAAGGAGAAATGCCCCGCGTTCTTTTAATAACTGGCTGCAGGCACTTTGCATTTACGCCAGCGTGTTGGGTGAGAAGCGTTCTGATATGTGTTCTGGTTTATTCCAGCATGTAGAGATTATTCTGGAGGCGTACAAAAATTTTACAGGTTTCTTGTGGTTTTATTACGATGAGGCCTTTCACCAAAAATTATTTGTACACAAATCAATGAAGTGGGATACAAAGGATGTCGGCCTCTGGCTCAACCTTTTATTGCCTCAAAAACAAATGACAGTTAAAGCGGGGGTCCACCTATCTATCGTTTTTTTTTTTTTGGAGTTCATTCACAAACTTTTCTTCTCATGATTATCTACTCACATGTTCTGTGTAATAAGTCCGCCTGTGTCCGATTTCGTTGTAAAGAATAACTTATAAAATTCACTGAAGGCGGTTTCCATCTTCATTGTGGGCATTTGAAGCCCACAAGCATGTATTTCCTGGATGCGGTGAATGCTGTGCTTCCAGCATTCACCGAGATGTTTTGATGACGCTGTTGCACAATGCATGCTGGGAAGCCTGAGACTAGCTCCCAGGGGACTGTGGGAGGTCTGGGAGAGGCTAGAAACACGCCTACTCCCATGGGAGGAAAACCAGGAAGTGCTAAGAAGATTCGAAAAAAAAGGTAATTACGGCGATTTAAATTTTTTTACACAGCATGTCAGCATCTAGGCAAAGAAGAGAATGCATAGAGATAATGTTCAAAATTTGGGTGGAACCCCGCTTTAAGGTTAATACTTCTACTAACACTAACCTGTATCGACGAGGGGTGTGTTTTCACATGGGCTATGCAAATGACCTAACAATTGTAAATATAAGCATGAGTGTAGTTACTGTGCTGGTTCACACCCGGCTTCATGTTGTTTTAAGAAATTGTCATCCAGTAATTCTACTCCATCTAAGGAGCTTTTTTTTAAAAGCAACCATGCCAGTGAGAGTAATAGGCATGTTGCCATGGCTTCAAACATATTCAAAGCCTTAAACGGCGCTCGTCTTGCGTTACGGTTTTTTATTTGGCTTTCATTTGCCTTCTTTTTCTGGAATAGGTTGCCGCATCTTTCCAAATCTACCTTTGGTTTCTTTTCACATGGATATCGTTCGTGAGAAATTGAAGAAGGAATTGCATGAAGGTAGGATTGCGGGTCCTTTTTCTAATCCTCCTTTTGTCAATTTCTGTGTTTCGCCACTAGGTATTGTTCTGAAGAAGGAACCAAACACTTTTCGATTGGTTTTCCCATTGGTTTTTCTTTAAACGATGATATTGATCCGACTTGGTGTTCTGTGCAATATTCTTCTTTTGATGATGCGCTTTTCAAAATGAGAAAAGTTGGTGCTTCTGCTTTACTTGCTAAAGCTGATATTAAGTCGGGGGGCGTGGCCGGATGTGAGCGAGGCAGCTAGCACCTTTACAGAGCTCCGTCTATCCGGAGCACGATCCGCTGTGTTGGAGCACTATACTCCTGTCCACAACAGCTCCGGAACCTGGGGGAAGGTGAGAGGATCACAGCGATGCCCTCCACGGCCTCTAAAATGCTCCAGAAGGGGCACACTGATCAGCGCCAGACCCGCTTCACTAAAGGGACAGACAGAGGCTCTGCCCCCGCCATCTTGTCTTCCCGGAAGCCTGAACAGCGCGCCAAACAAGCAGCATCTAGGATGGCGCAGGCAGAGGATACAGAGGAGCTGCTGGCTGACACAGACATGGCTGAGGAACAGACATTAGCGGTGGATGCAGATGCGATCACCAGGCCAATCCTGGAGGCTATTAGTGCCAGTAAGTCAGAGTTAATGGGGAGAATTGACCATTTGTCATCAGAATGCACACTGATTAGGCACGATCTAGATAAAATCAGAGGATGGCTTACCACAGTAGAGGACAGGGTGTCCGGGGTTGAAGATACCTCCCATACCCAGAGTACCCAGCTTGCTGAACTCCGTGGCCTGGTAAATTCCCTTCAGCGCAGAGCAGACGACACTGAGGACCGCCAAAGAAGAAACACAATATCAGGGTGGTCGGCTTACCAGAGGGGGATAGGCCAGCACTTTTTGCTGAGAAGTTCTTTGCCAAACTTCTCTCACTGGAAGATTTACCCCCCACTTACATAGTGGAGAGAGCGCACAGGGTCCCCACTGGTAAAAGACCACCAGGAGCCTTCCCTAGACCCTTCTTGGTCAGGTTCCTAAATTACAGGGACAGGGACATGAAATTTGAAAATGCCAAGATAATGCTGTTCCCAGATTTTTCTGCAGCCACGCAACAACAGCGCCGCTCCTTCAATGATGTCCGCAGACGACTGCGTGAAAAAGAGGTGCAGTACAGCATGCTATATCCAAGTAGGCTCCGGATACAATATAAAGGAAATGTGAGATTTTTTGATAATCCCGCAGAAGTGTGTGACTGGATGGATAAGGAACTTTCCTAATTACAGAGACTACGGAAAATTGTGCCCAGATGGTCAGTTGTTGTTTAACCTCTTCAAGGGCATCACTATTAAAGGCAAGGATGGAAGTTTCTAACCCTCATACCCGCTGTTGGTGATAGTCACGAGCCACTTGGCTATTTGTCGACTCTTCAGGCATAATGGTGTACCCTGCAACATCATAAAATGGAGGAATGACACATGCTCCTGGAATCAACATCACACTTCAGAGGAGTACTGCCTATATCGGTGGGATCTGTGAGTCCGGTGACTTCCATATTTCAGGAACCAGCAAAGTTGGGTGGATTAACAGAAGTCCTGATAACCTTCCTGGTTGTTCCGTTCACTTGGTGCCTTACTTTTTCAAATTTGTTTCTCCTTTTTATTTTTACTTTTATTTTTATTTTATTCTTAATGTTCCGCCTTTGTCCTTTTCTTTTACTATGCTGGTTTTTTATCTTGCAAAAGGGCAAGTACTGCTCCCCTTAGAGTGGAGTCAAATGGAGGACATTTTTTAGTTCTACTTACCCCAAAATTCTCCAGTTGGTTGATCTCAGCACAAGGGTTCTCTATACAAGTCCCCAACTTTCTTAAGTGTTTACACGCTCCACAATTTACGACGCTCGGAGCTCCATGAAGGTGGAATGTAAAAGAGAGCTGCCAGACTTTCGACGGATGCGGCAGATGCCCGCTGTAATTTTTTGTTTTTTGGGATAAAGCTACATGCCAGACTTTTTTGTGTTTTGTTGGGGTTGTTTACTGGTATAATAGCAGGGGGGGGGGAGGGAATAGCGAACTTGTTACAGCTCAGATTCATAAAGTTGATGCAGATTATATTATAATATGGTTTCCAATACAAAGGTGGGGGGAGTGTTCTTCTACATGTGGTCACAAATATTTTTATCACTACAATGACTGGGACAGATAAATTGCACATTGTGTCTTGGAACGTCAGAGGCCTGAATCACAAGTTTAAAAGGGCATCAGTGTTCCAATACCTAAAGCAATCAAAACCACACATTGTGTTCTTGCAAGAGACACACTTGGATGGTAGCAAGGTGCTGTCTTTACGCAAACCGTGGATACAAAAGGCGTTCCATTCCACCTATTCCACCTTTGCCAGAGGAGTGTCGGTGCTGGTTAGTAGGGCAATTCCGTGTAATATACATCAGATCATAACTGATCCCAATGGTCGGTATGTGGCGGTGGTAATGGATGTGTTCTACAGTAGGATACTGCTGGTGAATGTTTACATTTCCCCTCCATTTCAGGTTCAGCTTCTATATGACCCGCTGACCCGGTTGGCTCAGTTTCTGCATCTCCCTCTGCTCCTGATGGGAGATTTCATTGCGGTGCTGGATGCAGCGTTGGACTCTTCTAATCCAGGTAGAGCAAGCTCGGCGGACCTGTGTGACTGGGCCTCCGCGGCGGGTTTGATTGAGTTGTGGAGATGGAAGCATCCAACATATAGAAGCTATTCTCACCGATCATTGACGCACAGGTTGGCTTTGAGAATTGATCTAGCCTTTGGTAATAATAATATATTGCAGTATGTGGAAAATGTTGAATTTTCTGATCTTAATCCTCTTTCTCTTGCTCTGTCCCTTCCGGCCGGGGCAAGGGGGGGAGGATGGTGCCTTTCGGCTAGTTGGTTGCAAAATGAGCAGGTGGCAGTCCACCTAGAGGAATCCATAAAGTCATACTGGTCAGTTAACACTGACTCTGCCGAACCACCAATGGTCTGGGATGCTTTTAAAGCAGTAACTAGAGGTGAATGTATATCAGCTATTAAAACTGTAAGAGTTAATGAAAATGAGGAATTGGACGCCTTGAAAAAAAATGAGCGGGAATGCATGGGGGTTCTTGCGGGGTCTCCAACTGGGACCTCCTATGAATCACTGCTGGAGGCAAGAAGGCGATTGTCCCTACATGTGAAAAGTATAACTAGTTCTGAAATGACAAGAGCGGCACACGTGGTATTTGCAGAGGGGGACAAGAATGGTAGGCTCCTGGCTATGCTAGTGGCGGACCAGTTGCCCACTGCTCATATTCCAGTTATTAGGAGCGGGCAGGGTACACTGGTCAAGGACCCGATCGCCATAATGCAGGAGTTTATTGATTTTTTTCTCCTCCCTGTACTCACCGATCTCCGAGTATGATACAGATGCAATGTATGAACTATTGGAAGGTTTACCCATCCCGAAGCTATCAGATGGCGATCGTCAACTACTAGAAGCAAACATAACATTTAAAGAAATACAGGCAGCAATATTTGCTTTCCCGCCTAATAAGGCTCCTGGGCCGGATGGGTTTCCCATAGATTTCTACAAGGCTAACGTTGAGCAATTGACGAGCAGGCTTGGTTGGTTGATGGAGTACTGTCACCACAATTCCTCCTTACCAAGCTCCATGTTGGAGGCATATATGATCCTGTTGCTGAAGCCAGTCCCAACGGACTGTGCGTCGTACAGACCAATAGCACTTTTGAACACAGACTTAAAGATTCTAACCAAAATACTAGCGACGAGACTAGCCACGGTAATTCCGGCCATAGTTTATATTGATCAGACGGGATTTATGCCAGGTAAATCTACAGATACGAACTTGAGGAGACTGTTCACCCACTTACAGTTGCCGCCCACAGACTCGGATACGAGGATAGTGGTATCCATAGATATAGAAAAAGCTTTTGACTCTGTTGACTGGAAATATATGCTCAAAGTACTGGAGGTTATGGGTTTCGGTCCACATTTTAGGAAATGGATCTCTATGCTTTATAAGAATCCGCCATAAGATTAGGATCTTCAGTGTCTCCATATTTTGAAGTGGGTAGAGGCACAAGGCAGGGATGTCCATTATCCCCGTTTCTTTTTGCATTAGTAATGGAGCCCGTGGCCATAGCTCTTAGGTCCTCTGGTAATGTGGGGGCTATTAAAGTGGGTACAATTTATGAAACTTTGGTCTTATATGCTGACGACATGCTCCTGTTTCTTGATGACCCTGGGAAATCCTTAAGAGCGGTTTTAGATATTTTAAATAAATTCGCCCTGTTTTCAGGGCACAGGGTGAATTGAAGTAAGTCGTCCATATCGCCTATAGATGCTAAAGCTAAGGAAGGGGCGGACCCAGATCTTCAATTACAATGGGTGGACACTTTCAAATATCTCGGGGTCAAAATCACGGCGAAAGTACAGGACTACTACACATTAAATTTACTCCCACTGTTAACTCTCCTTAAGCAAAAAGCACAGTCCTGGGCTAAATTATCCCTATCTTTGATGGGCAGAATATGTCTTCTAAAAATGAAAATCCTTCCGGTAATCTTATATTTTCTCAGACATGCTCTGTTCTGGATACCAAAGGCATATTTCAAGCGTTTAGATAATTTGGTAGGGTCATTCCTCTGGGCTCCTAAACCCTCCCGGGTAGGACTAAAAGTGCTTCAAGAGCCGAGCGCACAGGGAGGGTTGGCTTTACCGGACTGGCATAAGTACTATCTGGCAGGGCAAATGGTTTTTGCTCGCAGATGGTTATTATCAGATGATGGGGATGCGGCCACAGTTTTGGAAGCGGCTCATCTTGGGTCATATAAAAGCCTATGGTTGGCCTTGTTTAGAGCCACCAAAACAGATTTACCACTCACAATGACAATGATAGCTACAATTAGGGCATGGGGACTGGCAGTAAAATTAGCATCTCCTAGTTATCAAGGGATGTCGCCGTCCTCTCCGCTGTGGATGAATACCCGACTGCCTCATTTTTACAGCATGCCGGACCCTGTGATCTGGGCAGTCAAGGGTGTTAAGACACTTAAGGACATTACTTCATTTGGTGAACTTTTGACTTTTCCGCAACTTAAGGCCAGACATGACTTACCTAACTCATACCTTTTCAGGTTCTTTCAACTCAGACACGCATACCAAATACAATTCAAGGAGTTAAAGCGGTTTTAAAGGTAATTTAAAAAAAAAAAAAAAAATAACAAACCTGTTATACTTACCTTCACTGTGCAGCTCGTTCTGCACAGAGTGGCCCCGAACCTAGTCTTCTGGGGTCCCTCGGCGGCTGTTTCAGCTCCTCCCCGCAAGCATTCACCACCTTAATGCGAGCTCCCTCGCACGGTGGTGAGTGCTTGCGGGCGCGCTCCCGTGATACAGCCGGCGGCTATAGCCGCTCGCTGTATCACTCGGCCCCGCCCCCCGGCGCGCCGCGTCATCGGATGTGATTGACAGCAGCACGAGCCAATGGCTGCGCTGCTTTCAATCCATCCACTGCAGCCAATCAGCGACCAGGCTGAGCTGCAGCGAAGATGACAAGAACGAGCAGCGAAGATTCGAGGCGTCAGGTAAGTAAAACGGGGGGGCTGGGGGCGGCGGTACTGTCAAAAGTTTTTTCACCTTAATGCATAGAATGCATTAAGGTGAAAAAATTTTTACCTTTACAACCCCTTTAAGGGTGGAGTCCCTGCCTTCGGCACTCAAATCTATGCTTTCCATGGAGGAGTTGCCTAAAACCCTCTCAGTAACTTATAAAGAATTTTTCAAGACTACTCCTAAGGCGGTGCTTAAATGTAGAACTAAATGGGAGGCAGAGGTTCCGGAATTACAAGGGGAGGATTGGGATGACTTGTGGTCACAACTGTTTAATCATCTAGTTTCAGCGAGAGATAGACTGATACAGTTTAAATTCTTACATAGAAGCTACTATACACCGGCTAGGCTTGCAAAAATATATGGTAGTGACTCGGCAAAGTGTTGGAAAAGCTCTTTCTCTCCAGCCAATGCGGAGCACATATTCTGGTCATGCCCGCTCATTCAAGCATATTGGAAGGAAATCACACAATGTATCTCAGAGTTGATATCAGTACCCATCCCAGTGTCAATTAAGGTTTGCTTGCTGGGACTGGTGGATGAGGTGGTCCCAACTAGGGCTCTAAGAACGCTACTTACTATCCTCCTGTTCTACGGGAAAAAAGCAATTTTACTTAAATGGAAGAATAAGAATGCTCCAGAGAGTAGGTTTTGGAAACAGTTAGTCAATGGAATGCTGCCATTCTACAAATCCACGTACAGAGCGGGGGGATGTGAGAAAAAGTTCGATAAAATATGGAAGGTATGGTGGGAAGCTGATACTACGGTGGGCTAGGAGACACTTCCATAAAATTTAGTGGGTAAAGGATAAATCCTTGTTGAGAAGGTTTAAAAGTGAAATACACTATGTGCACATAATAGCAGTGATATTCGGTATGAGGTTGTAGAAGGAAAAGAGGAAATTACTATGATACCACAAATGGAATATATGTGAAGTGTAGGATTAATTGACATAATTAGGTATTATATATCCTTGAGCTGTGACAAGTCAGGGGGGGGGGGGTTGGGCAAGGGGGTATGGGTTAGAAGTGTATAGGTTAGAATTAGTCATGTTAGGCCCTGCGAGGCTAAAAGTAACTGGGTTAGTGTCACTTTGACGCACCCAGCTGTATATATGCTATTGGAAAATCTTAGTAAAAATACATTTTCAAAAAAAGCTGATATTAAGTCAGCTTTTAGGCTACTTCCTATTCACCCATCAGCATTTAACTCTTTGGGTTTTCATTTTCAGGGTGAATATTTGTTTGATGGGATGTTCACTTTTGTGTCATTATTTTGAACTCTTTTCTACATTTATTGAGAGGTTTGTTGGTTTTCGTACGGGTTCAAATAACTTATTGCACTATTTGGATGATTTTCTTTTTATTGGTAAGGCTAGTTCGACTGATTGTTTGTATTTATTTACCAAATTTAAGATTGTGTGTAGAGAATTTGGTATTCCATTATCTCATGAGCAGTCTGTCTACCCTACGTCTTGCCTGGAATTTTTGGGTCTACAGATTGACACGGTTTCGATGGTGTTTCGGCTACCAGAAGAGAAGATTATTAAAATTCGGATATTATTAGACTTAGGTTCTTTCTAAATGTAAAGTTTGTTTGAAAATCTTGCAATCTTTGCTTGGTTTACTGGCGTTTACGTCCAGAGTTTTACCAATGAGTCGCATTTTTTTGAAAAGATTGTATTGCGCTATTTCTGGAATTTCCTCTCCTTCTCATTTTGTGTGGATTACATGTGGGGTTAGGGATCATCTTAAGGTATGGCGTTGTTGTTTTATCAACATTTAACGGTTGTTGTTCATGGCAGACTCCTTTTTGTGTGGCTTCTACATACTGATGCCGCTGGATCTTGTGGCTATGATGCTTATTGGAATCGACATTGGTCTGCTGATTTGTGGCCTGATTTCTGGAAAGATTCGGGTTTAATGTCCAATATTGTTTTATTGGAGATTTTTCCTGTTTTAGTTGCTTTGGAATTGTGGGGTGTTAATTTTAGAAATCGTCAAATTTTACTTTATTCTGACAATAAGGGTGTTGTTTTTGCTCTAAATTGTTTATAACATGAAATCTCTTCATGTTCTTGCTGTACTTAGATTATTGGTGTTTAAATGTTTAGACCTTAACATTTGGCTTAAAGCCAAATATGTTCCTGGTAAAGATAATTTAATTGCTGATGCTTTGTTCCGCTCTCAGATTCAGAAATTCAAGCGATATATATATATGGACAATGTGGAAGGACTCCCATTCGTCTTCATTGTGGATGAAGCGTTTGCGCTGGGGGACCATCTTATGTGGCCATTCCCGATGAGGACCGTCACCCCGGACCAGAGGGTTTTTAATTACTGGCTGGCCAGAGCCAGAAGGGTGGTGGAGAACACGTTTGGAATCATGGCCAGCCGGTCCCGCCTATTTCTTACACCCATACACATGGTGGAGTATAAACTGAATCATATCATCCTGGCGTGCTGTGTTCTCCACAACTTTTTAAGGCAAAATTCTGCCAACTTTGCTGCCTCAGTTGGGCCTGAGGCCGGAATTCAAGTAAATGAACCAACCCTGACGGCGCTTGAGGCTGGCCGTCCTGGCTTGCCCCCCCTGAGTGCCCGCGGGGTCCGTCTTAGATACCTTGATTACTTTGCGGGTAGGGGGGCCATCAATATGCCAGACAATGTCTGATACATTTTTAAAATAAAAAAATAATTTTAACTACTAAAATATTTGCTGACATTTACTGCTTGTGTTTCTTTTAGCTGACCCTGACAGAAATGTGGGGAGTCTGAAAATTTTGTGATTGTGTAACATTAAAAAGCAATGTTGGGTGTTATTTACTAAAGGAAAATACACTTTGCACTACAAGTGCACTTGAGCCTGCACTGAAACTGCACTTGTAGTGCAAAGTGGATTTGCCCTTCGGAAATAACCCCCATTGTCACTGAAAACAACAATTTTACCACAACAAAATTTTAGGAGCATTGAAACAATAATCCACACATTCTTGAGTATCAATCTTTTTAATACCAGCACAATCACGTGTGCATTTATAAAAGGTTTTTAAAACAAACCAACATGTTGTAGAACAATTTTTTGGATCACATTAATAAAAGTAGAAATGTCCATTTAAGGTAAAACAGGCATGTTTCAAACAAACAAGAAATACACAAATCTGGAACTTACAAAGTTCAACTTTTGTAGAAATTGAAGGCAATATCAGACATGAGTATTTATAAACTGTGTTTGATATTGCGTTCAGATGTGGTAAAGTCATCCCTGGAAAAGCCAAATTTTGAAGATGCACACAAATTGCCGAATGTCAACATGTGCTAGCTGCCATCACGGGGGATCAAGGGACGTGTTTTGGGGGTGCAACCCCTTCCTCTCAGCTACTTTATTATCGAGGAAGGGGTTGCACCCCCAAAACACCTACATTGATCTCCCGTGATGGCAGATAGCACATGTTGACACACTGTGTGTGTCATGGACGTACTGCGCATGGCTCTGCAACTGGCTGCGGGCGCATGGGTCCATTGGGATCTGTTCCAGTCCATAGGCATTCAGCAGTGAATAGACGTGCGCCAGTGCTTTGGCGCCCAGTGATCCTTAAAAGGGGCCTCTTCAGAATGCATCCTTGCTGTCTGATCTGCAGCTCATCCTATACCCGATCCTGAACCTTCATCTGCTCCAGTGTTACCCGCCTTCTCCTGACCTCGTTGCTGTCTCCAGTCCTGACTCCTTGGCTTGCCTTTGACCTGCTCTGTGTTCCTGTTTGATCTCCTGTTGCCGATCCTGCCTGGACTTTGACCATCCTCTGCCTGCTGCTTCTGTCTGATTGATCCGCTGCTGTGACCTGGCTTGTCTGACCCTGCTCCTGCCTGCAGCCCTGCATCTGTGTGCATCTGCCTACAAGTCCTGCATCTGTGTGCATCTGCCTACAAGTCCTGCATCTGTGTGCATCTGCCTACAAGTCCTGCATCTGTGTGCATCTGCCTACAGGTCCTGCATCTGTGTGCATCTGCCTACAGGTCCTGCATCCATGTTCATCTGCCTACAAGTCCTGCATCTGTGTGCATCTGCCTACAAGTCCTGCATCTGTGTGCATCTGCCTACAAGTCCTGCATCTGTGTGCATCTGCCTACAAGTCCTGCATCTGTGTGCATCTGCCTGCAAGTCCTGCATCCGTGTGCATCTGCCTACAAGTCCTGCATGTGTGCGCACCTGCCTGCTACTTCTCAGCGTTCCTGCATCCGCAGCAATCAAGCCTGTTCCTGTCTCCGCCAAGCGGACTCCATCTTCATTCAAGCGAAACCTGCAGGCTCTCCTACCCCGCTGTGCTCCGAGGGTCACTGTTTCCACTCCAGTGATCCCGGAACCAGAGCCGTACAAGAGGTCTCCCTCTGCACGTCAGGCTCACCTTCAAGGTACGTGACCGTGAGCATCTTCAAAATTTGACTTTTCTATAAAATGGCAAAAAATTTTAAAAATTCTTCCAGTACAAATAACACAAAAAAGTCAGGGATTTGGAGGTGTTTTTAACTCTCCCTAAAACATCAGTGATGTTCTTCATTTTTTTTTACATCATTGATGTTTTTCTGGTTGTTTTCCAAGTCCCTAATACACCCTATGATCTCCCCGATCAGGATCTGTGCACTTTTACTGGTGAAATGACCTGGATCCACAACATCACGATCACCTAAAAATATTTAAAAAAAACAAAACACACCATGTATTATAAATATGCAGGCATCCATCTCTTACCTGAGCCTGTGGTCGCAGACACTCACCTGTTGTGACTATTTCCACAACGTCTCCTTCCTCCTCCTCCTGTTGGGTTTGGGGGATTTCACCTTCCTCATGAGGTGGGGGGTCTGTTGTCTCCTCTGATGAGTGGTGTCCTCCGAGTCTTTTCTCCCCTATGTAAAAAAAATAGGTATACTTAGCACACAGATATTTGATGGCAGAAATAGGAATATGAAACATTGCTTGGAAGTGGGGTACAATTGTCTGTTTTGGCAGAGTTCCAAGATGAAGAAATATTTTTTGACTTTGTCAAGCTTGAATACTTACCTGTTTTGTACAAGCTTCACAGATGGAGACACCCCTATAGTATACACTGGAGCACCTGTGTGGGCCCCCTAATAAAAAGGGTGTTCTTTTGTCCCACACTAGTGCTCCAGCATCCATATGTGTAAACAGCTGCTGAGTGTTCTCTCCTTACACAGAATCTAGTTTGCATTACATTCTAGTTACAAACCCATCTAGACTCCAAAATTATTTTAAGAGAAGTAGGCTAGCAAAAATGTATTCAAATGCATATGGCCAAAACAATGGTGTTTTCTATGCCGAACGAATAATGTTTCATACGAACAAACAATGTGCCCATGAACATGAAAGTTGCCATTTTAAACTGTACAACAGTAAAGAAAAACACATGGTGTAGCACGAACGTAATCAAAATAAAGAATAGGAACACAGGACAACTACTTACTTTTTTGCAGCACTCTCCTGATCCTTCTGTACTGCTCGTGCTCCCTTAATTTTAGGTCCGACCACCGCTTCCTGAGCTGATCCTTGGATCGTCGTACCCCAAAATTCTTCTGCAGACTATTGACTACTTTCGCCACGATCTTGGCCTTTCTGGCATTGGGGTTGGGGTAAGGTCCATATTTCCCGTCATAGTCGGTCCTCTTCAGTATGTCGACCATCTCCAACATCTCCCCAAAGGACATATTTGAGGCCTTAAATCATCTCTTCCGGGATCGGGACGTTTCTGGCTCCAGGCTTTCCTCCTCCTCCTTGTTGCTGTAATTAGCACGCACCTGCTGTGTCTCTGCCATGTGCTCTTCCCCAATGCGCCGAACGAGAAGGGGGGGGGAATAGACTAGAAAGAACATCAGGGGCGGGCGGAGTTTCACGCATGCGCAGTGTATATAAAGCATAACACGCGTGCGTAGTACGTACGATCTGTGAGCGGAGGAAGGAGTATCGGAAGCACCGATCGTGATAACGAAGGTAAGATCTAAACTTGGGCCTATACTGCTTCTAGATTGAGGCCTATATTGTAACAAGATTAGGAGACTTTAGCCTGACATTAGTGTTTGTCTTGTGTCTTGCAGATAAAATGGATGGCTTCAATTACCACAACTTCCTCCAGCTGTTCATAGACAAATACATGGAGCTGCCCCGTCTGTGGCAGATTAAACACCCCCAATACAATAATAAACAGAAGAGGCAGGCAGCGCTGGAGAAACTGCTGGAGTTGGTGAAGCCAGTGGTCCCCACAGCAGCCATCCCCTATTTAAAAGCCAAAATTGGTGGCCTGAGGAGCACTAGGGAGCGCAAGAAGGTCACAGATTCCCAGAGATCCGGAGCTGCAGCAGATGACGTTTATGTCCCCAGGCTGTGGTACTATGAGAGACTTCGTTTTCTGTCAGACCACACTGAAGTCAGGGAATCCCTCTCCACTCTTCCTTCAACTCTTCCTTCCACCCTATCTTCCACCCCAGCTGAGGCTTCCGATGTCCAACCTGGGACTTCCAGGCAGGAAAAAGTGAAGGAGCCCAGCTGGAATCAGGTATAGCATTCTTCTACAGATTTCTGGTCAAGAAATAAATGATGTTTACTAGATGTTATTATTGATCACTAATTGCTGATATCATAAAGTGTTTTACATATCAATAGACAGTAGTGGGCAAAAATAATTGGGACAAGAATGAAAAATGCTGGGCTCAGAATGATAGTCTGTTATATTTGTTAACTTTCAATTAGCAACAGTCATGAGGTGAAAATTGTGTGTGATTGATGAAGAAAAAACTAAAACTATGTCCCTTTTTCATACACAGGAAGACCTCAGCCAGGACGAGGCTCTGGAATGTGGCAGCCAGGAGGAGGCTGTGGAATGTGGCAGCCAGGAGGAGGCGGGGGTTAGTGGCAGTCAGGAGGAGGCGGGGCAAGTGGCAGCCAGGAAAAGGCCGGGCCCAGTAGGAGCCTGACGGAATCGCAGGTCCCTCCCCTCCGCCTTCCAAAAAAAAGACCCAGGAAGGGGAGTAACGTGCAGGATTCAGCACTCAGGCTGATTCAGGAGGCTTCAGCGTCCCTCAGAGCCACCCCCACTCCTGGAGAGGCCTTTGTCTGCATGGCTGCCACAAAACTGCAGGGCATGCAGGAGGGCCAATGCCTCCTGTGTGAGGATATTCTTTATAAAGCCTTAACTAAGGGGGTGAGGGGCGAAATCACACCCAATACCCACCTGTGTGAGTTGGACCATCCTCCTCCTCCTGCCACAACTCCACCACCATAGCCACAGCGTGGAAGGAAGCGTGGAAGGAAGACCAGAGAGTGATGACCTGGGTTCAGTCTGGTCTGACAAAAGATGCAGCCTCTTGTATGACCACAGCCTGGGGACACAGATGTCATCTGCAGCTGTTCTTGGACTTCTGGACCAGATTGCTCTCCCTTAGATAAGGACTCCTCAGGCCACCAATTTTGCTGTAAAATAATTGATGTGTGCTCTGGGGGTCAAAGGCTTCGCCAATGTCTGCTGTTTCTCCAGCGTTGCCTCCCTCTTTGTTTGGTTATGAGCCCTTAATAAAGGATTTTTTGTTTCAATTATACTTGCCTACATGTGTTTTCATTCATAAAGGACAGTTTGTTTGTGAGGAGGCAGGTACATTTCAAAAATACAATGTGAAATTAACAAGAGACACCAACTCCAAGCAACCTCCTTGAGATTAAATAATACAAGATAATAATGGTGGTGTGGTAACTTGACACACAAAACACACCCAAAAATATTCTGGAGTAAAATAATAATAAAATAATAAAAACACGATCAGCCTTGAAAATAATGCAAACCCCAAAAAAAAAAAAAATATCTTTTTTGTCAGATGTGACAAATCAAAATATATTGAAGAAATCACGATAAATAGTAAAGAAAGAAGTTTGTGAGAAGTCTGTGTGAATATCAGCAGAAAAACAACTTCATTCTTCTAGCATTATAAAGAAGAAGAGAGTGCGCTGCATTTAACAATTTTAAACATTGCAGCCTGACGAAAGTGCTATATCCATTCCGAACGCTAATTTTACCAGACCCAGCTGTTCCGTCTCGGAATTTCTTCTGAGCATGCGTGCCACTTTGTGCGTCGGAATTGTCCACACACGGTCGGCATTGACGCAATCGGATTTTGTTGTCGGAAAATTTTATAGCCTGCTCTCAAATTTTGTGTGTCGGAAAATCCGATGGAAAAAGTCCAATGGAGCCCACACACGGTCGGAATTTCCGACAACACGCTCCGATCGCACATTTTCCATTGGAAAATCTGACCTTGTGTACGGGGCATAACACTGCTCTGGTAACACTGGGACTAGTGTGGTGACCGTCAGGAACACTATGGCTGGCTGCACTGGTCTGGTGACACTGAAACCAGTGTGACAGCAATAAGGCAAACTGTTGCTGGCTGCATAGGTGACACCATGACAAGTTACACTAGGACAGGTGGCTGACTGCATGGTTTACTGACACTTTAAACTGGTGGGCTAGCAATTTAATATTGATCGGACCCTGGGCAAATATTTTCTTTGGGCCCACCAATGCATATTTGCTCTCCACCTTATTTGAAACAGTAAATAGCAGCTAAACTCCAAATCAGTTTAGTGCAGCAGATCAGGCAGCAATGATAGGTTGCCAAAGGTTAAAGCACAGCATTACTGCTCACTGATTAATTGCTAGAGGTTATAGCACATAATTTCTGCTTGCTTATTGGTTTTGGTTGCTAGTGGTTACTGCACATCATTACCGCTCACCCATTGGTTGCTGGGGCTAGGAGGGGGTGTGGGCAGTGGTGTTGGTGAGGAGTGGAATATCAGTGGCAGTGGGGGGGGATTGGAGGGTGTGATCAGTGGAAGTGCTGGGGGCTTGATGGGATCAGTGGCAGTGCTGGGGGAATGGGATCAGTGGCAGTGCTGGGGGAGTGGTGGGATGAGTGAAGACAGTGCTGGTGGGGATGGGATGAGTGGTAGTGCTTGGGGGGATGGGATCAGTAGCAGTACTTGGGGGGGGGGTGAGGGGGATGGGGTCATTGGCAGTGCTTGAGGGGGGGAGAGAATCAGTGGCTGTGCTTGAGGTTGATGTGATCAGTGGTTTTGTCTTTCAGAGAGAGGCTCTGAGTGAAAGAGAGAGGGGGTGAGAGAGAGAGACGGAGAGGGGGTGGGTGAAATAGAGAGGGGGTGAGAGAGGGGGGATGACAGAGAGGGGATTAAGGATGAGAGAGAGAGGGGAGATTGGAGATGAGAGAGGGGGGATCGGGGATGAGAGAGAGAGGGGATGAGAGAGAGAGAGAGAGAGGGGGGAGTGGGGATGAGAGAGGGGGAATTGGGTATGAGAGAGAGGGGATTGGGGATGAGAGAGGGAGGCAGTGATGAGAGAGAGGGGATTGGGGATGAGAGAAGGGTAGGTTGGGGATGAGAGAGGGGGGATGAGAGAGAGAAAGAGGAAGGATTGGGGATGAGAGAGGAGGGTTTGGAATGAGAGAGAGAGGGAGAGGGGACTGGGGATGAAAGGGGGGGTGGGGGTGAGAGGGGGGGATTGGAAATGAGAGAGAGAGATGGGATTGGGGATGAGAGAGGGGGCAGGGATGAGAGAGAGGGGATTGGGAATGAGAGAGGAGGATTGGGAATGAGAGAAGGGTAGGTTGGGGATGAGAGAGGAAGGATTGGGGATGAGAGAGGGGGGATTGGGGATGAGAGAGAGAGGGGGGATTGGGGGTGAGAGAGGGGAAATTGGGGATGAGAGAGGAGGGTTTGGGATGAAAGAGAGGGGATTGGGGATGAAAGGGGGCGTGGGGATGAGAGGGGGGGGGGTTGGAAATGAGAGAGAGAGATGGGATTGGGGATGAGAGAGGGGGGGCGGGGATGAGAGAGAAGGGATTGGGGATGAAAGAGGGGGGATTGGGAATGAGAGAGGGGGCATTTGGGGAGGAGAGAGGGGCCATTTGGGGATGAGAGAGGGAGATTGAGGATGAGAGAGAGGGGGGGTGAGAGAGAGAGGAAGGATTGGGGATGAGAGAGGGGGGATTGGGGATGAGAGAGAGAGAGGATTGGGGATGAGAGAGAGAGGGGGGATTGGCAGGGATCAGCGGCGCAGGAACCTGTTTAAGGTCTACCTGTCACCAGCAAGCAGTCAACAGGTGGACCGCGATCGACGGGTTGCCGACCCCCGGTGTACAATGTATGGTTTACATACTGGAATTTTTTTTAATACTAGTAATGGCGGCGATCAGCGGGATCACGATAGTATGCAAGGGAATCTGACACTTTTTTTGCGCTGCCCCCTATTTTAACTAAAAGTGCTCATAAAATAAAATAAAATAAAAATGTATTTGTTATCAAACCAGTAAAGTGATGGCGTTGCAACTAAAAAACTGGAATATTCAGTTAAAAATCATGTGTAACATAAAAATAGATGCGCAACCAAATTAGTGAACAAACTAATATGTGCAACCAAAGGTACAAACAATTATGTGCAAAAAGGAGCAAATTAACGAATTAATGAAAAGAAATGAGTGTCCATATAATGTGTCCTTCAATATGCACTACTTTCAGTATAAACGAATAATCAACAAATAAGAGCAAGGAAAAATATCACAACTAGTGTAAACTAATAAAAAAATAATAAAAAAAAAAATAAATGTCCATATGTCATTCTAGATCAGTGGTTCTCAACTCCAGTCCTCAGGACCCACCAACAGGCCAAATTTTAAGTATTACCTTGGGGAGATGCAGACTAGAATACTGCAATCACTGAGCAGCAAATTATATCACCTGTGATGTATTTCAGTTATCTTGCAAACCTGGCCTGTTAGTGGGTCCTGAGGACCGGAGTTGAGAACCACTGTTCTAGATGAACTCCATTCAGTATGGGTCCTTCAGTGCAAGACTTCAATATGAAGGTTCTTTCCACAGTGTCATCCCACAGAATATCCAAAAAAATATTAAGCCAAGGAAAATAAATGCCAGATGGCAGCTTACCAGAACTGTAGGATCCCTATTACGGAGATCATAGAGGCATATGAAGAAGAATCTTTCAGGCAGGTGGGAGCTAATTCACACATCCTCTCCGCCGGCAAATTCAAATGCTACCATGTACTCCATAGCTCCTGTTTCCAGAAGGGTGCACTCGTGGAATTTTGTTAAACAAAGAAGAGAGACGGCTTCATAGTGCAGTAGGTTAAAACAACAGTTCCTTTATTCCATATCATGGACAAACTGACATCCAAGAAGCAATGGCAGACAATGCAAAACGAAAGACACAGTTTTGGTAAGCTGCCAACTGGCATTTATTTTCCTTGGCTTCATATTTTTTTGGATATTCTGTGGGGTGACACCGTGGAAAGAACTGTTTGCCTTCATATTGAAGTCTTGCACTAAAAGACCCATACTGAATGGAGTTTATCTAGAATGACATCATATATGGACATTTTTTTTTATTAGTTTACACTAGTTGTAATATTTTTCCTTGCTCTTATTTGTTCATTATTCATTTATACTGAAAGGAGTGCACATTGAAGGGCACATTATATGGACACTCATTTCTTTTCATTAATTTACATTGGTTATGCTATTTTTTCATTAATTTGTTAATTTGCTCCTTTTTGCACATAATTATTTGCACCTTTGGTTGCACATATTAGTTTGTTCACTTAATTGGTTGCGCATCTATTTTTATGTTACACTTTTGACACTTTGCGGGAACCAGTGACACTAATACAGTGACCAGTGCTAAAAATATACACTGTCACTGTACTAATGACACTGCCTGGGAAATAGTTAACCACTTGCCGACCGCCGCACGACGATGTACGTCGACAAAGCGGCACGGGCAGGCAAAAGGGCTTACCTGTACGTCCCTGCCTGCCCGCGGGTGGGGGGTCCGATCGGACCCCCCCCCCGGTGCCTGCGGCGGTCGGCAAATGTCCCCCGGCGATCGGTGGTGAGGGGGAGGCCATCCATTCGTGGCCCCCCCCTCGCGATCGCTCCCAGCCAATGGGATCATTTCCCTGCCTCTGTATTGTACACAGAGGCAGAGGAAATGATGTCATCCCTCCTCGGCTCGGTATTTTCCATTCCGGGCCGAGGAGAGAAGACTGTAATGTGAGTGCACCAAACACTACACACACAGTAGAACATGCCAGGCACACATTTCACCCCGATCCCCCCCCCGATCGCCCCCCGATCCCCCCCCGATCACCCCCCCCCCCCTGTCACAAACTGACACCAAGCAGGTTTTTTTTTTTTTTTTTTTTTTTTTTTCTGATTACTGTATTGGTGTCAGTTTGTGTCAGTTAGTGTGTTAGGGCAGTGAGTCTTAGGCCCCCTTTAGGTCTAGGGTACCCCCCTAACCCCCCTAATAAAGTTTTAACCCCTTGATCACCCCCTGTCACCAGTGTTGCTAAGCGATCATTTTTCTGATCGCTGTATTAGTGTCGCTGGTGACGCTAGTTAGGGACGTAAATATTTAGGTTCGCCGTCAGTGTTTTATAGCGACAGGGACCCCCATATACTACCTAATAAATGTTTTAACCCCTTGATTGCCCCCTAGTTAACCCTTTCACCACTGATCACCGTATAACCGTTACGGGTGACGCTGGTTAGTTTGTTTATTTTTTATAGTGTCAGGGCACCCGCCGTTTATTACCGAATAAAGGTTTAGCCCCCTGTACGTCTAGGGTACCCCCCTTACCCCCCTAATAAAGTTTTAACCCCTTGATCACCCCCTGTCGCCAGTGTCGCTAAGCGATCATTTTTCTGATCGCTGTATTAGTGTCGCTGGTGACGGTAGTTAGGGACGTAAATATTTAGGTTCGCCGTCAGTGTTTTATAGCGACAGGGACCCCCATATACTACCTAATAAATGTTTTAACCCCTTGATTGCCCCCTAGTTAACCCTTTCACCACTGATCACCGTATAACCGTTACGGGTGACGCTGGTTAGTTCGTTTATTTTTTATAGTGTCAGGGCACCCGCCGTTTATTACCGAATAAAGGTTTAGCCCCCCGATCGCCCGGCGGTGATATGCGTCGCCCCAGGCAGCGTCAGATTAGCGCCAGTACCGCTAACACCCACGCACGCAGCATATGCCTCCCTTAGTGGTATAGTATCTGAACGGATCAATATCTGATCCAATCAGATCTATACTAGTGTCCCCAGCAGTTTAGGGTTCCCAAAAACGCAGTGTTAGCGGGATCAGCCCAGATACCCGCTAGCACCTGCGTTTTGCCCCTCCGCCCGGCCCAGCCCAGCCCACCCAAGTGCAGTATCGATCGATCACTGCCACTTACAAAACACTAAACGCATAACTGCAGCGTTCGCAGAGTCAGGCCTGATCCCTGCGATCGCTAACAGTTTTTTTGGTAGCGTTTTGGTGAACTGGCAAGCACCAGCCCCAGGCAGCGTCAGATTAGCGCCAGTACCGCTAACACCCACGCACGCAGCATACGCCTCCCTTAGTGGTATAGTATCTGATCGGATCAATACCTGATCCGATCAGATCTATACTGGCGTCCCCAGCAGTTTAGGGTTCCCACAAACGCAGTGTTAGCGGGATCAGCCCAGATACCTGCTAGCACCTGCGTTTTGCCCCTCCGCCCGGCCCGGCCCAGCCCACCCAAGTGCAGTATCGATCGATCACTGACACTTACAAAACACTAAACGCATAACTGCAGCGTTCGCAGAGTCAGGCCTGATCCCTGCGATCGCTAACAGTTTTTTTGGTAGCGTTTTGGTGAACTGGCAAGCGCCAGCGGCCTAGTACACCCCGGTCGTAGTCAAACCAGCACTGCAGTAACACTTGGTGACGTGGCGAGTCCCATAAGTGCAGTTCAAGCTGGTGAGGTGGCAAGCACAAGTAATGTCCCGCTGCCACCAAAAAGACAAACACAGGCCCGTCGTGCCCATAGTGCCCTTCCTGCTGCATTCGCCAATCCTAATTGGGAACCCACCGCTTCTGCAGCGCCCGTACTTCCCCCATTCACATCCCCAACCAAATTCAGTCAGCTGCATGAGAGGCATTTTTATGTCCTCCCGAGTACCCCTACCCAACGAACCCCCCCAAAAAAGATGTTGTGTCTGCAGCAAGCGCGGATATAGGCATGACACCCGCTATTATTGTCCCTCCTGTCCGGACAATCCTGGTCTTTGCATTGGTGAATGTTTTGAACGCTACCATTCACTAGTTGACTATTAGCGTAGGGTACAGCATTGCACAGACTAGGCACACTTTCACAGGGTCTCCCGAGATGCCATCGCATTTTGAGAGACCCGAACCTGGAACCGGTTACAGTTATAAAAGTTAGTTACAAAAAAAAGTGAAAAAAAAAAAAAAAAACACAAACAAAAATATAAAAAAAAAAAAAAAATAGTTGGCGTTTTATTGTTCTCTCTCTCTCTCTATTCTCTCTCTATTGTTCTGCTCTTTTTTACTGTATTCTATTCTGCAATGTTTTATTGTTATTATGTTTTATCATGTTTGCTTTTCAGGTATACAATTTTTTATACCTTACCGTTTACTGTGCTTTATTGTTAACCATTTTTTTGTCTTCAGGTACGCCATTCACGACTTTGAGTGGTTATACCAGAATGATGCCTGCAGGTTTAGGTATCATCTTGGTATCATTCTTTTCAGCCAGCGGTCAGCTTTCATGTAAAAGCAATCCTAGCGGCTAATTAGCCTCTAGACTGCTTTTACAAGCAGTGGGAGGGAATGCCCCCCCCTCCCCCAACGTCTTCCGTGTTTTTCTCTGGCTCTCCTGTCTCAACAGGGAACCTGAGAAAGCAGCCGGTGATTCAGCCAGCTGACCATAGGGCTGATCAGAGACCAGGGTGGCTCCAAACATCTCTATGGCCTAAGAAATCGGAAGCTACGAGCATTTTATGACTTAGATTTCGCCGGATGTAAACAGCGCCATTGGGAAATTGGGAAAGCATTTTATCACACCGATCTTGGCGTGGTCAGATGCTTTGAGGGCAGAGGAGAAATCTAGGGTCTAATAGACCCCAATTTTTGCAAAAAAGAGTACCTGTCACTACCTATTGCTATGATAGGGGATATTTACATTCCCCGAGATAACAATAAAAATGATTTAAAAAAAAAAATGAAAGGAACAGTTTAAAAATAAGATAAAAAAATAATAATAATAATGAAAAAAAAAAAAAAAAAAAAAAAAAAAGCACCCCTGTCCCCCCTGCTCTCGCGCTAAGGCGAACGCAAGCGTCGGTCTGGCGTCAAATGTAAACAGCAATTGCACCATGCATGTGAGGTATCACCGCGAAGGCCAGATCGAGGGCAGTAATTTTAGCAGTAGACCTCCTCTGTAAATCTAAAGTGGTAACCTGTAAAGGCTTTTAAAGGCTTTTAAAAATGTATTTAGTTTGTCGCCACTGCACGTTTGTGCGCAATTTTAAAGCATGTCATGTTTGGTATCCATGTACTCGGCCTAAGATCGTCTTTTTTATTTCACCAAACATTTGGGCAATATAGTGTGTTTTAGTGCATTAAAATGTAAAAAAGTGTGTTTTTCCCCAAAAAATGCGTTTGAAAAATCGCTGCGCAAATACTGTGTGAAAAAAAAAAATGAAACACCCACCATTTTAATCTGTAGGGCATTTGCTTTAAAAAAAAAAATAATGTTTGGGGGTTCAAAGTAATTTTCTTGCAAAAAAAAATTATTTTTTTATGTAAACAATAAGTGTCAGAAAGGGCTTTGTCTTCAAGTGGTTAGAAGAGTGGGTGATGTGTGACATAAGCCTCTAGATGTTGTGCATAAAATGCCAGGACAGTTCAAAACCCCCCCAAATGACCCCATTTTGGAAAGTAGACACCCCAAGCTATTTGCTGAGAGGCATGTTGAGTCCATGGAATAATTTATATTGTGACACAAGTTGCGGGAAAGAGACAATTTTTTATTTTTTTTATTTTTTTTTGCGCAAAGTTGTCACTAAATGATATTTTGCTCAAACATGCCATGGGAATATGTGAAATTACACCCCAAAATACATTCTGTTGCTTCTCCTGAGTATGGGGATACCACATGTGTGGGACTTTTTGGGAGCCTAGCCGCGTACGGGACCCCAAAAACCAAGCACCGCCTTCAGGCTTTCTAAGGCCGTAAATTTTTGATTTCACTCCTCACTGCCTATCACAGTTTCGGAGGCCATGGAATGCCCAGGTGGCAAAAAACCCCCCCAAATGACCCCATTTTGGAAAGTAGACACCCCAAGCTATTTGATGAGAGGTATAGTGAGTATTTTGCAGACCTCAGTTTTTGTCACAAAGTTTTGAAAATTGAAAAAAGAAAAAAAAAATTTTTTTTTCTCGTCTTTCTTTATTTTCAAAAACAAATGAGAGCTGCAAAATACTCACCATGCCTCTCAGCAAATAGCTTGGGGTGTCTACTTTCCAAAATGGGGTCATTTGGGGGGGTTTGTGCCACCTGGGCATTCCATGGCCTCCGAAACTGTGATAGGCAGTGAGGAGTAAAATCAAAAATGTACGCCCTTAGAAATCCTGAAGGCAGTGATTGGTTTTCGGGGCCCCGTACGCGGCTAGGCTCCCAAAAAGTCTCACACATGTGGTATCCCCATACTCAGGAGAAGCAGCTAAATGTATTTTGGGGTGCAATTCCACATATGCCCATGGTCTGTGTGAGCAATATATCATTTAGTGACAACTTTGTGCAAAAAAAAATAAAAAAAATAAAAATTTGTCACTTTCCCGCAACTTGTGTCAAAATATAAAACATTCCATGGACTCAACATGCCTCAAAGCAAATAGCTTGGGGTGTCTACTTTCCAAAATGGGGTCATTTGGGGGGGTTTTATGCCATCTGGGCATTTTATGGCCTTCAAAACTGTGATAGGTAGTGAGGAGTAAAATCAAAAATGTACGCCCTTAGAAATCCTGAAGGCAGTGATTGGTTTTCGGGGCCCCGTACGTGGCTAGGCTCCCAAAAAGTCCCACACATGTGG
This sequence comes from Lithobates clamitans, assembly GCA_037952925.1. Taxonomy (NCBI): domain Eukaryota; kingdom Metazoa; phylum Chordata; class Amphibia; order Anura; family Ranidae; genus Lithobates; species Lithobates clamitans. Next base: position 3,208,205 of record JBBGZY010001072.1, read on the forward strand.
TATCCCCATACTCAGGAGAAGCAGCTAAATGTATTTTGGGGTGCAATTCCACATATGCCCATGGCCTGTGTGAGCAATATATCATTTAGTGACAACTTTTTGTAATTTTTTTTTTTTTTTTTTTTTTTGTCATTATTCAATCACTTGGGACAAAAAAAATGAATATTCAATGGGCTCAACATGCCTCTCAGCAAATTCCTTGGGGTGTCTACTTTCCAAAATGGGGTCATTTGTGGGGGTTTTGTACTGCCCTGCCATTTTAGCACCTCAAGAAATGACATAGGCAGTCATAAATTAAAGGCTGTGTAAATTCCAGAAAATGTACCCTAGTTTGTAGGCGCTATAACTTTTGCGCAAACCAATAAATATACACTTATTGACATTTTTTTTACCAAAGACATGTGGCCGAATACATTTTGGCCTAAATGTATGACTAAAATTGAGTTTATTGGATTTTTTTTAGAACAAAAAGTAGAAAATATCATTTTTTTTCAAAATTTTCGGTCTTTTTCCGTGTATAGCGAAAAAAATAAAAACGGCAGAGGTGATCAAATATCATCAAAAGAAAGCTCTATTTGTGAGAAGAAAAGGACGCAAATTTCGTTTGGGTAGAGCATTGCATGACCGCGCAATTAGCAGTTAAAGCGACGCAGTGCTGAATTGTAAAAAGTGCTCTGGTCAGGAAGGGGGTAAAACCTTCCGGGGCTGAAGTGGTTAAACATCTAGGGCGATCAAAGGGTTAAATGTGTGCCTAACCAGTGTTTATGTGTTTACTGTGAGGTACTTTCACTAAGGGATGTTCCGGTTTTTAACTGGCACATCCCCGCTGACAGGACAGAGCTCTGTATTGTTTACATTGACAGAACTTTGTCCTGTCTTCCTCCTCACCGATTAGTGGGTGCTGGTGGTCAATAATTGGCCGACACCCGCTAATTGGCTTGTGCTGTGACTAATCACAGGAGCTGTACTCCTAAGTGAGACGGTCGGTAAGCGGTTGAAGCAGAATTTTTACCCTCACCTTGCCAGATTCATCTGGCCTAGCCGCACAGGTTCAGCCTCTCCTGTGGCAAAGCTGCTTCCATACAGCTGTAAATCTATAAGAAGGAAGCCTCCCTCATGTCCAGGTACTGGGGTTGTAGGATGTTGGTCTCTAGAGATTGCACAAGTGCCTCCTTCAACATAACTTCATGTGTGGACATCCATTGGACTTTCTGCTGTCTATGGGGCATTCAGATGATAATGCTCACCACTTGGTGCAGAAGACTATAGTACTCAGCTGCTGTTATTCTGTTAAGAGTTTCCTACAGGTATATGCTATGTTTATGTATATGCTTACAGGTGAATTTTTGCTGATTTTCAGTCCACAGTTCTGTCAGCTGTGGCTTGCGTCTGCAGTACTGCTAATGTATAAGCTGATATTGCAGGTGTCTATCGTTGTTGCAGAGTTGGGTCTTTCCTATTAACTCTGCAATGCCTGGTCTGCAGGGTGTTAACTCTACAGGCTTGGCTTACTGTGTTTTAATGCTTGGTCTGTTGTATTAACCTTTGCTGTGCCTTTTCCAGTTCAATAAAAAACGGTCGATATTCAGCCCGTGTGTATGGCAGTTGTGTGTGTGTGTATAGCTGTTTGGCTGGCTTCTGTCAGACGAGCAAGCTGAAAAACCACCAGTCGATCAGCTCCATATCAGCGCTCTCAGCCTATGGCTGAGAGCATTGAGCGAAGTGTTCTGGGCCATCCCCCTGTCAGAACACAATAACTTAGCAGGGGAGTCGCATCGTTAGTACAGCGGCTCCAACCTGAGCTGACAGTTGAATAAAAAAAACCTGATAATGTGTACTAGTCTTAAGAGCAGCAAAGTTCTTCTTCACCCAAACTTGCCCTGAAGGTGTCGGACTGCAGAAACGTATGCAAATTTTGGCAGAGCAGGTTGAGGATCCATGGGTCCTGTGCAATAAGGAAGTCATTGGAATTTTCTTTCCTCTCCTCCAACTCACTTCATTCCCACCATGGTTCCTTAGAACAATCAAAGCTTTAAGCAAATATTATCAAATCTTGTTTCAACAGTAAGCCATCTGTCCAAAGAAGATGTCAAGGATTATATGCTCTATTGTTGTTAGTCAAAAAGCAAACTTAGGCATGAAGCAGAAGGAAGGATCAAGATCCAAAACTTGATATGGAGTCGCTGCCGTCAATCACCCATGCCATCAGATAAGGCTGCTGTAGGTTGTCTCTAGATCTAGCAGATGTGAATATACACGTTTCTGTACATTAGGGATATCCAACCTGTGGCCCAAGGGCCGCATTTGACCCCAGACTGCTATGGAAGTGGCCCAATACAAAATTGTAAACATACTTAAAAATTTTGATTTTTTTTTTTTAATTTTTTGCAAAAGTGCAGTTTTACATGCAGCCTAGGAAAAAAATTGACAGTGTTGGTTTACTGGACTTTTATAAGTTTTATTTTTCCAAAGAAAAATATCCCACTCTTCACAATCGTGCCTTATTCATGTCATTAGTTTTCAGCACACCTGTATTTGTGAGCAACTATTTTCAAAGATGAAGCATACGAAGGGCAAAATTAGAACCAAAATATCTGATGAGCACCTTTATCAAAAACAGTGTCAAATATCACCCTCTTTTACTTTTATAATAAAAAATATTACACAAAAAAAGAAGTTTTATTACTAGGTACATTATCTATATCAGTGATCGTTAACTTGTGATTTGCCAGACTTTTTTTGCTCATCAGCTATCCTTATTGTTAGTGTATTTTATGTGCGACCCAAGACAATTCCTCGTCTTTCAATGTGGCCCAGGAAGGTCAAAAGGTTGGACACCCTTGCTTCTTCAAGTATCTTCAATTGGCCGTTCGAGAGTTTCACTTCCAGTTCATTCAACAGCCTTTAGTCTTTCCACATACCCAGGACTACTTCCCGTAGTGGCCATCTCATGTGAGCAAGGGTTTCAGGTGTCCTTTCATTTGGACAACATCCTGCTGGAGGCAGTCCTGGACACTCAGGAGATTACTGTAGAGTTAGCGTCAGAGAAGGTGACAGTATTAGTATCTCACTTGAGACAAGTCATAGCTCTATTCCATCTGATGGCACCCCATGGTCTCAAACTGGTAGAGAACTAGTCTGCAGTAATCCACATGCTCTGTTGAACTCACTGGAAGGTTGAGAACGTTATATTCAGAAGTAATGGAAGATTTTCTTCCTGCACCAGAGAATCAAGTTGACCATTGTTCATTAAAGATTAAGGTCAGGTAGACATATACTGTACAGTACTATCCTAAAAAAGAGTGAACATTATGGGCATAGTGAATTGCCAATCTCTCAAGTCCTCAACACCAGCGCCACTTCTCAAGAGGAAGAGGGGCAACTTGTCCCTTCAACAGTGACAAGTCCTCTTTATCCCTGAAGAATCCGCTATCCATTCAAGGTACCCCCAAGGGAGCCTCATTACAATGATCATCCTGGGAGGTACTGGACTTGTGGTTAGCAGGCTTGCCTGTCAAAATACTATTCCAAGTTGCATGTCAAAGGCAGGAGTGGATAAGGAGGCAAAGAAGGCAGATGTTTTGACTTTGATCAGACTGACTGCAAAAATCTATAGTCACTAATTGTCATATACTAAGCATAATCAAACTGCTATGTTTGTTTAAAGACCACCTCTGCCTCAGAAGCAATTGGCCTAGGAGTCTTTATCAGACTGTGCCATCCTCGGCTAGTGATAACTGGCTTTCCTGGGAAGATTCTATGACAGGTTTACATATCAGATGCAACAGTGGACAAGGAGGCAAGAAAGCGGTTGTTTTGACTCTGTTCAGGATCTCTGTAGAGTGAGGATCTCTAGTTGCTAATGGTCAGGTACTAAGCATAATCAAACTGCTACATTTGTTTTAAGGCCTCTGTCTCAGAAGCAGTTGGCCAAGGAGTCTTTATTAGACTGGCCAGATGTGATTTCCTGCTAGCATGCTAGCAGATGAGGCAATATCCTCTCTGTAAAGCCAATCTTTATTTCAGAGGCAGTTGGCCAAGGAATCTTCATCAAACTAGCCAGTGACATTCGAGCGGATAATGCAATATGCTTTGCAGAGGCTTTGGAACAGAAAAATGGATTTGGAAATTAAGGTCTATACTATCATTAAGTAATGTTTTGTGGCCGGCATTGGAGCTCACTTTAGTAGCCAAGGTTATTTGGATCTCGGCAGACACGATGAAAGCAAAACATTGGCGGGTAATGACGTTTCTGTGGTCTTGGATCCTAGAGTAAAATTAATGTGGCCAGTGATGCAGTACAGCCGCTATAGATGCAATATGCTGTTACTCTAGGACCATGTAGTATTTCGTTGTGGTCAGTCAAGCCCTATGGCTTAACCCACAGACTACACATAACTCTTCTAAGTTGATTTGGCAGCTGCTCAAAATGAAGTCAGTGAAATCTAAGATGGGGAATAATCCCTAATGTCAGTTGCCAATGCCCAGAGGGTAGGCAAAAGGTGAGGAAACAAAGATTTGGAGACAGGGTAGACCTGGGGAGAGCTATAGAAGAGAATGAAAGAGTCCATAGTCTTCTTTCTTTGCCTGCCTAAATCCAAGCCTGCTCCTCCCTAAAACCTAGTACACACGAGCTGAATGTCTGATGACATTGGCCAGCTCAATAAAAACTGGTCGACATTTGGCCCGTGTGTATGGCAGTTGTGTGTCTGTATAGCCGTTTGGCCGGCTTCTGTCAGACGAGCATGCTGGAAAACCACCCACCGACCGTCTCCCGATTAGCCAATGGTTGACAGCTTTGAGCAAAGTGTTCTGGGCCATCCCCCTGTCAGAACACAATGACTTAGCTGGGGAGTTAGATCGTTAGTACAGTGGCTCCAACCTGAGCTGACAGTTGAACGAAAAAAAAACTTGATAGTATATGCTAGGGTTAAGAGCAGCAAACTTCTTCTTCACCCAAGCTTGCCCAGGTGTTGGACTGCAGGAATGTATGCAAATTTTGGCAGAGCAGATTCAGGATCCATGGGTCCTATGCAATAAGGAAGTCATTGGAATTTTCTTCAATCACTCATGCTGTCAGATAAGGCAGCTGTAGATGGTCTCTAGTTCTAGCAGTTGTGTATATACACATTTCTGTACATCAGGGATGTCCAGCCTGTGGCCCAAGGGCCGCATGTGCCCCCAGACTGCTATGGATGCGGGCCAATACAAAATTGAAAACATACAGTTTTTACATTAAAAATGTTGATTTTTTTAAGGGGGGAATTTTTTTCAAAAGTGCGTTTTTACATGTAGCCGAAGAAAAAATTGAGTGTCAGTTTACTGGATGTTTATACGTTTTATCTTCCTAAAGAAAATATCCCACAATTGTGCCTTATTCATGTCATTAATTTTCAGCACACCTATATTTGTGAGCAACTATTTTCAAAGTTGAAGCACACGAAGGGCAAAATTAGATCCAAAATATCTGATGAGTACCTTTGTACTCAGAGTCTCTAGTAGACCATATAAGGAAAGGTATGAAGGGAAAAACAGGAAGTGACCTGGGGTGTGCCATAGTCACGTGGTCAGTATGCCTAAAGGGGGCGAAAATAAAGACAGTAGGATGAGCTAACAACGGAAAAAAGGAAAAAAATAATTGCGCTTCAAAAACATATAAAGTAAAGTGAATAAAGCTGCGATGTCCTAAATGTGACACAAACACACAACATAGGTAAGGAAAATTGGTGACTCGCGCTGAACAAACTAGTGAATGTGTGGCTGAGAAGTGCCACACCAGAAAAACTAGATACAACAAATATATGTAGATGAAAATAGTGTAACACACTATATACAGTTGGGGGAATTCACAAGCCCCCTTAGTGGATATATATACAATCAGTGCAAAAATATATCACAATTAGTGCAAACATGTTTAAAAATAAGTCCATGTGTATTAGAGGTAAATTAAGAAATAAATGTGAATAGTTAGAGGAATAGTCCATTTGGAGAAAACCCCAAAACAGTGATTGACAATCCCGGGTCATTCAAATGTGTGGAGTCGTAGATATGTGGGTCCACCACCAAAAATGAGATCCTGGCCGCTTACCAGAACCCCATGACCCCCCGTTACAGAGGGTCTAAATGGGCTTTGAGATCCTGCTAGTCCGGAACTCCCAGGAGCCAAGATGGAAACTGGAAAGGACGTCAGGGACTGTGATGGAGATGGATGGGTCCACAGAAAAAGGCTCAGCCCTCAGCATAGTGTTGTCATCATAGGAAGAAAGAAAGGGAGGGCTCCCATAGTGTAAAATCAACTGGTAATTTATTGAAATAAAAAACGTAAACACTCACATGTAGGTATGAAAATCAGCATCATCAGTAGAAGAACAATCTGTGGCACCGGCCGGATGACCACAGATAGCCCGTCCTGCTGGATGTACAGCGACAATGGGAGGTGGCGTGATGATACCGCTCAGCCCTACGCTGCGTTTCGCAAGAAAATTGCGTCTTCGAGGGGCACGAGCTGCTCATTGCATCACCTCCCTTAAATAACAATCACAAGCCTCCCTCTGAGATCACCCACGCCAGATTTCCGCATTAGCCTAGAGAGCACATATTGCCAGTGCGCAGGCGCGCCCCGGGTCTCGACTTCCGCGTTAGCCTGGAACGCACAAGGCCACGGCGCCAACGCGCATGCGCGCCCCAGGACTCGGTCAGCGTCACTCGATATTATGTCGGATGATTGGTTCAGCAGACCCGGGACAGAGACTAACGGGATCCCATGCGCGTGCGCGCCCCCAATGCCCATCTCCATCTCTTCATGTTGTAAACAGTTAGGCGGCTACATAGGTGAGCGCAGATGGTGAATGGGTGAAAGTAGAAGCAAAAATAACAATTTATAAAATGAATAAAATATGAAAAATGCTAGCTAGTACTATGAGTTTGGGCACCTTTGGCTGCAACCATCAAATCTGATGTCAAAGCCGATCACCCACAAAAGCGATCATTCCCAGCAATCTGTTGTGTTGGCATTTGATGCATAATTAGACTAGGGGAATACATAACCTCAAGATTTATATTGCATCAAACTAGGTGTGTCAAAATAATGACAGACACATCTAATTTGGACTAATATCAAATATTAAAAACAGTTAAGCCTGAATGGTGACACACGCAGGCCAAACCCAAAGAAAAGCATCCTAAGGGGACATAGAAAAATTGTACAGAACGACCCCTAGTGGCCATCCTAAAACTGCGTGCCCCCAGGGCCGGTCTCCTTCATGTTGTAAACAGTCAGGCGGCGATATAGGTGAGCGCAGATGGTAAATGGGTAAAAATAAAAATAAAAGCAAAAATAACAATTTATAAAATGAATCAAATTGGAAAATGCTAGCTAATATGGTGTATTTGAGCACCTATAACTGCAACCATCAAATATAATGTCAAAAGCGATCGCTCGCAAAAGCGATCGTTCACAACAAACTGTCATGTTGACATATGATGCATGATTGGACTAGAGAAATACATACCCTCAAGGTTCGCATTACATCAAATTAGATGTGTCAAAATTATGGCAGACACACCCAATATTGGGCTGATTTCTGGTATTAAAAAACTGTTAGGCCTGAATGGTAACACATGCAGGCCAGATCCAAAAGAATGTATCATAAGGGGACATGAAAAATGTAAAATTTTACAAAACGACCCCTAGTGACCATCCTAAAAATCGCATGTACCAATTGAATTAGGTACATATATGGATATATGAGAGAAAAATGTGTGGAAATTAAAAAATGTATATAAAACTAATAAAAAATAAAAGCCTCAATAATGAACTTGACCCTGATCGCGGGGGTTATCCGGATGAACTAACAAAACAGATTTATTGAAGTCAACGTATGCAGCATAAATTAGCCAAATGCATGAAATGCCAGTGACATCTCCACATCCCTTGGCGAGAAACACCGGAAACTGCCCCTACCCTGAAAGAATGGCTGGAATAAGGTTTGGGGACCTACCTAGGTTTGACACCAGGGTGCGGCAATGTTTCATGAACTGTGCTGTGGAAATGGGGAGTACTAGGGAAAGGTAAAAGTGGAATATTCCTGGGTTTTTCTGCAGTGATCACCATGAGCGGTTCTAAACTGTGACTGGGCACCAGGCATCGCTGGTCTCAAACTCTAAGGTCAGTACCGGCTCCTGTCTGCTGCGTCTTGCAAGTGTCCAGATGCAACCAGGAATGATCGGCGTACCTAATTAACTGGTAGATTAAGAGTATGCGGGATCTCGTCCAGTACATATGAACCATAGAAAGCCAAATACATGGCCACCTTGAGGACCAAGCTGAGTAGCAGCCCAAAAAGGGGCCCTGGAGAGTAAAACGGACATGCCCCGGAAAATATGCACTGTAATGGGGAGTCTGCTAACCGTGGTAAGGGGGCTACACTTTTAAATCTCCTTAAAAATTGCCTGGATGAGATGTGCTGCAAAAATGGAAGGCTTATTAGGGTCCGGCAAGGCAACAATGCTGGACACCTACCAGATATGTCTTTTTAGTACTGTGGATAGCTTGAGCTATGAGTTACAGAAAGCAACGAACGCAAGTAGATATAGGATGTTGTGGTAATCACACCTGGAATACCTGGACTAAAAAGCCTGGAAGGTATTCCAGGCCGTGCCATGAGCCCACCTGACATAACTGACAATGACTGGATGATAAAACTGCTGCGCTGGCCCAGTTGGAATCTAGTCCACTGTTAGCAGCGAGAAAAGTGGGGACAGTGTGACACAGGTGTCTGAGTCTGGGACCTGTCGGAAAATAGAGGATAGTTCAAACGAGACAGAGCATCCGCTGCTGTATGCTCTACACCACGTTGAACCTACAGTAAATGTGGAAATGGAACTGAAGGGACAGCCAAATCAGCCTATGTACAAAAGACTTAATGATTAAAGACCTGGATCTGCTTTGTTAAACAATTCTGAGGTAGCCTAATTACCTGTGGAGAAAATCACTGTCTCATCTATCAAAAAGCGACCCCCCCAAGCCTGCGCTGCCGACACCATGGGGTACATCTCAAATAAAACTGATACCTCTGCAAACCCTGGAACATCCAAGATCTTGTCTGGCCATGGCCCAGCTGCCAGTGGATGCCAAGAAATAGCTGCATAGCCTTTAGTGGCTGCTGCATCGCTCAAAATCTAAGGTGAAAAACCGACTCTGCAAGGATAAACATGGCGAACCCGTTCCAGTGTTGAAGGAACTTGTCCCACATACGCAAGTCAGATTGAGCCGCAGAATTTAACTTGACCTGAGAGTCTGAGTCAGGGCCAGATAAACTCTGGGACAGAAAGCTTACGGTTGAGCCTGTGGCCCCTGGACTTTACAACCACGGAACGCCACTGCAACCATACGACTTGTCGGCTACATCGTGGCGGCAACTAAGAGGGACGTCTTCCCCGTCTGAAATATATATATTTTTTTATATTCCCAGGAATGAAGTGAGTCGGGTAAAGGAGGGAGCACTTGTGCTTCTACCTAAGCTAAAGGCCCGGGGCTTGGTATCAAGGTGGTCCTGGAACCTGCTGCTACTGATGTGCCTGGAACAGCAGGAACCACTGGGGCCAGACTTGGATGGATGTCCAAAGTCTCAACCCTGGCCCGCAACTCCTGGCAGGAGGTTGCCAGTAAGCTCAGGGTGGCATGAATCTGTGAAAAGGATGAGGTGACAGTCCATGGGGTAACCTGCTCACCATGAGAGCCTGAAGTACAGGGGAATATTAATCTTAAAAGTTCCACTTAGCAAGCTGAAACCGGATACCAACTACCCCTGCACCACAGTTCCGCCATGAGTCTCGGGAAGGTCCAGGTTCTTTAAGGAGGACGTTGCAACCTTGTTCCAAACCCCTGGCCGATGAAGGAGGCATGGAGGCAAAGTCTTCGATATCCGCTGCCTGTGACATGACCTATGCAACTGAGAACAAACTGTCATAAGCAAGAGTTATAACCTAAAGTACCACAACTTGCGCTAAGGAAAGGAAAATCTCTTTACTTTTTCTTTTACTTCCTAACATTGAACGTGGTTAAAAGACAAAGAATACATTGTGCAGGACTGAAAACGTGTTAGTCTCAATAACTACCAAGGCCAAGTTACCTGAGGCGTATCAGACAAATGTAAACTCAGGCCTATAAACCCTTCAGATGTGTCAGGCAAGTGATATGAGTAGTGAGATGTCATGATGTATGAAACTTAATTCGTATGAGAAATGGATGGGTAGACTTGCCACCCTGCCTCTCAACTCCAAGAATGGTCTCGATCCTCTGGCACACCGGTATAGTGATATGAGTGTGGGACCCAGCAGTAAAGAGAACACAGTAATGATACACTATACAGTATATTTACCGTAACCTTGGAACCCGTCACTTCACCAGCTGTGATAATAGATAGAGACTCACACAGGATATCAATTAACCATTTAGAAAGTTTACTGAAATGGAAATTAAACACAAGGAAAAGTGTGATAACCTAAATGTAATAAATGACAACAGATGGCAGTCAATGTATATGTGAAACCGTAGATTCAATGATCACCATAGAGAGCATATGCAGACAGGTGCGCAGTGAGACAAGTGCCCACTATCCTCCAAAACTTATATTAAGCACCTTCTCACTGAAACCTCAAAGCACACACAACAGATCTGCAGTATAATGTCATGAACATGCAACAGTACAATGCAATGCATATATCCTGTACTCAAGGGCTCCCCCTAGGTTGTATTGTTCCAAAAGCAAAGTAAACTGTGATGCATTGTAGAAGATGTATAAAGTTTCTTGTCTTCATAATCTTCAGCTAGCTTATTATTAGACTGCAGTATTTTTAAATCCAAACAGGGCAGCAAGTAGAAAGCAAACTGTAGGATAAGTGATGCACTGGTAATTGCGTACTTGCAAATATAAGGCACTTATAATACTTCCTCCTTAGCAGTGGGTATAGTTTAGTATTGACTTTATAGCACAGAGAAACAAATTTTAAAGTTCCACTGTATGCAGCCTGTGAATAAGTGAAACCACTTCTGTGGGACTACAAGTCTCCCCAGCAGTCTGTAGATAACACACTCAGTTAATAATGTACTCTACTGAAATAGGCATGTGCCCTTCTCACCAAGTAGACTCAGAGGCTCTGTCCAGACTCTCCTCCTGGTGTCTCAGTCCAATGAAAGATGGCTCCGCCACGCTGTATCGCTCCTCCGGATAGCTGAGGTGCAGATGGCTTCAAATGCTCTGAAGCGCAGACCGATCCTCCTGCTCAATCAGCAGTGCCGTTCACAAGGATCCCTCTGCGATAATCTCTCCGCTGTAGGCCGCAGGCTCTTCCAGCCCTGGGCACACACATACAGACCTGTTGTGTGTTGAATGGCGTCCGGAGAGGCCGAAAACCTGCCACACCTGTCCCTTTATCTGCTTACCCAGCAGGCTGTTCTGTGACTTGGCATTATGGGTAGGTGAACTGGGTATTGTGGGTCAGTAGTTCCCAGATTAATTTTAGCACAAGAGTCACTTCTTCATTAAACTACATCTCCCACAATGCTTTGTAATGCTGCTTCACAGAAACTGTTCACAGATGCTAAACAAAAGTCTTAATAGCATTAAAAGGACACTAGAGGGAGCCAAACTCTTACTTAAAGAGCATCACAATATTTAGCATGATAACTTGGTCACAACCCCTGCGCTGCATATATATATATATATATATATATATATATATATATATATATATATATATATATATATATATATATATATATATATATATATATATACTGTATATCCATCGGACACAGTGATATCCTCAAGCGAAAGAAACCAAAGTAGATATGGCGCTGTTCTGTTAATATATATATTTCTAATAACATATGTTTTTGTTTGGAGGATTATTTTTTTTAAAAGATACTAATAGAACCACTGCCACTACCAGTTAATGGGATGGGCCAGTGAGAGAAATAAGATAGAATACAAATGATGATGCTGGTAAGTGCTGTTAGTTAAACCCCAATTAAGGGTGAATAAAATGCCTGCTTGAAAACAGCTTGATCTCCCAATTTATCCTGTGAACGTGATTGTGAAAAAAATGTATACTGTAAATAGATCAAACTGATATGATGATTCTGATGTGTTAACTAAAAATCTAAGTGTATATGATACAAATCCATGAACTAAAAAAGTGGCATTTAGGTATGTTTAAATGCTTTACATACTAAAAACACAATCCACCTTTCTCTATTTGTCACCATAAAATACAATCTGAAATAAATAATTATGTGAAAAAATTATATAAAGCTGGATAGATCCCCCAGCATGTAAACTTCCTAATTACCAATAATGGCTAATCTGTCACAATGGTGCAAAAATATATAAGATCAATAAAGTGCTAGTTGTACCAGTGAAAAACCAACTGTTAATCTTATACTACTATTAGTTAATAAAAACAACAGTCCAAAAACATTTGAAATCAATAGGGTGCTCTAGTGCCAGTAAAGAAATCCATTTTCTGATCTAATTAACTTCCCAATGGGTGATCACACCGTGCGTGCCTTATTCATGCTCCTATTACGGTTGCACTCACCAGATCCTTCTCCCCCTCCTGGGGTCTAAGGCATCTACAGTAAATGCCACTGTGTAGCAATTAAGGGTTTATCTCGTCCACGGGTATCACGTGATGCAAACCGCCGGCTGGAGATCAGTGGCGTAGACCCATCGGACGGTGTCAGCTTGAAGATAGCCCCTGACAGGACCAAACTAGCAATGAACAACATACAAACTGCCAGCTTTGCTAGCTTGGTCCTTTCAGGGGCTATCTTCAAGCTGACACCGTCCGATGGGTCTCTGCCACTGATCTTACACCCACTGGAGTTTTGCATTTTACACGTATTTATAATAGTAAAGTCGGTTTATATAGTGAAATACAGTACTTACAACTCCGTCTGACTACTTAGATCTTGAATTTTAAAAGCAGCTTTGCACAGAGTGGCTAATCTGACAGAAGTTCGCTGCTTTTAAAATTCAACATCTAAGCAGTCAGACGGAGTTCTAAGTACTGTATTTTCACTATAGAAACTCACTTTACTGTTATAAATACATGTACAATGCAAAACTCCGGTGGTTGTAACAACATGCCCGCTTTCCCCCTTCTTAGTGTATTCTTACTGTGCATGAGTGTGGGGTGTAGCAAGTTGGCGGCGTCGGAACGTCACTTCCGTAGCAAACTGCGATGGGTCGCTGAATATGTTGTTACACCAGCGCCGAGCCGGGCAGAAGATTCATGCAGAAAGTGAAAGTAACTATGCCGGGTAAAAACAGAGGCACAGGGCACACAATGTCATGGGATTGAGAACCGCATCGATTGTAACAGCACAGCAGAGACACAGGCATATCATTACTTTTAATAGAGGCAACAACCCCCACCCCACTGGTATACACAGGAAGACACAGGATTTCAAGAGCAGTCTGTATGAGGAGAGGGGGGTTGAATGGCCACACACAGATTTAACCCCACAGCTGCCAGGGAGAGAGCTGAATGGATGGCTCACAATTAACCCCCTGAATTGCCAGGCACTTCTGTCCTACAGATACCATGCACTGCCCTACTGACACCATCCTCTACCCCATTGTAACCATCCACTGTGCTACTGACATCGTCCTCTACCCTACTGTCACCATCCACTGCCCTACTGACACCGTCTTCTGCCCCACAGTCACCATCCACTGTGCTACGGACACCGTCCTTTGCCCTACTGTCACCATCCACTGCCCTACTGATACCATCCTCCGCCCCACTGTCACCATCCACTGTGCTACTGACACCATCCTCTGCCCCACTGTCATCATCCACTGTGCTACTGACACCGCCCTCTGCCCCACTGTCACCATCCACTGTGCTACTGACACCATCCTCTGCCCCACTGTCATCATCCACTGTGCTACTGACACCGCCCTCTGCCCCACTGTCGCCATCCACTGTGCTACTGACACCATCCTCTGCCCTACCGTCACCATCCACTGCCCTACTGACACCGTCTTCTGCCCCAAAGTCACAATCCACTGTGCTACGGACACCATCCTCTGCCCTACTGTCACCATACACTGTGCTACTGACACCATCCTCTGCTCTACTGTCACCATCCACTGTGTTACTGACACTATCCTCTACCCCACTGTCGCCATCCACTGTGCTACTGACACCGTCCGATGTCCTACTGTCATCATTCACTGCCCTACTGACACCGTCTTGTGCCCCACAGTCACCATCCACTGCCCTACTGACACCATTCTCTGCCCCACCATCACCATCCACTGCCCTACTGACACCATCCTCACGCCCCACTGTCACCATCCACTGTGTTATTGACACTGTTCTCTGCCCCACTGTCACCATCCACTGTGCTACTGACACTATCCTCTGCCCTACTAACACCGTCCACTGCCCTACTGACACTGTCCTCTGCTCTACTGATACTGCCCACTGCTCTACTGATACCATCCAGTGCTCTAACACTGTCTTCTGCCCAACTGACACTATCCACTGCACTACTGACACCATCCACTGCTCTGACACCATCCCCCTGCCCTAATGACACCATCCTCTGTCCCACTGACACCATTCTCTGCCCCCCTGTCACCATCTATTGTGCTTCTGACACTGTCCTCTTCTCTACTGACACTGTCCTCTGCCCTACTGTGCTACTGACACTATCCACTACCCTACTGACACTATCCACTGCCCTACTAACATTATCCACTACGACTGTCCTCTGCTCTACTGACACCACCCACTGCTCTGACACTGTCTTCTGCCCTACTGACACTATCCACTGCACTACTGACACCATCCACTGCTCTGACACCATCCCCCTGCCCTAATGACACCATCCTCTGTCCCACTGACACCATTCTCTGCCCCCCTGTCACCATCTATTGTGCTTCTGACACTGTCCTCTTCCCTACTGACACTTTCCTCTGCCCTACTGTGCTACTGACACTATCCACTGCCCTACTGACACTATCCACTGCCCTACTAACACTATCCACTATGACTGTCCTCTGCTCTACTGACACCACCCACTGCTCTGACACTGTCTTCTGCCCTACTGACACTATCCACTGCACTACTGACACCATCCACTGCTCTGACACCGTCCTCTGCCCTGCTGACACCATCTTCTGCCCCACTGACACTGCCCTACTGACTGACACCGTCTCCTGCCCTACTGACCCCTGTAATCTGCCCAGCACACTGCTGACCCCTGTACAACACCTCACATACTACTTACCACTATATACTGCAATACAGCCAACTGACCTCGGTCACTGAAGCTAACTTTTAGGGTAGGCTCAGTTTTCTTCATTCTGTCCTTGCTTTTTTATCAGGGCCTTGCTAGTTAATTTCTTTACGAGTCCCTTCACACTTCAAAGCGATTTAGTGTGCAGGCATCTGTCCATTTGGCTGCAGCGACCCGGTGGTAGGGGGAAATGCGATGCACGTTTAAGCATATCAGTTTCTTTCATTCATGTCACCGCAGGAACATCCAGTGAGATGCAATATTAGGCAAACATGTTGCATATCACACATCTCTGGAACATAGAGAAACGTGGTGGTCTGGTATGAACATGACACCATTGTCTTCAGGTAACATAGTGCAGATATGCCAAATATGCTGCATGCATCAATAATATTCATACCGAAACCAAACCAGTACTCCACCCAATGTTCCAGTTAACAGCCCATCTTCCTCAGTAATAGTAACTGAAAGCTATTCAGAAAAAGAACAGTCCTTCAACTTAACCCCCCCCCGTTTCCCAAAATTGGTCCACACAAATCAAACTGGAATGTTGCCAGGAAGAAAGCTGTTGATTACATCAGACGCTGGCCTAATCTGATAAGCTTTTGTGGTCATACTGGAATGCTTTCTTAGCACCTCTATTTAGCCGCCTTAAAGATTGGAAGCATTGTAAACATTCCTACCTGCACTGTGTGTTTTAACTATAGTAAAGTGAGTCTTCAAATTTCTGTGTAGTGCACAGGATTTAGATCTGACACAGACAGCTCATTCATGCAGCTGTAAGATGCCTTTTTATTACATTAGCCCTCCAACATTTGTGATGCAACACATATCACATGGCAAAGCATGCTTTCAGGATCTGGATATGAACCCAGGACCTCTATTGTGTCTGCCAGTGACTCTTCTTACTGTGCCACCATACTGTACTGTACCACTGTGCCTGATCCCATGAACAACCTTACTTTCAATCTTTTTTTTTTTAGTGAACCTTGAACTCCTTGCTTCTCTCATAAACTTCCTTTTTGTCTTTGCACTTCCAGTTTGCCACATTATTGTGCTCATCTCCAGCCAATATCTCCTTGTGCTGCTGCTGTCCGTATCTTAACCACTTCCCGCCCGGTGGTTCAGTTATCCTGACTGGGCGTCATATGACGTCCTTCAGGATAACAGCCGCCGTGGGGGCGGCTGACACAGTCTGACACACCGCTTCACTGATCTCAGTAAAGAGCCTCCGGCGGAGGCTCTTTACCACATGATCAGCTGTGTCCAATCATGGCTGATCACAATGTAAATAGGAAGAGCCATTGATCGGCTTTTCCTCACTCGCGTCTGACATCGGCGGCTCTCCTGACAGGGGGGTCTGCGCTGATTGTTTATCAGCACAGCCCCCCCTCAGATGACCACACTGGACCACCAGGGATGCCACTAGGACCACCAGGTAAGGGGGCAACATGTGGATGGCCAGGTATGTACCCCATAGCCATCCACATGTTCAAATGAATGCCCAATCTGTGCCAATCAGTGCCCACAAATGGGCACTGATTGGCACCAGTATGTACTAACAGACATCAGTGATGCCCAGCAATACCACCCATCAGTATCATCAGTGCCACCCATCAGTGACATCTGTGCCACCCATCAGTTCCACCTGTCAGTGCCCATCCATGCCCATCAGTGCCCACCTATCAGTGCCCATCCGTGCCACCTATTAGTGCCACCCATAAGTACCCATCAGTGCCACCCATAAGTCCCCTTTAGTGCCGCCTACAAGTGCCCATCAGTGCCGCCTATTAGTGCCCATCAGTGCTGCCTATGAGTGCCCATCAGTGCCCCTATACCAGTGCCACTTGTCAGTACCCATCAGTGCCACCTATCAGTGCCCATCAGTTCTGTCTATCAGTGCCCGTCATCAGTGCCCATCAATGCCACCTCATTGGTGCCCATCAGTGCGGCCTTATCAATGCCCATCAGTGCAGCCATATTAGTGCTCACCATTGAAGGAGAAAACTTACTTATTTACAAAAAATTTTAACAGAAACATTGAAAAACTTTTTTTTCAAAATTTTCGATCTTTTTTTATTTGTTGCGCAAAAAATAAAAACCCCAGAAGTGGTGGGAACAAAATGATAAAATATCTGTTTGGGTACAGTGTAGCATGACCGTGCAATTTTCATTCAAATTGCGACAGCGCTGAAAGGTGAAAATTGGCTCGGGCAGGAAGGTGTCTAAGTGCCTGGTATTGAAGTGGTTAACTACCACTCATTACTGAGCTCGGCTTGTTCCTCGACTACGCATCTGCTTGATCCCAACCTGCAACCACTTGTTGTCAACCTTTGGCATATTTACCGACTGTGCTTCTGCTTGATCCCTTTATGCTACTTCTGTGATTGGACCCTGGCTTCCTCCTGGTGGGATGATCCTGAGGTCTGCGACCTTGCACTACCGTGCTGCAAAACCTGTTCCCACTATCAAGAACTTTGGTTTAGACTGGTTAGTACATAGACACCACAAATTAGGTGAGCCGCCAGGGAGATTTGCTTGTGCATTTATTCTGCTGGCTTCTGTGTGAACCTTTCCACTGCTATTGCTATTTGCACTCAAGCGTGACCTCTGACCATGACATATGCATTGGCACTGTGCGACTTGGAACAGGAAGTAGTCCTGCTCTCTTGGTGAATAGGGAAAAAGTAGCTGAAGGAATACTTGGACATGGAAATTGATTAGCCATAACTCTACCAACTGCGGCCACAACTGTAAACCCATCATTACAAGGTAGGGCAAACAAACCGCACAGGCCTAATAACTACACTAATAACTACTGTGACAGTGCTAGCCCTTCCATGATGGGATTATAGGAAAAAGTCACACAGAATTTGCATTAGGGCAGAGTGCGAACATCCAGAACATTGATTTTGAATGGAGGGGACTGGCTCATCAGTATTCTCCAGATTCAGGGCCTGCAGCTTGAAGGCTTCAAAGCCTTCAAATCCTGTGTCCGGGTCTTTCTGGAGATCTGCAGGCCATTTGAGTGCATGGGTGTGTATATTAGTTATAATCCAAACATTATCATAGCTCATGGCTACAATCTGGAGAGAGCTGTGTGCTCCAGCCAGTAGGGACATGTGTGAATGTAAAAAATGAAAAAATGTAAAAAATAAAAAAAAAATAAAAATAAAAAATAAAAAAATTCCCTGTGCCAGCTACCATGATAGACAAAGAAGCAGAATAGCAGATAAAGTATAGAATAAAAGATTAAAATTGTTGATACATTACAACCATAAGCAACATCACAATCCAAATTGTCTGTCTTTAAGAAAACACAGATAGGATGAAGTGGTAATAAGACCCCTGGCTGGACTGTGCCCAAGGTATATGTCCTGTATGCTTCACGGCGAAGGAGGAGACAATCATGATTCCCCCCCCCCTCACTGGTCGTGATATTTTTTCAATGACTATGACCCTTATTTTATGTACTTGATGCTTCTTAGCGACAAAGTGTATTGCTATAGGTTTGTTTAAATCGGGGGCTTCACCTTTCAGGGTCCTCTCCAGCGCTACTCTTATATCACTCTTATGTTTCTGGAATCATGGTTTAAAAGGGCCAACTGTTTTCCCTACATATACCAATGAGCAGGGACATTTCAAAATCTAGAAACCAAACTCAGTGTTGCAAACGTTACAATTATAACATCGGGAACAACCGCTTTTTTGTGAGGTTCTAACCTTTGGCTTAACATATTTAGATCTCGGGTCTGCCTATACCAATATGTCGCACAAGGACCTACTTTGTTTGTGGACTAGTAATGGTGGATTCTTGATACTGGCGGTCAACATACCGTTAGCTCTCAAAATGTTAATGTTGCGTGTGGTCGCCTGCTTAATACGATCTGATTCCTGGTTAGAACCATGTTTGAACAAAGGCCTATCAGCTGTTTTGTTCGTTTTATCTGAATTTGAAGTGGCTCTCCTAAGCGCTTTGTCAAGTGTTGTGATGGCATACCCTCGCTCAATGAATTTCCCGTACATGGCCTCTAGTTGTAAATTCCTCTCACTTTCATCAGAGCAGATACGCATTACCCTTTTAAACTGAGAAATGGGTAGGCTATCTTAGAGATGCTTCCGGTGTGCATTCTGGTAGTGTAGCAACGTGTTCCTGTCAGTTGGTTTTGCAAATAATGATGTATGTAATGTACCCTGCTCCTGGTAATTCTAACGTCCAGATAGGTAATACTATCCTGGGAACTTTCTTGTTTAAATATTATGCCTGGGAATATCTTATTCAAATGCCCCACAAACTCATAAAAAATGCAAACTTCACCATCCCAGATTAAAAAAAAATTGTCAATACATTTTAACCAACACTTGACGTGCTGAGAAAAAAGTGCCATATGATAAATGAGATGTTCCTCCATGTATCCAATGAACAAGTTTGCAAACGAAGGGGCTGCTGAATGGCTGTACCATGGATTTGGGCAAACTTCGTTCCTTCGAACAAAAAAAAATTACTCTCCAGAACAAACTGTAAACCTTCGATAAGAAATTCATCCGGGGGATTATGGAGTGTCAGTTTGGACAAGTAATATCTCACTGCCTTCAAGCCGGCTTTGTTTGGTATGCTTGTGTACAAGGACGAAATGTCCATGATTGCCAATTTCCAATTGACATGAAAGATGGAGAAACTTCTTAATTTCTCCAAAAAGTCACTCGTGTCCCTGACGTACGATGACAAATTTTTTACCAGGGGTTGAAGATGAAAGTCATCCAACTGGGCCAAGGGCTGCATAATCGATCCGTTCCTGAAACTATCGGCCTAAACTTTAAGGGTGTTGTTCCCTGTGAACCTTTGGTAGCCCATATACAACGGGCAGTCTAGGATGCTCATCCTTCAGGAATTCAGCTGTCTCTTTAGAGATCCAATCTTTTGAGAGACCAATATTAATAAGGGATGACAGGGCATTGATTGTGCTTTGTGTAGGATCCCTATCAAGTTGCATATAGCTGGCAGTATCTGCTAGCATCAGCAGCATGCCATCCCTATAGTCCATGTAATGTATTGCCACAATGGCCCCGCCTTTTTATCGTCTCTCAAAGATTTCAAAGCCTTATATTCCGCCGGACTCAAGTTGGTGTATTTTTTCATAGTGGAGGCACTCGAGCAAACATCAAGCTTCAGAGTGCGAATGTAACTTTCTATAGACTGATGTTGGCCAGGAGGTATGAATTTACTTTTCATATTAAATGCTTGGCCCTCAGCACCAATCTAAGATACAGCCGTGTGCGTTGGGAGTATTGCATTGGATTTTGAACCTGACCATGACACATGCATTGAACACTGTGCGACCTGGAACAGGAAGTTCTTCTGCTCTCTTGGTGGATAGGTAAAAGGTTTTGCTCGTGGGACCACAATCACGTACCAGCAGACTGAGAGCGATTGTTACTGGGTTTGGTTAAGTAAGCAATCAACACTTCATGCCCCAAATCAATCACTGCCACCAGATATTTGTATTGTACCATATTAAACGTTCACAATATTAGCAATACAATTGTGACTTTAAATAAAAGAAATGTCAGCACAGACAAGTATATTCAGAGATTTACTATATAGTAGCGCTCTTTAAAGAGACAGGGATTTTTTAAGTTCTGTGTTAGTGCATCAGAGATAATTTTAAGTTTAATAAGGAAGCAGGTAAAATGGTGCAAACAAAAGATTTTTCCAGAAAAACAAAAAGGGGTTTAAAGTAAAAATACTTAAGGGGTTTAAAGTGAAAATACTTAACAAAGTTTGAAGAGTTCAGCAAAGTCAAATCAATGAGCAAGATGAATCAGTGGCTCTCATAGATCTTGGCTGTTGTTTTTTGTTTTTGATGTTAAAATAGAACTCTCTACGTCTGATGTAGCCCCTTTTTTTCTGATCCATGAGGAAGGTTTGACAGAAATTATTTGACTAGCCTGAGATCTGAGGGATGGTCGATGGCATGTCACAGGTTTATGACCATGCAGCTGCCCTCCCACAGATATCGCTTTCTATAGCTGTTATTATTGTTAAATACCTACACGTTACATTCTGATAACTTGATAACTTGTATATTATTGTCCAGCATAAAATTACCCTTTGAATGAATAC
This sequence comes from Lithobates clamitans, assembly GCA_037952925.1. NCBI lineage: Eukaryota > Metazoa > Chordata > Amphibia > Anura > Ranidae > Lithobates > Lithobates clamitans. Next base: position 3,229,645 of record JBBGZY010001072.1, read on the forward strand.
AAATATTATGGGTATCAGATGTCTACTTCACCTAGGAGAGGTAATGGGCCTAATCCGCTCCGATACCTCTTAGGATAGTGGTGTTTGGATTTTAAATGCTGCTAAATAACTGATACAGGTAAATATGTCTATATTCTGTCTGTATTATTATCTCAAGAGTTGCAGAATGCATTGAAGTTTTAATTCTACTTAGAAAAGATAGACAGTAATGGGCATTTGCCACCTACTCCAGCTAAGCTATTTATGTTGGGTAATAAATCTAATACTATTAGGAAGTGGGATGCCTGTTAAGCTTCTAGTTACTCAAGCCTGAAAGCTTAACAATTTTATTTTGGTTCGGAAACTGAGATGTGTGTTGGGTTAGATTTTGCTGACCCTATCAAAGTACTGATAAGGTTGTTTGTAATACAGCTAAAGTTTATTGATTGTATAAGATGGCTTCCTGGGATGATGCAAAGGGCATTACTGCTATTATGTGTCTCCTATTGTTACAAACTGTCATGACTGACTTAGGAATTCTGAACAACATGGGGCCCTGCCCTTTCACACAGCCTTCTGAGGTGCCTAGTCTGCATTATCATCACAACGTATGTTCCTGCTAAGAGACTGCACCCCATGTTGGGGGGATTCCTTTCCCACAGGACTGGGAGAGTCAGGACAGCTGCGCGAGTCTGGGGGACTGAGAAAGCTGAGGCTGTTCGTGGGTCCAGCGGACTGGAGGGAGTATGTATGTCTCAGAAGAGGGAGCTTGGTGTGTCATAAGAACCCCTACCGAGAGGCTAGGGGTGGGTAGTGGGGTTCCCCAGGGTTCTGTGCTGGGACCAATCCTATTTAATTTGTTCATAAACAATCTGGAGGATGGGATAAACAGTTCAATCTCTGTATTTGCAGACAATACTAAGCTAAGCAGGGCAATAACTTCTCCGCAGGATGTGGAAACCTTGCAAAAAGACCTGAACAAATGAATGGGGTGGGCGACTACATGGCAAATGAGGTTCAATGTAGAAAAATGTAAAATAATGCATTTGGGTGGCAAAAATATGAATGCAATCTATACACTGGGGGGAGAACCTCTGGGGGAATCTAGGATGGAAAAGGACCTGGGGGTCCTAGTAGATGATAGGCTCAGCAATGGCATGCAATGCCAAGCTGCTGCTAACAAAGCAAACAGAATATTGGCATGCATTAAAAAGGGATTAACTCCAGAGATAAAACGATAATTCTCTGGGCACCAGTCCTTAGGAAGGATGTACTGGAAATGGAGCGAGTACAAAGAAGGGCAACAAAGCTAATAAAGAGTCTGGAGGATCTTAGTTATGAGGAAAGGTTGCGAGCACTGAACTTATTCTCTCTGGAGAAGAGACGCTTGAGAGGGAATATGATTTCAATATACAAATACCGTACTGGTGACCCCACAATAGGGATAAAACTTTTTTGCAGAAGAGAGTTTAACAAGACTTGTGGCCACTCATTTAAATTTGAAGAAAAGAGGTTTAACCTTAAACTACGTAGAGGGTTCTTTACTGTAAGAGCGGAAAGGATGTGGAATTCCCTTCCACAGGCAGTGGTCTCAGTGGGGAGCATTGATAGCTTCAAGAAACTATTAGATAAGCACCTGAATGACCGCAACATACAGGGATATATAATGTAATACTGACACATAATCACACACATAGGTTGGACGTGATGGACTTGTGTCTTTTTTCAACCTCACCTACTATGTAACTATGTACATTATACTGGAAACTCTGATGCGTTTCGACCAATAACAATAGAGGTCTTCTTCTGGGGGAAAAGAGTAAAGAAGCTCTAGAGAGAAATACATTCTAAAAATAAAATCACTTAGAAAACAAACAGTATATATTGATGTTTACACATGGATTGTAATTGTTCAATTCAATTTACCAATAACGGCTGTGAAAATGGCCTCCTAATTACTATGCCTGAAAGCTACCGTAGGATCCCAGCGACTCGACAAACTCTCTCGCCCCAAAAAGGGCCTGCAAGAGGCCGCGCTTAAACCCACACAGGAGAGAGGGCGGGGAGGAGCTGGGAACCGAGAAACCAGGCCAATCTCTCACCAAGTCACTGTTATGCCCCATACACACGATCGGACATTCCGACAACAAAATCCATGGATTTTTTCCAACGGATGTTGGCTCAAACTTGTCTTGCATACACATAGTCACACAAATCTTGTCGGAAATTCCGAACGTCAAGAACGCGGTGACGTACAACACGTACGACGAGCCTAGAAAAAGGAAGTTCAATAGTGCGGCTCTTCTGCTTGATTCCGAGCATGCATGGAAGTTTGTGCATTGGAATTGTGTACACACGATCGGAATTTCCAACAACAGATTTTGTTGTTGGAAAATTTGAGATCCAGATTTTAAATTTTGTGTGACGGAAATTTCGATGGAAAATGTCCGATCGAGCCTACACACAGTCGAAATTTCCGACAAGCTCCCATCGAACATTTTTCGTCGGAAAATCCGACCATGTGTACGGGGCATTAGAGTGTATAATAGTGATACGTTAGGAAGATAACAACTATAAAGGTATGTAAATAATTATAAATATAAATAAATAAAATCAAAATTAGACTATTCCATAAATTAATAGGGTGTGAAAGTGGGGATGTGAAGGTATGCGACCATGTGAAGTGGTGTGAGCTGGAAAGGTGAAGGTGACTGATGGTTATATGAATGTGAAAGCAAGATGGAAAAGAGAGAGGGGAGGGGGGCAAAGTGAGCATAGAGATTGAAGTGAGCAAGCAAAAAGGAAAACAAAAACTTGAAAGTGGAGGAAGGAATGAATACGTGTCAGGGGGAAGGATAAAAAGTGAGGGCAGAGTGAAGTGTGTTGGGATGAAATGTTGAGTGAGGGTGAAGGAAGTGTGATGAAAAAAGGTATGCATGACTGAAAGTGAGGGTGACAAGAGTGGAATTGACAAGAGAGCATTAAGCAGAACTGGGGCCACCCAGAACTGAGAAAAACTAAAAAGAATTAAGTAAGCGGTGATGGTGAGAGTTATATGGAGACAGTGACAGCAGGGATAATAACAGTGATACGTGCGAGGGGTAAAAATTGTGACAAATGAGGAAAGATAATGATAAAATGAACAAGGTGTATGCAATGAAAAATGAGTGAGAGTGTGGCCAATAATGCTGTGGTACATTTAAAAGAATGAAAGCCTTTAATATATTTACCTAAACAGATTAATTTGAGGTTTAGCTCATCAATCTAGGATGGGAGAGGAGTGACCGGGCATGACAGCCACACATCAAACCTGCGGTTTGAAAGGGCGGATGATTTAAATGACCTAAAAGCCAAATAGTATTAAGATTTTTTTAAATTAGAGTAGATTCAGTGGACATGGAACAAAGTCCAATGAGTACCCTTAGATATAACAAGCATTACTTACTTTAGAGATGAGCCAAGTTCAGGTCTGTTCAGGGTGACCGCTACATGGGATCTGAATTAGATCCTCATGAGCTAAACTATATATTCATCATCTTAAAATGACTGGGAATTCGATTGGCCCCAGGCCCGGCACACGTCCCCCCCCCCCACACCACACTCAACCCTGGACGAGTGATGCAGGAAACGAAACGCCATAAGAGGTGGCCTCCATGCGGTCTACCCAGCGTTCCGGAAGGGGAGGACCCGCCGACCAGTGTCGTGCATGACATCATGGCGTGCAGCACCATCGAGAAGAATTCACGCATGCGCGGCAGGCCAAAGGGCCCCCGGAGTGATCATGGGACGCCACGAGCAGGGATATGCTCCCTCCCGCGGCCGAAGGAAGGAAGGCCGCCTTCAGAGCACATAAAAGGGGGGTACAAGATGGCAAAGTTGCCGTCGCCCCCCCGCCTGCCGTGGAGCCCAAAATTGGAAGAGACAACACCCCCAATTTTGAAGATGCCAGGAGCGCACGCCACAATGCTGGAACCTTCAACAGCAAGGAACACAGTTAGAAATCAGGAGGTCAAATTATACATGCATGAATTGAAACAGTGAATACACTTAAGCAGAAATGTATTAATAATAAACATTAATCTTAAGCATATGACTAGTTTTGTGTTCAAAAAGCAACAGGAAGTCTTGACGAACAATAGGGCATTCAAAAACCAGGGACTTACTAGTCCTATATAGTTAAGTATACCATTATTTTGTTTGCCCGATACAAAGCCCTTCAGAAAGGAGGCAAATGAGATGGACTCATTCAGGCCAGGATATACTGAATGTTCTCGCTGAAGGAGGGACTTATTCCAATCACCGCCCCTGGCCGAAATGTGTGTTCGGTCAAGGGCGACGAACAAAACTTTTGGCATCTTATAATTGTGTTTAGACACCATGTGTCTACCAAGGGGTAGGTGCTGGTTTCCAATTTTCATACTGTAAGTATGCTGTGCAATGTGGCATTGAAACTCCTGTCTGGTTTTCCCTATAAAAAATGTGTTGCATTTGCAGGGCATCATATAGACTATATAGATGTTATGTTTGAGTACAAACTCGAATGATTGTAGTATAAAATCATTGAAGGCCCATTCTTCCCGTCCCCTTTGGGCTAGGACATGCCTAATGGCAGCCAGGCCCAACTCATGGGGAATGGAACTGTACATGTCCTCAACGTCAATAGTGACTAGAACCGTCTGTGTGGGTATGTGAATATTATCAATAATTTGTAGAAAATGTATGGTATCCTTTATGCAAGAGGGAAGGCCTAACACGCGGGGTCTTAGGTGTTCATCAATGAGACGACTCAGATTTTCTTTTAGGGCAGCATTCCCTGAGAATGAAAGGAGGATTCCTTTCATTCTTATGTATCTTGGGGAGTGAATAGAATGTAGGAGTCTTGGGGAAGTTGGTGTTAACAAAGTCCCAAGTGTTCTTGGTTATAATACCATTCCTGAAATCCGTGTCAACCAGATCATAAAATTGTTTGTTAAACGTATCGCTCAATCTTGGAGTTATGGGACGGTACCACTTGGTATTGTCCAATATTTTTTTACACATGGACATGTATTGTTCATTGTTCACGACAACGACATTACCTCCCTTATCCAATGGTTTGATCGTCAGGGAGTGATTATTGGCCAAGTCATGTAGGGCCTGTCTTTCATTATTTGTCAAATTATCCTTTTGTGTGGTTTGGATAGAAAGCTTTTCTATGTCTCTTGTTACTAATTTAAATAAAAATCAGCAGCTGCTGTACGTTTGAATTTGAGGTGGGTGGTGGGAAACGATCAGATTTCTTCTTTAAGGAGGAACTTTGGCGGACAGGTTCTGCTGTTTGTTCTTCACATTGTTCTAGAAGTTGATCAATGTCAATACAATCAATCAGGTCAACGTTGTCATTTTCTTCTAAAAGGGATATTAGATGATCAATGGCTTGACTTTCATTTTTATTAGGATATTGTGATGGGTTTTGTCCACCTTTTGTTGTATAGACACTTCAGTAGTAACTTCCGAGTAAAAAGTTGCAGATCTTTAATTAATTCAAATTTATCTATATTTTCTTTGGGGCAGAACCCAAAGCTTTCATGAAAAGTTGTGTTTCGTGGATAGTTAGGGGGTGTGAGGACAGATTGACTATATTCATTTGTGTGTTGTCATTGGTGTTTGTGGATCTGTTCCCTTTGGCCGTGTTGGGAATAGTGCGATTCTGAAAAGAATAACCCAAATGTGTTTGTGTGTGGGGATGGAACAATTGTCCCAAGATTCAGTGTTAGATTCTTGCATGTTTGGGTCAGTCTGTGTGTCTTCAGAAAAAGAAATAGAAGAGAGTTCATTCACCACACCCAGTGTGTTACCTGACACCATAGAAGGCGTACACCCATGTGAGCGAGAATTTGATTTGATGTGTACAAGCTTGGTTTTTCCTACATAGAAAGAGCCACAGTTACAAAGCAGGAGATACACCACACCATAAGTTTTACAATTGACATAGTGTTTTGCCCTAAAGACTTGTCCGCTGGGAAGTTTGGCAGATGGAATGTTATGCATGTACCTACAATATCGGCATGCTCCGCATATAAATGTACCTTTATATTTGCAAGTATTTTTCTTGTAAGCATGTTACTAACTCTTGTTACTAATTAAAAAAAAGCAGCTACTGTACGTTTAAATGTGAGCTGGGTGGTGGGAAAGGATCAGATTTCTTCCTTAACCGCTTGCCGACCAGCCGTCATCATTATACTGCGGCAGGTTGGCTCTCCTGCACAAACCACCATAGGTGTATGTCGGTCTTTGCACGGGGATAGCAGGCGCGTGCCTGCTGCACGCCGTGGGTGCGTGCTCGTGGGTCCAGTGGACTTGATGTCCACCGGTGACTCGCGTTTGTGTTGTACAGAGGCAGAATGGGGAACTGCCTATGTAAACAAGGCGATTCCCCAATCTGCCAGATGACATGTGCCCAGCGATCTCTGTCATGTCCCAGATAGCCCATCCCCCTTACAGTTAGAACACACTCAGGGAATACACTTAAACCCTTAATCGCCCCCTAGTGTTAACCTCTTCCCTGCCAGTGTAATTTTTACATTGATCAGTGCATTTTTATCGCACTGATCAATGTAATAATGTCACTGGTCCCCAAAAAGTGTCATTTGGGGTCAGATTTGTCCGCCGTAATGTCGCAGTCCTGCTAAAAATCACAGATCACTGCCATTACCAGTAAAAACAATAAAAATAAATAAAAGTCCATAAGTCCATTGGCTCCCGCGGCTGTCCATCAGTCAGTTAGCCAATTGGGGGAGAGAGGGGACAAGGCCGGGTCGCGGCTCCGTGTCTGAATGGACACACAGGGCTGTGACTCGGCTCGGATGCCCCCATAGCAAGCTGCTTCCTGTGGGGGCACTCAACAGGAGGGAGGGGCCAGAAGCACCGAATAGGGACCCGAGAAGAGGAGGATGCAGGCTGCTCTGTGCAAAACCAACTGCACAGGGCAGGTAAGTATATCATGTTTGTTATTTATTTTAAACAAAACTTTACAATTACTTTAATCTTTTAAAACATTCATTAGTGTTATGCTTTGTGGAAACTTGTGAGGGAATAGAAGTAGAGGATGAATTAGAAGATAGGTTGGAGACATTGTGTGGATTGCTTTTCCCCATTTGGGAACATCTTGTTTGTTCTGCCCTAAATGCCGTCTATATGCTTTGCCTTCTCTAATGCCGCGTACAGACGATCGGACATTCCAACATCAAAATCCTGGATTTATTTCCAACGGATGTTGGCTCTAACTTGTCTTGCATACACAGCATCGCATAAATGTTGTCAGAAATGCCGAATGTCAAGAAAGTGGTGATGTACAACACGTACGACGAGCTGAGAAAAATGAAGTTCAATAGCCAGTGCGGCTCTTCTGCTTGATTGCGAGCATGCGTGGAACTTTGTGCGTCGGATTAGTGTACAAGCGATCGGAATTTCCGCCAACGGATTTTGTTGTCAGAAAATTTGAGATCCAGCTCTCAAATTTTGTTTGTCGGAAATTCCGACAAAAAATGTCCGATGGAGCCTACACACGTTCGGAATTTCCGTCAACAAGCTCACATCGAACATTTGTTGTCGGAAATTCCAACCGTGTGTACCTGGCATAAATGAGATTCTTTCCCTCAAAAAAATGTTCCCTTTTTGATCAAAATCCCTTTGTCGAAGTTATCTGAACGTTCATTAAGAGTTTTTTTCTTTTTCAGCATATAATGTATGTATCTCTAAGGGCTGAAGTTGACAGGTAATCTGGTCTTAATCCAAATCCAATTTGCTTATTTGTTTTGTGTATGCTGCTATTAATAGTAGCATCAAACCTTTAGAACATTTATTTAGCACCTTCTCCCACTCTTCATTTAATTCTACATCTATGTTCTCAAAAGTTGAGAAGATTTGGAATCTAAGCCCAAAGCGGTTCATGTCTTCCCTGATGTATTGTAGTTCTCAAAGGATTGGATATGCCAATGTAACAAGGATTTATTTTCCAAAGTTTTACCTAAATTTAGGAATAAGGATGAAAGATCAGATTCAATACGTTCTGTTTATCCAAAATCTCTCAAATAGCCTGACATTCGATTGTCCCACTCTTTGCCTTTATAGTCTACCATATTGGATGTATTTAAAAAATAAATGAGTAATTACTTAAAAGAGACATCTCCCAGTAGGAGCAGAGGGGACGGGTATTTGCTACCCAAAAATTAAGTTTAAAAAATGGTAGGGAGATTACTCTGCCGTATATGGCCACATCCCGAAACAATATAGAAAAAGGGGTTCAATCGTTGGAAAAAAGAATGGGACTTTAAAGGATCAAAAAGTGAACATATGGTTGCATTGAAAAAAGTTATAATTTTATTTATGAACAAAAAATAAATTGTATACAGTACAAAAAGATCAATTTTCAAAATCAATACATGTAAAAATGGGGTTTTTACGCATGGCGAAATCGCCTAATGATACTGTTACAGTACACATGCAGAGGCTACACAAGTCAAATCCAATGCGTTTCAGACTCTTTCCTGAGGGAAATTCCTGATAATAACAGTGTTTGTGTCATATTAGACAGCATATATATATATATATATATATATATATATATATATATATATATATACACAGTGGGGACGGAAAGTATTTAAACCCCCTTACATTTTTCACTCTTTGTTATATTGCAGCCATTTGCTAAAATCATTTAAGTTCATTTTTTTCCTCATTAATGTATACACAACACCCCATATTGACAGAAAAACACAGAATTGTTGACATTTTTGCAGATTTATTAAAAAAGAAAAACTGAAATATCACATGGTCCTAAGTATTCAGACCCTTTGCTGTGACACTCATATATTTTTTTTAAAAGGTTTTTATTTGCCAAATGCACATACAAAGAATAACACATTGCATGTAAGGTATATTTCTGGATGCAGGCGTCAGAGTACAATTATCATTCAAGAGTAGTTCAGAATAAGCATCCTATGATAAAAGATATATCAGTACAGATAGCGTCTTTTTTTTTTTTTAACTATAAAATACCAATTACATTCCATAATTGTAATGTAAATTATCATCAGTCTAAGATATGGTAAAAAAATAGAAATAAAAAGTATATATAAAAAATTAGAGAACAGAACCATAGAGGTAGATACATCTCAAACCAATTGTATTGTGTGCCGTCATCTCCCCAGTCCCCCAGAACATGCTCTCCCAATGTCATCCTACCTGATATATTACTCAACTACAGTATATAGAAAATTCCATTTTAGATGTCACATGGCGTAGTTTCCTTTGCGTTTATCCATCTTCCCCATACTTTATTGATTTTTTGACTACCTCTTGCTTTATAGGTCATTTTATACAGTGTAATATTTGCATTAACCAATCCTTTCCAAGCTCCTAAGGTAAGATGATCCCTCTTTATCCAATTTAGAGCAATCAGCTTCCTGACATAATAAAACAGTAGTCTCAAAAACAGCCTAGCATTATTGCTCATTACTTCGTCTTCTATTACCCCCAGGAGACCCAGCAGTGGGCTGCATATGTTCGGGAGATCGAATGTTTCTGCAACAAACTGGGTTACTTGTGACCATAAGGGTTGTATTCTATTACAGTCCCATACCATGTGCATAAAAGTACCGTCTGCCACCAGGCATTTATGACAAATAGGGTAAGTTCTTCTGCCCATCCTATATAGTCTGTATGGGGTGTAATACATTTGGTGTAGGTATCTTAGTTGTATCAGTTTGTCTCTCGCAGAGATGACCGTGGACATATAGGAGGTCAAAACCTCTTTCCAATGAACCTCAGTCAACTCTGGGATGATATCTTTCCGACTGTCTCTCATTTTCTCCTCCCTCGGCTGTTTTTTTCCATGAGTGCCGCATAGTAAGTGGATATGCGTTTTGTGTGGTCAGGTTCTGCGAGCAGTGTTTCCATTTTTGTGTTTTCTAAAAGTACCAACCCCGTTCCAAATTGTGCATGCGCCGCATGCCTCAGCCTGGTATAGTGAAACAACCATGTATCGGGGACACCCAATTCCCTCTTCAGCTGTGCAAACATTTTAAGTTCACCATTCTCAAATTGGTGCATATATGTAAGGCCAAATTTGGCCCATCTATGTCCGTCCACCAAACGAGAAAGGTCTTTCAGACAAGGGTTGAACCATAATGGGGTATTTGGTGACAGGTGTAAAGGTCCGTCTTGTATTTGTTTTATAGAGATCTCGAGCACCCGTTTAGCTGATTTAAGCACAGTCATCCCGTCCTCAGTAGGCACCATCCCTGTAAAAAAGAAATTCAAAAGTGCTTCATAGGAGGTTGCCACAGCTGCCTCCACTGCAGTGGCAACGTTGTTCAGCTGCGGAAACATGCGCTAGTGAGCTTGAACCAGCTGAGATGCCAAGTAGTACAGGCGAAGATCCGGTATTGGCAGACCTCCCCTCTCTACTGGCAACTGCAAGATGGCCAGCGACACACGAGCTGCCTCGTCTCCCCACAAAAAGGAAGTCAACAAAGAGTCAATGTATCGGAACGTCTTTTTAGGAATATATAATGGGGCATTAGAAAGTATATATAAAAATTGCGGGAGAAAAATCATTTTAAACAGATTAGCTCTGCCTAACAATGTGAGTGGAAGGTCTTTCCATTTCTGTACTCTATCTCTAAAGGCTCTTATTACAGGCCATAGATTCACTTCCGTGAATGAGTTCACAGGTAGTTGGATATGTATTCCTAAGTATTTAAAGTGGGTTGTTATCACTAAAGGGCATTGAGTGGGAAGCACTAAGTTTGGCTGTGGATCAAGAGGAAACAGCGATGATTTAGACCAATTAATTTGAAAGCCAGAGAAGTTACCAAATTCCTGGATCAAATTGAAAGCATTAGATAATGATAGTCCCGGATCTCCTAAATAAAGGAGCATATCATCCGCATATAATGATACGTGTTCCTCCAGATCCCCAACCAACAGCCCCTTGATGTCATTCTGTCTCCTAAGTTTAGCCACAAGGCGTTCTATAGCTAGGGCAAAGAGGAGCGGAGACAGGGGGCATCCCTGTCTCGTCCCCCTACCTATCTTGAATGTATTTGAGATGAGCCCATTCACTCTAACACATGCTCGGGGGTCATTGTAAAGCAGCCTATCCCAGTTCACAAATCTTGGTCTAAAACCCAATTTAATAAGTAAGGAGAACAGATATTTTCATTCGACAGAATCAAATGCTTTTTTAGTGTCGAGTGATGCCACCACTCTTTTACCTGTATTTGTATGGGAAATTTGTAAATTTACATAGAGCCTTCTAAGGTTCATTTGGGTACATCGGCCCGGGATAAACCCAGTTTGATCCGAGTTGATCAATTTAAGGATTACCGACTGCAATCTACCAGCCAAAATTTTGGCCAATATTTTGACGGCGGTATTGATCAAGGAAATCGGTCTATATGATTCGCATTCGCTTGGGTCTTTACCAGGCTTTGGGATCACAACAATTAGAGCTTCACACGTGGATTCTGGTAATATACCTTCTTTTTCTGCAGTCACAAAAACTTTTTGGAGACGCGGGACTAAGCTTTCTTTGTGTAGCTGATACCATTCCGCCGGGAAACCGTCGAGTCCAGGTGACTTACCCGGCCTAAAGGAGGATATGGCATCAGCTATCTCTTCCGAGGTAATGGATTGTTCCAATGCAGCACTATCCTCCAGGTCCAAAGATGGAAGGCTCAGGTCCTCCAAATAGGAGGAAAGCTCCTGATCAGTAGATCCGGACTGGGATTGGAATAGGGTGTCATAAAAGTCTCCGAACACGTTTAGAATATCTCGCGAGTCCCACACCAAGTATCCCCCTGGTTGTCTAAGGTGCAATACAGATGTAGGGGCATACATAGGTCGCGCCAGAAAAGCTAATAAACAGCCACTTTTTTTACCAAATTCAAAAATGGATCTAGTTTGTTGTAGTTGCTTCTTCATAGTCTGATCAGTCAGAAGTAATTTAAACTGCCTCATCAGGTCTGGCCAAGACTGATAAGTATCGGGTGAGGGGTTTTGTATATATTCTAGTTCAGGTGCAGCAGCATCACGTTCCACCTGTTTGATATCTGAATTTAAGGTATTTGCAAAGTCTCTCATCTCTTTAGTAAATAGTACCCTCATGGTGGCTTTAAAAGCCTCCCATTGATTGTGTATCGAGGTCTCAGCACCATTCTCCCTCCAGTAATGATTAATAGCCGTCTTGCAGCCCAGTGTCACGTATTCCTCCTGTAGCCACTGTGTTTTCAGGCGCCATTGTCTCCCATTGGGCACATTCAAATTTAATGTGACTTCCATTGGAAAATGGTCCGACAGAGCTCTAGGAAGGTACCTGACCCCGGATATAATTTGGAGACCATCTATGGAGGACAGCAGCATATCTATTCTAGTTAGTGTCTTATGAGTTTCCGAGTGGCATGAATATGTCCTGACTCCTGGATTATTGCGACGCCACACATCTGTGAGAAAGTAGCTGTCCAACCAGGATGAAAGAGTGTGGCGCACACCAGACGCACATCCATGCCTGTCTAGATCCCCATCCGACACCACATTAAAATCGTCCATCAACAGCAGTGGGCCCTGTGCTATCTTCACAGCTTCATTTAGAATGCTTTCTTAAACTTGGAAGGAGAATGGCGGTGGAACATACACACACACACCAGAGTTAAACATATATTAAACATTTGACATACTAATATGGCATATCTACCATTGGGGTCTGATTTGACTTGTATAATTTGTGCTGCTGCTTTCTTAGTAACCAGAATGGCCACTTCCCGAGAATACGTTGAATATTCAGCGTGTATGACCCTCATAATGTTAGCTTTCTTTAATAAATAATTAATAGCTGCACTAAAAAATTGTGAGACAGTGTCACATTGATGTGACGACAGTGTAACCGTGCAAAAATGAATATGCAATAACAATACAAAATAAATGATGACAAAATTGATTAAGAAAAATTAATGGTCCAAAGTGCAAAAACAGTAGCCGTGAGCTGAACTCAAATTGAAAATGTGCAATCTTCCATCACCAGTGAATGTGAAAACACCAACAGAAATGCGCGCTTACCAGAGGCAAGCAATAATGAGCTTGCGGCTATATACCCAGCCAGGGCCTTTCCAAGAGATGCCAGAAAACACACTACCAGGGACACTGATCTGAGATCGGTATAGATGCAATGGATGGATGGGGCCCTCCGGTGCCAAAACATCAGGGCATGAAAGAGAAAAGGCTATCCATAGTGTGATAACATAATATATGTTTAGTAATTAAAGGAGTAACACTTACAAAGTAGAAGATAAAAAAAAAAGAAATAGCCGGCTGGCTTGCGAACGCCCGTGACTTTTCGGGAAACTAACACGCGATGCGTCAGTACGTCCTGACCGCCCTACGCACGTTTCGTCATAAGTTTACGTTGTCTGGGGCACGGGCGAGCCACTGACACATAGCGTTTAAATACAAATAAAAACCAAGAACGAGGCTTGGTTTTTATTTGTATTTAAACGCGATGTGTCAGTGCGTCGCCTGTGCCCCAGACGACATCAACTTATAACGAAACGTGCGTAGGGCGGTCAGGATGTACTGACGCATCGCGTGTTCGTTTCCCGGAGAGTCACGGGCGTTCGCAAGCCGGCCGGCTATTTCTGTGCTTTGTTTTTATCTTCTACATTGTAAGTGTTACTCCTTTTATTATTTTTTGCAAGGTTATACTGTCGTCACATCAATGTGACACTGTCTCACAATTTTTTAGCGCAGCTATTAATCATTTATTAAAGAAAGCTAACATTATGCCTGCGTAGGGCGGTCAGGACGTACTGACGCATCGCGTGTTCAGTGGCGAACAAGCGTGAAAAGGTATCATCCGCCATACTGTCTTTAAGCCACATTTCAAGGAAGTCTTCAGGTTGTTTGCCCTCTGCTTTCTCAGGGAAACCAACCAGGCGAATATTGTTTCTCCCTTGGCGGTCTTCCATGTCACTGAGCTTCTCTGTGTGAGCATTCACATCACAGTGGATATTCTGCACTTTATGCTCCAGAGGGCGGACTACATCTTCCAGGTCACTAATTCTCTGTTCTGCTTCAGTAGCCCTTTCTCTAATGGTCTGTACATCATTCTTTAAAAACGACATCTCAGTCCTTATCCCATCAATGTGTTCAGTCAGTGTGGCCTGGCAGGTACATATAGTCTCCATAATCTGCTTCAAAGATGGCTCCCCCTCTCCTACCTCTGGCGTTATGTCCCCCAGTTCTTCCTGTGGTAGCCCATCCAGGGAGAGTCCTCTTCTCAATCCCTTAGTTCTAGGAGGCAGCGGGCTTACCTTGCCAGAGTGAGAGGGGGGCCGATCCGTTCCATTCTGCAGTGTAGTGCTGGGGCTTCTTTGATCTGCCTCATGGCCGCCGCCATCTTAAGATCCCCAGGCATACTGAGAGAGGCGCCCCGCCGAGGATTCCAAGGGCGCTCGCCCGTATTTAACCATACCACCGCAGTCTGCCAGGTCCAGAGAGGGTACTGGAAGCTTTGGTGTGGAGAATCTGTCTCTGACACCCAGGATGGCTGAAGGATTTGTTGTCCTACACAGAGCTCCGGCTCAGTGCTGCTCACATACCAGCTGCTGGCTCCGCCCCCGACACTAATATATTTAACTAAGGTGCTGTCCATTTCTTCTGATCATCCTTGAGATGGTTCTACACCTTCATTTGAGTCCAGCTGTGTTTGATTATACTGATTGGAGTTGATTAGGAAAGCCACACACCTGTCTATATAAGACCTTACAGCTCACAGTGCATGTCAGAGCAAATGAGAAGCTGGCCGTCTGGCCAAACTGAGCTATCGGGAGAGAAGAGCCTTGGCGAGAGAGGTAAAGAAGAACCCAAAGATCACTGTGGCTGAGCTCCAGAGATGCAGTCTGGAGATGGGAGAAAGTTGTAGAAAGTCAACCATCACTGCAGCCCTCCACCAGTCGGGGCCTTATGGCAGAGTGGCCCGACGGAAGCCTCTCCTCAGTGCAAGACACTTGAAAGCCTGCAGGGAGTTTGCTAAAAAACACCTGAAGGACTCCAAGATGGTGAGAAATAGGATTCTCTGGTCTGATGAGTCCAAGATAGATCTTTTTGACCTTAATTCTAAGTGTGCAGAAAACCAGGCACTGCTCATCACCTGTCCAATACAGTCCCAACAGTGAAGCATGGTGGTGGCAGCATCATGCTGTGGGGGTGTTTTTAAGCTGCAGGGACAGGACAACTGGTTGCAATCGAGGGAAAGATGAATGCGGCCAAGTACAGGGATATCCTGGACCAAAACCTTCTCCAGAGTGCTCAGGACCTCAGACTGGGCCGAAGGTTTACCTTCCAACAAGACAATGACCCTAAGCACACAGCTAAAATAATAAGGGAGTGGCTTCACAACAACTCAGTGACTGTTCTTGAATGGCCCAGCCAGAGCCCTAACTTAAACCCATCTCTGGAGAGACCTAAAAATGGCTGTCCACCAACGTTTACCATCCAACCTGACAGAACTGGAGATGATCTGCAAGGAGGAATGGCAGAGGATCCCCAAATCCAGGTGTGAAAAACTTGTTGCATCTTTCCCAAAAAGACTCATGGCTGTATTAGATCAAAAGGGTGCTTCTACTAAATACTGAGCAAAGGGTCTGAATACTTAGGACCATGTGATATTTCAGTTTTTCTTTTTTAATAAATCTGCAAAAATGTCAACAATTCTGTGTTTTTCTGTCAATATGGGGTGCTGAGTGTACATTAATGAGAAAAAAAATTAACTTAAATGATATTAGCAAATGGCTGCAATATAACAAAGAGTGAAAAATTTAAGGGGGTCTGAATACTTTCTGTCCCCACTGTATATATATAATCACAAACCCAATATGGCAGTACACATTTTACAAAGAATGCGTTCAAAGTGTGATACTCACGGAGTGCCCCCACAAATCGGCATGATCCATCACATCATAAAAACATGAAAACAAAATAGAATAAAAGTACAAAACCATTCAAAAATGGATAGAAAAACATTGACAAAAGTGTGTTGTGAAGAACGGTGATTATTTTGAAGGCCAATAAAGGTAATTTGTTTGTATCTTCTGTTTTGTTTGTTTTCTGATACCATTAAAGCGTTTGTTACCCTAAAAAAAAATGTATCCTGTGAATAACAGCACAGTGCTTGTGCTGTGTAATTTTGCCCCTTTTATCATATAAAATACCTGGCTGATCCTGCCTGGTTCTGCCCTTCCCCCTGTAAACTGACCATGGTTTTCATGGCTGTTGAGCCCTGACCCCGTGGTCAGGTTACGTGCCTCCGTCATCCGCAGCTCTCCTCTGTCCTCCTCTCCCCCTCCTTTCCTGCCTGTCAGCTGTGTCAGTGCCTGCCCCACCCCTCCTGCTGAAAAAACTTGGTCATTTTCAGGCAATCCCCTAATGCTATGTAACCCTGTGTATGTAAAAAAAATAGAAGTAAACAGGGTCACTTATCCAGCTCGTTAGATGTAAAATAAAGCATATAAATCTAAGCAGTTGCTATAATCAGATATAACATTCAAAAGAAAGCAAAAAAAGTTCCAAGAAAATAGGTCCTTTCTAGCTTAAGCAGCGCTCAAAGAAAATATTACCAAAAAAAATTTAAAAACATAAGAAATAAAAAGTTTGAAAAAATGTAACTGTGAATAAAATGACACTTTAAAATGATAAAAAGTGTGAAAGTCAAGGTACTGGGTAATTTCTCATATTAACGTGACAGTTCATATCAGCTGAAAAGATGTTCCACCATCACCACACCATGTGATTCCACTCCCTATAGGAATTGCACTCACCGGACTCCTAATAATCATCTTAGTGAATAAATCCAGCTTTAATCTCAGCAAATAAAGGACATCAGCGTGGGAATTCAGTATCTATCAACCCGACAAATGAATGACATCCTGATCCTGAACAACTCCAAACTGGACACTTCCGAAATCCTCTTATTCAACTCGAGCATATGAAAGGAAAGGAATCCTCATAGTGTGAAACTGAAAACTTTTATTGTCCCAAAACACCCGATCCTTAAGCTATTGCACTTTCAAAGAAAGTATTTTAAAAAAGCATTCAAATAAATCATCCACTATGTAGTGATAACAGTTCCGATAATCTCACCACCCCAGAAAAGAGCGAGTCGTTCGTGGTGGTTCCCGGGAGAGACTCGGAGCCGATCACCAATGCAGCAAGCTGTGTGGTCTTCTCTAGACATGTTTCAACATTCTGTCTTTGTCAAGTGTATGTGCTTTATTTAAAAATGCCATTCTATACTATATTTCAGAGTGCCACTTGGCGCTCACGTGACTGCCCACTGCTCTCCTCCCGACTGACGTCAGTGGGGGATTCTCAGCCCCTCCTGCTGTAGGTGTCAAATCGAGAGAGGGAACTGCAGACGGTCACGTGAGTGCCGAGCAGCGCTAGGAAGAAAGGTATAGAACGGCTTTTTTTTAATAAAGCACATACACAGGGCATATAGCATTATGGAAGACAGGGGATTGACTGAAAATTACCAAGTGGGTTTACAACCACTTTATCTGAACTTTTTAGACATTCCTTGTATACCTTTAAATGTGGTGTAAGGATTATATACCTCACCCTCCAAAACAGTCTGCAATGTGGCAACAGTCTGCAATGTGGAACTGACCTGACCTTAATTCTACGTACAGTATGTATCAAAGTTCTCCCCTTTACTATGTGTACCATGCAAAAAAAAAACTCCTATCTTGACAGGTAATTCAAACAACATCCTGTCAGAAACCATGAATCAGACTGAGACAGAAGTACAGGTAAATCACACTTGTTTAATAATATGTAATTTAACTGTAATAGGTAAACAGAGTAAACGTAGTCAAAACATAGCCAGAGTTCAGGAACCGGAAAGGATAGTCAGACATGCCAAAACATCAGGGAGCCAGAGAACAGTGTAGTAGAACAGCAAGCAGGATCTGGAGCCAGAAGGAATGTCAGCCAAGCAAGTCTTTAACAGGAACACAGGAGAGCATCTCTAGAGATGTGACCAAGGGGAAGGCAGAGATCATCTGGACTGAACGGCTTAAGTAGGCAGGACTGACGAGCAGGATATCATCAACAGGTAAGTCACTGTGGAGAGATAGCAGCCATGAGGGCCTCATTGTTTCACGCAACCTCTGCTGCCAGAGTACACAATTCAATGGCGTAATCGGCAACAGTTCTTGTACTCTGTTTGATGGACATGAGGCACTTGGCAGCAGAAGCGGAGCATGCGGGAATGTCAAACACCCTTTTAAAAGAAGCCACAAACTTAGGGTAACTCAGGACAACAGGTTTTTGCGTCTCCCATAGAGGGTTTGCCCAGGCCAAGGCTCTCTCAGAAAGCAAAGATATGACGAGAACAACTTTGCTTCTATTGGTGGGAAATATCTGGGGCAGCATCTCAAAGTATATCTCAACCTGGTTGAGAAACCCTCTGCATTGGACTGGATCACCCCCAAATCACAGGGGAAGCAGAGCGGAACCAGACATACCTCTTATAAAGGTAATACTCGAGGCGGGTGCCTGCACAGAGACTGAAGCAGCAGCAGGGACGGCCTGCAACACAGGTTGTACTGGAGCAGCCACAGTGGGAGATTCCAGGTGAGTCTTTTGACTCAGAAGCATTTGTAACACCATGGCAAACTGATCCATGCAGTGATCCTGCTCATCCAATCTAGAAAAAATATTACCAACAAGTTGATTGACTGCATCTTCTGAATTCGTGGCCTTCGCCTACTATCAGAAACCATGAATCAGACAGACAGAAGTACAGTTAAATCACACTTGTTTAATAATATTAAAAAAGGTAAACAGAATAAATCTAGTCAAAACATAGCCAGAGTTCAGGAACTGGAACCGATAGTCAAACAAGCCAAAATGTCAGGGAGCCAGAGAACAGCATAGCAGAACAGCAAGCAGGATCTGGAGCCGGAAGGAATGTCAACCAAGCAAGTCTTTAACAGGAACACAGGAGAGCGTCTCTAGAGATGTGACTAAGGCGAAGGCAGAGATCATCTGGACTGGACGGCTTAAGTAGGCAGGACTGACGAGCAGGATATCATCAACAGGTGAGTCATTGTGGAGAATAGGAGCTGGCAATCAGGCGACAGCTGAACGGCCAGCTCAGAGAAGGAAGGGCTGAGCCTAGCCCTGAAACATCCAAAACATCACTATTAACAGCAAGTACAATATTTGCAAGTGCTATTGTCAGGAACGGTGTCATCTCAGGTTTCTCCTGCTGGTGGCACTATTACATTCAGCACCAAAAGGGTGTAATTCCAGTGGCCACCAGCGGGGGTCTCCCTGCCTGGTCTGCAGACTTGCCATCAAGCACACCTGTCATGGTTTTGCTGGACTATTTAAACCCGCCCTGAACTAACCTCCAGTGCTTCAGTATTCCTCTGCTAGCCCTTGTCCCTGCCAGTACCTGCTCTTGTTCCAGCCTGTTCCTGTTTGTTCCTGAACCCCGTTTGTGTATCCTGACCTTGAACCCTGTTTTCTGTTACCTGCTCCTTGGTCTGCTTCATTATTCCTGGTTTCTGTTCCCTTGTCGCTTTGGCCCATGCCTTATATTTTGCATGTTGGTTTCCTTGCTTGTGTATTATATTAGTTAGATAGATAGTTGGGTGGGTTTTGGGGTTTGCTGTGTTTTCACCATTTTCTTGTTTTTGGTTTGCTGTCTTGTTTTCACGTGTATCGTTATCATTATAATAAACATACTTTCTTTATTTACTCATTTGTCCCTGATTCCTTGGTGCAGCCCAGCGATCTGATCCCCTGCATTGGATGTTGTGTATAACATCCCCTGACAGAATACTGAAGCCATACAATCAGATCGGTTGCACCTGGAAATTGGGGCCTGAGTCCCAGCTATTGTTGAAATATGGATTTTGAAAGTATTTTGTATTTATCGCTCCTGGCAACTGATGACAGAGACCTTTGTTATCAGACATTGACTGAATACACTAGGGAACAGTTGTTAGAAGGCATCCGCCTAGCTCATGTTTTTATTGAGCAAGGCAGTTTTTTGTTTGAAGATGTGCAACCATTAATTTGGATCTGTACTGAGTTGGCCCTGTCTGATGTCGCTGAGGGAGGTGATGACTATACACCCCCTTTTAGTGCAGCTCAGGTAGAATCTTTAGTTTGGCTGTTGGAGGATGACTCAGCATTCTTTTTTGAACAATATTCAGCTTGTCCCCAGCAGGTGCTTGCAAAATGCATTGAATCAGTGCAGTCTCTGGTCAGACAAGCCAAGTGCAAACCTGATGCAGTGCAATCATTAATACAGGCCTGGTCAAGTCTGTTGCATTCAGCTTCTGTTAGCTCCAAATATACTTCTCTACCAATGAAATACCAGTACCCTGTTTCCTCCTGTTGCACCTACCCTGCCTTTAACTCCCCTGATGCTTCTCAACTGCCTCCATCAGCTCCACTAAATCTCCCTTCAAAACCTACTCCCTCTGTCTTGCCATCCTTTCACTCTTCGCTTCTACCAGCTGCATTCCCTACCTACAGCCCTGTACCCACTTATAGATCCCTAGTGGCTAAAAGCAAAAAGAAGCGGAAGTTTTTTCCAACCCATACCATCATGCCAGTATCCAATCCTGCCTCCCCACCAGCTGATCTGTTCCAGCCTGATGTGCCAGCACCTGTGCCCACTGTCCAGTCTGAAGTTCCAGTACCAGCTGCCCAGTTTGAAGTTCCAGTACCTGCTATCCAGTCCGATGTACCTGCTGTTCAGCCTGCTGTGCCAGCACCTGTGCCCACTGTCCAGTCTGAAGTTCCAGTACCAGCTGCCCGGTTTGGAGTTCCAGTACCTGCTATCCAGTCCGATGTACCTGCTGTTCAGCCTGTTGTGCCAGTACCTGCTTTTCAGCCTGCTGTGCCAGCACCTGTGCCCACTGTCCAGTCTGAAGTTCCAGTACCAGCTGCCCGGTTTGCAGTTCCAGTACCCGCTATCCAGTCCAATGTGCCTGTTGTGCCAGTACCTGCTGTTCTGCCTGATGTGCCAGCACCTGTGCCCACTGTCCAGTCTGAAGTTCCAGTACCAGCTGCCCGGTTTGAAGTTCCAGTACCTGCTATCCAGTCCGATGTACCTGCTGTTCAGCCTGTTGTGCCAGTACCTGCTGTTCTGCCTGATGTGCCAGCACCTGTGCCCACTGTCCAGTCTGAAGTTCCAGTACCAGCTGCCCGGTTTGGAGTTCCAGTACCTGATATCCAGTCCGATGTACCTGCTGTTCAGCCTGTTGTGCCAGTACCTGCTGTTCTGCCTGATGTGCCAACACCTGTGCCCACTGTCCAATCTGAAGTTCCAGTACCAGCTGCCCGGTTTGAAGTTCCAGTACCTGCTATCCAATCCGATGCACCTGCTGTTCAGACTGTTGTGCCAGTACCTGCTGTTCTGCCTGATGTGCCAGCATCTGTGCCCACTGTCCAGTCTGAAGTTCCAGTACCAGCTGTCCGGTTTGGAGTTCCAGTACCTGCTATCCAGTCCGCTGTACCTGCTGTTCAGCCTGTTGTGCCAGTACCTGCTGTTCTGCCTGATGTGCCAGCACCTGTGCCCACTGTCCAGTCTGAAGTTCCAGTACCAGCTGCCCAGTTTGAAGTTCCAGTACCTGCTATCCAGTCCGATGTACCTGCTGTTAAGCCTGCTGTGCCAGTACCTGCTGTTCTGCCTGATGTGCCAGCACCTGTGCCCACTGTCCAGTCTGAAGTTCCAGTACCAGCTGCCCGGTTTGAAGTTCCAGTACCTGCTATCCAGTCCGATGTACCTGCTGTTCAGCCTGTTGTGCCAGTACCTGCTGTTCTGCCTGATGTGCCAGCACCTGTGCCCATTGTCCAGTCTGAAGTTCCAGTACCAGCTGCCCAGTTTGCAGTTCCAGTACCTGCTATCCGGTCCGATGTACCTGCTGTTCTGCCTGATGTGCCAGCACCTGTGCCCACTGTCCAGTCTGCAGTTCCAGTACCAGCTGCCCGGTTTGAAGTTCCAGTACCTGCTATCCATTCCGATGTACCTGCTGTTCTGCCTATTGTGCCAGTACCTGCTGTTCTGCCTGATGTGCCAGCGCCTGTGCCCATTGTCCAGTCTGAAGTTCCAGTACCAGCTGCCCGGTTTGCAGTTCCAGTACCTGCTATCCAGTCCGATGTACCTGCTGTTCTGCCTGATGTGCCAGCACCTGTGCCCACTGTCCAGTCTGCAGTTCCAGTACCAGCTGCCCGGTTTGAAGTTCCAGTACCTGCTATCCAGTCCGATGTACCTGCTGTTCTGCCTGTTGTGCCAGTACCTGCTATTCTGCCTGATGTGCCAGCGCCTGTGCCCACGGCCCAGTCTGAAGTTCCAGTACCAGCTGCCCGGTTTGCAGTTCCAGTACCTGCTATCCAGTCTGATGTACCTGCTGTTCTGCCTGATGTGCCAGCACCTGTGCCCACTGTCCAGTCTGCAGTTCCAGTACCAGCTGCCCGGTTTGAAGTTCCAGTACCTGCTATCCAGTCCGATGTACCTGCTGTTCTGCCTGTTGTGCCAGTACCTGCTGTTCTGCCTGACGTGCCAGCGCCTGTGCCCACGGCCCAGTCTGAAGTTCCAGTACCGACTATCCAGTCCGATTCACCTGCTGTTCTGCCTGTTGTTCCAGCACCTGCTGTTTTGCCTGATGTGCCAGTGTCTGTGCTTGCTGCCCAGTCTAAAGTTCCCATACCGGCTGCCCGGTTTGAAGTTCCAGTACCTGCCATCCAGTCCGATGTGCCTGCTGTTCAGCTTGTTGTGCCAGCACCTGCTGTTCTGCCTGATGGGCCTACTGCCCAGTCTGAAGTTCCAGTACCTGCCGCCTGGTCTGATGTCTCTGTGCCAGCCCTCCAGCCTGATGTCTCGGTGCCAGTGTTCCAGTCTGAGGTGCCAGTGTTCCAGCCGGAAGTACCAGTGCCTGCTCTCCAGCTTGATGAGCCCGCTGCCCAGCTCGATGTGCTTTTGCCTGCTGCCCAGCTCGATGTGCTTTTGCCTGCTGCCCAGCTCGATGTGCTTTTGCCTGCTGCCCAGCTCGATGTGCTTTTGCCTGCTGCCCAGCTCGATGTGCTTTTGCCTGCTGCCCAGCTCAAAGTGCTTTTGCCTGCTGCCCAGCTCGATGTGCTTTTGCCTGCTGCCCAGCTCGATGTGCTTTTGCCTGCTGCCCAGCTTGATATGCTTTTGCCTGCTGTCCAGCTCGATGCGGATGTGCCACTGCCCAGCGTGATGTACCTCTGCTTTCTGCTCAGCCTGATGACATGGTGCCTGCTAAAACTGTTCCTGACTGATGGCCATCTTGCCGCTGGGTCAATCCTGTCTGTCGCCTGGCTTGAATGTAATGCTCCTGTGTGGTCTGCCTCCGATGGTTTCTTTCCCGTTACCCTGCTAATTTTTATCTCCAGATCCAAACTTCCTGACCCGGGTGGTGGGGTACGTGTCCTATTTTCAGACTCTGATGGCACATCCCCCAGTGAACTAAAAGACTCTGACCTTGGAAGTGCGAAGAAGTCCGCAGACTCTGTAGGGAAACATTTTAAGGTGTTTCTACACCCACTCGGACTGTCGTACCCAGGGCTGAATGGAGTGTCCGGAGGCCACTCCTTTAGGAGGGGGAACTGTCAGGAACGGTGTCATCTCCGGTTTCTCCTGCTGGTGGCACTATTACATTCAGCACCAAAAGGGTGTAATTCCAGTGGCCACCAGCGGGGGTCTCCCTGCCTGGTCTGCAGACTTGCCATCAAGCACACCTGTCATGGTTTTGCTGGACTATTTAAACCCGCCCTGAACTAACCTCCAGTGCTTCAGTATTCCTCTGCTAGCCCTTGTCCCTGCCAGTACCTGCTCTTGTTCCAGCCTGTTCCTGTTTGTTCCTGAACCCCGTTTGTGTATCCTGACCTTGAACCCTGTTTCCTGTTACCTGCTCCTTGGTCTGCTTCATTATTCCTGGTTTCTGTTCCCTTGTCGCTTTGGCCCATGCCTTATATTTTGCATGTTGGTTTCCTTGCTTGTGTATTATATTAGTTAGATAGATAGTTAGGTGGGTTTTGGGGTTTGCTGTGTTTTCACCATTTTCTTGTTTTTGGTTTGCTGTCTTGTTTTCACGTGTATTGTTATCATTATAATAAACATACTTTCTTTATTTACTCATTTGTCCCTGATTCCTTGGTGCAGCCCAGCGATCTGATCCCCTGCATTGGATGTTGTGTATAACATCCCCTGACAGCTATCATCTTGTCTATCATTTATCACACTGCTTTGCCTATTCTAACTTCTAAAAAGGTTTTGCAATGTTCTAGGATTCAAAATCAACTTAACAAATTTAGAAGCCTTAAAAATAAATTTATTTGAGCTTCAAAAAAAAGGACTATATTATTAGCGTTTTGATTTAATGGCTAAACAAATGCTTAAGCTACCTGGTGGTTCAGTTGTCAGTTTCACTACAAGACGTATATAGATTAATTACATATTGATTTAACAAGATCAGCTCTCTTGATATGCTACATACACTGTGTGCACAATTATTAGGCAAGTGAGTGTTTTGACCAAATCATAATTTTTATGCATATTGTCCAATTCCAAGCTGTATAAATTTGAATGCTTATTTGATTTAAGCACATCAAGTGATGTGTATTTGTGCAATTAGGGAAGGTGTGGCCTAAGGAGATTAACACCCTATATTAAGGTGTGCAGAATTATTAGGCAGCTTCTTTTCCTCAGGCAAAATGGGCCAAAGAAGAGATTTAACTGACTCTGAAAAGTCAAAAAAGTCTTTCAGAGGAATGCATCTCTGTAGTAATTGCTAAGATATTGGGGCGTGATTACAGGACCATCAAACGTTTTGTTGCAAATAGTCAACAGGGTCGCAAGAAACATGTTGAGAAAAAAAGACGCAAATGAACTACCAAATATTTCAGAAGAATCAAACATGAAGCTACCAGGAACCAATTATTCTCCAGTGCTGTCATATTCCAGAGCTGCAACATACCTGCAGTGCCCAGAAGTACAAGGTGTTTGGTGCTCAGAGACATGACCAAGGTAAGAATGGCTGGAAGTGGACCACCACTGAACAAAACACATAAGTTGAAACGTCAAGACTGGGCAAAGCAATGTCTGAAGACATATTTTTCAAAGGTGTTATGGACTAATGAGATGAGAGTGACTCTTGACGGACCAGATGGATTGGCCTGTGGCTGGATCAGTAATGGGTACAGAGCTCCACTTAGACTCAGAAGCCAGCAAGGTGGAGGTGAGCTACTGGCATGGGCTGGTATTATGAGCTATTTTGGACCTTTTCGGGTTGAAGATGGACTCAAAATCAACTCCCAAACCTACTGCCAGTTTTTAGAAGTGTACCTGGAGCCCGGGACCAAACCAGAGCACTTCAAAATGGCGGGTGAGAGTAGACCAATAAATATCAATTTCTCTATCACTTTTGTGTGGAATGAAACTAGAAGCAAAAATGATTTTCTCGCTTCCGGTATTAGAGCTGTCATTTTTTGGCTGACACAGCAAGAGAAGCTTGCAACCATGCCAGTTTGGTATCTATATACGGGACACAACCCCATCTTTTATATTTTACCAAACAATTCTGTATTATATTGTGTTTGTGCGCACTAAAATACATTTTTTTTTCTTGAAAATATGTGGCAGATAAACAGCAAATACCATGCAACACTTTTTTTTTTTTTTTTTTTTTAGTTATGGACAGAATGGAGGGGGATTAAAATACCTATTAGGTTTTTTATTGCTTTCTGTGCCCCCGTTAGGGAGATCCACCCTTTATATTTGTCCTGTTTACTATTCTCATCAATGTAAAAGAATATCCCAAATGTTGGATTGTCCCCAAAAAAGTAATAGAGGAGAACTCTCCCAATGGGGACACAAATTCTGGTAACCTGCGGGGCCCAAGATATTCCCTTAATTTGCAGGGATTTCCTCTCACTTCTGTTTTGGGTATGGGACAGAAAGTGAAGGTAGATCTCACCAAGGGGACACAGATGGCAAAAAATAAATGGATAGGGGTTATAAGTAGGGCTGCAACTAACAATTATTTTCATAATCAGTTACCGTATTTATCGGCGTATAACACGCACTTTTTTCCCCTTAAAATCAGGGGAAAGTCGCAGGTGCGTGTTATACGCCGATCCCGATCTGTCTAAATGTCAAAATCGCGGTCCGCGATTTGAAAATGGCGCCGCCGGAGCCGAAGTACACAGAGCCGGTCCTCGGCTCTTTCCGGCGGCTCTCGTTTACTTTCGGCTCCACTCGTAGTCCCGAGCGGAGCTATCCGAACCTACTCGGATAGCTCCGCTCCGGACTACGAGTGGAACCGAAAGTAAACGAGAGCCGCCGGAAAGAGCCGAGGACCGGCTCTGTGTACTTCGGCGCCGGCGGCGCCATTTTCAAATCGTGGACCGCGATTTTGAAGCCCTGGAAGCAGGGACAGGGGATACCAGGCTGCACTGGGGCAAGGCTGCACTGGGGCAAGGCTGCACTGGGGCAAGGCTGCACTGGGGAAGGCTGCACTGACAAGGCTGCACTGACAAGGCTGCACTGGGCCAAGGCTGCACTGGGCCAAGGCTGCACTGGGGAAGGCTGCACTGGGGAAGGCTGCACTGGGGAAGGCTGCACTGGGGAAGGCTGCACTGGGGAAGGCTGCACTGACAAGGCTGCACTGACAAGGCTGTACTGGGGAAGGCTGCACTGACAAGGCTGCACTGACAAGGCTGCACTGACATGGCTGCACTGACAAGGCTGCAATGAAGGGCATTTAAATGTAAGTTTTTTTCCCTTCAACTTCCCTCCTAAAAGTTTTTTTTCCTTAAAATTCCCTCCTAAATTGGGGTGCGTGTTATACGCCGGTGCGTGTTATACGCCGATAAATACGGTAATTGGCTGATTATTGTTTTGATTAATTAGATAACAACCTCAAAAAAGTGTGGTGTATAATTTAGTTAATATGTAAAGTTTAAAAACATTTTTTTTTCTTGACTATCTATGTGCAGTGGTAAATATAAATAACCAGCTATATGGTTAGGGAACAAAATATCTAATCCACTCTGAGAATAACAGACAGAAGATACTGTGTATATATATATATATTATTAGGGGTTAAATCTGGTACATATCACTCAGAAATCATAATTTTTATTTAACCACTTGATGACCGGCCGCAGTACATAAACTGCGGCAGGTCGGCTCTATAGCGCAAAATAAATAAATAGAAAATGCCATAAAAATATCCCATAGTTTGTAGATGCAATAACTTTTGCGCAAACCAATCAATATACGCTTATTGGGATTTTTTTATCAAAAATATGTAGCAGAATACACATTGGCCTAAACTGATGAAGAAATTAGATTTTTTACATTTTTTTATTGGATAAGTTTTATAAAGCAAATATTGTTTTTTTTCAAAATTGTCAGTCTTTTTTTGTTCATAGAGCAAAAAATAAAAACCGCAGCTACTAGAGCTCTATATCATAAAGCACTGAAAAGTGACCAGATCGGGTCACGTGTTACATAGGCGAATTATCACACCTAATGTCCGCCGTTATTATACCAACTCTTAAACACCCAATTTTATATATGATACACACCTCAATCCAATTTTGCACTAGACAGAGGGCTTGTTATTGTAGCGAATACGGAACATTAAAGTATCCAACACAACCAAACCTTATGTCTTAAAATAATATTTGTTTTATCGACTTTTAGACTTGATTTTCGGCTCAGTTATATACCCTTATCTGTTCTGACCACAACTGTCTTACCATTGATTGTAACTGCTAACGGGTTTTACCAACATCTTGTTTAACAATATTGTAAACCTTCACTTTTTCTTTCTACTAATAAAATATTGTGGAATAAAAAAAAAAATTAAATAAATAAAAACGCAGAGGTGATCAAAAACCACCAAAAGAAAGCTCTATTTGTGGGAAAAAAGAACATCAATCTGGGTACAGCGTTGCGCACTAAGCAATTGTCAGTTAAAGTAACGCAGTGCTGTATTACAAAAAATGGCCTGGTCATTAAGGAGGTAAAACCTTCTGGGGCTGAAGTGGTTAAAGGATTTTTTTTGTTTTAAAAAAGGCCTAAAACATTGTTTTGCAGATTTCCATAAAGGATTGTAATATAATATTATGCACGACAGACTCCCTTGTTATAGGGAGGTAGCTTGATTCAAATGACTTGCACTGGTTGTCAGTAAGATATTTAGTAGCAGCAGCATGCTTTTCGTATCACCTGTCATGATGGGATTAAAAAACAAAATTTATCTTGTTATAGTACAAAAAAAATCAGATAATTGCTACTATAAGTATTCTATACTAAAAAAACTTCTGCCTTTAGGATCACTGGAAAAAATAACTTATTTCTCCTGCCCAGGACTACATGTCCCATGAGTCATTACTCCTCACACATTCACAAATTCTCAGGCATTTACTGACTGTACTGAGCTGTATGTGTGATGCACTGTATTACCTGATATGTAAACAAATAATTCATTCTGTAGGAAGGTCAACTAATCGGCTGACCAACTAATTGATAATGCAAATAGTTGACATCAATTATGTTGATTAGTTGTTTCAGCCTTACTAATAAGCTTCCCTTACTCTATCCAAAATAGAAAAAGTTTGCCTATAGTTCCACTTTAATATGTCCCTTGTTGATGGAAGGTGTGACAAAGTGTAGCGCTAAGGTGCCAAATTAAATAACCATAATGTATAGTGAAATAAAATATAACACATAAAATAGAAAAAATTAAATAGCAAAGTAATAAGAATAAAGTCTCTAATAGTCTCCAAGTGTCAATCCTGTGTGGTGATTCATCGCAGTCCAATTTGCAATGAAACAGTTCTGATCACTGTGTGAATGGCCGATATGGTAGATGAAAGATGAAAATGCCAATGTGATAGTACCACCACCAGAGTGAAATGGAGGCTTACCAGAAAGTTTGGACCCAAAAGAACATACGTTCTATATGTCAAACCAGCTTATATTGCCAACAGGCAATGGAGGAGGAGCCTTGGAAGCCAACGGTGATTGGAGTCCTCAAAGCCTTCATAGAAGGGTCTTCTCCATATGGGTGGTTATACATCCAGGGAAATGGCCCATGAAAGATAAAAAAGGGGCCACATAGCGTAATTCCGTAAGCAGGAAAAATATTTAATAAAGGTAAAACACTTACATTTAAGCAGTAAATGTAACCACACATGATTGACACTTGGAGACTATTAGAGACTTTATTCTTAATACTTTGCTATTTATTTTTTTCTATTTTATGTGCTATATTTTATTTCACTATACATTATGGTTAATTAATTTGGCACCACAGCGCTACACTTTGTTACACCTGTTGTTTTGAGCAAAATTTCTGTTTGTTGTGTTAGCTGCTAAATCACCGAGCAAGCGCAGAGTTTTTGGGTTTATTGTTTGCACATTTTTTGAATATACACTGCTGCAGCTCCATATTCTGAGGCTTACCCCTATCGGGACTATGACAATCAGTCCTATCATTCCTCTTCAAGGAGGCAAGAGACACGCTCTGACTTGTACTACAATGATAATTCATATTATTATCATCCCTCCCCGGTACCTACCTACAATAGATACTCACCCCTTAGAGACACACACAGCTCTGAACATAGGAGAGACAATTATAATCAATCTCCGTATGCACATAATTCCAATACCCATGGCAACCAGGGTTTTCACGAGGACCGACACGCAAGAAAGCGAGGCCCGGACCCAAGAGAGGTTGTCGAGGGGGGAGGAGAATACAAAGGAGAAAAGAGAAAAAGAATATAACAGGTCAAGGCGTTTTTAATTTGAGCACTCAAACACTCACCCAGGCAGAATTATCTGTGTTGGATAAGGGCCTTAAATACGCCCCCCCCAAGAAAATTAGATAAATTCCACACTTTTATTGATGTCCATAAGTTTATACACAAAATCAATATTCAAAGATATTTGATTTCTAATTCATTGCGGACTGACTACCCGGCAGCCACTTCAGGGACTGTCCATTTGGGATTAGCTAATCCCTCTCTCTTCTCTCCCCCCTGTCCCTGTAGCCCCTGCGGTAAAAATCTTTAGGGACCTTGTCCTTGAGGACCTTGCAAAATTACCCGAGAAACACATTCGTCTCCCACCACTGACAAAAGATGGACTATAATCTCTGTGTGCACGAAAAAACTTGGTTGTCCGCCCAGCGGATAAGGGGGGTGGTATTGTTTTTCTAGATAAGAGTCAATATGAGGAAGAGATGTATCGGATTTTGAGCGAACCGGATACATACAGGGAACTTTCTAATAATCCCACTAATTTATACAAAAAACAGCTTCAGAAACTTATCTCTAAAGGCTATGATTTAAGGATTTTGAACAAAAAAGAGAAAGCATTTTTGATTCCTACAGCACCCAGAATTCCCACCATATATTACTTACCTAAAATCCATAAAAATCCAGTGTGTCCCCCAGGCAGACCCATTGTAAGTGGTATTAATTCTATTACATAACGAGTGGGTAAATATATAGATTTTTATCTACAACCCCTAGTAAAGCAAACACCCTCTTATTTGAAAGATACCATTTCCACTATTAGACTTCTTGAAAGTATTGATATACAGGACGGTTATATTATGGCCACCGCCGATGTGGCATCATTATATACCTGTATACCACATGAGAAAAGTATAGAGGCGGTCAGACATTTTTTGGACCGTGAACAATCTCTGGCACCTTTTCAATGTGATTATTTGATAGAACTCCTTGAATTCGCAACCAAACATAATTATTTTTATTTCAATCAGTGTTACTACCTCCAACAACGTGGAGTGGCGATGGGAGCGAAGTTCGCACCTAGCCTCGCAAATTTGTTCATGGCCAAGTGGGAGGAGGATGTCGTCTATACCCATGGGACTACGTCCTTGGTCCTGTGGGTGAGATTTATAGACGACATCCTCCTCCTATGGAGTGGAACTTTAGAAACATAAAAAAATATTTTTTGAACATCTTAATTCCAATGACAGAGGTATTTCTCTATCATATGAAACCATTAAAACCAAATCCACTTTCTCGATCTACAAATTAAAATTGTGGATAAACAGTTCAAATTTAACACCTATTTTAAACCAACAGACCGTAATGGTTTCATTCCCATAGCTGTCACCACAGGTCCTGGCTTAGTGCGGTCCCACAGGGCCAGTTCTTGAGACTTCACACAGGCAGGAATCCGTAAACAAAGTGTATGGATAAAGGATATGATAGTGCTAGTTTGGATTCAGAATTCCAAAAAGCTATCAACACTGATAGGGAGTCTCTACTTGTGATCAAACCAGAAAGGGAACCCGATGAAACATTCAAATGGGCCATGTTGACCTCATTTTCAATACAACATAAACAAATTAGAAGTATCATGAGGAAACATTGGGACTTTCTCAGACAGGACAATATTTTGGGTACGTTAGTGCCTGAACAGGCCAAGGTTATCATTAGAGGAGCACCGTCCCTGCAGGGTCGTATAGCACCCAATGTAATTAATCCACCAGCCCGCCCTTATTTTTTTCATGACTGGACCGGTTTCTTTCCATATAGGAAGTGTGTAGTTTGCCAGCATAATACACTAGGGAGACTTAAAGTGACAGAATTTGTGTCCACGGTCAATATATCATCAAACCATTTTGTACATGTAGTACAAGATATGTAGTGTATTTAATTACTTGCCCTTGTGGCAATCAATACGTTGGCCGCACAATCAGGACGTTTTCCATAAGAGTGGGTGAACACATCGCTCTAATCAAAGGCAGGGACCCGAAACATGTCCCTAGACATTACAAAGAATTCCACAACAGCGACCCAAAAGGATCACAATTTATCGCCATAGATAAATACATTCCACCTTGGAGGGGGGGAGCCATGACCAGAGGGGTTTCTCGTCTAGAAACATTCTGGATACATGAGCTACAGTCCCATTTTCCACATGGCATGAATATGGAATTGGACATTAATGCCTTTATTAATGACTCTTAAATTGTACAAACTGTTTGTGTCACTGTTATTGTTGGGACATATGTAATCCACATTCTATATCTTATGTATGAATGCGATTTTCAATACTAACCTGTAAAAATTCATTGTGACCCGGGGGAGAATCCATCTTGGACGTTTTTATTGATAAAATTTCCCCCCCTTTTCAACATATTATAATGTAGATATATATTCTCTTACATCCTTTTTGATTTTATTTTTATTATAATGAAGAACATTTGCCCATGTCTAATTGGCATAAGTTACCGGTATGGCACGCATGGGACAGGGACAGGATAGGCAGGGTTAATGCCCAAAATTCTTTTTATTTCCTTTTTTATTTCTTTTTCTTTTTTATTTGTTGTAATTTATCTGTAGATAGAGGTATAGTATGGCCCCGTTTCATGACCGTACCACATGCCAGTCTTCCATCCAAAACATGGGTTAGGTGGAGGTGAGATGTAGTGCGGGTGGTTATTTATACATTGCGTACATTTTTGGTCAATTTACCTGTGGGGGATGGACACATCTGTCCGTTCGTCCATCTTCTGTATCATACGGGGGCGTTCACATCTGGTGGCTCTAATGAGGCTTTGGAACGCATGTCATGACGCACACTGGGCCATTACATAGAGACGTGGAACGCACGCCATCTTTGGAGATCCAGGAAGGCGTCTTACGGTCCTTGGAACGCATGCCCGGCCATGACGTTGTGACGTACGGTCACGAGGTCTTGACGTGGAACGCACGCCACCTTGAGAAATGGAGGACGGTGGGAGTATAGCCTGCTGAACTTTCAGATGGGTATGTCTTTTCTTTCTTTATTTTTGGTTGCTTTGGTACTCCACACTCTATCAATACATGCAATATTAAGCCTAATAATCTTATATATGGGGACATATAGGAAATATAGTTCATGGTGCTGGAGCGCAATACCAATTTTAATAGAGAGATTTGGAACGCACATGGGTCCGCCATTTTGGACGACCCGGAAGTGCCTGTTCAGATACTGTACGAGCTGGATTCTCATCATAGGGGTCACAGTGTCTTTATTAAGGAGTATGGCTGCAGTGGATGAGCACCCCATACGAAGTCTAGAGAGACGAAATGCGTCGGGAGGACTCCACTGCCGCCACGATTTCACACAAAGTGCTTTTTTTACTGCTTAAATGTAAGTGTTTTACCTTTATTAAATATTTTTCCTGCTTACGGAATTACGCTATGTGGCCCCTTTTTTATCTTTCACGGGCCATTTCCCTGGATGTATAACCACCCATAAGGAGAAGACCCTTTTATGAAGGCTTTGAGGACTCCAATCACCTTCCAAGGCTCCTCCTCCATTGCCAGTTGGCAATATAAGCTGGTTTGACCCATAGAACGTATGTTCTTTTGGTTCCAAACTTTCTGGTAAGCCTCCATTTCACTCTGGTGGTGGTACTATCACATTGGCTACTATGGTACTATGGTACTATGGCATTTTCATCTTTCATCTACCATATTGGCCATTCACACGGTGATCAGAACTGTTTCATTCCAAATTGGACTGCGATGAATCACCACACATGATTGACACTTGGAGACTATTAGAGACTTTATTCTTATTACTTTGCTATTTAATTTTTTCTATTTTATGTGTTATATTTTATTTCACTATTCACTACACTTTGTTACACCTGTTGTTTTGAGCAAAATTTCTGTTTGTTGTGTTAGCTGCTAAATCCCAGAGCAAGCGCAGAGTTTTTGGGTTTATTCCTTGTGGGTGGAATACTTTATATTAAAATTTAAAAAATGCAAAAAATTCTTCATTTGGTTTGCGAACTGCTTTTTGCTATCCCAAAAGAACAAAACCTGCTGCAATCCCATGCCTGGACTAGCTAGCTCAAATTAGTCAGTGGAACTCTCTAGCCCTCATTCTTCAGTGGGTGGGGATGGAATATACCTCTCTCTCTGCCCCATTGCCCCTGGAACTGACAGGTGTCTTTAGAAATGCACCTGCAAATTGTTATCCACTTAGGCTTGCTAGATTTGCCTAAAATTTAGGACGAAGTCATGCTTGACCCCCCTTTATCACAGTACCTTTTCCCACTAAGTCTCTAATGAGAGTCTGGTATTAACTAGTAAAAACGTGCTTTCATGGTATCTTATCTTATAACCTCCACAGATCTATAAATCTTTTTAAATACATAGTAACAATAGAAAATATATAGCTAGCAAAAATAGTAGCTTAAATGGAATGCTTAAAACCCCTAACATGTTAGCAAAGACCTAGCATTAGCATTGGTTGATAAGCTCCACAAAAGTAGGCACTTAAAGTGGTTGTGAAGGCTGAAGATTTTTTACCTTCATGCATTCTATGCATGAAGGTGAAAAACCTTCTGTGTGCTGCTCCCTCCACAGCCTCACCTAATACTCACCTGAGCCCCCTTTCGATCCAGCGATGTGCTCGAAGAGACTCGGATGTCCCTGGACTCCCTTTCCTCGTTGACTAAGACAGCAGCAGGAGCCCATTGGCTCCCACTGCTGTCAATCACAGCCAGCAAGCCAATGAGGAGAGAGCTGGGGGTGGGGCCAAGCCGTGGCTCTGTGTCATATGAACGCATAGAGCGGCAGCTCAGGAGGGGGCTTTCTCTGGGGGCACTGCTCGAGGGGGAGGAGCCAGGAGCACCAGCGAGGGGCCCAAAAAGAAGAGGGTAGGGGCTGCTCTGTGCAAAACCACTGCACAGAGTAGGTAAGTATAACATGTTTGTCATTGAAAAAAAAATACAAAGCTTTAATATCACTTTAACCCCTAAATGTAAAAGTAACCTAACCATTGAACCAAACCTTTACACTAAAAAAGTGTATCTCTAGCCAAAACTTTTTCTAGATTTGGAAATCTTTTAGCTTTTTATTGCCTTTTATTTCCCCTTTTGGTAGATTTACTATTTGTCCTGACGGTCATTGTTATTGGGACAGAAAGCGATTGAAAATCTAAAATTACACAGTCCTTCAGTTATTCCAGGAATCCAGGAATCATTGGCCTATCAAATATCAGGGAATTAAACTGACACCCTACCTAGCCTTAAGGCCTTTACAATACCAATTACTCCAAACTCTAATGCCCCGTACACACGGTCGGATCTTTCCGACGGAAAATGTGTGATAGGACCTTGTTGTCGGAAATTCCGACCGTGTGGGGGCTCCATCACACATTTTCCATCGGATTTTCCGACACACAAAGTTTGAGAGCAGGCTATAAAATTTTCCGACAATAAAATCCGTTGTCGGAATTTCCGATCGTGTGTACACAAATCCGACGCACAAAGTGCCACACATGCTCAGAATAAATAAAGAGATGAAAGCTATTGGCTACTGCCCCGTTTATAGTCCCGACGTACGTGTTTTACGTCACCACGTTCAGAATGATCGGATTTTCCAACAACTTTGTGTGACCGTGTGTATGCAAGACAAGTTTAAACCAACATCCGTCGGAAAAAATCCTAGGATTTTGTCGTCGGAATGTCCGATCAATGTCCGACCGTGTGTACGGGGCATAAGAAAAAGTCAGCCAACTTCTACTTCGCATCTGTTAAGATGACGATCCATACTACTTTTTCCTGTGAAAATTCCCCTTGTGAATAAAAAAACTCCAACAGAATCTCCTATTATTCAAATGGGGGAACAATTAGCACCACAGCATGGCGAGAACTGTTAAATCTCTTAAATCCCAAAGGGAATTGGCTTTCCCAGACGTCATAAAAAATAATACTGTGTCACATCTCATACCAGCTCTACTCTGGTCCACCTTAGACTCTTATAATAAATTGTCAGAAATTAAAAAATTGTGGATTGCTCCTATACATTTCAATTCCATGCTTTGGGACCCAGTTATTGAGTATAGAGGCATTGATCTACTTAGCACAATTTCAGTTCACTAAAAAAATCTGAAAAACATGCTAGATGAAATTTGTGCTATCATCAGATGCCTTCCCTATGATATCTTTCTCCTACATGCTGGCCATCCCTGAAAATTTCACCCATCTCATGGGGATGTCATGGAAACTCATGTCTCTCTTTCAGTCTCATAGATGCTAAGACAAAATATTTTTTGCCCTTCGCAACCCTGCAAGAACAATACAAATTGCCTTTGGGTGCTCTAGTCAATTATCTTCAAATTAAGGTCTTTGCACAATCTATCACATCCAGACTCTCTTTTCCTTCCACTACTCCTTTCAAAAAGCTTTGCTGAGAGCCTGGGCCATCCTCCCCATCTCCCGCCCTGGTCCTGCATTCCAGTGAGCACTGGAGTAGCAGAGCAGAGAGCCGGTGACTGACAGTCTCCGCTCTCTGCTCAATGAAGACAGAGAACTGAGTAATCAGACCGATGCTGCAGCCATATAGGTGAGTATGTAGATTTATTTTTTTGCTATCCCACACTTCTGATTTAAATGCATGACATGTGCATTATGGCTGAATGATTCCTCTGAAAAAAGAAGTTGGGACCCCTTATTATATATTATATCTATCTATCTATCTATCTATCTATCTATCTATCTATCTATCTATCTATCTATCTATCTATCTATCTATCTATCTATCTATCTATCTATCTATCTATCTATCTATATCATATGTGTGTTAGTATTGCTTGCCACATTCTTGTATATATGACATAAGACACCTTTTTTCAGGCTAAACTCAAAATGTTGTGTTTCCTATCTGTATACAATGCTAAGCCATATTTTGTTAAAACTTTCGAACACTTTCTAATAAGAAAATTCAAACTAAAATTACACAGTCGTCACTGCAATTGGAGCTGAGGTCATGAAGGGGTAAAATCTTTTGGGGCTGAAGTGGTTAAGTACATAAAAAAATGAATTAATAAAATGCATCAATGGAAATGTGTACTCTTGTTATTGCTCAGCAAGGTTTCTTGCTGAAGAGTGTAGGCCAACTATTTATGTTTGCCCTGAAGGACAATAGTTGCCAACCCTCTCCTGTTCTAAATGCAATTAATCAGCCAGTTAGGAAATTGCTCCTTCTCACTTAACATGTTATCTTTCTAGTCTGATTTCTTTCACAGCCCTCAGTCCACTTCATTCCAGTATTTCTCATAGTTTTTTTCATTGTTGTTAATGAAAGCAGGTGAAATGAACCTGCAAACATTTTAATGCCATGTTCTTACAATAAAAAGGCAGCAGCAAGAAACCAGATTTATTAGGTGAGTAATTGACTCACAAATTGACATGTAATACTTGTTTTCTATAAACCCCCAGGGTCTCTTAAGGTAGAGATTATAAAGACCATACAGTAAGAAAACACTGCTCAGTGGCAGGCAAGGGCTCTTTTGTCAAAGATCTATTCTTATCAAAAGTTACAAATACATTCATTAACCCCAACCAACTTGTAGATGTAGAAAATATACATTAGCTAATGAAGCTACTTACTTGCAGGAGTAAATGCTACTGCAAAGTATAACAGAGTAAGGTAGATTTCAAATGAAAAATACAGTACATAAAAAATATAGGTTAATGAGGAGACATTTAATTCCAGCCTGCAGCTTTCACATCCATATTGGTCAAATACAGCTCTGCATAAAGGATGCTTTATCTATGACCAGTTTAGGTGTACAACTTCCTGCAAAGACAAATGTTGCAATGCAGTCATGAATTTATTTAATTCACTTAAAAAAAAAATGTCCAAAAATGTGTTGAATATAAAATTAATACCATGCGAGTTGTAAACATATGAGAAATGTATGTCATTTTAACACTCTGAATTACTTGATTTGGTGTTATCTATGTTCATTTTTTTGCAACTATTATGCACCATATTAATGTCTAAAAAGACATTTTCATTTTTTTTTTTATTATTTGGGACTACCCAGGGTTTAGGTCAGCATGGAGCTTTAAATCAGAAGTTTTATTTTCGAAGCAAGCAAAAAGTACTTTTCAGCTAAAAAAATATCATGGAGGGACGGGGTGTCCTGACCATGGAGAAGAGCAGATGCAAGTGAGCTCCATGCTACCCGGACTTTTCATATCTTTGCAGTCAGCTGCTTTTTTTCTAATGGGAAAACCTAGAGCTACCTCTGGACCCTTTCTACAACAAGACCTGCAGAGTTATTTTACAGTTTCTGCCTCTCGGGACTCGCCTGTGCCTCTTTCCAGCATGGCACCAGCCAAGATGCCTCCCAAAGAGACTCAATGCAAGAACCTCACTGCATACACATCTAAAGGCTCTGCCATCTCACTGCAATAAGCACAGTGCTCTCCCTCACCAATTCCCACATCATCTTGGCTACCTATTTAACCTCCATAACCTCCTGAGGATACACAGCCTTCAGTAGTTCTCTCTCTCATGGCAGACCCAAAGCTGCAATCTCTGCTTCAGTCTCTTCTCACCAAGAATGACCTGAGCACCTGGGCACTGGAGATCAAGGAAGCCTTGAAGTCAGAGGTGAATGCAATTAGGCAGCAGGTCTAAAGCACGCAGCCAAAGTGGATGTCGTCTCTGAAAAACTCAGTTTGTGGCTTGACAAAGTGGAACATTCACAAACAGAGTGGAAGATGGGGAAAATCTTTCTGTGGGAACAATATTCGTTGAGGGATCTCCCTGGCACAACCCCCAGCTCCAATCTCTAGGTGACATTTACGGCTATCCTAATTAAAGTGTTGGGTAATCCACCAACGGATGCCATTGAATTAGACAGGGTGCTCAGGGAAGCTGGCCCCAGTGTAGAGTGCACTTTTGCTCTGTCAAGGAGAACATCCTATAGCGTGCCTGATGCCTTGGTCCAGTGGAGTTCTATGGGGCACAAGTTATTCTCCTGCCTGATCTCTCCAGAGCCAACATTTCTATGCGTAGAGCAGTGAAACCTTTTTCTCAGTCTTATCCGAGAAAATCGGGCACTCTACAAGTGGGGTCACCCTTCCAAATTCTAGTTTTCAAGACTGGAGCCACTTTCCCGTTGCACTCCTCAAATCAGCTCCTTGTTGTTTTCTTTTCGACCTCTTAGGTGCAGAGCCCATCAAAGTCTGAAACTGGCTGGATCCCCCAAAGAAGACATCTCCTGTCTGCCACCAGCAGCTCACCTGAATCAGCAGAGATCTAGATCCAGATCTGAACATCTCCACAATCCTCGCTCCCTCCCGTCTGTGGGGCACAGGCTTATTCCTCCTGTTTGGGCCTTGGGCTGGTGTGCACTCCTCATGCGGATGACTGGTGACTGCATAACCGCAACATATACCTTTCTTCATTTCTGTGTGAATGACTACATCCTCTGCCAAACTTGACTACACTGCACCCTTTGTACTCCTCCCATGTAGTGTTGTGCTCTATGTTGCTGCTGAATGCATAGGCTAGACTGGTTATGCGATGGAGGACTCTTGTGCAGGCTGTCCCCTTGTCCGCTTTGTCTTCCCCATACCTGTGCCCCTTCCCAGACCGGACCTTGGGCTGGATGTCTCCCTCAGGATTTACTCTCTGTTTTCTCAGGGTCTGCACACTTCTCCTGCCATATGTTGGTCTCCTTTAAACCAGAAAATACCCCGGGACTAAACTCCTACTGTCAATAGTTTCAGGCTTACTCTCTTTGCATCATATTAGCTGCACTCTATGCCCCTCCAGTTGGGTTGTACAAAACTCTGGTGTATTATTAATGCCCCAGAGTACTGTACTGTATTTTTGTACTTTGAAAGATTCTCTTTAAGATGTGAACTTGAACATTTGCTGTCAGTGATTCCCCCTGTTTCAGAGGCGGGGACAGATCTTTATCTTTTAACCATCCACTACCATCCTTTGCAGGCTAGTAGCCCTGCCACTGTCACTGCCGCCACTGTGGTGGAACTGTAGCAAACCACTTCCCAATCTCTGTCTCCTCTTGCATTTGGAACAATGTTACTTCCGCATTGATGCTGGAGTCAAGTCAGAAGCATAGCCCGTAGGGGCATGCTACAAGCAGGTTTTGCTTTGCCTGTGCGTTGCTCCTCCTAATTGAAGGATAAAGCTATTGACCTTAATATCATGTGCAGGCTGTTCAAGTTCACACTGGTTTTCATGTTCTGTTAATAACCATGTGTTAATATTTTTTTTGCACCATTGCTCCTGTTTTGTTTAGCTAGAGGGTAACCCC
Organism: Lithobates clamitans; assembly: GCA_037952925.1. Taxonomy (NCBI): domain Eukaryota; kingdom Metazoa; phylum Chordata; class Amphibia; order Anura; family Ranidae; genus Lithobates; species Lithobates clamitans. Next base: position 3,269,837 of record JBBGZY010001072.1, read on the forward strand.
TCTTAACTACCCTCTGAATTCCTTTTTATATACTTCTAGGTGTCTTCAGTGCCTACCTCAAGGTGTCATATGCTTACTATGTATATTGGGCCCACTGTGGTCCCCTGCTTTCCCCATTTTGTTCCTATACCTTCTCCTCGTACAATATGTAATGGGGGGGGGTAGCGTGGTTTGGCGCTCTGCAAGGATGGCCACATAGAGAAGAAGCTTCAATGCTTCTTGGGCAATTTTCTAGTCTGCTCAGGCTGCTCTAGACTCTACAATGGGCAAAATAGGATGCCCTCTAAACCCCACCCGTACCCTTCACCCACAGTTGGGGTGCAATTTACTGGAGATCTTCCGGATGCAGCCGAATTCCCTCTCCAGCTCTGCTCCCTCCACAGCACCTCGGAGAGCACTGGACCCACCAGTGAAGACCAAGAAAAGCATGGATACAAAAACTGTGCTTGAGCTGATACAGCAGATGCCCAAGATGACCAATGTAAAATCTATCACCTCTGACATAAAAAATGCTCTCTCAGCAGCAGTCTCTGTATTAAAAGAAGAGATCAGGGGGGTGGCAGAGGTCATACAGATCTGGGACTTACAGACTGTGGTGACATACCACACTGGCCACCTGATAGACATGCACTGAAAAATACAGTAGAAGACCTGGATAACTATGGCCATAGGTACAACCTGTGGATTAGAGGGATACAGGAATCTGTGGAACACAACTAGCTTCCCATGGCTTACTAAACCTTCTTTATCCACTTCAGCCCCGGAAGGATTTACCCCCTTCCTGACCAGAACACTTTTTACAATTTGGCACTGCGTCGCTTTAACTGCTAATTGCGCGGTCCTACAATGCTGTACCCAAACAAAATTTGCGTCCTTTTCTTCCCACAAATAGAGCTTTCTTTTGATGGTATTTGATAACCTCTGCGGTTTTTATTTTTTGCGCTATAAACGGAAAAAGACCAAAAAATTTTGAAAAAATTGATATTTTCTACTTTTTGTTATTAAAAAAATCCAATAAACTCAATTTTAGTCATACATTTAGGCCAAAATGTATTCGGCCACATGTCTTTGGTAAAAAAAATGTCAATAAGCGTATATTTATTGGTTTGCGCAAAAGTTATAGCGTCTACAAACTAGGGTACATTTTCTGGAATTTGCACAGCTTTTAGTTTATGACTGCCTATGTCATTTCTTGAGGTGCTAAAATGGCAGGGCGGTACAAACCCCCCCCCAAATGACCCCATTTTGGAAAGTAGACACCCCAAGGAAATTGCTGAGAGGCATGTTGAGCCCATTCAATATTAATTTTTTTGTCCCAAGTGATTGAATAATGACAAAAAAAAAAATACAAAAAGTTGTCACTAAATGATATATTGCTCACACAGGCCATGGGCATATGTGGAATTGCACCTCAAAATATATTCAGCTGCTTCTCCTGAGTACGGGAATACCACACGTGTGGGACTTTTTGGGAGCCTAGCCACGTATGGGGCCCCGAAAACCAATCACCGCCTTCAGGATTTCTAAGGGCGTAAATTTTTGATTTTACTCCTCACTACCTATCACAGTTTTGAAGGCCATAAAATGCCCAGATGGCACAAACCCCCCCCCCCCCAAATGACCCAATTTTGGAAAGTAGACACCCCAAGCTATTTGCTTTGAGGCATGTTGAGTCCATGGAATATTTTATATTTTGACACGTTGACAAGTTGCGGGAAAGTGACAATTTTTTTTTTTTTGCACAAAGTTGTCACTAAATGATATATTGCTCACACAGGCCATGGGCATATGTGGAATTGCACCCCAAAATACATTTAGCTGCTTCTCCTGAGTATGGGGATACCATATGTGTGGGACTTTTTGGGAGCCTAGCCGCGTACTCTTCACTGCCTATCACAGTTTCAGAGGCCATGGAATGCGCAGATGGCACAACCCCCCCCCCCCCCCAAATGACTTCATTTTGGAAAGTAGACACCCCAAGCTATTTGCTGAGAGGCATGGTGAGTATTTTGCAGCTCTCATTTGTTTTTGAAAATGAAGAAAGACAAGAAAAAAAATTATTTTTTTCTTTTTTCAATTTTCAAAACTTTGTGACAAAAAGTGAGATCTGCAAAATACTCACTATACCTCTCAGCAAATAGCTTGGGGTGTCTACTTTCCAAAATGGGGTCATTTGGGGGGGGGGGGGGTTTGTGCCACCTGGGCATTCCATGGCCTCCGAAACTGTGATAGGCCGTGAAGAGTGAAATCAAAAATTTACGCCCTTAGAAAGCCTGAAGGCGGTGCTTGGTTTTCGGGGTCCCGTACGCGGCTAGGCTCCCAAAAAGTCTCATATGTGGTATCCCCATACTCAGGAGAAGCAACAGAATGTATTTTGGGGTGTAATTTCACATATTCCCATGGCATTTTTGAGCAATATATCATTTAGTGACAACTTTGTGCAAAAAAAAAAAAATTGTCTTTCCCGCAACTTGTTCACAATATAAAATATTCCATGGACTCGACATGCCTCTCAGCAAATAGTTTGGGGTGTCTACTTTCCAAAATGGGGTCATTTGGGGGGGTTTTGAACTGTCCTGGCATTTTATGCACAACATTTAGAAGCTTATGTCATACATCACCTACTCTTCTAACCACTTGAAGACAAAGCCCTTTCTGACACTTTTTGTTTACATGAAAAAATTATGTTTTTTTTGCAAGAAAATTACTTTGAACCCCCAAACATTATATATTTTTTATAGCAAATGCCCTACAGATTAAAATGGTGGGTGTTTCATTTTTTTTTTCACACAGTATTTGCGCACTTTTTTAAATTGTAATGCACTAAAACACACTATATTGCCCAAATGTTTGAAGAAATAAGAAAGATGATTTTAGGCCGAGTACATGGATACCAAACATGACATGCTTTAAAATTGCGCACAAACGTGCAGTGGCAACAAAATAAATACATTTCTAAAAGCCTTTAAAAGCCTTTACAGGTTACCACTTTAGATTTACAGAGGAGGTCTACTGCTAAAATTACTGCCCTCGATCTGACCTTCGCGGTGATACCTCACATGCATGGTGCAATTGCTGTTTACATTTGACGCCAGACCGACGCTTGCGTTCGCCTTAGTGCGAGAGCAGGGGGGGACAGGGGTGCTTTTTTTTTTTTTCTTTATTATTTTTTTGCTTTTTTATCTTATCTTTAAACTGTTCCTTTCATTTTTTTTTTAAATCAATTGTATTGTTATCTCAGGGAATGTAAATATTCCCTATGATAGCAATAGGTAGTGACAGGTACTCTTTCTTGAAAAAATTGGGGTCTATTAGACCCTAGATCTCTCCTCTGCCCTCAAAGCATCTGACCACACCAAGATCGGTGTGATAAAATGCTTTCCCAATTTCCCAATGGCGCTGTTTACATCCGGCGAAATCTAAGTCATAAAATGCTTCCGGTTTCTTAGGGCATAGAGATGTTTGGAGCCACTCTGGTCTCTGATCAGCTCTATGGTCAGCTGGCTGAATCACTGGCTGCATTCTCAGGTTCCCTGTTGAGACAGGAGAGCCAATGAAAAATACAGAAGACGGTGGGGCATTCCCTCCCACTGCTTGTAAAAGCAGTCTAGAGGCTAATTAGCCACTAGGATTGCTTTTACATGAAAGCCGACCGCTGGCTGAAAAGAATGATACCAAGATAATACCTAAACCTGCAGGCATCATTCTGGTATAACCACTCAAAGTTGTGAATGGCGTACCTGAAGACAAAAAAATGGTTCACAACAAAGCACAGTACAGGGGGTCCCCTAGTTACAAACATCCGACTTACAAACGACTTCTACTTACAAACGGAGGGAGACAACAGAAAGTGAGAGCAAATCTACCCCTAGGAAGGGAAATTCACTCCTGTAAGAGCTATTATGGGGAAAAGGTACCTCCACTGATGCTTTATCACCAATCCTTGTTTCCACAACCCAAAATTTTCAAAATCCAATTGTCATTGGGACAGAAAGGGAGGTGAAATGTTCTGAACAGGGGCATACACAGCAAAACAAATGTTACAGGGGTGTTAACCCTTCCCTATGCTATCCAAAAAGCTTAAAAATAGTTTTTTTGGCTGGAGCTACACTTAAAAAATGTACCTGTTTCGACTTACAAACAGATTCAACTTAAGAACAAACCTACAGTCCCTAACTTGTTTGTAACCCGGGGATCCTCTGTAAACAGTAAAGTATAAAAAATTGCATACCTGAAAAGCAAACATGATAAAACATAATAATAAAACATTGCAGAATAGAAAACAGTAAAAAAGAGCAGAACAATAGAGAGAGAATAGAGAGAGAGAGAACAATAAAAACAACTAGAAAAGGTACAATTTCTGGGGAAATTGTGAAAGTGTTCTTGCCTCTACAACTGGAGTGGGCGGAGTAACTGGGTGGAGTGGCTTGAGTAACTGTGAAAAGTGTTAAAAAGCTTAATATTTTAAAAAGTATAAATAGTAGTAAAAAAGTTCCATCATTCGCTGAAAGAGCTGAACATTTTTTTCAAAAGTAATTTTTTTTTTCAAAAAATGAATTTTTTTTAATCAAAAATGATTTTTTTTTCTTCAAAAATGATTTTTTTTTTCAAAAGTAATTTTTTTTTTCAAAGGTAATTTTTTTTTTCAAAAATGAATTTTTTTATTTCAAAAATAATTTTTTTTTCGAAATTATTATTTTTTTTAAAGTAATTTTTTTTTGAAAAATAATTTTTTTTTTCAAAAATATTTTTTTTTTCAAATATATTTTTTTTTTTAAAAATAATTTTTTTTTTAAAAGAAATTTTTTTTTCAAAAATATTTTTTTTTTTTCAAAAATAATTTTTTTTTTTTTCAAAAATAATTTTTTTTTTTTCAAAAATAATTTTTTTTTTTTCAAAAATATATATTTTTTTTTCAAAAATATATATTTTTTTTTTCAAAAATTATTTTTTTACTTTTTTCAAAAATTTTTTTTTTTTTTCAAAAATATTTTTTTTTTTACATGGGGCGGTCATAATGTTTTGGCTGATCATGGGGTGGTCATAATGTTTTGGCTGATCATGGGGTTGTCAGCTTTTGTCACTTCCCACTCTAGTTTTGAACATTTCGCCATTCATTCCTATGGGACCAATTTCGCCGCAAAAACGTCATTTCGTGGACCATTCGGCAAAACATTCCACAAAGTAATAACACACCAATCGGGAACAATCCGCTCGTTTCGGTATATTATTTGTCTCTGTAGTGTGAAAACTGTGGGAGGAGTCTACAAGCATTATCAAGTCTAGCAGATGAAGTCACATGCATTTGGAGTGTCTCAGCATCTTGTGTTTACAACCACTGTTTCCTAGCAACGCTCATGCCCTGTTTATGCTTCCCAAATACTACTTCATCAAAACTGCCCCATCAGAATTACCCCATCAAAACTGCCCCATCATATTCCTCTATTATAAATCAGTACATGGTGTGTCTGTCCCCTCCCCCGGGCTCTGTAATCAGCTGAGATGCTCCAGCCACCTCCCCCCTGTGTATAACAGAAGCTTTGGTAACCATGGCAACAAAACAAACACTAACAGTGCACTCTGATTAATGGCTAAAATTTCCTGAAATGACCTCTAAACAAATGGCCGTATTTTAAAAACTATACATCCTACAGCGAAGATCTTTATATTGTGAGAATCACAAGACCCAGACCTAGATTTTAATGTATAGTATGTCTCTGAAATATTAAAAATGAAGGCACAGTCGCAGTTTAGAAATTGCCCTTCAAATTTGGAGGGGGCTAGAGTGTAGTTTCAATGAATGTCAATGGACGGCGTGAGTTGCAAACAAATGGTCATATTGTGAAAACTATCAGGACTATGGCTTAACCGTGGACATGTTTAGTGGCAGCAGGGATAGCTGAACGTTTTGATATAAGATTTGTGTAGGTGGGCTTGAAAATGAGGGAGTGGCGGCAGTTTAGAAATCATGTTCTGATTTTCCAGCTTTTGTCATCTCCCACTCTAGTTTCCCCATTCATTCCTATGGGACCAATTTCGCCGCAAAAATGACGATATTTCGTGAACCATTCGGCGAAATGTTCCACAAAATAATAGCACACCATTCGGGAAAAATCCGCACGTTTCGGTATATTACTTGTCTATGTAGTGTAAAAACTGTGGGAGGAGTTAGGGTGGTAAATTTGGCTATAATAAGAATAAGAATAACTAGAAAAGGTACAATTTCTGGGGAAATTGTGAAAGTGTTCTTGCCTCTACAACTGGAGTGGGCGGAGTAACTGGGTGGGGTGGAGTGGCTTGAGTAACTGTGAAAAGTGTTAAAAAGCTTAATATTTTAAAAAGTATAAATAGTAGTAAAAAAGTTCCATCATTCGCTGAAAGAGCTGAACATTTTTTTCGAAAGTAATTTTTTTTTTCAAAAAATGAATTTTTTTTAATCAAAAATGATTTTTTTTTCTTCAAAAATGATTTTTTTTTTCAAAAGTAATTTTTTTTTTCAAAGGTAATTTTTTTTTTCAAAAATGAATTTTTTTATTTCAAAAATAATTTATTTTTCGAAATTATTATTTTTTTTAAAGTAATTTTTTTTTCAAAAATAATTTTTTTTTTCAAAAATATTTTTTTTTCAAATATATTTTTTTTTCAAAAATAATTTTTTTTAAAAAAAATTTTTTTTTCAAAAATATTTTTTTTTTTCAAAAATATTTTTTTTTTTTTCAAAAATATATTTTTTTTCAAAAATGATTTTTTTTTTTCAAAAATTATTTTTTTACTTTTTTAAAATTTTTTTTTTTTTTTTTCAAAAATATTTTTTTTTTTACTTGGGGCGGTCATAATGTTTTGGCTGATCATGGGGTGGTCATAATGTTTTGGCTGATCATGGGGTTGTCAGCTTTTGTCACTTCCCACTCTAGTTTTGAACATTTCGCCATTCATTCCTATGGGACCAATTTCGCCGTAAAAACGTAATTTCGTGGACCATTCGGCAAAACATTCCACAAAGTAATAACACACCAATCGGGAACAATCCGCTCGTTTCGGTATATTATTTGTCTCTGTAGTGTGAAAACTGTGAGAGGAGTCTACAAGCATTATCAAGTCTAGCAGATGAAGTCACATGCATTTGGAGTGTCTCAGCATCTTGTGTTTACAACCACTGTTTCCTAGCAACGCTCATGCCCTGTTTATGCTTCCCAAATACTGCTTCATCAAAACTGCCCCATCAGAATTACCCCATCAAAACTGCCCCATCATATTCCTCTATTATAAATCAGTATATGGTGTGTCTGTCCCCTCCCCCGGGCTCTGTAATCAGCTGAGATGCTCCAGCCACCTTCCCCCCTGTGTATAACAGAAGCTTTGGTAACCATGGCAACAAAACAAACACTAACAGTGCACTCTGATTAATGGCTAAAATTTCCTGAAATGACCTCTAAACAAATGGCCGTATTTTAAAAACTATACATCCTACAGAGAAGATCTTTATATTGTGAGAATCACAAGACCCAGACCTAGATTTTGATGTATAGTATGTCTCTGAAATATTAAAAATGAAGGCACAGTCGCAGTTTAGAAATTGCCCTTCAAATTTGGAGGGGGCTAGAGTGTAGTTTCAATGAATGTCAATGGACGGCGTGAGTTGCAAACAAATGGTCATATTGTGAAAACTATCAGGACTATGGCTTAGCCGTGGACATGTTTAGTGGCAGCAGGGATAGCTGAACGTTTTGATATAAGATTTGTGTAGGTGGGCTTGAAAATGAGGGAGTGGCGGCAGTTTAGAAATCATGTTCTGATTTTCCAGCTTTTGTCATCTCCCACTCTAGTTTCCCCATTCATTCCTATGGGACCAATTTCGCCGCAAAAATGACGATATTTCGTGAACCATTCGGCGAAATGTTCCACAAAATAATAGCACACCATTCGGGAAAAATCCGCACGTTTCGGTATATTACTTGTCTATGTAGTGTAAAAACTGTGGGAGGAGTTAGGGTGGTAAATTTGGCTATAATAAGAATAAGAATAATAATAATATATATGTGAGATAACAGTAAGTGGTCTTGCTATGCAAGAACACTTAACTAGAAAAGGTACAATTTCTGGGGAAATTGTGAAAGTGTTCTTGCCTCTACAACTGGAGTGGGCGGAGTAACTGGGTGGGGTGGAGTGGCTTGAGTAACTGTGAAAAGTGTTAAAAAGCTTAATATTTTAAAAAGTATAAAAAGTAGTAAAAAAGTTCCATCATTCGCTGAAAGAGCTGAACATTTTTTTCAAAAGTAATTTTTTTTTTCAAAAAATGAATTTTTTTTAATCAAAAATGATTTTTTTTTCTTCAAAAATGATTTTTTTTTTCAAAAGTAATTTTTTTTTTCAAAGGTAATTTTTTTTTTCAAAAATGAATTTTTTTATTTCAAAAATAATTTTTTTTTCGAAATTATTATTTTTTTTAAAGTAATTTTTTTTTGAAAAATAATTTTTTTTTTCAAAAATATTTTTTTTTTCAAATATATTTTTTTTTCAAAAATAATTTTTTTTTTAAAAGAAATTTTTTTTTCAAAAATATTTTTTTTTTTTCAAAAATAATTTTTTTTTTTTTCAAAAATAATTTTTTTTTTTTCAAAAATAATTTTTTTTTTTTCAAAAATATATATTTTTTTTTCAAAAATATATATTTTTTTTTTCAAAAATTATTTTTTTACTTTTTTCAAAAATTTTTTTTTTTTTCAAAAATATTTTTTTTTTTACATGGGGCGGTCATAATGTTTTGGCTGATCATGGGGTGGTCATAATGTTTTGGCTGATCATGGGGTTGTCAGCTTTTGTCACTTCCCACTCTAGTTTTGAACATTTCGCCATTCATTCCTATGGGACCAATTTCGCCGCAAAAACGTCATTTCGTGGACCATTCGGCAAAACATTCCACAAAGTAATAACACACCAATCGGGAACAATCCGCTCGTTTCGGTATATTATTTGTCTCTGTAGTGTGAAAACTGTGGGAGGAGTCTACAAGCATTATCAAGTCTAGCAGATGAAGTCACATGCATTTGGAGTGTCTCAGCATCTTGTGTTTACAACCACTGTTTCCTAGCAACGCTCATGCCCTGTTTATGCTTCCCAAATACTACTTCATCAAAACTGCCCCATCAGAATTACCCCATCAAAACTGCCCCATCATATTCCTCTATTATAAATCAGTACATGGTGTGTCTGTCCCCTCCCCCGGGCTCTGTAATCAGCTGAGATGCTCCAGCCACCTCCCCCCTGTGTATAACAGAAGCTTTGGTAACCATGGCAACAAAACAAACACTAACAGTGCACTCTGATTAATGGCTAAAATTTCCTGAAATGACCTCTAAACAAATGGCCGTATTTTAAAAACTATACATCCTACAGCGAAGATCTTTATATTGTGAGAATCACAAGACCCAGACCTAGATTTTAATGTATAGTATGTCTCTGAAATATTAAAAATGAAGGCACAGTCGCAGTTTAGAAATTGCCCTTCAAATTTGGAGGGGGCTAGAGTGTAGTTTCAATGAATGTCAATGGACGGCGTGAGTTGCAAACAAATGGTCATATTGTGAAAACTATCAGGACTATGGCTTAACCGTGGACATGTTTAGTGGCAGCAGGGATAGCTGAACGTTTTGATATAAGATTTGTGTAGGTGGGCTTGAAAATGAGGGAGTGGCGGCAGTTTAGAAATCATGTTCTGATTTTCCAGCTTTTGTCATCTCCCACTCTAGTTTCCCCATTCATTCCTATGGGACCAATTTCGCCGCAAAAATGACGATATTTCGTGAACCATTCGGCGAAATGTTCCACAAAATAATAGCACACCATTCGGGAAAAATCCGCACGTTTCGGTATATTACTTGTCTATGTAGTGTAAAAACTGTGGGAGGAGTTAGGGTGGTAAATTTGGCTATAATAAGAATAAGAATAACTAGAAAAGGTACAATTTCTGGGGAAATTGTGAAAGTGTTCTTGCCTCTACAACTGGAGTGGGCGGAGTAACTGGGTGGGGTGGAGTGGCTTGAGTAACTGTGAAAAGTGTTAAAAAGCTTAATATTTTAAAAAGTATAAAAAGTAGTAAAAAAGTTCCATCATTCGCTGAAAGAGCTGAACATTTTTTTCAAAAGTAATTTTTTTTTTCAAAAAATGAATTTTTTTTAATCAAAAATGATTTTTTTTTCTTCAAAAATGATTTTTTTTTTCAAAAGTAATTTTTTTTTTCAAAGGTAATTTTTTTTTTCAAAAATGAATTTTTTTATTTCAAAAATAATTTATTTTTCGAAATTATTATTTTTTTTAAAGTAATTTTTTTTTCAAAAATAATTTTTTTTTTCAAAAATATTTTTTTTTCAAATATATTTTTTTTTCAAAAATAATTTTTTTTAAAAAAATTTTTTTTTTCAAAAATATTTTTTTTTTTCAAAAATATTTTTTTTTTTTCAAAAATATATTTTTTTTCAAAAATGATTTTTTTTTTTCAAAAATTATTTTTTTACTTTTTTAAAATTTTTTTTTTTTTTTTTCAAAAATATTTTTTTTTTTACTTGGGGCGGTCATAATGTTTTGGCTGATCATGGGGTGGTCATAATGTTTTGGCTGATCATGGGGTTGTCAGCTTTTGTCACTTCCCACTCTAGTTTTGAACATTTCGCCATTCATTCCTATGGGACCAATTTCGCCGTAAAAACGTAATTTCGTGGACCATTCGGCAAAACATTCCACAAAGTAATAACACACCAATCGGGAACAATCCGCTCGTTTCGGTATATTATTTGTCTCTGTAGTGTGAAAACTGTGGGAGGAGTCTACAAGCATTATCAAGTCTAGCAGATGAAGTCACATGCATTTGGAGTGTCTCAGCATCTTGTGTTTACAACCACTGTTTCCTAGCAACGCTCATGCCCTGTTTATGCTTCCCAAATACTACTTCATCAAAACTGCCCCATCAGAATTACCCCATCAAAACTGCCCCATCATATTCCTCTATTATAAATCAGTACATGGTGTGTCTGTCCCCTCCCCCGGGCTCTGTAATCAGCTGAGATGCTCCAGCCACCTTCCCCCCTGTGTATAACAGAAGCTTTGGTAACCATGGCAACAAAACAAACACTAACAGTGCACTCTGATTAATGGCTAAAATTTCCTGAAATGACCTCTAAACAAATGGCCGTATTTTAAAAACTATACATCCTACAGCGAAGATCTTTATATTGTGAGAATCACAAGACCCAGACCTAGATTTTGATGTATAGTATGTCTCTGAAATATTAAAAATGAAGGCACAGTCGCAGTTTAGAAATTGCCCTTCAAATTTGGAGGGGGCTAGAGTGTAGTTTCAATGAATGTCAATGGACGGCGTGAGTTGCAAACAAATGGTCATATTGTGAAAACTATCAGGACTATGGCTTAGCCGTGGACATGTTTAGTGGCAGCAGGGATAGCTGAACGTTTTGATATAAGATTTGTGTAGGTGGGCTTGAAAATGAGGGAGTGGCGGCAGTTTAGAAATCATGTTCTGATTTTCCAGCTTTTGTCATCTCCCACTCTAGTTTCCCCATTCATTCCTATGGGACCAATTTCGCCGCAAAAATGACGATATTTCGTGAACCATTCGGCGAAATGTTCCACAAAATAATAGCACACCATTCGGGAAAAATCCGCACGTTTCGGTATATTACTTGTCTATGTAGTGTAAAAACTGTGGGAGGAGTTAGGGTGGTAAATTTGGCTATAATAAGAATAATAATATATATGTGAGATAACAGTAAGTGGTCTTGCTATGCAAGAACACTTAATAATATATATGTGAGATAACAGTAAGTGGTCTTGCTATGCAAGAACACTTAATAAAACGACAAGTATTTTTTTTTTATTTTATATTTTTTTTGTAACTGTAACTTTTATAACTGTAACCGGTTCCAGGTTCGGGTCTCTCAAAATGCGATGGCATCTTGGGAGACCCTGTGAAAGTGTGTCCTAGTCTGTGCAGTGCTGTACCCTACGCTAATATTCAACTAGTGAATGGTAGCGTTCAAAACATTCACCAATGCAAAGACCAGGATTGTCAGGGCAGGAGGGACAATAATAGCGGGTGTCATGCCTATATCCGCGCTTGCTGCAGACGCGACATCTTTTTTGGGGGGGTTCGTTGGGTAGGGGTACTCGGGAGAACATAAAGAAAATGCCTCTAATGCAGCCGACTGCATTTGGTTGGGGATGTGAAAGGGGGAGGTACGGGCGCTGCAGAAGTGGTGGGTTCCCAATTAGGAATGGCGAATGCAGCAGGAAGGGCATTATGGGCACGACGGGCCTGTGTTTGTCTTCTTGGTAGCAGCGGGACACTACTTGTGCTTGCCACCTCACCAGCTTGAACTGCACTCATGAGACGCGCCACGTCACCAAGTGTTACTGCAGTGCTGGTTTGACTACGATCGGGGTGTACTAGGCCGCTGGTGCTTGCCAGTTCCCCAAAACGCTACCAAAAAAACTGTTAGCAATCGCAGGGATCAGGCCTGACTGTGTGAACGCTGCAGTTATGCGTTTAGTGTTTTGTAATTGTCAGTGACCGATCGATACTGCACTTTGGTGGGCTGGGCTGGGCCGGGCGGAGGGGCAAAACGCAGGTGCTAGCAGGTATCTGGGCTGATCCCGCTAACCCTGCGTTTTTGGGAACCCTAAACTGCTGGGGACGCTAGTACAGATCTGATTGGATCAGATATTGATCCGTTCAGATACTATACCACTAAGGGAGGTGTACAGTGCGTGCGTGGGTGTTAGCGCTACTGGCACTAACCTGACGCTGCCTTGGGCTGGTGCTTGCCAGTTCACCAAAACGCTACCAAAAAACTGTTAGCGATCGCAGGGATCAGGCCTGACTCTGCGAACGCTGCAGTTTTGCGTTTAGTGTTTTGTAAGTGACAGTGATCGATCGATACTGCACTTGGGTGGGCTGGGCTGGGCCGGGTGGAGGGGCAAAACGCAGGTGCTAGCAGGTATCTGGGCTGATCCTGCTAACACTGCGTTTTTGGGAACCCTAAACTGCTGGGGATGCTAGTATAGATCTGATCGGATCAGATATTGATCCGTTCAGATACTATACCACTAACGGAGGTCTATGGTGCGTGCGTGGGTGTTAGCGGTACTGGCGCTAATCTGACGCTGCCTGGGGCGACGCATATCACCGCCGGGCGGTCGGGGGGCTAAACCTTTATTCGGTAATAAACGGCGGGTGCCCTTCACTATAAAAAATAAATGAACTAACCAGCGTCACCCGTAACGGTTATACGGTGATCAGTGGTGAAAGGGTTAAATAGTGGGCAATCAAGGGGTTAAAACATTTATTAGGTAGTATATGGGGGTCCCTGACGCTATAAAACGCTGACGGCGAGCCTAAATATTTACCTCCCTAACTAGCGTCACCAGTGACACTAATACAGCGATCAGAAAAATGATCGCTTAGTGACACTGGCGACGGGGGGTGATCAAGGGGTTAAAACTTTATTAGGGGGGGTTAGGGGGGTACCCTAGACCTAAAGGGGGCTAACACTAACTGCCCTACCACACTAACTGTCACAAACTGACACCAGTGCAGTAATCAGAAAAAAAAAAAACTGCTTGGTGTCAGTGTGACGGGGGGGGGGGGGGTGATTGAGGGGGGTAAAGGGGGGTGTAAAGTGTGCCTGGCATGTTCTACTGTGTATGTGTTTTACCATCACTCGGATGTCTTCTCTCCTCGGCGCCGGAACGGAAAATACCGAGCCGAGGAGAGATGACATCATTTCCTCTGCCTCTGTGTACTATACAGAGGCAGGGGAATGATCTCATTGAAAAAAAAAAACTCTAAATAAGTGCGCTTACAGCCTGTATGCAAAGAATACTGACATTAATTAAATAAAAAATGGATTAATTGAATGTGCATAAATAAAAGTGCAAAAAAATAAATGACATGAGAAGAGTGTGCACTTGTGTGCAAAAACACATATATCCACAATTCAAATATAACATATACTGAATGAGTGATCACTTCAAACTATCACTAAACTGAAGAGCAGAAAAGTTCCATGAGTGTGTATCAACTTCATGACAGTAGGAAAACACATCCACGTTCCATCCCGCCGTACCCCATACAGGTGAAGGGAGAAGAGAGGAGTATGAAGATGTGACTTTCTGTTGAAATAAATCCAAAGAAATGCTGAAGGTGGACCCTTACCCTGAATGGTGGACCTCTCTATTGGCAAGGTCTGACAAGCAAGCAGATTTTGCCCTCTACGGGGACCATGAAGTGGTGGCGTCCAACACAGCTGATGCGTCCAACTCCTCCAACCCGGCATTATCCAAATCGTCCACCTAGTATAGGGGGAAGCGCCCAGTAACCCCCGAGGTTTTGGATGAAAAACAGAGATGGGCTCCAATGGTGTAGTATGTACTGATAGGTTTATTGCAAATAGGTAAAACAAAACCGGAGGGAACACACTCCGTGAAAACACTGTTTAAAATTCTTAAAAATAGCCGGCGTATAAAATAAGCGAACACCCGTGCATATCATGGGGCGAACTGTGTGATGGCGTACAATGCGTAGCCACGCCCTACATGTTTCCTCACAAATGACGTCTTCAAAGGGGCCCGTGAAGGTGCCCCTTTGAAGACGTCATTTGTGACGAAACATGTAGGGCGTGGCTACGCATTGTACGCCATCACACAGTTCGCCTCATGATATGAACGGGTGTTCGTTTATTTTATACGTGAGTCGTCCATCGAGATACAGGCTCTGTTCGACTCTGGGGCTGCAGGCATGTTCATTGATGCTGCCTTTGTATCAAAGCACTCGATTCCGCTGCAGCTGCATGACACTCCACTTGCCATTGAGGCTCTTGACGGGAGACCTCTACAGCCTGCCCATGTGACTCATAAGACTGTTCCGTTGTCCATGGCCGTAGGGGCTCTTCACCATGAGATAATCCAATTCCAAGGTATTTCCTCACCTAAGTTTCCACTGGTTATTGGTTATTCTTGGTTAAAGAGGCACAACCCCTCTTTTGATTGGCTCCATGCTGAGGTTCTCTCCTGGTCGCCACAATGCAGTAAGACATCTTCCAGAAGGTAGCCAAGGTCCTGTGCAACTCTTCACTCTCCTCCCTGCCGTAGGAGTACCGCGATTTTAGCAATGTCTTTGACAAAGGTCAAGCCGGTAGTTTGCCTCCCACACTGGTTGTATGATTGCGCAATTGACCTTCAACCTGGTACCATATCCCCTCGTGGCCGGGTTTACCCTTTGTCGGTCTTGGAGGATAAGGCCATGGAGGAGTATGTTGCAGATGCACTTTCTCGAGGTTTCATCCGCAAATCTTCATCTCCTGCTGGTGCTGGTTTCTTCTTTGTGAGGAAGAAGAGTGGTGAACTGAGACCTTGTATTGATTATAGGGGTCTCAATCGTTTCACAAACAAGAATGCCTATCCAATTTCATTGATTACAGAATTATTTGACAGCCTCAAGGGAGAAACGGTTTTCTCAAAGCTTGATTTGAGAGGGGCATACAATCTTGTGAGGATTAAGGAGGGTGAGGAGTGGAAAACTGTGTTTAGTACTAGAACAAGCCATTATGAGTACCTCGTAATGCCTTTTGGTCTTTGTAATGCCCCGGCAGTTTTCCAGGAATTTATTTACGATGTCCCCCGAGATTTGTTGCAGTTATGTGTGGTGGTTTATCTCGACGATAACCTCATATTTTCCAAGTCCCCGGAGAGCCGCCACACAGGTGTCTGTTGTTGTGTGCTTCAGAAACTAAGAGAGAACAATCTCTATTGTAAATTAGAGAAGTGCGAATTCCATCGGGAACTGGTTAAATTCCTAGGTTACGTCATTTCCACTGCTGGTTTTTCGATGGACCCAGAGAAACTTTCAGCAGTCCTACAGTGGCCCCGACCCGTGGGTTTACGTCCTCCGCAGCATTTTATTGGCTTTGCCAACTATTATCGGAAGTTTATTTGTAACTTCTGATCTCTAGTCAAGCCCCTGACTGACATGACCAGAAAGGACGGTAACCCACAGAGTTGGTCTCTGGAGTCCATTAAGGCCTTTGAGAGTCTCAAAGCTGCCTTTGTTTCTGCTCCTGTGTTGGCACATCCTGATCCTACGTTACTTTTTATCCTTGGGGTTGATGCTTCTGAGACTGGAGTTGGCGCTCTTCTGTCTCAACGTCCTACCTCTGAGAGAGCTACTTTGGCTACTTTTCCAAGAAATTGTCACCTGCGAAGTGCAATTACGAGATTGGTGACAGAAAGCTGTTAGCGATCATTTTATCCCTGAAAGAATGGAGACATCTTCTCGAAGGTACCACTGTGCCGGTTCTCATTCTTACTGACCATAAGAATCTCACATTCTTGTCTGAGGCTAAACGCCTCTCTTCCAGAAGGGCACACTGGGCTCTTTTCTTGTCAAGTTTCAATTACTTTGTCTCATTCTTACCCGGTACTAAGAATGAAAGGGCTGACACTTTGTCACGGCAATTTTCCTCCACTTCCAAGATGGAGTTGGTTTCTGGTAAATCTTCCTGATCGTATTCTGACTACGGTTCGCACCAGTCTCACTTCTCCTTTGGGTGACAAAATTCTTGCCGCTCAGATCCATGCTCCCCCTGAGAAACCTTGTGACCTGCTTTGTCCCAGAAAGTCTCTGTACTGTCGTGCTCCAGACTTACCATTCTCGCAAGGCTGCTGGCCTCCCTGGGAAGAATCAACTCTTTTGGGCCATTTCCCGACAATTCTGGTGGCCTAGTCTATGTGCTGATGTAACTGCCTTCGTAGCTGCCTGTTCCGTGTGTGCTCAGAGTAAGACTCCACGACACCTTCCAGTGGGTCTCCTACAACCCATACCCAATGGAGAGAGGCCCTGGACCCACCTGTCTATGGATTTCATTGTGGAGTTACCCAACTCCCAGGGCAACACAGTTATCCTTATGGTGGTTGACCGGTTATCGAAAATGTCTCATTGTATTCCACTTGAGAAGTTTCCCACTTCTATGAAACTGGTTTCCATTTTTATAAAGGAAATCAAAAAAAGACTGCGCTAGAATACATATTGAACACCTTATATGATTAGGTAATTAATAAAAAAGCAATAGGTCAATTATTCAAAGGTGAATGAATGAATAATAGGTAAACCAGATATGACACAAATGATGACAATGAAATATATGTGTCAACTGCCAAGATTATATCCAAAGGAATGGTGAAAATGTTCAAAAAAGTGAGTCTCTGAAGTCAGAGCTTGATAAAGGGTGATCAAACGGTTACACTCAGCACCCAGTGAGAAATCCTCCACCTTATAAGATGTACGCTTACCAGAGGTAAGCTGGATAATAGCTTATCTATGGATATCCACACGGGGGACACAACTCTATGGACCTCCTCGCCAGGAAGGGGTAGACAGGAACTCTCTTGCAGCGGACCTCAGACAGCATACCAAGGGGACCCAGAAATAAAAGGAATTTCCTCCATAGTGTGAATCCGTATTGTATTTTATTGTGAAATAAGGTAAAAGCACTTACATAAAATCTGGTTAAAATCACAGAAACAGCCGGCCGGCTAGCATACACCCGTTCGGTGAGATGAAACGATGACGTCAGCGCGTCGAACTTCCGACGTACGTTTCGTCCTATTGGACGTCGTCATGGGAACGTTCCCATGACGACGTCCAATAGGACGAAACGTACGTCGGAAGTTCGACGCGCTGACGTCATCGTTTCATCTTACCGAACGGGTGTATGCTAGCCGGCCGGCTGTTTCTGTGATTTTAACCAGATTTTATGTAAGTGCTTTTACCTTATTTCACAATAAAATACAATACGGATTCACACTATGGAGGAAATTCCTTTTATTTCTGGGTCCCCTTGGTATGCTGTCTGAGGTCCGCTGCAAGAGAGTTCCTGTCTACCCCTTCCTGGCGAGGAGGTCCATAGAGTTGTGTCCCCCGTGTGGATATCCATAGATAAGCTATTATCCAGCTTACCTCTGGTAAGCGTACATCTTATAAGGTGGAGGATTTCTCACTGGGTGCTGAGTGTAACCGTTTGATCACCCTTTATCAAGCTCTGACTTCAGAGACTCACTTTTTTGAACATTTTCACCATTCCTTTGGATATAATCTTGGCAGTTGACACATATATTTCATTGTCATCATTTGTGTCATATCTGGTTTACCTATTATTCATTCATTCACCTTTGAATAATTGACCTATTGCTTTTTTATTAATTACCTAATCATATAAGGTGTTCAATATGTATTCTAGCGCAGTCTTTTTTTGATTTCCTTTATATATTTGTGTGCACGCCTCACTCTAGGATTGCAGCTTGTTTCACTCTACTAATCATTAGTAGCACAACCTTTATGTTAGCGCGGTATTTTTTATGGTTTATTTTGGTTTCCATTTTTACTCCGGAGATCTTTTGCTTACAAAGTGATTGTCTCGGACAGGGGTAGTCAGTTTGTGTCCCGTTCTGGCGAGCCTTTTGTGTACAATTGGGAATTCAGCTTTTCTCCTCTGCTTATCACCCGCAGTCTAATGGGGCCACAGAACGAGCCAATCAGTCCTTGGAGCAATTCCTACGTTGCTATATTTCTGACCATCATAACAACTGTGCCTTGAATTCTACTTCCCGATTGTCCCGATTTATGGCGAATTATGGTTTCCAACCTTCCATGTTGCCTGACTCTTTTGCTCCGCAGAGTATTCCTGTGTTAGAAGAGCATCTCTGTGGTCTTCGTTCTACTTGGGCACAAGTCCAGGAGGCTTTGTGACATGCTAATGATAGGTACAGACTCCATGCTGACTGCAGACGCCTGCCTGCGCTTTCCTACCAGGTTGGGGACAGGGTCTGGCTGTCATCTCGCAACCTCCGACTTCGTGTTTCCGCTCTGACGTTCACACCTCGGTTTATTGGGCCTTTCCGTATTCTTCGCAAGATTAACCCAGTGGCTTATGCATTAGACCTTCTTTCTAATATGCGTATCTCAAATGTATTTCATGTCTCCTTATTAAAACGTTTGCTCTGCAACTGCTTTACCACTTCGGTGCCACGTCCTCACCCTGACCAGGTTGAGAACCATGAGGAGTATGAAGTACAGTCCATTGTTGACTCCCGTAGGTTCCGTGGGCGCATACAGTACCTGGTGCGTTGGAAAGGGCACGATCCAGAGGAATGCTCTTGGGTCCTATCCTCGGACGTACATGCCCCTGTCCTCCTCCATGATTTCCATAGACATTTTTCCCTCAAGCCTGGTGGTCTTCCAAGGAGGAGGGGTCATTGAGGAGGGGGAACTGTCAGGGCTGGGCCCAGCTCTTCCTTCTCTGAGCTGGCCGCTCAGCTGTTGGCTAATTGCCAGCTCCTTTCTCTCCACAGTGACTCACCTGTTGATGATCCTGCTCAGCAGTCCTGCCTACTTAAGCCGTCCAGTCCAGATGATCTCTGCCTTTGCCTTGGTCACATCTCTAGAGACGCTCTCCTGTGTTCCTGTTAAAGACTTGCTTGGCTGACATTCCTTCTGGCATCCTGATGTTTTGGCTTGTCTGCCTATCCATTACGGTTTCTGAATTCTGGCTATGTTTTGACTACGTTTACTCTGTTTACCTTTTTTTTATTATTATTAAACAAGCGTGATTTAACTGTACTTCTGTCTCAGTCTGATTCATGGTTTCTCAGACCATGTGGCAGGGAGTCTGACTCTCCAAGAGACAACATTTGCTGCTTTGTGCATTTCTGCCTGAAAGAAGTGATAGCTCAAAGAGCACAGAAACAAAGGGCTTTAACTTTTAACGGCTCAGACATTAAAGTCTTCCAAGATCTTTCTCCTATTACCTTGCAGAGCCACAGAGTGCTGAGACCACTGCTGACTGTGCTCAGGGGGTACTGCCAGGAGGGAATCATATCTTACCATGTTACCATGTATTTGTATCCCTAGCGGCAGAGACCGAGATCATTCACCCACCCATTGGTCAGCATTCACTGAGAAGAAGAGACCATTCATTCCGACCCTACTACAGGTACAGAGATACCAATCATTCAGGATAAGTCAATGGATCTCACGTGTAAATGACAATATTAATATGGAGGAAAACTAATTTCCTCTCTGAAGAAACAAGAGCCCCGCTTCTGTAAGATATGGTTTTACTGGACTTTCTTTGATAAGTACAAAAGCATCCTTGATGGAGCTATGTAGGAGCAGAGAGGGGTCTCCTTTTCTTCCCCTCTGCCCTCCATCTTCATCTCATCTTCATTTCCCTCTTTTCCAATCCTCTACTATTTACTTCATTTTCTCTTTCCTCAGGAAAATAAAGTACAGCGATATAAGTACAAACGTCTTATACTCTTATCACTCTGATTCCTCTCACTACTTTTTTTGTCTGTTTTATAGTCCTGCTCTAGGCAACTCTTCACAAATTTTGATTTTGAAGATTTACATTTTTTTGTTCTAACCCTTGCATTTCTAGTCATTGCCTGTAATAGGTTGATATTTCTGCGTAAAGGTTAGCACTGACTGTTCATTGCTTGAATCTGTAATATTTGCTCAAATTGCTTTGATATATAATTTTAAAAAATTATAATAATGTAATTTGGTAAAGTACTACTGATGACTTTTGGACCGAGGCCCATCTTTGGCTGTGGTCCATGGACATCAAAAAAGATGTTGGGTAAGCATTTTAACACTTGACAAACATCCCCAAACTTAAAAAAAAAAACATTGGCCAAGCATTGCTTTAGGTATTTATGATCTAAAGGTCAGATAGAGCGGTGCCTTATTGCTCGGCCTCTTGCTTGGCCCCTTTAGCATGCCTAATCCTTTCCATGCACCTCACTATTTTACAAGGCTGGTACAGTGATACCTTCCCACAAATCCCTTGTGCTCATTCAGGTCTCATAAGATCACATCACTAAGCTAAGAAATGCATGAGCAAGCCATGCAACATTGGCACTGTGAAATTCTGCTTACTCTAGTCACTTGCCGACTGCCCACCTGGGAAAATATGTCATTACTTTACTATCTACCCTATTTATGACTACAGCTAGATGCCATAAATTCGGTATTACATTTTCCCCTGATCGGTAGCTCTGGGAACCAATCCAGCGCTGGTGGCAGCTGCTCACAGAGATGAGCGAAGGAAAGATGGCCTCCGCTCATCTCTAGATATATACATGGGGTTCGCCCTGGGACTTTGAGTGAGGTGAATGTGGTTAGTCAAAAAACATATAATGGAAGTAAAAAAATAGATTTATTACAATTGTTGCGCATCTGAAACACAACAGCAATAAATGCAGGCCAATAAAACGTGCATACAATGTGAACATGGAACAATCCACATACATGGTAAAACAGTGTATACCAATATACAAACATCAGAGAAATGTGCAAGCATCAGTAGTACCCGACAAGGTTTTGCAAGACCGCGCTCGCTCTTCAGGGGTAAATGCTTTGCTAAATCTATAATACAAGTAGTAAATTAAATGAATGAGTGTATGTTGCATCAAATAGGCAGGGAGCTGAGTAATCATCGGGGTCAGACTCTGGGATCCCATACTCACCAATGGGTGGGGCCAGGCCATTAGTCGCTGATGCACAGGCGGTGGCAGCTAAAACATCCAGCACGGGAGCTGAGGAGGTGGAGCAAAAGGTGACCCCAATGGGGGAACAACCGGAGCACCGACATGGCTTTGGTAGATACAAGTGCAAGTGTCCCTAAAAGTCTCCCCTTGTCCATGATCATGAACTGCAAAGATGGTAAAAAAATATATGTGTATATCAGAAAGACCCTGCGGATATAGGTGAACTTCCTGCAGTGTTGGGTATGCATGTTGAAAAAATTGTAAAAGAGTATGTAAATATAAATATCAGAAAGACCCTGCAAAAGGTGAGCTTCCTGCAGTGTTTCATATACATATAAATGTATAGGGACCAGCATGAAGTAAGTGCTGGTATATGCTGGGAGACTAGAAGGGCATGAAAATAAAACATTACAGAGTAAAAAAATGTTGGGCCAGTGGTGTGCAAATGCACATTGAGTGGAATAACGTGGGGGTTGAAGGAAAAGGCAAACAAATGTGCTGAAATATCAACTAAGCTAAAAAGCAACAGGAATTACCTGGGTGTAATGTGAGACCATCCCCTCGTGGAAGTGCAGCTGGTATGTGTAAACTCATGATGTGAGTGAGAAAAGCTGTCATGTCAGGCTACAATTATACCCCTGAGGGGGGGAGGGACTAAATGCTTCGCCCCAACGTCATGTGCGAACAGGGTGGCGTACGAGCGCTGGAGACACTCGTCGCCACTGGGGCTGCAGATGCACGGTGTCCCCCATTGTTCGGGATGTTAAACATAGCCTAAGGGTGATGACGACGCTCATCTCTATGGCCTTGGAGGACCAGAGCGATGCATGACGTCACTTGCGGTTTCGGCCCAATGTAAACAAGGTAATTTTTTTTTAAAGAAAAAGATCAAAAATTTTTTTCTATCTTTTTGCTTTTAAAGGCAGAGGAGAGATTCGGGGTCTTATAGACCCCAGTTCTTTCCATAAAGATGAACCGTCATGTTGTATTGTTATTGCACGGGATGTTTACATTTTTTATGATAGCAATAACAGTGATAAAAAAAATAAATTCAGGGGACAGTGTAAAATTAAAAGAAAATGGAATCAAAGAAATAATAATTAAAAAAAAAGTAAAGCTTCATCCCCTTGTGCTCGTGCACAATGGTGAACGAATATGTAGGTCACACCCACATATGTAAACAGTGTTCGCACCACACATGTGAGGTATCTCCGCGAACATTAGAGCGAGGGCAATAATTCTAGCAACTCTAAACTGGTAACCTGCAGAAATTTTTAAAGTGTCGCCTATAAGAAAATTTAGGTACTGTAGTTTGGCACCATTCCACGAGCATGCGCAACTTTTAAGCATGACGTGTTAGGTATCTATTTACTTAGTGTAATTCAGAGGTGATGAAATGCCACCAAAAGAAAGCTCTATTTGTGGGAAAAAAGGACATCAGTTTTATTTGGGTACAGCGTCACATGACCGTGCAATTGTCAGTTAAAGTAACGCAAAAAATGGCCTGGTCATTGGGGGGTAAATCCTTTTGGGTGGGGAGGTGAAGTGGTTAAAGTGTACTTTTTTCCAAAAAATTCTGTTTGAAAAAACACTGCGCAAAAAACGGGTGATATAAAAAATTGAAACAACCACCATTTTATTCTCCAAGGCCTCTGCAAAAAAAATATATATAATGTTTGGGAGTTCTAAGTAATTTTCTAGCAAAAAATATAGATTTTTACTTGGAAACAAAGAGTGTCAGCAAAAGGCCTGGTCCTTAAACTCCCTGGCGGTATTACCGAGTGTGGCTCGGGGTTGAATTTCAGTAGCATTAGCAGTAACCCGAGCCACACTGGGGATTGCATCTCAGGATCCTGGTCAGATTACTTACCTTGTCCCCTGGATCCCGCAATGTCCCCCCGCTGTGTCTGCGGGCTGTGTCCTCCGCCCAATGCCTCTGTGTGCTGAGCTCCTTTCCCTGCGAGCGTCATGACGCATGGGGGCGGAGCCTGGCGGCAAATTCAAAAAGTACAAAATACATAACACATACAGTACACTGTAATCTTACATATTACATTACTGTATCAAATCATTTCACCTCCCTTTTGTCCCTAGTGCTTTGTCCAGTTCCCTGCATGCACTTTTATATTATATATACTGTTATTTCTGCCTGGAAACTTGAACTTTTCCATGGCAACCAAAAAGTGTCCCTTGACATCAAAAGCGGTTTTAGACCAGCTAGAAAACAGCAATAGTAAATTAGAACAAAGAAAAACAGATTGCTGCTCACAGGTGATGCAATCGGTAACACTCCAATGTTGCTTCTGTGAGGTGGGGTGCACGCCCTGCCACTGCAGCAGAAAACATGGAACAGGGAATCTTCGGATCGGCAGCACACCCACACACAAAGTAAAGTATAAAGTCTTTATTGAAGCATATGCTTCAATAAAGACTTTATACTTTACTTTGTGTGTGGGTGTGCTGCCGATCCGAAGATTCTCTGTTTCAAGTAAATTAGAACACTTGCAGAATTGAGCAATAGTGAATCGTGGGGAAATTAATTTTATTATTATTATTATATCATTATTTTTTAGAATTTATAGTTATTTATTATATTATAATTTAAGATTTAATTTAAGATTTCCTGTTTCAAACTTTATCATACCCAGGATGTCTACTAGACTCTTGTTTGGACAGATTTAAGTGTGTTATTACTAAGAATTACAGGCCTACAATATAAAACAACTAATTTCTATGCAAAACAATGTACTGCTTTGAGATAAAAAAAATGTGACATAATCATACCGCCAGGGAGGTTAAAGTGTTACTAAACCCACAACAGTCTGTATATGCAGTAAAGCATGCTTGTTATACTCACTGTGGAATCTAAGGTGTTACTCCTGTGCATTGTGTAAAAAGGCTGTTTGATCCTGTCTTCTCTGATCCTCCCCTTCTACGACTGTCCCCAATCCATCTGCTGATAGTATAGAGCCTTAGAGGTACTCTGCACATGCTCAGTTTGGTGTGTATTGCTAGAGAGTTTTTTTTTTTTCTTGGGAGAGTGCATGTGATCAGTAATGGGTCAACCAGCACTGTCCAGAGGGCCAGGGCTTCTGCAGCTTCATAGGACAGTCAGAGGAAAATGAAAACCCCTCTTACAAGCTTTAACTAGACACTGATAGAAGTCATAAGATGGCTATATTTACTACTGAAAAGATATTTAGCAGTTTATATTTACTAAAATAATTGTATTTCCATATTCTGTGTACTGTGGGAGACTAGATATAGTGAATGCAGGGACCTGGGTTTAATAACCCTTTAAGTGGCTCGAAAATAAAACTGTATCAACTAACCCAGTAACTGTAATAAATACAAATATGTGTAATTTTAAAATGTGTTTTTGCAAAGCATTGAATATTAAATGTATGCAAAACTGTAGATACGTGACTTATGTTTAAAATCCTTAGTTCTGTATTTATTTAATGTTATAAAAAAAAATGACCCTAGCAACATTAAACAATGCACGAGAACATAGGCAAAATAGCAAAAACAGAAGCACAAGACATGGGGTAGATTTATAAAACAGTGAATAAGAAAATTACTGTAGGTGAATGCGTCTAAAATGACAGTGATGGAGTCCTGCAATGAATGTTTGGTGTCACATGTATTGCTTTATAAATATGCTGCTATATTAAGGATAACTTGTTGTGAAACCATGAGCCCAATTGTCACAGTGACAGCAGCATAAGCCATTCCAGGATTGCAGTGTGGTATGGCTTCACCGCCACATGCACAAAAAGAGAAAGGTAGCATGACAGTGAGAACGTTGGCCCCTAGTAGTGCATCACCTCTATCTGTCCCACAGGTCTCTAAACAAGCAGTAGTGCTTGGCAGCTTATCACCTGTATGGAAATAGAAAAACACTCTCAATCGTAGTATTCAATTCTCTGTAGAATTAAAATAGTCCTCTTTTTCCAAGCAAATCCCTAATGCCCCCTTGTGTTCTGCAGATGCAGACCGTAAAAGAGATCTCCTTGTAGGTAGGTTAGGGTAGGGCCCACTATGTGGACCAATTAAGAGTGTGACTGGTTTATATCCTTCCAGGAAGAAGGATGAAGTCACTTCCTTCCTGGCAGGATCCCCTTATATATGGTGGGAGGAGTTTCTTTAAGGGAGTAGGTTGCTGGCCCTGGGAAGAAGAGCCATGAAGGGGAGCCTGGAGGGGTTCCCTTGAAGATGGACACAAGGGATACCTCACTAACCCTATGGAACTAAAGAGTGTGTTGCTGGGATGAATCCCTTTCTTTTTAACTGTGTGTTGGCAGAAGACCTAAGTGACTCTTGTATACTGCAATTCTTTAGTAAAGAAGAAGTTTATCTACATGTGGCCTCTGTGTGAGTTCCTCAAGTAACGCAGTAGATGGAGTGAGAGAGCACAGTTATAGTGATGCCACCTGGCTGTCAAGCCCTGGGAGAATTAGCCCAGCGTCCTGATACCCCTGGGGTAAGGGAGTACAGTTGCTCAAACAGGAGGGTGGGCAGAGGATCCGGTCACCAGCCCCCACCTGCACATCAAGGGAGAGGGGGAGTGAAATCTACAGGGTAAAATCTAATATGCCAGGAGGGTCAGTGTGTCAGTATTTTAACTTAGTATGAGGTTCTCCCACTGTCTGCTGTGGCCACGATTGGGGCAGGCCTCTACACTGACATCCAGCGCTGAACTGACAAAAAAAATTCAAAACTACTCAAAACCAGACACATTTACTGATTTCCCAATTTGCCATACAGAATCTGAAAGTGTGTGATGAGACCAACAACAGGAGACAATCTCAGTCTTATCCTTACTTCAAACTAAAACAAACCGATTTCTTCATTATATTGTGGGGTTAATCACCCAATTTTCTCCTATCACTCAGTGACTTCAGTCATTAAATTTCTTAACAGTAGTCTGTCTTTTTGTCTCTTCTCATAAAACTGTAATAAATGTATAATGCAGGTGGATCCCCCAGTCATTTATTTTTTTGTGAGGAATCGGTTGTATCATCTGCTGGCCAAAACTGGAAATTCTGGAAGGGGGATATATTACCACTGGAATCTATAAGAGTTGAGACATGTAACTGTGGTTCAGCTCAAAACTAAAACACAAGTTTGGTTGAGGGTGACCTTTGTGGCAGGCAAGACTGATGATTTTCAAACCACAACAACCCTCTCACTCTTACTTTTTAGCTGTTTAAGTATTTAAACTGGATGAGGCCCTAACGACTGATAGTCCACCTCCCCAGTAATAAAATGTTATAAGCGGAAGTGATATCTATAATTTTAATTACCAAAATGCTATGCTCTTTGTCTGGATAGAGTAGACGTGGCCCTTAATTCAACCCACTGTTTCAATGGAGTTTGGCATGGCTGAGTGTTTTTAGCTATCTCATGCTATAAATTACTATTAATTTATATAAACAAATACAAATTGCAGAAATGATCTTTCATATGCATATTTAGGTACAGTTAATACTTTGGAAACCAGTCAAAGAAATTACATTTGAGCTGGAAAATGAGTGGCTCAGTTTGGGCCTAGTGTAAGGTGTGGACTGTTTCATGATGACGTAGTCTTTTGATATGTATGGAAATTAGTAGATCTCTAGGTTAATCTAAGATAATTGTATGTTTTAAATTATAATTCAAGTTTTAATAGATTCTTCATTTATAACAACCCACACAATGCTATACAAAAGAAAGTAAATGAGAGAGTGAGCTATTATATATATCCTTCCATCCTTACTCTTCTAACTTAAGTCACTTTTCCCATTTATATAGATTATATTCTATACAATATATAAAACCAAAGGAAACTGCTGCGCCAACTCAAATACAGAAAGCAGCCAACACTAACAATTAGACTAATTGTGTGTAGAAATGAAAAACAAAAAGTGTAGCGCTATAATTCAAATAAGATCACATCTAAAGTGTAAGGGTGATACCAGAGGGGTTTACAGGTAAGTAGACCACCTCTACATTTGTGCACACAGAAAAACGTAAGTGATACTACAATATATATATAGGTGAGTATCTACAGTGTAAGTGTGTCTCATTGGAGACTCTTCAAAAAATATTCTATCAGCAATAAATTGTTACCACATAAAAAAGGCGGAACTCAAAATAAATAAAGAACTAAAATGCTATGCCTTATCCCAATAAACCTCTGGGGACACATTCACATATAACCATACGTGAAAAGACAAAATTCATACAAAGTGATCAAAAGATGGCTGTTGTAGGTATATAGACTCAAAAGTCTTTAAGGGTTAACAGTTCTTTGAGCGTGGAAGACATTCACAGACTTGTATTCATATCTTGCACCGCTACATGCATGTTAAGCCCAGGGTAGGTCTTCATATAAACCCATACTTTCAACTGGAAGAGATGAAAATGAAATGCCCTTACCAGAAAAGATGGACTCTCTGGCTGTTGGCGGTGAGTCATACAGGCTTTTACCGTCTAGGCGGTAGGGTTAGCGGTTGTTCCAATACTGGAAGGGTGCCGAGAAGAGCTTCACAACCTCAACGCTCCTAGAAAAGCTGAGGACAGACCCGCTGTTCCTGTGTTGGTTTGTTTTGGTCAGGATACGTATTCAAATGTAGGCTGGAGTCCTCCACCAGGTATCGCTCATTTGGCAACAACCCCCCACATGCAGTATGGGAAAAGGAAAGAAAAAGGCTTCCACATAGTGTAAATCCAATAATAAAAGGAAGGATTTATTGATAAAAAAATTTTCAATAAAATTTGAGAGGTAAAGGTTCGGTTCAAATGAACAAGGTTTAGCGCAGTAAAATAAGGTGGCTATGGTAGCGTAAAACACCCGACGCATTTTGTCTGCCAAGACTTCAACTGGGGTATAGGCTACCCTGCTACCCACTGCGCTTTATATAAAAATTGAATGGGAAATCATAAAAATCCATTCAGGACACCTGTGCGGCGTGACTTCCGGGTTTGCAGATCATGTGACCAACTCTAGGGTCATGTGACTGACTCCAGACTAATCACACATCGAGGAGAGGATTTGAAAACCGAGCCTCTGTACCGTCCTCCAATCAACTACTTCTACAGTGTTTGTCAGTGATGTAAGTCACATGACCACCGTGTCATCCAGCACGTAATGACGCGGTATGCACTTCAGGAAGAACGTATCATCGGGGTCCGGATACAGGAAGTGATTGTCAACCTGGTTTGGAACACAAACGCGTTCACCACACCAGAACTGGGGGCAAGAGGAGGAATTAACTCATTCGACTTGCACCACCAATATATCATCATGAACAAGAGATTGATTTAAACCTGAGTAAAAAAATTTCTATAACAGTGATACATTATAATAATGGGGAGTGTATCAACTAAGTTAAATGGGCTGTCATACCCATATACCCTCTGCTCCTCCTCCATCTAATCGGGTTGAACATAACATTCACCATACTTATGATCCTCATACACCTACACCTCACTATAGAGGCCCGGCTCCTTATTATGGGGGCAGAGGCAGAAATGCCAGAGGTAAAGGCAAGAGAAACAGAGATCGTTCATTTCATTACGAACCTTACTCACGTGACTCTCCACCGCGTAGGAGACATATGAGTCATAATGACTATTACCAGTATCAGCCCTACCCCCAAAGGACCCCCATCCATACTCAAAATAGATTTTCACCAGTAAGAGAGGATCAATCTAGGAACTTTCACAACTCCCAATATACATACAGGGATAGAGAGAATGGTTACCCTGATAGATCACCATTTAACTACAACCAACGGCTACCCAGACCTCCACAGACCGAGGGTTTTCACAGGGAAATGGAGAACACCAAACGCAATGCAGAACAAAACGCGGCACCAGAGGGGGGCGGCGTTCCAGGCAAAAGAAAACGAACATAAAAGATAATGGTATTTTTAATTTAAGTAAGGTGAATTTTACTGAGGCTGAAAAATTAGTCCTTGATAAAGGACTCAAATTCGTTCCTCCGAGAAAATTAAATACATTTTCTACATTCATTGATATACACAAATACGTGCGAAAACTTAACGTTCAAAGATATATTGCTTTGAATCCAAGTAGACCTTCTCATCTACAAATCTCCTCACACACTGTACATTCTGGGTTAACTAACCCATCACTATTTAACCCTCCAGTCCCCACAGCATCTTCAATTAAAGTGTTCCGGGATTTGGTGCTTAAAGTTCTCGAGGATTTGCCAAACAAAAGAACACACAGTGACCCCAATATAAAAATCGGATTGAAATCTCTATGTGAACGTAAAGACCTCATTATCCGCCCCGCGGATAAAGGAGGTGGGGTGGTCATCCTTGATAAGAGTGATTATCATGGAGAGATGACTAGGATTTTAAGCGATACAGACACATATTGTCGCCTCTCAAAAAATCCCACCTCTGAATATAAAAAAATACTGGTTGATTTGGTTGACAGCGGTTCCCAGCTGGGTATTCTAGATAAAAAAGAAAAAAATTACCTTGTTCCGGTTGTCCCTCGAATCCCTATAATTTATTACCTGCCCAAGGTACAAAAAAAGTGACGCACCCCCCAGGGCACCCAATTATCAGCGGTATAAATTCTGTGACATCACGTATAGGGAAATATATAGATTTTTTCCTCCAACCCATAGTTCAATCCATCCCTTCCTTCTTGAAGGACACCAGGGATACTATAGCAAAATTACATCAAATTACATACAGCGATGACTTATTATTAGTCACCGCTGATGTCACGTCATTCGATACATGCATACCTCAAGAACTGGGTTTAGGAGCTGTAGAACTGTTCCTTTCCAGAGATAAGATTATCCCTAGAACCCAGAAAAGATTCATAATGGATCTTTTAAGATTTGCCACTAGTTCAAACTACTTTTGGTACAATAATTTTACTTACAAACAAAGGAAGTAGCCATGGGGGCTAAATTTGCCCCAGTCTGGCGAACAATTTAATGGCCAAATGGGAGGAGGATGTCGTCTATACCCTAGACCCGCCACAGCTGGCCTTATGGGCTAGATATATAGGCGAAATCCTCCTCCTATGGAGGGGTGGCAGGGAATCCTTGGATGCATTTATGTCCATTCTGAATGACAACCAAGTTGGTATTCATCTAACATATGAAGCGAGCCGATCTATGATCCATTTTCTGGATCTAGAAATTACGGCTAGAAATGGCCACCTTGAGACCAAAACCTTCTTTAAAACAACAGACTGCAATGGATACATTCCGGTGGACAGCTGCCATCATGCAGCATGGCTAAAGTCAGTGCCTAGAAGTCAACTAATGAGGATAAGACAAAACTGTTCCCATCTTTCAGATTATTTTCAACAAGCAGAAATCCTGAAATCTAGGTTCAGCGAAAAAGGTTATGATATATCTCAAATCAATGAGGAGATTCGACAAGTAGCTTCAATCAATAGAATGTCTGTGCTGACAGTACAATCCAAGCGACCCCCCGAATCTAAACACAAGTGGTCGTTCCTGACGAATTTTTCTACTCAATATAAACAGATCAAAGATATTATTAGTAGGCACTGGAAAGTACTAAAAAATGATTCTGTATTAGGCCCTGTACTCCCTGAACTAGCAGGAACTATCTTCAGAGGTACTTTGTCGGTGAAAAGTCAAATCGCACCAAATGTCATAGATCCCCCTAGTGCGCCATCTTTTTTTCATAACATGAAGGGATTTTTTCCATGTCTTAAATGTACAGTATGTAAACATAATGCATGTAAAGCACGTAAAATTGAAACCTCCACGATCACAGGAAGAGAATATAAGATGAAGCAATTTGCCACCTGTAGAACAAAGTATATTGTCTACCTTATTACCTGTCCTTGTGGGAAGCAATATATAGGCCGAATAATATGTAACTTTGCTATAAGAGTTAATGAACACATTACGGCAATTAAGAAAGGTCGCACTAATCATAGTGTACCTAAGCATTACGCACTTTATCACAATCAGAACCCAACAGGCACCACCTTTCAAATCATAGATAAATTTGTACCCCACTGGAGCGGTGAAACTAGTATAAGAGGTGTGTCCAGATTGGAGACATTCTGGATACACCAAATGAAATGTTATATGCCTCACGGACTTAATATTGAGTGGGACATTAATGCGTTTATAAATCAATCATAGATGCTTAATATTGTCCCACTCGTTAGATAGTCAGCTCATTTTCGTTCATATGGAGATAACATCTCTCTATGTATCCAGGGGGACACATCTAGCCGAGCTGTTTGTCGGGTATTAGCTATTGATCACCTTGCATAATTTCTTTCTACCATTTGTTCTACCATTATTTCACCATTTCTATTATTCGTACCTATTTTGTTTTACCATTAGAGATATGCACTATTTTCTTCTGTTATACCACTTCTGTTCTAGGAGAATTTGGTGCATATGTTCAATATAATTCTCACTGATTTTTTTATTCATATAATGGGTTCTGTTTATAACAAATATACCCAATATTTTCTATTATATACTCTCTCCACATAATGGGATGAGTGTTTATTACCATTAATACTACACTTCTTCTACACCAATAGGATTGAATGGGCCAGACATATTTACCGCTTTTAAATTGGTATTGTGTCTGACGGTCCATTTCACTGACAGATATGCTGTCCGTTTTGATTTTCTTGATTTTTTGAATATTTTTTAATTTTTAATTTTCTCCTGCTTCACTTAGAGGGATATGTATTCACATTATATATACATGTAACCACTAGGTAACATGTGCGGTATGACAGCCCATTTAACTTAGTTGATACACTCCCCATTATTATAATGTATCACTGTTATAGAGATTGTTTTTACTCAGGTTTAAATCAATCTCTTGTTCATGATGATTGGTGTTGCAAGTCGAATGAGTTAATTCCTCCTCTTGCCCCCAGTTCCGGTGTGGTGAACTCGTTTGAGTTCCAAACCAAGTTAACAATCACTTCCTGTATCCGGACCCCGATGATACGTTCTTCCTGAAGTGCATACCGCGTCATTACGCTGACGCTGGATGACGCGGTGGTCATGTGACTTACATCACTGACAAACACTGTAGAAGTAGTTGATTGGAGGATGGTACAGAGGCTCGGTTTTCCAACCTCTCCTCGATGTGTGATTAGTCTGGAGTCAGTCACATGACCCTAGAGTTGTTCACATTATCTGCAAACCCGGAAGACACGCCGCACAGGTGTCCTAAATGGATTTTTATGATTTCCCATTAAATTTTTTTATAAAGCACAGTGGGTGGCAGGGTAGCCTATACCCCAGTTGAAGTCTTGATGTTTTAAGCTACCATAGCCACCTTATTTTACTGTGCTAAACCTTGTTCAATTGAACCGAACCTTTACCTCTCAAATTTTATTGAAAATTTTTTTATCAATAAATCCTTCCTTTTATTATTGGATTTACACTATGTGAAAGCCTTTTTCTTTCCTTTTCCCATACTGCATGTGGGGGGTTGTTGCCAAATGAGTGATACCTGGTGGAGGACTCCAGCCTACATTTGAATACGTATCCTGACCAAAACAAACCAACACAGGGACAGTGGGTCTGTCCTCAGCTTTTCTAGGAGTGTTGAGGTTGTGAAGCTCTTCCCAGCACCCTTCCAGGATTGGAACCACCGCTAACCCTACTGCCTAGACGGTAAAAGCCTGTATGACTCACCGCCAACGGCCAGAGAGTCCATCTTTTCTGGTAAGGGAATTTCATTTTCATCTCTTCCAGTTGAAAGAATGGGTTTATATGAAGACCTACCCTGGGCTTAACATGTATGTGGCGGTGCAAGATATGAATACAAGTCTTTGAACTTCTTCCACGCTCAAAGAACTGTTAACCCTTAAAGACTTTTGAGTCTATATACCTACAACAGCCATCTTTTGATCACCTTGTATGAATTTTGTCTTTTCACGTATGGTTATATGTGAATGTGTCCCCAGAGGTCTATTGGGATAAGGCATAGCATTTTAGTTCTTTATTTATTTTGAGTTCCGCCTTTTTTATGTGGTAACACTTTATTGCTGATAGAATATTTTTTGAAGAGTCTCCAATGAGACACACTGTTTCTAGATACTTACCTATATATACATTGTAGTATCACTTACGTTTTTTTGTGTGCACAGATGTAGAGGTGGTCTACTTACCTGTAAACCCCTCTGGTATCACCCTTACACTTTAGATGTGATCTTATTTGAATTATAGCGCTACACTTTTTGTTTTTCAATATATAAAACCAGCCAGACCACACCCACCTAATCCAAACAAAACCAAAAACTACAACAACCCCCCCCCAAAAAAAAAGAGGGGGGGAGGGAAGGCAGGGAAAGGGCACGACCAGAGAGTACAACCATGCAAAAGTATGTACAGAACCCCAATTAGCGAGGTCCAAAAAAAAAAACCCGGTGAAGGTGAGCGTATGAGAAGGTATTCCCTTCCTGTCTTATGTGCTATCGTGTGTCTATTATAGGTGCATTACTTTATATGTATGTGTTTATCCATGTGTACTTCATATAAGAAATAGTGAAGAAGGAAAAGACAAAAAAAGGGGGGGGAGAGGGAGGGAGTTCCTCCGCTCAGCACAACGTGGTGTATCTCCTCCGTGCTGTGATTAAGTGCCCAAATCTTCTTTGTTTATGTGTTTCATATATCTAAGTGTAGCTTACAGAGCAAACTCCATAAAAGAGAAAAAAAAGAAGGGGGGGACCCGACCCCTCTCTCTTGGTCTTCCCTTCCCCTCCCCTCCTCCCAAAATAGAGGGAAAAAAATCTCCACAGAGTTATATAACCTACATTTATTTTACATACATTTACTAAATATCTGATGCACCAATACGAAGACTGAGATTATACGGCAATGTTACATCCTATTACATGAAATTCCTGCCTATATCCACCTTCTAATGTGTTTTACTCTTTCCCAATCTCCAAGGAATATTGTTTCCATTCTGCCCATATATTCTCAAATTTGTCTTGTTGGTTTCTAATTTTATGCACCCATCTTTCCACCTCCGTTATTACTTCTACCTCTCTTTTCCATTCCAGGAGTGTAGGGCATGTAATTTGTTTCCAGTGCCTAGGTATCAATGTTTTAGCTGCGTTCAGCAGATGTGGAATAACACTTTTTTTATGATTCAATAGATACCGGCATTCCATGTTTTAATTTAAGCAAAGTGGGAAAAAATTCTACCCTCTAGGCCAGTGTTTCTCAACTCCAGTCCTCAAGGCGCCCCAACAGGTCATGTTTTCAGGATTTCCCTTAGATGAAACAGCTGTGGTAATTACTAAGGCAGTGAAACTAATCAAATCACCTGTGCAAAATAATGGAAAGCCTGAAAACATGACCTGTTGGGGCGCCTTGAGGACTGGAGTTGAGAAACACTGCTCTAGGCTGCCATGCAAGATATTCATTATTTGAATGAGTTTACATTTAAGTTATAACCTCTCAATGTTCTAATAATCTGTACTAACAACAGTGATTTTCAGGTCATTTATGTTGATATTATGCCAGTGCCAGGAGGAGGTCCTCTAGCACCCAAGGCAAGTATGATAAAACAAAACAAAACCAAAGAAATTCCAAGCTCAACTTACCGACCAGCCTGCAACCAACCAAATTATCCTGTCCAACAGTATGCGTTAAAAACAGGGGTTTCATTAGGACACATTTGCAAATACATGCATAAGCTACAGAGTCCCGTCAAGGCACCCCCCAGTATTTTCTGTGGTCCTAACTCTAAATTTTGAGAGCCTCCACAATGGAAGCACATGCATTATAATGCATAGGTAGAGGGGAGGTGAGCCTGGAGGGAGCCCACCCCTCTTTAACCTCCCTGGTGGTATGATTTTTTTAGATTTTTGCATCTCAAAGCAGTACCATTATTTTGCATAAATTTGGCGTTTTATATTGTAGGTCTGTAATTCTTAGCAATAACACACTTAGATCTGTCCACCAAGAGTCTAGTAGATATCCCGGGTATGATGATGTTTGAAACACAAAATTATAAATTATAATATAATAAATAAATATAAATAATAAAAAAAATAATAATATAATAATAATAAAATACATTTCCCCACGATTCACTATCGCTCAATTCTACAAGTGTTCTAATTTACTATCGCTGTTTTCTAGCTGGTCTAAAGCCACTTTTGACGTAAAGGGACACTTTTTTGGTTGCTATGGACAATCTCAAGTTTCCAGGCAGAAAGAACAGTATATATAATATAAAACTGCATGCAGGGCCAAAGCACTGGGGACAAAAGGGAAGTGAAGTGATTTCATACAGTACTGTAATCTGTAAGATTACAGTACTGTATGTGTTATGATTTTTACATTTTTTAAATTTGCCGCTAGGTTCCGCCCCTGTGCGTTGCGACGCTCGCAGGGAACTGAGCCTGGCACAGAGAGGCTTCGGCAGAGGACAGAGCCCGCAGACAGTGCGGGGGGACATCGCAGGATCCTTGGGAAAAAAGTAAGTAACCTGCACCAGGATCCTGAGATGTAATCCCGAGTGTGGCTCGGGGTTACCGCTAATGGTGCTGGAATTTAACCCCGAGCCACACTCGGGAATACCGTCAGGGAGGCTACAGGCACAGGGGCGCACTGGACACCCAGCACATAGCACAGTGGCAGCAAAGGTGTCCAGTGCGTCCCCTCACCAGTGTTCAAACAGTACAAATAAATGCCCACTGCCCTCACCTATAACTGGCTTTAGTGGCAAGGATCACATGGAAGGGCAACGCATACAAAACCAAAGAGATTCCAAGCTAAACTTACTGACTAGCCTGCAGAACCCTGCTCTATAGGCTATGCATATATTTGTAAATGTGTGTAAACTAAACCCCTGGGGTGTGGCCAAGACCGGCATGTGAGACGACGCACTTCTCACAGCTCCTGCCTGATCCTTAGATTGATCCTTTCCCGGCACCTCAGATCCTGATTTTTTCGGCCCCCCAGCTGGCTACCGAGACCCCCTATCATCCGGACCCACCACCGGCCCTCTGCACGAGAGCAAAGACCCGCCGAGGCCCGTTGGAGATGGCGGGACCGGACTCGCAAGATGGCGCCGCCGCTGCAGCAGCCAAAGCACAGCGCACGCCGCGAACGACGGACAAGCCCAGGGATAATACCAGCAAGAAGCAGCTGAAAGGACAGGGTAAGGAGCAGTACAGAGACATGACATACTACACACAGAAAATACAAATCCCGGAGGAAGTGGGGGGGACTACAAGTAACGGGGAAGCTGCAGATCTTTTTTCACAAGCTGATTGGGGCCTTGATACAGACACCATGCCTGAGCAGCTCCATGAGGACATTAGTCATCCTCCCTCCCCCCCACCGTCAGATGAGATAATTGAGACCCTGGAGCAGCCCACCCTGGCTGATATTTTGAAGGCTGTTAATGTGTGCACGGCCACAGTCACTGATATGAAGGAGCAGTTTGGGGGCCTGAGGGAAGAGGTCTCACTACTTAGACAGGACCTCCAAAAGCTTAGAGAAAGAGCAACTGCAGCTGAGAGCAGAGTAAGTGATTTGGAGGAGCAGTTACCCCCGGTGGCGCGAGAAGCAAAGGCAGCTTACCGCATGGCCCAAGATATATATAACAGAGCAGAAGACACGGAAAATCATTTGCGCAGAAACAATGTCCGTATAGTCGGCCTCCCTGAGAAATCGGAGGGTAGAGATCCCACATCGTTTGTGGAAAGCTGGCTGGTTGAACTGTTTGGCCGAGAAGCCTTTTCCCCATTCTTTACAGTGGAGAGGGCCCATAGAGTACCGGGGCGGCCTCCCCCACAGGGTGCTCCCCCCAGATCAATGCTGGCCAAACTGCTACATTACCGTGACAGAGAGGCAGTGCTACGCTGCGCAAGAGAACAGGCCACAGTGAAGTTCAATGGCGTAAGAGTGTCTTTCTATCCAGACTTTTCGGCCGAGGTGCAAAGAAATAGAGCTAAGTTCAGCGATGTGAAGAGGCGGCTAAGAGCTTTGCAACTGCCATACGCTATGCTATACCCAGCGAAGCTCCGAGTAACAGCGGAAGGACATGCACAATTCTTTGACTCTGCCAGAGAAGCTGCCGCCTGGTTGGACCATAATGAACAAGCACTACGGCGTCACCGAGCTGAGGTGGAAGGTGACTGAACAGGACATACTTCCAGATGGTAAGAGAGCTGCCTACACATCGAGATGCCACATTCTCTCTTTTTTGCTATCTTTTCTGGTCCACAAAGTCACCACCATGCCGTCTTTGGGCCCCCTCCCTTTTTTCCTTTTCACTTTGTTTTTTACACCCTTTTACCATAATCTACCAACTCACCTGACCTCTTCAAAGTTACCCATGTGCCGGGAATCATCCCATATTTCTTCAGCGAGAGGAACTGAACTGTGAAACCCCCCTTTACTTGACTTGTGATGTCTGAATTATTAGTTGGTCTGTTTTTAGGCCATGTTGGGCCCTATGGGCCTGCCCCGTTGGCATGGCTCATCAGGATGCCTACTTTGTTTATCCTTGCCTGCTCTCTCACAGGAGTGAGAGCGCCAAATCACAAAAGGAAATACTTCAGTGCAGTTGCACTGCTGTTTGTTGGCACCATTGTGCTATGTTATTCTATACATCCTGTTTTTTACCGCAGTCCAAGAGTCTCACTCCCACTAACCACCTGCTATTTTGAACTTACTCAAGCCTGCTGCAATCTCTCCCAACAGGATTTCGGTGGTCTCTGCGCAGGCAAGCCACCCTCTAACCTTCCCCCACAACTAACTGTGTTTTTGCCATGGCGGGTTCACCGGTGATCTCCTGGAATGTTAGGGGCATGAACTCCCCCCTGAAACGCACTATGATTTTCTCATGTCTGAAAAAGTTTTATCCTGCGGTTATTTGCTTACAGGAAACACATTTAACGTCTGATTCTATAAGTTGTATGAGATATAGATGGATTGGGTGGTCGTACCACTCCACTCACACCTCCTTTTCTCGGGGGGTGAGTGTAGTGATACACAGCTCCCTGGACTATCAAGAATTTGAGTCCAAAATAGACCAGGAGGGTAGATTTGTATTTTTGTATTGTCGTATTGGTATTCTGAAATGTATTCTGGCTTGTGTGTACATCCCCCCCCCGTTTAACGCTCGGGTACTCCGGCTCCTCCTGGAATTTCTGGAGGGGAAGCCGGATCTCCCGTTATTGTTGGTGGGCGATTTCAATAGCTGGCTAGCTCCGGCCCTGGATAAACACCCGGGCCCGAGGACCCCGGCTTCTTGTGGTCTAACTCCGCTGGCTAGATTGCTACAGGAGGTGGGATGGCTGGATTTGTGGAGACACCGGAATCCCACTGCTAAACAGTTCTCCTGTTTCTCGAAAGCACACGGCTCCTTATCTAGAATAGATTTGGCAGTGGGAAACACGGCTATGCTCTCCTCGGTGCTAGACATTTCGTACAAACCTCGTTGTGTATCTGATCACTCCTATTTGGTGATAAACCTTATTGTATCCCACCAATCCACACTCCCTAAGGTACCGTGGAAATTTAATGCCTTTTGGCTTCAGCTTTTCACCTCCCCTGAGAACTTAGAAGGCAACATAAAAAAGTTTTTTTTTATGTCAACCGGGCTCATTGTCTACCCTTGCAGAATGGGAGGGCTTCAAAACACACCTTAAGAAAATACTTAGTAATGAGGTTACCAAGGTTAAGAAACATTCTGAAGCGCTGCGGGACACACTGGAATCCCATGCCTACTCCCTTGAGGCAAGGTATGTCCAAGACCCAACTGACTCCGCGAGGGAGGCTT
The DNA here is from genome assembly GCA_037952925.1 of Lithobates clamitans. Lineage (NCBI taxonomy): Eukaryota > Metazoa > Chordata > Amphibia > Anura > Ranidae > Lithobates > Lithobates clamitans. The sequence continues at coordinate 3,309,256 of JBBGZY010001072.1, forward strand.
GGCAGTTGGCTCAATCAGCTTATGAGCACCTGCTGACCTCCTCGGCGGACAAAAAGAGTTTTTTTTCAAAAACTGCCTTTTTTGAGGAAGGGGAGACGACCGGACGCCTCTTAGCCAGAATAGCCAATTCTGATAAGAGATCTCCGGCAATCGGGTCCATAAGGAGGGCTGACGGGCGGCTGGTACACTCCCCAGATCAGGTACTCCAGACGCTGGCGGAGTTCTATGAGAAGCTATATTGCTCCTCTTCCAGATATAGCTCCGAGGAGCTGTCCAGTTACTTGGATGGCATTGTATTTCCACAGCTTACGGAATCCCAGAGGAAAGAATTAGACGCCCCTCTGACTCTTGATGAGATGCAAGAGGCGGTGGCTGCATTCCCTAACTGTAAGGCCCCCGGAGGGGATGGTATCCCTATGGAAATCTATAAAACCTATTCTGAGATACTACTCCCCAAGCTCTTAAATGTATTTCTTACCGCTAGGAAGCACAATACCCTACCACCCTCCATGTCTAGAGCCCACATTGTTTTAATTTTAAAACCAGGCAAGGACCCCGTAGACCCGGCCTCATATAGACCGATATCCCTATTGCAGTCAGACATCAAAATATTGGCAAAGGTTTTGGCTATAAGGTTGAATAAGGCTGTTGCCTCAATTATACACTCTGATCAGGCGGGATTTATGCCCAACAAATCAACAGCAATAAACCTTAGGAGATTGTATCTTAACATACAGTCCCCACCGGATAATAAAGGTAAGAGGGCATTGCTGTCTCTCGACGCAATGAAAGCCTTTGACAGTGTGGAATGGCCATACCTGTGGGAGGTAATGAGGAGATTCGGTTTTGGAGAGATATATATTTCTTGGGTGCGTTTATTATATCATTGCCCTCAGGCGATAATTAGAGAGGCGGGTAGAATGTCACTGCCCTTTGCTCTGGGGCGGGGTACGCGGCTGGGGTGCCCTTTGTCCCCCCTGCTGTTTGCTCTAGCCATAGAGCCGTTGGCAATACGGGTCAGAGACTGCCGGGATATCACCGGCTTCTGTTATGGTGACAGACAGGAGAAGGTGATGCTCTACGCGGATGATACTATGATTCTTTTGGGTGACACTGACCACTCCCTAAAAAACACAATGGATACAGTGGTTCGCTTTGGGGACTTTTCAGGCCTTAAAATAAACTGGACCAAGTCAGCCCTAATGCCAACAGATGATGCAAGATTATTAAATGAAGAGAAAGTTGGGGGAATCCCTGTGTCCGCTTCCTTCAGATACTTGGGGATACAGGTTTCTCCTAAGATTAGGGAATATAGTCAGTTGAATATTTCCCCACTACTGGCTCGATTTCGGCTACGAGTCAAAACCTGGAATGCTCTGTGTATGTCGGTTGCAGGCAAAGTGAATCTAATTAAAATGATTCTGATGCCTCAACTGCTATACATACTACATAATTCTCCGGTAGTCATCCCACTTAAGATATTCAGAATAATTAATGCCATTTTTCGTGAACTGATCTGGAAGAACCGCCCACCAAGGATAAAACTAGAAAACTTACAACGCCCTAAAGATGAAGGTGCACTGCCAAATCCATGGCTTTATTACTTGTCATCGCAAATGCAACATTTAATAGGCACCATGGCCGTGGAGGGGGAGTCTACGGCCAGGGTCCCTAGCGCTTCAGAATATATAATGCTACATACGATAGGGGTTAAATCCGTTCCCACGGCTTTGGAGGCCGCAGCCTTTAGCAAGCCTCAGAAATGTTTTCCCACTTATGCCCTCATACAAAAAATATGGAACAAAACTAAATACATTCAGGAGGCGACAGGTATCAACGAATATAGTCCTATATGGGGAAATGAGTCCTACCCAGAACTTGCTAAACTGCAACATGCGGAAAGGTGGAAGAGGTTTGGCATTCTCTACCTAAAGCAAATCATAAGTGAGGGCAAATTACGTTCATTTGACAATTTAAGGGACCTATATAGTCTCCCGTCCTCCATGCTTTTTTACTATATGCAACTTAGACATGCATTTGAAGCACAGTCAAAAACCTCTGATTGGCACACTAGCTCGACACTAGCAATTACAGAAATGCCTCTCCTTAATAGACGACTGGATGACCACTAGCTCCCTCAAACTCAACGGATCAAAAACAGAACTTCTTCTCCTACAAGCTAACAAAAATTCCAAAATAAAGACTACATGGACACCTCCCACCATCCTTGGACAGACCATCTCCCCAAGCACCAAAGCCAAGAGTCTCGGAGTCATTTTTGACTCAGGAATGACAATGGATGCACAAATAGGATCAGTGGTGAGCGGATCCCACCATCTCCTCCGCCAACTACGTAGACTCATCCCCTTCATCCCAGAAGAGGACAAAGCGGCAGTTGTGGGAACAATCATCAATTCCCGACTCGACTACGCAAATTCGCTCTACGTAGGACTACCCCAATATCAGCTTGCGCGCTTACAACTCATCCAAAACACGGCGGCAAGACTGTTAACAGGAAAAAAACCCTGGGAATCCATCTCCCCCTCCCTAAAGTGTAGGCACACTGGCTAACCGTGAAGAAACGGATCACATTCAAGACCCTCTGCCTCACCCACAAATGCGTACAAGGAAACGCCCCACCATATCTCCGCGAGAAAATAAAACACTATACACCGAATCGCAGTCTTCGATCAGCTAACCAAAACCTCCTTACCATTCCCAAATACCGCTACAAAGCAAAGGGAGAACGAAGATTCGCAGTCCAAGGACCTCGACTATGGAACGCTCTTCCTACCAACATCCGCATGGAAGAAAACCACCAGGCCTTCAGAAAAAAACTAAAGACCTTCCTTTTCTGAGAAGCTGACATCAGAGAAGGCATCCAGCGCCTTGAGGCGATTCAGTTCGCATTTGTAGCGCTTTATAAATCATTCATTCATTCATTCATTCATTCAACCCTTTGGCAGATTTGCTTAAAGGAGCAGAGACCTCTAAAGGATTCATTTCCCAGAGCTATAGCACCTTGCTCCACAAATACCTTCTAAAGCATCCTTTGACAGTAAAAGGGAAATGGGAGCTGGATGTTGGACCCTTGGATGAGGATCAATGGGAGGAGGTCTTACAGTCAGTTTCCATATGTTCACTGAATGTAACGCAAAGACTAACGCAACTATATACACTTCTGAGAGCGTATTACACACCCCATAGGCTACATAATATGGGACTTCTTCCCACCCCAATCTGTACTAGATGTAAGAGAGATCACGGAGATTTAATACATATGCTATGGAGATGTCCCAGATTGCATGTGTACTGGAGGGGGGTGGTGGACACGCTGAACGCAGTGTTTGGGGTCTCCATACCGCTGGACCCTAGACACTGTATTTTGAATGTGTTAGATGAACTAGAGTGGGAACCCCACGTCAGGGAAGCTTTAACTAGAGCCCTATTTGTGGCCCGCAAGCTAATCATGGTACACTGGAAATCTGAAACGCCTCCCTCAGTCAAGGAATGGATTACTGCACTAGGACATATATTAAGAATGGAGAAAATTATATACCAACACAGGGGATGTTCAAGAAAATTTGAAAAACTATGGGAACCATGGCTAGGCACTCCTGGGTTAGCTCCGGAGGACCTGGTCATGGACAGATTACTGCGCCTTAATAACGGCTGAAGCCATGGTGTACCCCGCATTAGCCCTGATTGGAGCTCTGAACTCGGGTTGGTTACAGATAGAGGGTTGGAATTTCCATAGGTAGGAGGTTGTGTTATCAATTCCCATCTTATTTTCTAACAGTGAGATGTACTTTACACTTTTGTATGTGCCTGATTCTTATATGGAAATATGCCTGTTTAGGCTACTATGTACAATTTAACTGTGGTTTTCTTGGACTGTACGTACTTGTTTTTTCAATAAAAACTTTTTCTTGGATAAAAAAAAAAAAAAAAAAACTAAACCCCTGTTTTTAATGCATACAGTTAGACAGGAAAGTATGATAAAACACCCTGCGCCTCTTAAGCTCAGACAGAGTGAGCACATTCACACATACAGGGCTAGTGCAGGGTACAGGAATGAAGTCATTGTTCCCCGGTCCTGTGATTGGCTCCTTTTGGTCCTTGAAAAACAAAACTGGATGAGGGTGGTGTTGTGACAGGGTTAATCTAGTGTGTTTTAGTCATAATGAGCATGTTAAAAAAGAGCCAAGTTTCAATTAAAGTATATGTAAACCCTTACCTTGTAAAACAACCCATTCAGTTTAAAATAGAAACATTTTGGTAACTATAAAAAACGTTTTAAATACCTTATTTATTTATAAGCGATCACATACCCTCTGTTCACAGCTGCATAAGGGGCTTAGCGAGCTGAAAAAGGAGAAATAGCATCACACTGAAGTTCCCAGTGAATGGCTGTGCAGGGATGGCTTGTCGGTGCAAAGCTAATCATTGAAGGAGAGCAGGCTGAGTTCCACGCACAGCCAGAAAACTGATCATGATGTGCTCTCATGCCTAGCATGGTCAGTTTTTAAGAGGAGAGCAGAGGGACTGGCAGGAACACCAGGTATTTCACACAAAGGGAGCAGTGCAAAGAGAACATAATACTTTGTCATACAATTACATGGTACAGCAGACACATATCAGGAATATGAAATGTTGGGGGTTTTTATCAATCCTTTGTTTAGCAGTTTTGCAAGAGAACAAGATACAACGCTGAACAAAAGAAAAAAAACGCAAAAAACACAAAAAAAAAAAAAACACACCCCGAGGGAAGACCTGCAGGAAATGTGGAGTAAAACCAATAGAAATAGACCAGAAAGTAAAATACCGTAGTACCCATACAGTCTTACAAACATTAATCCTAATAATACGGATGCAATAGTAGGGTTCAGATCTATAGAGCGGATTCGTCTTTAACATTTTAATATGACTGGGATAGAGTTGTCATGGTATGTTAACATATTCTTTAACATTATTTTGACCAAAATGTCTTCTTTTATCTGGCCTCTAAATTAGTTAAAAGCATTTTTGCATACGAATAGTAAAACATAAACAGCAAACGAAAAATAAGAAACAAAATAGGAAGGAGAAAAGAAGTAAAGAATAAAAGTTATTAGCAAAAAAAAGAATTTCATAAAGCACTCTGTGATTTCCACTTCATAAACAACTGTTTGTGGCAAATGCCAATAATTTTCTATAGTGTTTTATTTAATGCGAGTTTGGCTAAACTCACCTGCTGCTGGTAACACAATGTTGTTTTTTACATTTTGGTGGACTGTTGAAAAACAAATTAGGGTTGAGGGGATAATAAGGAACTATATATATATATATATATATATATATATATATATATATATATATATATATATATAAACATTTTTTACTTTTTTTTACAGTGGTTTTCATTCATAATTAAAGAACAGGGCTGGGCTATCACACTGATAGCCCAGTTCTACACATTGCACAAGGAGTGTACAGATCTCCTGGCATAATCAATGAAGCTCATCCATCACTTTGACAGCCCTTCTCTGTGCTGTATTTATCAGGACCCTGGGGAAACCATACATCTCATTGCGTTTGATGTACTAAAGATGTATAGCATGTTCACTTTGCAAAGTGACTTTCACATAGCTTAGTGAATACAGTGAAAGTTCACTTCTCAAACAAACAATACCCAATCCCATGTAAGGAAAATGAAGATACCAGGATTGTTGTGTATGGAGTGAAGGGATGATTAAAGTCAGCACAGACTCATCTCATTCACATAGCTAAGTGAAAATTCCTTTTCAAAGGAAAAATTCACTTTGCTAAGTGAACAGCCTAAACACCTTTAATAAATCATCCCCATGGTTTTTCCTCCACAATTACTCTATTAGCTCTGATGTACAGATTTTCCTAAAATAAATATATATTGTCCAAGGTGGGCAGATTTTTATATTTACTTTAAACTAGTGAACTGGTCTGGTTTAGATTTGCTGGACTCTTTCTGAACTCCGCCGGTATTGTTAAGATGGGTATGAGTAACTAGGCACTGCCACGGGGTACACGCACCAATGCAAAAAAAAAGTGGGTCCTTTAAAAAGGCATAATAGGCAACATTAAAAACACACAATTCCTTTAACCACTTGGTAAGCAGGGTAATTTTCTATGTTTAAGGTTACCTAAAATGTGGAAGTGGAGGCTTTGTAAAATAAAATGTTTGCAGTTGCATTTTTTCTATGTTGGATGACATTTGTGCAAATATATCAAATGCATATTTGATATACTAAAACTGATACACACAGAATCTGGTGCAGCTGTGCATAGTAACCAATCAGCTTCTTTGTTTCAGCCCTCATTCAGACTGAATGCGGGTTTGAAACCATGCAAGTTCATCTGAACTCGCAGGATTTTGAACCCGCATTTCAGTTTAAGTTTGGGGGCGTTTTGAAAGACATCTGTGCGGGTTCATACACAGATGTCTATTGAAATCACCCCCCAAGTTGCCAAAAGTAGTGCAGGAACTACTTTTGGAAATCGGTGCGGCGCCGCGGAGTCAGCGTCGCACCGATTGGGACAGTGCCATTGCCAGCAATAAACTACGATTTTTAACATTAAAGAGTTTATTGAAATGATAATTCAGTACAAATCAGGAAAGCAACATTGAAGTCAAATATCCATACAAAGTAAGTTGAATGAGACTCAAGATGGTATATATCCATCTAAGACAATTTTGTAACAAAAAGAGATAATTCTGGTGAAACTGATGCGACAGTCAAAGTATTGTACCCTAAAAACTGCTAAATCTTTCCTGTCGTACCTCATCGTTTCTAATCTGGGTAACAACATATGTAGGTCGGCAAATGTAATCTCCTGACTTGCCTGCAATGTCAGTGGGGAAATCAACCACAGTGTTCAACTTTATCATGTCATATCAACACCTACCGCCGTTGACAGACTACTCAACCAAATCCAAGCCCAGCAACTTGTTCGGCTGTGAAGTCTGAGAAGGCCTTAGAGTATTTGAAAATGGTCCAGGGTTGCCATGTCTCATGGAATCTCTCAACCTGTTCATTAGATTGTGCTAGGGTGTCCTCCATTTCATATATTTCTGCGACTCTATGAAGCCAATCTACTGTAGATGGAACCCGTGGGGAGTTCCAATGAATTGGAATAAGAGATGTAGCTGCATTTAAAAGGTGATAAACTGTGATTTGGCATGTGATTTGACATGTCAAATTGTACTGATATGAATGGGGGCCAATTGTCAAAGTTTAATTGAACAACCTGAGATTAGAAGCTGATTGGTTACTATGCACAGCTGCACCAGATTTGGTGTGCACCAGTTTTAGTAAATCACCCCCCAGGAGTCTATTAGATCCCTAATTTCACCTCTGCATCAAATGTGTAGAGCCACCTTCATCGCTTTTGCTGAAAAGTCGAGAGTTGGCTGAAAGCAACAGTACCCAGCTCATGGATGCAGCTGCAGCGGCAGCCACAACTGTGAACTTGTTTTAACTACTTGCAGTCCAATCAGTGGCGTATCCTCCATGTGCGTAGTGTGTGCCAGGCACATGGGCCCTGAGAGAGGTGGGGACAACTGTGCTCTGGTGCACACTGCAAAACATGAAAGAAAATCATGATTAAAATATATATATATATATATATATATATATATATATATGGTTTATATGTCAGCGCTGCACCCTCTTCTGCTGATTTAATCTATCTATCATGCACAGGATTACTGTGATTCACTGCTGCTGAGAGCTGACGTCACGCTTTGGGTGGGGTGGTTGACATCATGCTAAGCACCTACCAGTGTGGGAGGACAGCACCACAGTCACGAGCCACATGTGGTCTGAAGTACCATTTACATGCCTTCTAACTTTTTTAGATGGGAACGAGGGACACCTATTAGCAAAAGTATGTAGGCATAGGATACCTACCCCTGGCCATGCCCCTTTAAAGGGGAATTCAACAAAAATTGGTTAAACCCACAAGCGCTATTTTTACCACTACTATTCCTTTATATTGGCTTTTGAAATTTACAAATGCATCAATTTAGAAATTGGATGAAAAGTTTAGCACTATAAAACACTTTATGGTAGATAAATAGTGTGTTTTATATACAATTATATACAGTAGATCAGACGAAAATGAGGGGCAAATGAGAAGGATAGAGAGAGGAAAATACTTTGTTCCAAATCTGGGGCAGTCCCTCGAAATCAGGGACCGTTGGGAGCTATGCATTTAAGCTGTGATTTAAAGTGATTGTAAAGTCTCGTTTTTTTCTAAAAAAATAACACACATGTTATACTTGCCTGCTCTGTTGCAGTGGATTTGCACAGGGCAGCCCAGTTCCTCCACTTCTCGGGTCCCTCTTTTGTGCTCCTAGCCGCTCCCTCCTGTTGAGTCCCCCCACAGCAAGCAGCTTGCTATGTGGGCACCCAAGCTGAGCTGCAGCTCCGCGTGTCCATTCAGACACAGAGCTGCGTTTCCCCCCTCCCCTCTCTTCTAATTGGCTGACTGACTTTGATTGACAGCGGTGGGAGCCAATGATGCCACTGCTGTGTCAAAGCCAATCAGAAGGGAGAGTCCCGAACAGCTGTCACACTCGTGGACATTGCCAGACAGAGATGGGGCTCAGGTAAGTATTAGGGGGGCCAAGGTGGGCTGCTGCACACAGAAGGCTTTTTATCTTAATGCATTAACCCCCCTGGCGGTATTCCCGAGTCTGGCTCGGGTTGGATTTTTCATACCAAAAGCGGTAACCCCGAGCCAGACTCGGGCTTGCATCGCAGGATCCAGGAAGAGCATACTTACCTTGTCCCCTGGTTCCTGCGATGTCTCCCCGCTGTGATCGGCGAGCCGCTGTGTCTCGCTCGATTCACAGTGCCGAGCTCCATTCCCTGCGAGCGTTGCGACGCACGGGGACGGAGTTCGGCGGTAAATTCAAAAGTGAAACACATAGTATAGATACAGCATACTGTAATCTTACAGATTACAGTACTGTATCAAATAACTACACATCCCCCTTGGTCCCTAGTGGTCTGCCCAGTGTCCTGCATGCAGTTTTATATATATAAAACTGTTCTTTCTGCCAGGAAACTGGAGATTGTCCATAGCAACCAAAACTGTCTCTTTACATCAAAAGTGCTTTTAGACCAGCTAGAAAAAAGCGATAATAAATTAGAATCACTCGCAGAATTGATCGATAGTGATTTGTGGGGAAATCCGTCACCAAACACTAAAAGTAACAAAAGCGACAATTCTGCAACTGAGCAAATTTCAGTGTTTTTGATTTGATTACATTATTATATAATTTTTATTATTATTATATTATTATTTGTTATAATTATTTATAGTTATTTATTATATTATAATTTTTTATTTCGTTTTTCAAACTTTATCATACCCGGGATGTCTACTAGACTCTTGTTTGGACAGATTTAAGTGAACTATTCCTAAGAATTACAGGCCTACAATATAAAACGCCAAATTTCTGTGCAAAATAATTGTACCGCTTTCAGCACCTAAAATCAGAAATAATCATACCGCCAGGGAGGTTAAGATAAAAAAACCTTCTGATTTTACAACCTCTTTAAGGGTTAACCTTACCACCTCTGAGCAAACTGAGCTGCTTGCTAATTATTGCTGCCACCCCAGCCTGTAGTGCACAACCTACTTAACTCAACATCTGGATTACTAGCAGAAAAAAGGTGAGACTGACTAAGGCTGGGTCCGCACTAGTGCGAATTGGATGCAGGTTTGCCTGTATCCAACAGGAGATTGTGACCTGCTCTCAATGGAACTGGTTCACACAGCTCCATGGCGGCTGTGGTGCGAATTACACAGGGGTTTGCTCATTTGCGTCTTTGGCTCCGTCTTTGGCTCCGTCTTTGGCTCCGTTTCAGGTTCAAATTCAGGCAAAAATTCGGGCCTGATCCATCCCTGAAACAGAGAACATGAATGCACCGGACCCCTGCTGTGAACCACATTCGATCTTAGTGTGAACCCAGCCTAAAGGTTCACAAATTCTTCACATTTACGTGTGTAATTCCCATATTGTCCAGGAAAGGGTTAAGGCTCTGTTCACACGTATGCAGGTGTGCCAGTGCACATGTGTTTTTCATCTAACTACGCTAGGGCAGCCCATTCACCTGAATGCATTTATATGCACAATGATACATATATACGTAATGCTGATGGCATGTGGTTAAATAATATGTTTGGAGAGTGGCACAACTGTAGGACGCACGCATACAAAAGTGAAAAAACAAACTATTGCCACTAAATAACATTTACCACCGGGCTCCATTCTCTTTGATTAACTGGGAGATCTCCCCTTACATCTATACTTGACCCTTTTCCAGGATAAAGGTGTGGTATGGATTGTAAGGGGGACCCCACACAAAAAACACAACAATGCATACCATTTCCTCGCAAAATCAATATCAAACCCTTATCTTGATGATATTCTTGAATGGATGTTTAGGGGCACTCCACAGAAATAATAGGGTCCCCTCAAAGTCTATGTCTGATCTTGCAGCCTGGCTGGCCAGCTAAGAGAGAAGCAGTGAGTGTGCAGCCCTCCCCCTCCTGAACCATATCAGGCCACATGCCCTCAACATAGGGAGGGTACAGTGCCAAGGGGCTCCCCCTAGCAAAATAATTTGTCCTATGTTATTAGAGACAAAGACCTTTTCCCCATAACCCTGGCCAGGTGGATATTGAGAATTTATAATCTGTCCACACCCCTCCCCCCATCCCACATGAATTTGTAAGGATATGTAGTACATAAACACACACGCTGTAAGTAATGTCCCATGAACTGAATGTCCCACAATGATCCTTTCCCATTGATACTCTGTCATAAATTACACCGCCCCAGCTGGCTGCTGACTGTAAACAAACCAGCCAAGGTGTTGGCTGATATCATTAACCATAATTGGTCAATGACATCAGCAGGGATGCCAACTTTCTGGCTTCTTATCAATGTGAAGCAAATCGATGGGTGCCAAGTAATTTATTTAGTGGCTGTAGTGATACCACCACTAAATGAATGACAGTACCTATAGCTTTGGGCAGGCAAACCGGGCAAATATGGCTATTTAATTCTATTTAATTTCTCTTTCTGGTATCATTCTGCCCCACAACTACCCCATGCTATACAAAAACAGGGATGAACAGTGGCGCTAGACCAATGATGATGTGACACCTGGATGCAAATTGTAGGTATATATATATATATATATATATATATATATATATATATATATATATATACATATACACACACACATAAAAATGAAATTTATATACTGGATAAATAGTCCATATTAGTCCATAATGTACTTCTGTCATCACCTAGAGGCAGCACCTTTAGAGCGAAGCATTGGACCCTGTGGATAAGCTTCAGCTTCTAAATGCATTACCACCTCTTTTACCTTTGAACGCCAATCATCTGCTTCCTATGACGTCACGTCCAGCCTGACGCCATCTTGCATTCACGCTGGTCACGGCTGTGATCAGCGGCTTCCTGCTTCCTGGTTCGGATCCCTGGATACCCCCCACACACATCATCCTTGCTCGTGGCAGCTATAGGCCATCCAGACGCTGTTAATTGGCGATTACAACATATATGCCCATCTGATTCTGCTATTTTGTAAGTTGCTTATTTACCTTTACCATTAAATCTGTGATAATACTGAATACTAAATTCCTTTTGAGTTTTTTTTGTCCATTTGTGTTCTTTTGCATGGCCTCTACGTGTCCCTGTTTTTTAGCAGTGCTTCTTGGCACTCTCTGCACTGAGCTTGGGCCATTCTATGCCAGCATGCAATATGGGATCCGCTGTTGCGGGGGAAATGCGAGAGAGTTCTAGCGTAAACAAATATATGTGGTGGTGCTTTGATGTCCTCATGCTTGCACATGCATGGACTTGGTTTCCTGCATGGGTGTGGCAGGTTTAAACACATACAGGCGGTCCCAGGGTTACAAACAAGATAGGGTCTGTAGGTTTGTTCTTAAGTTGATTCTGTTTGTAAGTCGGAACAGGTACATTTTTTAAGTGTAGCTGCAGCCAAAAAAAAACGATTTTTATGTTTTTTGGATAGCATAAGGAAGGGTTAACACCCCTGTAACGTTTGTTTTGCTGTCTGTGCCCCTGCTCAGATTCCACCTCACTTTCTGTCCCAATGACAATTGGACTTTGAAAATGTTGGGTTGTTATGGAAACAAAGATTGGTAATAAAGCATCAGTGGAGGTACCTTTTTCCCATAATAACTTACAGGAATGAATTTCCCCTCCTAGGGGTATATTTCCTCTCACTTCCTGTTGTCTCCCTCTGTTTGTAAGTAGGAGTCATTTGTAAGTTGGATGTTTGTAATTAGGGGACCGCCTGCATTCGTGGTGGTGCTTTGATGTCCTGATGCTTGCACGTGCATGGGTGTGACAGGGTTTGTGACGTTGTTACTCTTGGAAGTGAGGAGCACTGGGTCTAGGCCCCACCTGCTGGATGCCCAGCAACAAGGTGGGACCTATGAAGGATATAAAATGTAGTTGGAAATGGCAGGTTGTTCTTCCCGTACTCACCACTGTTTGGGCATGTTACTGGGGACATTTGGTTTTGACCGAACACTGATCTGGTGCATCCACATTGCATCTTTGTGGTATGTAAATTGTCTCCTCCATCTTAATGTGATTTTTATATTCACTAGAATTAAGTTGCTTGATTGCAGGGACTCTGAAAGGTCACCATTCTTTTTCTTTTTCCCAACCTGTGTTAGGCTGGCCATACTTGGAGCGAATTTCTTTCCTGCAACCATAGGTTGCAGGAGAGAAATTTCTTGATTCCCCCACCAACACAGAAAATGTTGATGTGGCAATCCCTACTGCTGGGCCATTGTCTTCTCCAGGCAGGGGGACGGGGAAGGGCAGGGGAAGCTGTTCCTGCCAGGGGAAGACAATGATTATCTCTGGCTGGTATAGCAATAATAATCGCATAGCGAAACCGGCAGGCTGGTTGTACACAAGTTGATTGATTGGTACATTTAGCAGGCTCATTTATGGTTCGAATCTCGGCCGGTTCAGCAGGAGATTCCAACCATGTATGGCCAGCCTTAGTGAGGGGGCTCTTTATTTTCCACCTGATAGTGCCCTGATGGCAAACAGCCAGATAGAGATGTGTCAGTGATTTTACTATGTAAAATACTTATTGATATGTAAATAATTGGGATCATTGAAACATTTAGGTATATATATTATAATATATATATATATATATATATATATATATATATATATATATATTCATTTTTTTCTTTTTCTTTTTTTTATTATGAACATATATGCTAAGGATTTTTAATCTTTGTACAAAATAAACAATTTTGCTGTGTGAAAAATTCCCTATTCCCTATCAGTTTTCATAAGCTGCATACAAACATGTCTTTCACCCATGAATTATTACTGATCTTTTTTTTTCCTAACTAAAGCAATAGCAAAATATTTATTTTTATAAATATTTTGGTAAAATAAGTGCACTTTTCCAAAATATCAGAATGCTGAGAGGTATGCATTCACTCTACAAGCACATACATGGTACACATATAAACAGTATTAGCCAGCAATGTTAATACAATTAAAAAAAAAAAAAAAAACTTTCTTAGTGTTTTAGTTCATTGCAGAAGCCATTAAAACCCAGTAATCAAAAGTCTGTTTATGCTAATGATTTTACAGTGCAAATTATAACAACTCAATAGCATGTGTCTTGCTTTACGAAATTGCAAACACATTGCCCAGATGCAGTTTTGACATATTTAACCACAGTTTGTGTCTCCTGTGGAGAAGCATTAGCTAGTGAGCTGGAGTGTGGAAGGGGGAAACAGTTGAGTTATTTTTGCAAATATTCTCTTATTGCTGAATCTCTCTGTAGCTAAACTGACAGAGCTAATGTTTGATGTCAGGCACAGGCATAGAATCTGATGAGAGGGATTTAGAGGCAACTGGGAATAGACGCAAAGCCTTTAGTGTGCAAGGCAGATGTCTTTCAGAGGACCTTGCTTTAATGTCATGGACATCAGAGACTTTTGATATGGACACATTGCTATTACACAACGAATATGCTATTACTCTTATAAAATGTGATACAGAGCTTAGCATAGTCCATCAGTAGTGAAGGATTATTTTTGTGATTAATTCTCTTTTTATTTTTTTCACCTTTTTCCTGTGTGGGTAAGCAGCTACAGAGTCAACTAAGAAATAGCTATTTCCCTAAATCTTAACCTTGGTCTTATTTTACTTTAAATTTTGTGAGGTTGATTTACTAACGGAATAAACAAGAGGTTTGATAAACTACAAGCCTAGGGTTTGGATTTTGTGTGTGTGCAAATGTGTGAGAATGTTCATATGCACTCTGCAATCCAAGAACATATCCAAATGATGGTACATTGATGTACTGACGTTTGCCTGGCATATCATGTGACATGACCCCAACTCCAGACCAGCTGCTCTCTCCCCTCTTCTTTACCATGTACTGTATCTCCTCCCCAGTGTCAGTGACAGTTTCACTATTGCAGTCAGTCCTAACTGAATAAGCCCTAGTGCCAACTGTTGAGGGTGGGTGGAAGAAAAATGACTATAAATACAGGGCAGTCATATATGTATTTGGATGGTTGGCATTTTTGCTAAGTGTTGAGTGTGCATATTGAACATTACAATTTTGTGCAATGTGTGTAAAGTATATGTGGGCAGCTCATGCATCTGACTTTTCTATCACTTGCATTTATAATCCCAGTACAGACTGCATAATCTGGCTAATAATTAGCACATGCCTATGCAGCTTTAGACAACTGTTTCTAATGTGAATCACAATATCACATGTTAGTAAGTTTTGAAAAGTAGTGCCCTTTTATCTTCTTAAATTTAATATTAGAGCTAAACTGGGACAAGAGGTTACTGACTACCCTTGATGAAGAAACTTATTTTCTCTGTAATGTTTAGGGCTCCATTGGTCCCTGAATGTCACCAGTCCTTTCCTATCCCAAACCTCAAGACAGTTGGTTACCTCTCTTTGGTCTTATTGCTTTTAAGAGCTCCCTGTTACTTTCCATCACCACCATTGCCATCACCACCATTGCCATCACCACCATTACCACTTCTTTGTTTAGCACATGTATGAAAGATATTATAATCTATCAATAGAGAAAAAAAAAGAGAACCACCTATGCTCAGACCTAAGCAGCACTCAATCCCCAATATACCAGAACAAAACAGGAAGACAATTTGCCCATGTGACTTTGCAGAGTAGTGCTAAGTGAAAAAATACATGATGTATAAAAAGTACAACATTTATTTTTTACATAAAAAACACACACATATACATTTCCACGTTGAATTAGATAAGAATAAAAATACAATTTCACAAATGTACATTATAAGTGTCAACATAGTTGGTAAATCATTATCTATTTGCAGAAGCTGTAATCTCTATGCATTTTGCGGGACAACGCCCACTTCATCAGGAGACAGCCAAAGTTGGTTTATGTGTACATCTGTGGAAAGACCATGTCATACAAAGTAAAATAAGCAGACAGTGAAATATATTTAAGGTAAATGTGCAGCACCTTAAATCCCAAAAGACAATCCAGGAACAAACGTTCAATAGCAGTTCAATCTGCGATAGAAAGGGAGACCCATCACCAGCACCCGACAATACAGCCGAGTACCCCATGTGGTGGACCCCAACCACAAAGGTCGCATCAGCTTATGTAAAGTAAACTCAGGTAAGAAGGAAGCCCATCAATCTTCATACACTTAGTGGCAGCAGACTGCATAGTGGATGCAGCAAACCTAGATGTGACTCCTTGTTCAAAAATTACCCTCCAGTGGTAATCATCAAATATGTGTCATCCTATGCAGACAAAAGGAGATAAACCTCATTGCACAGTACATCATAACAGTATTTATTCAGATAAAAACGATTGAAATTGCACTCACATTGCTGACAATCAAAAGCAAGCTCTGTTTGTATGTATGCAGCCTTTCCCCACCTCCTCCTGGCAATGTGACGCTACTGCATGCTGGGACACGGCGGCCATATTTCTGGTGGGGAAAGGCTGTTATGTTATGATGTACTGCGCAATGAGGTTTATCTCCTTTTGTCTGCACGGGATGACATATATTTGATGTTTACCGCTGGAGGGTAATTTTTGAACAAGGAGAGTCATATCCAGGTTTGCTGCATCCACTATCAGGTCTGCTGCCACTAAATGTATGAAGATTGATGGGCTTCCTTCTTACCTGAGTTTACTTTACATACGCTGATGTGACCTTTGTGATGAGGGTCCACCACATAGGGTAAGCGTCTGTATTGTCGGGTGCTGTTGATGGGTCTCCCTATTCCCTGTCTATCGCAGATTGAACTACTAATGAACTTTTGTTCCTGGATTGTCCTTTTGGGATTTAAAGCACTGCACACTTACCATATATATCTTATTATTGACTTCCTTCAATATTGTGCTGGCTGCTGATATCTTATTGAGCCAACTGATACTAAAGATCTGTAGCGCAACAAATTCGTATTATTTTTAATGAAGTATATTAGAAAGTACATACATTTTAATAAGTGGAATCCACTGACATATACAGGGTATACTCACATAACGGTAAAAATAACGTAGAAAACAAGGCCATGTAATAAAAGGCAAAAAAAAAGTGATATCTGGATCTCAATGCTGTGAATCTTCACAGCGAGGTTACCCCGGGAGCTAAGGGTAGGCGGCAGGCTGGTGACCAGGAGGCAGGGCATGAGGAGAGGACCCCCTCTGCAGACCCTCTTAAAAAGGGAATAGCACAAGCAATAGAGGAAAAAAAGGTGAAAATGACGCAGTGATCGAAAAATAAAAATTAAAGAAATTGCGCACTTGATGGCATGCCTGGAAGGATATTGTATTATAAGTGCTTTATATCCAAAATGGATGTGAACTAATGTTACTATGACTAAAATCAGGCAATAGACAAACACAAAAAGTATGAATGCCTAAAGGAATATGAACCTAAAGTATCAGGTAATAAGGGTAAATATCAAAGTAACATGCATTTCCACTCTATTGGATAAAAGTGAGTAGATCTGGAAGATCATACTGTCTATTATGGATTACAAATATCCAATATAATCTATTAGTATATAAAGAAGTAAAACAGAGAGTAGAGTTCACAAAAGATTAGAGTTTACACTCTACTTCTAGTACAGTAATATCCAATATACACTGAGGTCTTGCCCATTGAGAATTCGCCATATCTGTCTTATTCACCCAGGCTCTGGATACAGACATTTATCCTGCCTAGAACCCTACAGAACATTATGACATCTCCAAAATGAGTGCCTAAAACTCCTTTCAAGCTGAAAAGTTTCCAGCAAGAAGTACAAGACCGTTTCAGGTCAACACCACTGGCCGGCTCTGAAGAAAATAGCTAAAATAGTCACACATGACAACTTGGGGAAGAATCTGGAAGCTATTGCCACCTGTTAAGTGAGCCTCATCACAAAAACTTTAAGGGGAAGTTTGATGTATTCTAACTGAGGTTCGACTTTCAGATGTTGAGGATCCAAGTGTCTGAAACTGTGACCTGTATCAGCCAGGTGGAGGACTATGAACGCTAAAGCAATATTACGCTGCATCTGAGTACCACAAACCGAAGACACATTTTTAATTGATTTTTAATATTCAAAATAAACACATCTATCCATCCATGTCTCCATACTTTATTTTGCTGAAAAATCACTTTGAAAAACACGCCCTAGCATTTCTGGCTCTGACTATCTTGAGTAGGGGCAGATGCAGGAAGGGCAGGAAGCATTTACTTCCTGGAATCCATCTGCCCTTGGCTCAGCCATGCAGGCAGGAGGGTGTGCTTAGAAAACCCCTCCTCCCCTCCTGACTACTCCTGGGATGTATGACATCATTTCATCATCATCCTAGGTATGGGAACCAGGAAGTAACTGAAAAAAAAGTTTAGAAAAATTAAACACGTAAATACAATAAACTTTCCTATATATTTACTAATGCTTGTGGCATAATGATTTTAAAAAAATCAATGGCTCCAGAACACAGAATTATCCTTGCAAAATTGGTCAGAGGATCAAGAAAATGATCTGCATAGATCCAACATTAGGATGGTAGAACTGATAGACTGGAGTAGCTGATAATAAAGTTTTTTGGCTGTGTGCAATTTCCAGAAGCCCTTTTGGTTGAAAGGGTACAAAGGATCTCCCTTAAAGTGGTTGTAAACCCTCACATATACTCAGTGAAGTGAACAGCCTCAGATGATATACAGAGATGAAACAAATCCTCCTACATAGCTTTTACTTGTTTATCTGCAGTCTTCTCTTCCCTACACCCCTTCAAAAGGGCAAAACAGTGTTCAAATCTTTCTGCATCTGACAGGAGCAAAGAGGAGGGGGTGGAGAGGCTGCAGTTACAGTGTGTGAGAGCTGATTGGAGGAAAGGAACACACCCGCTTCACACAGCAGAACTGTGTTCTGAATAGAAAAGCTATGTGCAAAACTCCCTCACCGACACAAATTTTATCTTGTGTCGGGAAAACTTCTCAGAAGTGATTCATGCTGATAACAGAGGAAGAATGCACCAGAGAGAAACGACACTTAGAGCTTTGGAGTGAGATAAGTAAACACTACCGATATACAGTATCTCAAAAAAAGTGAGTACACCCCTCACATTTTTGTAAATATTTTATTATATCTTTTCATGTGATAACACTGAAGAAATGACACTTTGCTACAGTGTAAAGTAGTGAGCGTACAGCTTGTATACCAATGTAAAATTTGCTGTCCCCCCTAAAATAACTCAACACACAGCCATTAATGTCTAACCCGCTGGCAACAAAAGTGAGTACACCAGTAAGTGAAAATGTCCAAATTGGGCCCAAAGTGTCAATATTTTGTGTGGCCACCATTATTTTCCAGCACTGCCTTAACCCTCTTGGGCATGGAGTTCACCAGAGATTCACAGGTTGCCACTGGAGTCCTCTTCCACTCCTCCAAGACAACATCATGGAGCTGGTGCATCATCTTTAGAAGAGTCTTCCTTCTGGCATAACAGCCCAGCAGACTAATTTGATGCAGTGTGCGGCGTATGGTCTAAACACTGACAGGCTGGCCCCCCACCCCTTCAGCCTCTGCAGCAATGTTGGCAGCACTCATACGTCTATTTCCCAAAGACAACCTCTGGATATGACGCTAAGCATGTGCACTCAACTCCTTTGGTCGACCTGTTCTGAGTGGAACCTATCCTGTTAAACCGCTGTATGGTCTTGGCCACTGTGCTGCAGTTGCAGTTCAGTTTTAGGGTCTTGGCAATCTTCTTATAGCCTAGGCCATCTTTATGTAGAGCAATAATTATTTTTTTCACATCCTCAGGGAGCTCTTTGCCATGAGGTGCCATGTTGAACTTCCAGTGACCAGTATGGGAGAGTGAGAGCGATAACACCAATTTAACACACCTGAGACCTTGTAACACTAACGAGTCACATGACACCGGGGAGGGAAAATAGCTAATTGGGCCCTATTTGGACATTTTCACTTGGGGTGTACTCACTTTTGTTGCCAGCGGTTTAGACATTAATGACGGCGTGTTGAGTTATTTTTGAGGGGACAGCACATTTACACTGTTATACAAGCTGTACACTCACTACTTTACATTGTAGCAAAGTGTAATTTCGTCAGTGTTGTCACATGAAAAGATAGATCAAAATATTTACAAAAATGTGAGGGGTGTACTCACTTTTGTGAGATACTGTATGTGATTTGCTCAGATTCTATGACTGAGGTTTACAACCACTTTAAATCTCCACTTTCTTTTCACCTGGATTTCATGCTGCAAGTTCAACATCAACACAAATGCAAATATTATAGGTAAACACTGCGCTATCGACAAAGTTTGCAAAAAATGCAAAAGAAAAGGAGCAGCTACATACAGTGTGACAACAACAATAAAAATATCATATAGAAAAATGTAGCGCATAAACATCAACTGTGAAAGCCCACAACGGGTATTCTTAAATGGTATCACCATCAATACAGTAAATAATTCGTGAGTCTCTCAACACAAAATGGATAGGTAAAGTCCATCGGGTAAACAATATATAGTTGGAAAATGTCCCACTGGTTAAAGATGGATAGGTATAAAAAGCAGCTGATATTCAAACATAGGCTGATAATTACATCCCGATGGAGAACACATCAATCGGCTGTATAAATCTTGATAACAGTAGTGTGTGGAAAACTCTTACCAGATATACTGGACTCCCTTGTCAGCGACAGGGAATCACTTAGGCAGGGTGCCCCTCAGGGCGTTGGAAAGGATGTCCCGACTCTCAAAACCCTCCAGGTAAGACTCTGCGTGGATCTCCAGGGGCCACCCGGTAGGTCCTCACGGTGGATAGCCAGGGTACGGATCAGAGGAAAGAAGACATCTCCCATAGAACTGTAGTGAAGGCTGGATTCTCATTCAGATAGTCTGAGCAATGGGGCTTATCATGGCATTTCTTTGTAGCTCTCCACAGATTTAGGCTCACCAGGGATTGTAAAGGGTCGACATTATTAATGTCACATTTACTTCACCTGCCGGGTTAGAACTTTTGAGTTTGTAGAACTATGCTATTAACAATTTTGGGGCATCCCCAAAATTGTTAATAGCATAGTTCTACAAACTCACTAGAAGGTAAAGTTCTAACCCGGCAGGTGAAGTAAATGTGACAGCCTATGTTTGAACATCAGCTGCTTTTT
The DNA here is from genome assembly GCA_037952925.1 of Lithobates clamitans. Lineage (NCBI taxonomy): Eukaryota > Metazoa > Chordata > Amphibia > Anura > Ranidae > Lithobates > Lithobates clamitans. The sequence goes on from JBBGZY010001072.1 coordinate 3,330,042, forward strand.
ATACCTATCCATCTTTAACCAGTGGGACATTTTCCAACTATATGTTGTTTACCCGATGGACTTTACCTATCCATTTTGTGTTGAGAGACTCACAAACTATTTACTGTATTGATGGTGATACCATTTAAGAATACCCGTTGTGGGCTTTCACAATTGATGTTTATGCACTACATTTTTCTATATGATAACATCAACACAATCAATGTACAGAAAATACCAAATATATATTCATCAATTATCAAATAAGTACACGTGGGGTGTAAAGTTAAAAGATCACTCCACCTTACAAAAACAAATTGCATAGTTTTTTTCATCCCTCCATGAAAATTCATCAAAACATTCTATTACTACATATTCATACAACGATTTAGGCAGATCAAAGATCCTGGGGACCTTGTAGCAGATACACATATTTATTGCTTCCCTTACTGCCAGCAATACAAAGATTATTATCTTATAACAAGCTGTGTTCTGTATTTCCTCAAAGATTTCAAGAATATCTTTATCAAATGTTAATTGACACATTTATCCAAGATGAATCTGCTTTATAGCACAAGGTTATTTCATAATCTTCTATCACTTGTAACGCATATGCACTGTGACAAAACCTATTCCAAATTTCTCTGTCTGCACAATGAGTGAATATAAAAAAAAGTTTAAAAATGCTCAAAAACACACACACATGCATTGATCAAAGATGCACATTGCTATATAACCACCAAGGTATAATGGGCCTTATACAGCTGACCAAAGAGTAAAACATGTATTGCAAGAAATACCACATGAACAAACTACAGCAATATTACAGTCACAGCAAACAGCTGAAGAATTGACCAATACTTTACCTGAAACACTGTATTTTTGGTGTGCTTTCCCTGCTGAAGTCATTGGGGTTAATTTACAAAAGGCAAATCCACTGTTAACTACTAGTGCACTGCAAGTGGACTTGGAGGTGCAGTCGCTGTAGATCTGAGGGGAAGATCTGAAATGAGGGGAAGCTCTGCTGATTTCTATCATCCATTCATGTGCAAGCAAAAATGCTGTTTTTTATTGTCCTTGCATGTCCCCCTCAGATCTACAGCAACTGCACTTCCAAGTGCACTTGCAATGCACTTCCAAGTTCACTTGAAGTGCACTTGTAGTGCAGAGTGGATTTGCCTTTAGTAAATAACCCCCATTGTGTGGTATAACAGTGCCACAAAAGGTAGAAAAGTAAAGAAAATAAAGACATCACTTTTTCTTTCACCAGCTGCCATTCTGGATGATCCCATGGAATGCAGTAGAGGAGAGAGACTTTCCATTACATTGGCCAAGGACAGAATAAATAGAAACCCTGAGAGACAAGGAAAATCCAAGCTTGAGGTTGACATCTTTGAGCTTCTGAGAGACAGCGAGTATGAAACAGCAGAAACAAGTACGTATTTTTATTTCTAATACTACAAAAATACAGATATGCTACAGACTCAAGATGGTGTGATTGTATCTGTTGCCTGAAACTTCCTCTAGTATTACCAGTAGGGATGAGCCCGAATAGTGAACATTATGAGGCATTCACGGCAAATTTGAACGCTGCGGAACGCCCCATAATGCACTGCAAGATCGCAGTGCATTGAAGTCTGATGATTGGCCAAAGCACCCAACCTGCATGCTTTGGCCAATCACAGCGCACTCTGCTGTGAGAGCCATGATTGGCCAAAAGCAGGGTGCCTTTAGCCAATCATAGGTCAGGGAGCTAGGTCCATGCCCCACACTATATAAGGCTGCTTACACGGTGGCTGTATATAGTGTTATAATTGAGAGAACGTTAGCTAGAGGCAGGTTAGTTAGTGGCGTGCAGGCAGTTTAGTATATTAGAAGGCCAGTATGGTAGCCTGAATTTATGGGAGGAGCCCGGAGGGTATTTAAGCTGACCACTTCCCCTTCCTCTTTGTCAGTTCCAGTGCACGATAATACATGTCACTGGCCTGACTCTTCCCAGCTCACCTCATGTTCATGAGTCCGTTCATTCGATTACACATGTCTTGCAGCTTCTCCTTGCGTGGTCTTCGTCTGCGGTTCTCATTTGCTGTTGCAGGTAGGGTTCGAACCTTTTCGTTCATACGCAATGTTCTTAGCTGCCTCTGAGTTGTTGTCGGTCATGTCCTGTTATCATTCGGCACAGGTGTAGTAGATTCACATAATATATATGAAACCCTGCGAGCCACTTACGGATAAATGCCTACAAAATAATAAGTGAACAGTGGAGACCAGCTGCAAACACTCAGTCACGTTCCATATTCGTGCAAGGTATTAAAATAAAAAAACAATGTGTCTGCGCTAGAAAAAATCGCTGCACTCAAAGTGCAGTACTGGTAAACATAAACAACATGGGTGTTGATATATATGTGCATGCGTAAAAATACCCCTAGGTGCTAAAGTATAAAGTGCACAGTGCTATGTGAAACACAGCAAGTGAGTGATCAAACAAAACAACATATCCATTAAAATATCAAAATAAAATACAAGAGGATATAACAAACAGTGAATAAATGAAGTCCAAAAACGTGTATATCCAATGATATAAAAGTGCCCAAATAAATTAGTCCAAAAATTTGGTGAATTTCACATATCCTATCTTCCAAACTGTGCCACCAAAAAACATGCTGTGGTGTCTTCCAGCCGCCCCCACAGGTGTATATGCTCACCTTCCTGTGTGTGACACAGCGATTAGACTATGTCAAACAAAGCCTTGGAGCCACTCCTGTGCTCATTAGGAACCAGCTGTGCAGACTTCCAATGTTCTCAAGTGGAGATGGTTTATGCAAGAGAAAAAAACTCCATAGCGCAATATGTAGGTATAAAGGATTTTAATCAAATAATCAGCTCCCCTCACTGGGGTACTCACATATTGTGGGTGCGTGAGTGCACCATCCTTAACAAGCATAAAACGGTCAATCTCTCGGTGTGGTGTGCGGTGCGGCGTGTGTAACGAAAATCTCCTGCTCTCTCTCTGCTGACAGCTCCGTCCAGGCCCCTTAGGGGAGGGGCCTGGACGGAGCTGTCAGCAGAGAGAGAGCAGGAGATTTTCGTTACACACGCCGCACCGCACACCACACCGAGAGATTGACCGTTTTATGCTTGTTAAGGATGGTGCACTCACGCACCCACAATATGTGAGTACCCCAGTGAGGGGAGCTGATTATTTGATTAAAATCCTTTATACCTACATATTGCGCTATGGAGTTTTTTTCTCTTGCATAAACCATCTCCACTTGAGAACATTGGAAGTCTGCACAGCTGGTTCCTAATGAGCACAGGAGTGGCTCCAAGGCTTTGTTTGACATAGTCTAATCGCTGTGTCACACACAGGAAGGTGAGCATATACACCTGTGGGGGCGGCTGGAAGACACCACAGCATGTTTTTTGGTGGCACAGTTTGGAAGATAGGATATGTGAAATTCACCAAATTTTTGGACTAATTTATTTGGGCACTTTTATATCATTGGATATACACGTTTTTGGACTTCATTTATTCACTGTTTGTTATATCCTCTTGTATTTTATTTTGATATTTTAATTGATATGTTGTTTTGTTTGATCACTCACTTGCTGTGTTTCACATAGCACTGTGCACTTTATACTTTAGCACCTAGGGGTATTTTTACGCATGCACATATATGTGAGGGGAGCTGATTATTTGATTAAGATCCTTTATACCTACATATTGCGCTATGGAGTTTTTTTCTCTTGCATAAACCATCTCCACTTGAGAACATTGGAAGTCTGCACAGCTGGTTCCTAATGAGCACAGGAGTGGCTCCAAGGCTTTGTTTGACATAGTCTAATCGCTGTGTCACACACAGGAAGGTGAGCATATACACCTGTGGGGGCGGCTGGAAGACACCACAGCATGTTTTTTGGTGGCACAGTTTGGAAGATAGGATATGTGAAATTCACCAAATTTTTGGACTAATTTATTTGGGCACTTTTATATCATTGGATATACACGTTTTTGGACTTCATTTATTCACTGTTTGTTATATCCTCTTGTATTTTATTTTGATATTTTAATGGATATGTTGTTTTGTTTGATCACTCACTTGCTGTGTTTCACATAGCACTGTGCACTTTATACTTTAGCACCTAGGGGTATTTTTACGCATGCACATATATATCAACACCCATGTTGTTTATGTTTACCAGTACTGCACTTTGAGTGCAGCGATTTTTTTCTAGCGCAGACACATTGTTTTTTTATTTTAGTAGATTCACATGTTCCCTCAGCCTGGCTTGTCATCTCAACCACAAACATTCGTTTCATTTGTAGATCCAAGCCTCCGAGCCACTGTTAGTCATTGTCCGATTTCACTCGTTACAGGGTTCGTTGCACATAGGATTCACAGTCTATGGGGTTGCCATTATATCCATTTGGAGATGAGCATGTATTGTTTGCACAGGTTCTGTGGCTGATTGAGGTGGTATTTAGAGCCACCTGGTGCCATCTCTGCACTTGATTAGCCTGGGGGACTGGGTGGTTGGTATGGGTTCGGTTTTAGTGTAAGGGGTGGCATACACTCTGCAACCGATTCATATCGGATTCACTTCATACTTTTCAACCAATTTCTTTTACCCTACTACTGATTCATATCAGATACGTTGCATTACCTACTACAGTCTGATTCGTACCTAGTTGCGTCAGCGGCACAACGGTTCGCATCGGATACACCCCGTATCGATTCATACCACTCACTCTCGTACCCTACAAACGATTCGTTATGCCATGCTGCTCACTGATTCATATCACTTTCATGCCATACGCATCACTCCGATTTGAGCCTAGTTGCCTCGGCAGCACAACGGTTCGCATCGGTCCCAAACATCGATTCTTAGGGCTTCTTACCATACCCTATAATTCGTTATTCATATTATTTCTACTGACCGATTCGGATCACAGCGGCATCTACATGCATCACAGTCCATTCCAGACCTATTCGCTCCGGCGGCACAACGGTTCGCATCACGGGTATCCCGCACACCAATTCATAGCGGTTCCTATATAAACCTACGATTCGTTACTTATGTCATTTGTACTGACCGATTCGTGTCACATTTACATTTGTACACATCACAATCCGATTCAAACCTAGTCGCATCGGCGGCACAACGGTTCGCATCACCAGTATCCTACACACCAATTCGTAATAGTCCCTATCACAAATCTACGATTCGTATGCTACGTCGCTGTTAGTTCCTACATATACAATTTCTACTATCCTTTTTCTTTTTCTCCTATCAGTAGGTGACCTTTTCTTGCAATCGCTGCAAGATATGCATCTCATCATAACTCTTTGCAATCGCTGCAAGATACGCATCTCATCATAACTCCTTACGTTAGTTCTAACTCCAGGCATTAGTTCTGTCACATATGTCTATACATGACACTCTGTTTTCGAAGGGCGACCCTTCACCTCGCAGACAAGGTCGCTTAACAGTAGTCTTGCTGGCAGTGCAAGTGTTAGCAGGCCGTGCACACGTCACCCACTACAGACCGCAACATTCCTACATAAGCCGTACCAGACTTCTCGCCCCAGTACGCCATGGGGTTCTGGTCTTCAGCTTTGTGCTTGCCACAGACAGGCACCCGATCTATCGGTTATCTGGCCAGTCACCTCCTGGCCCACCTCGGTCGCCACGCACTCTTCTGAGTTTTCTAAATTTCCACTTTACATAAGTTCTGCACAACAGAACTCTGTCAGCTCCTGTGTACACCTATCATTCCTTTTTCTGTACTTCTCCCTTTTTCCTCCTCTGAGTTTTCTCTTTACCACTCCGCTCTCTATCCTATGGCTATTACTCCTCTTAAATATGAGCACCCCACCCCCTTTTGTCTTCTGGCCAGAGCCGTGTCGCAGGCTGGCAGCGAGGACTTCACACCTGCACCTCTGTTACCCCCCAGGCGGGCTCAGAGCGTGGCTGCCTGCAGTCCCTCAGGGGACGGAACATCCCCAAACTCATAGCTGAGCTGAGTCGCAGGGATATTCCCTTTCCTGCTATGGCCAGGAAGGCAGAGCTTTTCAGGCTCCTCTTCCCGCCTCCAGCTGCAGCTGGGCCAACAGGCATCCCTACAATCCATCCACAGGGCCCAGCTGCACTCTTTGGTCTTCTCCTTAGCCGCAACAATTCGGACGTCCAGACCAGAGTCACACCTTTGAAAGTTCGCCCACCCATGGCCCTCCTTGACCCGGTCATGGTCCCGATGACAGCTTCTCCTTCTGAAGGTACACCAGGCACTACACCTATCGTCCTCCCCGCTCATCTTGTCCCGACCAGCGTCGGGGAGTATATATTGGAGGGCAAAGACGTCAATTGGCAGGCATCCTTGCTCATCTCAGTCCATGACTTAGCTGACAACAAATCATACGCCTGGGGGGAAGTCTCAGTGGTTGTCAAGTCGAGAGACCCCAGCCTCAGTCGTAAGCTGTCAGCCACTGAGTTCGTCCTGGCCTTCGGGATGTTCAGAGACGTACTTTGTTCAGCCACCCTCAGCAGGAGGGAGCAGCTGGACTTATACTTTCATGCAGTGACAGAGCTTGCTCACAAATATGGAGGTTTTGCCTTCTACGACTACCATCGGTTGTTTTCAGCCAAAGCAGCAGCGAGACTTGCCCAGTTCCAGATCAGCTCTGACTGGAGCCTCACAGACACGGAACACTTTTGTTGCCACTTCACCCACAAAGCTGACATTTTTGCCCAGTCCCTCACTTGAACCTGTCAAACTAGGCCCAGTGTCACAGGGTTATCCATTATCTGGATGATTTTCTGCTCATCGAACACCTGGACATACCCCCCGGTAGATCTAGACAAGCTAAGAGAGGTCTTCAACAATCTCAATGAACACATAGTGGAAAGCCTAACACATTTCATAAGTTTCTCCGGCATCGTCCGTCCTGGATACGCACGCCATACAGCCTAGCCTGCCTTCTGACAAATTAGCTCCTGTTAGGTCGGTCATTCACAAGTTTACCCGGTCACAGGAGTGTACTAAAAGACAGCTGCAGTCCTTGATAGGGATGCTCAATTTCGCTATGAGAATTATTCCTCAGGGGCGGTCGTTCATCTCTTGGCTCTTAGTCTTTCTCATCTGAGTGCAGGACCCGTCCTCAGACTAGACCCAGCAGCAATAGCAGACTTTCCTATGTGGGACGAGTTCCTCATCAACTGGAATGGCATATCAATGTTTGTCCATCAGTATCAGCTCAGTTGCCCCACGTAGTCACAGATGCTGCAGCCTCCACCGGCTTTGCTGCAATTTTTGGCCATCACTGGTTCGCCAGACCTTGGCCTACGGAAATCTGCTTGATTCCTGGTTTCCCTCTTCGTCATTGTTTGAGCTGTACCCCATCGTAGCAGCAGCCCAAGTCTGGGGCCACACGTGGACAGGTCAGACAGAGCTCTTCACCACAGACAACCAGGCTACAACCGACATCATTAATAAGGGTAGATCCAATTAGCTCCCCGTCATGTTCTTCCTGCGCAGGCTGCTGCAATTATCAATACATTACCAAATTAAACAGTTAATGTGAGCATATCCCTGGCAAGTGCAATGCTGCAGTCGATGCACTGTCCCGCTTCAATTTTGTCTCATTCTTCCAGCAGGAACCCGGAGCCCACCCATCATCCACTCCTATCCCACCTTGGTCTCAACTAACAATGAATTGAAGCCACACCTTGCCAATGCAACCTGGCTCATCAACCACTCACTGTCTAGCAACACACTAAAGGCTTATCGCACGGCCTGGAACACCTACCGTAGGTTCGCTGCCACTTGTCCCGGAACCACAGCAGATGAGGTCACTCATGTCCTAGCCTTTATATCTTATTGCCACACACAGCTGGCTCTCGCTCATATCACTATGGGGCTGTACCTGGCTGGTATCCAAGCCACTATGTCTTTCATCTTACGGTCTCCAAAATGCCACAAACCGGACCCGGAGTGGATATCAACTTCTTTCGAACCAGCAATGCCTGGTGCCCAGCAACGATTTTTGACCGTCTGTACTTTCATCTACCCAGCCAGCCCGTTACTGCCTTTTCCGGTCAACCCCCTGAGTGGCAGTCAGTTTATTAATTATGTTGGGGTCCTACTGGTTAACTTCGGCCTAGACCCCGGGCGGTATTCTGGACATTCCTTTGGATCGGCACAGCTTCAGCCACATCTCAGCACGGAGTACCAGACCATGTGACCAAGAAGCTAGGCAGGTGAAAGTCTGCCTGCTTCGCCAGATATATATTCCAAACCCTCAAGATGGCCCTTTCTCCAAGCTCACTCAATGAGGTTAGAGGCAATAAAGATACTTCCCTACCTGGTTATTTTTGGCCCCTTTTCTTGCCATACCTACCAGATGACCAAAAGCCACACCTCAGGTCTATTTATGTTGTGAGTCTTGTCGCGTGTTTATGTGATCCGCATTTGCCTCGGTCTTAGGGCCACGACCATAAATTAGAAGGCCAGTATGTTGGCCTGAATTTATGAGAGGAGCCCAGAGGGTATTTAAGCTGACCACTTCCCCTTCCTCTTTGTCAGTTCCAGTGCACGATACCCTCCCTCCCATTCCCCTTTTTACAGCACTTCTCAGCAAATTCTTCTCCACAATCATCCATTACTTATCTTGGGTATGGCCCCTTTTTTTGCCATACCTACCAGATGACCAAAAGCCACACCTCAGGTCTATGTATGTTATGAGTCTTGTCGCGTGTTTATGTGATCCACATTTGTCTCGGTCTTAGGGCCACGACCATAATATATATATATATATATATATATATATATATATATATATATATATATATATATTATACACAGTGTAGTGTAGTTTATATATACAGTGCAGGCAGTGTATTAATATATACCGTATTTATCTGCATATAACACGCACAGGGGTATAATACGCACCCTAATTTTAAGAGGGAAGTTTCAGGAAAAAAACTTTCCACAGCCCCCTGCACAGTACACAGACTCCTGCACATTATGCAGCCCCCTGCACAGCACACAGAACCCTGCACAGTACACAGCCCCCTCCCCCTGCACAGTACACAGCCCCCCTGCACTCCCAGGAGATCCCCAGTCTCCTGGGACAGCACTGCCAGCATACTCTAAAGTTAAGAAAAAAATCACTGCCAGCCCCTTCTTATACACTGCTCCAATCCTTAGGGCTGTGCCTCAGAAAAGGAAAGTGTAGGCTGTAAATTTGAATTCCAGCAGCCTCAGATACATCTGGATGAGAGGTGCTGACTGGGGGTGAGAGCTCACCATCCATCCCTGTCTGTGATTGAAGTCTCCCCCCTTCTCTCTCCTGCCTCTGAGTGAGTACACTAAGGTAAATCAGGGTTCTCAGAGCACCCCTTATATTACAGTTCCCATTTACACCAGAGGCCACAGTGTTCCCCCTTACATCAGAGTCCTCTCCATACATCAGAGTTCTCAGTGTTCCCCCTTAAATTAGGGTTACCAGAGCATCCCTTATGTTAGAGTCCCCAGAATTCTCCCTTACATCAGAGTCTGTAGAGCCCCCCCCCCCCCTTACAGTGAAATAGAACTCTGCAAGTTCAGATGTAAAAGGGGACCTCTGTGGACTCTGAGGGGGACTCTTGTTATTCACTTCATACAGTGGGGACGGAAAGTATTCAGACCCCCTTAAATTTTTCACTCTTTGTTATATTGCAGCCATTTGCTAAAATCATTTAAGTTCATTTTTTTCCCTCATTAATGTACACACAGCACCCCATATTGACAGAAAAACACAGAATTGTTGACATTTTTGCAGATTTATTAAAAAAGAAAAACTGAAATATCACATGGTCCTAAGTATTCAGACCCTTTGCTGTGACACTCATATATTTAACTCAGGTGCTGTCCATTTCTTCTGGCCATCCTTGAGATGGTTCTACACCTTCATTTGAGTCCAGCTGTGTTTGATTATACTGATTGGACTTAATTAGGAAAGTCACACACCTGTCTATATAAGACCTTACAGCTCACACAGCTTGAAGAGATCAGAGACAGAATTGGGGCAAGGCACAGATCTGACCAAGGTTACAAAAACATTTCTGCTGCACTTAAGGTTCCTAAGAGCACTGTGGCCTCCATAATCCTTAAATGGAAGACGTTTGGGACGACCAGAACCCTTCCTAGAGCTGGCCGTCCAGCCAAACTGAGCTATCGGGGGAGAAGAGCCTTGGTGAGATAGGTAAAGAAGAACCCAAAGATCACTGTGGCTGAGCTCCAGAGATGCAGTCGGGAGATGGGAGAAAGTTGTAGAAAGTCAACCATCACTGCAGCCCTCCACCAGTCGGGGCTTTATGGCAGAGTGGCCCGACAGAAGCCTCTCCTCAGTGCAAGACACATGAAAGCCCGCATGGAGTTTGCTAAAAAAACACCTGAAGGACTCCAAGATGGTGAGAAATAAGATTCTTTGGTTTGATGAGACCAAGATAGAACTTTTTGGCCTTAATTCTAAGCGGTATGTATGGAGAAAACCAGGCACTGGTCATCACCTGTCCAATACAGTCCCAACAGTGAAGCATGGTGGTGGCAGCATCATGCTGTGGGGATGTTTTTCAGCAGCAGGGACAGGACGACTGGTTGCAATCGAGGGAAAGATGAATGCCAAGTACAGAGATATCCTGGACAAAAACCTTCTCCACAGTGCTCAGGACCTCAGACTGGGCGGAAGGTTTACCTTCCACCAAGACAATGACCCTAAGCACACAGCTAAAATAACGAAGAAGTGGCTTCACAACAACTCCGTGACTGTTCTTGAATGGCCCAGCCAGAGCCCTGGCTTAAACCCAATTAAGCATCTCTGGAGAGATCTAAAAATGGCTGTCCACCAACGTTTACCATCCAAACTGACAGAACTGGAGAGGATCTGCAAGGAGGAATGGCAGAGGAACCCCAAATCCAGGTGTGAAAATCTTGTTGCATCTTTCCCAAAAAAGACTCATGGCTGTATTAGATTAAAAAGGTGCTTCTACTAAATACGGAGCAAAGGCTCTGAATACTTAGGACCATGTGATATTTCAGTTTTTCTTTTTTAATAAATCTGCAAAAATGTCAACAATTCTGTGTTTTTCTGTCAATATGGGGTGCTGTGTGTACATTAATGAGGAAAAAAATGAACTTAAATTATTTTAGCAAATGGCTGCAATATAACAAATAGTGAAAAATTTAAGGGGGTCTGAATACTTTCCATCCCCACTGTATGAAGTTAATAACAAGATTCCCCTTTTACATCAGAGTCCACAGAGGTCCCCTTTTACATCTGAACTTGCAGAGTTCCATTTCACTGTAAGGGGGGGCTCTGCAGACTCTGATGTAAGGGAGAATTCTGGGGACTCTAACATAAGGGATGCTCTGGGAACCCTAATTTAAGGGGGAACACTGAGAACTCTGATGTACGGAGAGGACTCTGATGTAAGGGGGAACACTGTGGCCTCTGGTGTAAATGGGAACTGTAATATAAGGGGTGCTCTGAGAACCCTAATTTACCTTAGTGTACTCACTCAGAGGCAGGAGAGAGAAGGGGGGAGACTTCAATCACAGACAGGGATGGATGGTGAGCTCTCACCCCTTGGCAGTCAGCACCTCTCATCCAGATGTATCTGAGGCTGCTGGAATTCAAATTTACAGCCTACACTTTCCTTTTCTGAGGCACAGCCCTAAGGATTGGAGTGTGGGCAGACACAGAGGGGTGGGAGGAAGAGGAGCAGATCGAGCCTTCTCTCCTCTCCCCTCTGTGTGTGTATTTGGGGGGGGAGGGTTGTTAGTGCTGGCTTTGGGCAGCATAAAAGAGAGTGTAACAGGCACTCTCAGCTTAGACAACGGCAGCCAGCAACCCTGCTGGGAAACCATAGTTCAGTCTGAATAATGTGTCCGAGTTTCAGGCAGTCTGAAACCCGGACGCATGATTCCAAACCCGAACTGAATCCCGGACAGGTGGCAACCCTAGCGGCAGGCCTGACACCCCCCCCCAATGTGTGGCACCTGGGACTGGGTGACCCGGGACTGGGTGACCCAGGACTGCCCAATCCCTGCCCCCCCATTGGTAAAAAAAACAAATATCGGCGTATTAAACACGCAGGCACTGTTTACCCTCTATTTTCAGGGGAAAAAAGTGTGTGGTATACACTGATAAATATGGTATATACAGTGTAGAATATATATATATATATATATATACATACAACCCCTGGCAAAAACTTTGGAATCACCAGTCCCTGAGGATGTTCCTTCAGTTGTTTATTGTTGTAGAAAAAAAGCAGATCACAACCATGGCCAAAAACTAAAGGCATTTCAAATGGCAACTTTCTGTCTTTAAGAAACACTAACAGAAATCAAGAAAAATAATTGTGGTGGCCAGTAACAGTTAGATTTATAGAACAAGCACAGGGAATAAATTATGGAATCACTCAATTCTGAGGAAAAAATTATGGAATCACCCTGTAAATTTTCATTACAAACACTAACACTTGCATCAGATTAAATCTGCTTGTTAATATGTAGGTAAAAAGGAGTGATCACACCTTGGAGAGCTGTTGCAACAAGTGGACTGACATGAAGCATGGCTCCAACACCGGAGAGGTTACAATGGGCTAAGGAAAGGCAATCGTGGACTGTGGATGACTGGATTTCTGTCTTGACGCTTTGATGTCTTCCTTGGTCTACCAGTACGCTTGCCTTTAACCACCTTCCCATGTTGTTTGTATTTGGTCCATGTTTTAGACACAGCTGACTGTGAACAACCAACATCTTGTGCAACACTGCGTGATGATTTACCCTCTTTAAGGAGTTTGATAATCCTCTCCTTTTTTTCAATTGACATCTCTGGTGTTGGAGCCATGCTTCATGTCAGTCCACTTGTTGCAACAGCTCTCCAAGGTGTGATCACTACTTTTAACCTACATACTAACAAGCAGATTTAATCTGATGCAGGTGTTAGTGTTTGTAATGAAAATTTACAGGGTGATTCCATAATTTTTTCCTCAGAATTGAGTGATTCCATAATTTATTCCCTGTGCTTGTTCTATAAATCTAACTGTTACTGGCCACCACAATTATTTTTCTTGATTTCTTTTAGTGTTTCTTAAAGCCAGAAAGTTGCGATTTGAAATGCCTTTAGTTTTGTGCTTATAAGTTTACATATCCTGGCAGAATTTATGATTTCTTGGTCAACTTAAAGAGTAAACACAGTTGATTGATAATAAATGGCTTCAGCCAAACACTAACCATGAGTAAAACATTGTTTTTGTGTTATCAATTATTTTCTCTGACAAATGGCCAAGAAATCATAAATTCTGCTAGGGTATGTAAACTTATGAGCACAACTGTATATAAATACAGTGCAGTCAGTGTAGAATATATACAGTGCAGTCAGTGTACAGTATATAATACAGTGTATAGAAGTGGTTAAGTGGAACCCTTTGAAAGAATTAATAAAATAAATGTCATGGGTCCCCCCCCCAGTCCATACCAGGCGTTTTGGGTCTCTTATAGATTTTAAGGGGACTTCCACGCCAAAATTTTAAAAAAAAACAGCGTAGCCCCCCCCCAAAAAAATCCATACTATACCCTTATCCGAGCAAGTAGCATGGCAGGCCATGAAAGGGGGCGGGGGCAAGCTCCCCTCCTGAACCATACCAGGCCACTTGCCCTCAACATGGGAAGGGTGCTTTGGGGTCCCCCAAAGCATGTATATGGGTATCGGGTACATTGTACTCCTACCCATTTAACAAAAAAGTGGCAAAAAGTAAAAACCACAAAAGACAGTTTTTGACAATTCCTTTATTAAAAAAGAAAAAAAAGTGTCCCGCAATGTCCATCCATCTTCAATCACGCCACCCGATGGACCCAAAAAATAGAAAAATTTAAAAAAAAGCTCAAACTCGATGGGAGGAGTCCCCCCGACTACTGTCTCTTGGCTGTGACAGCTGTTATATAGGCAAGGGCGATGTAACCGCCATGTACCATCAGAGGTGGGCAGGGTGATCCAGTTATGTCAGTGGGTGGCCCCACCCTTGCCTGTATAACAGCTGTCACAGCGAAAAGACAGCAGTCGTCGGGAGGACTCCCATGGAGGCGGAGTTGCTTCGTTTTTTTTTTTCTATTTTTTTGGTCCGTCGTGCGGCGATTGACGATGGATGTACATCGCGGGACACTTTTTTTTTTCTTTCTTTCTTTTAATAAAGGAATTGTCAAAAACTGTCTTTTGTGGTTTTTACTTTTTGACACTTTTTTTTTTGGTAAATTAGTAGGGATACAATGTACCTGATACCCATTCACATGGGGGGGGCGGGATCTGGGGGCCCCCTTGTTAAAGGGGGCTTCCAGATTCCGATAAGCCCCCTGCTCGCAGACCCCCACAACCACTGCGCCAGGGTTTATGGGGACGAGGCCCTTATCCCCAGCAATATGGGGAGAAGGTGCTTCGGGGGCAGAACCCAAAGCACATTCCCCATGTTGCGGGCAAGCAACCTGGTATGGTTCAGGAGGGAGAGGGGGTGCTCGCTCATTCCCCCCATCCTGTCCTGCCAAACTGCTTGCTCGGATAAGGGTCTGGTATGCATTTTAGGGGGGACCCCACACTGTTTTTTTTTTTTTAATATTGGCGTGGAGTTCCCCTTAAAATCCATACCAGACCCTAAGGGCCTGGTATGAACTGGGGGGGGGATATGCTGTTTTTCTCCTTGATATTTTTTAATCTATATTGCCATGAGCCAGCAATACATTATTACAGCCGCGAGCAATTTTAAAATAAATGTTTTCCTTTAGAAATGTCATTTTACTGCAGCACTGTAAAACACATCACACAGATGCGCCACTTTACAGGCAGACTAAGGGGACCCCCCCCCCGGCACGATATTTAAAGGAATATTTCATTTTTATTTAGATTATAGAGTATAATCCGAGTAGCTCAATAATATCATGCACTTCATCCCGCTTAGCAAAATTATAGATATGGTGGAATGGGATTGTAATGGTGTACTGACAAATGGTTCATAACAAGTTAAATAAAAATATAATTTCTTTATTAGTACAAAAGGGTAAGGAGAAAGGTCAACAAGGGGTATTGAAATGATTAAAATCAATAGTAGATCATATACATGATACATATATTGGGTTGCTGGTAACCCACAAAGGAAAAGAAAAGGTGGTCACAGATGGAGGTTAAATCCCAACATGTTTCACCAGTGAAGGCTTCCTCTGGGGATAGTGTGGGAGCACCACACTGATCCAGCACTCAATGCACTGTAAAACACACTGTATATAGCTGGTTGCTAAGAAGGGGGCCAGGAAGCCGGCCGCCATGTCCTTAGCAACCAATGAGTTAGCTGAAAGCTGAATGTAAAAAAAAAAAATTGGGCGGCAAAAAACTTTGCAAAAAAAAGGCATGGGGTTCCCCCCAGGTCCATACCAGACCTTCCGGGTCTAGTATGGATTTGGAGGGGACCCCCACGCCAAAATTAAAAAAAAAAATGACATGGGCCCCCCCAAAATCCATACCAGACCCTTATCCGAGCATGCCGCCTGGCAGGTCAGCAAAAGGAGGGGACGAGTGAGCATCCCCCCTCCTGAACCATACCAGGCAGCATGCCCTCAACATCAGCAGTGAAATGTAAAAAAAACACAAGGGCCGGTTTTTGACAATTCCTTTATTAATAGCTTTGTCTTCTCTAGCCATCTCTTCCCACCTTCTTCTCCTTCCCGCCGTCTCCTCCTCGAGCTGTCTCTTCCCACTGCTGTCTTCTTCCTCGCCGCCGGTTACCCGCTAAAATGTTTTTTTTAAAAGCCGCTCTTGTTCTTTGATGTCTTCATCTGTTTTGTTGTCGCCCACTCTCTGCTGACACTTATATAGCCATGGGGCGTGGGGAGCGGCTTTTTAAATTTTCTTAGCGGGTAACCGGCAGCGAGGAAGAACGCAGCAGTGGAAAGAGGCTTCCAGATTCCGATAAGCTTCCCGCCCGCAGACCCCGAAAACCACCGGCTAGGGTTGTTGGGAAGAGGCCCTTGTCCTTATTAACATGGGGGCAAGGTGCTTTGGGGTGGGGGGCGCAGAGCCTCCCTGCCCCAAAGCACCCATCCCCATGTTTTAGGGCATGCTGCCTGGTATGGTTCAGGGGGGGTGCTTGCTCGTCCCCACCCTCTCCTGACCTGCCGGGCGGCATGCTCGGATAAGGGTCTGGTATGATTTTGGGGGGGACCCCACGCCTTTTTTTTTTACTAATTCTTTTGCCAGCATTTTTTTTTTCTTTTTACATTCAGCTTTCAGCGGGGAATCCCGCTGACAGCTGATGACTCATAGGTTGTTAAGGACGTGGCGGCCGGCTTCCCAGCCCCCTGCTTAGCAACCATTTATATACAGTGGTAAAATAAGAACCGAAAAATGCAAAACACATCAAAAATTGCATCAAAAATGCACCTATTACGTTTCTGGTGCAGCTCCATTGAAGTCTGTTAGTCTCAAATCATGGAAAAAAAATCCCCGACCCTTTCCAAAAACGCACCGCACGCAAAATGTAGGAAACCATGTTAAATGGACTATAGTGCATTTCTGCAAACTGCAAAACGCACTAAAAATTGTATAGGTATGAATGTAGGGTCAAAGAAGAGAGGATGCTAAACTGTGGTAAGCATGGCACTGCGAGATGTGTTGCTGCCATCAATTTCAAAATTACCTTATGTTTTTCTTAAAATGGTACATTTTCTCAGTTTAAAAATTTTATGTTTTTATTTCTTACTGTGAATAAAATATGAGTTTATGAGATTTGCAAATCATTACATTCTGTTTTAATGTAGATTTTTACACCGTATCCCACCTTCTTTGGAATTGGGGTTGTACAATTACCAGTTTCACCATGCTAGTTGCACACAATTCGGAACCTATCTTAACCCAAAAATTGTTACTCCGTTTGAAAAATGATAAAAAGATATACCCAAGCTAGTTTCTACCTACTATTCCACATGTACTGCTACCTCCAAAGCTAGAAACCAAAAAGGTTCAACTCTTTTAAATCTCAGTGACTTAAAATGCACCTGGAATTGTTTCATTATAAAAATATTACAACTTCTAGATTGTGTAAAATAGGTCTACTCTGCTGCTGTTTTCTTCCAGGGATGTGGAGATATTGCTGACTTTTCATTGTTTTCGGACCTGTAAATATGTTTACAATTGTTGGCTAAGGGTCAATGACTTTGTCTTCTCAGCTCTGGGACTCACCAATATTTTGTACAACAAAAACAGTCTATTAAAGTAGAGTTCTGCCCCACAAGCCCCCCCCCCCTGAAAAAAATTAAGTCAGTGGCTGCACATACTGTAGCTGCTGATTTTATTTTCAGGACACTTACCTGTCCTGGAATCCAGCAATGTCAGCACCCCTGACAATGTTCATAGGCTCTCGGGTGCTGCCGCCGCCGCCATTGCCTGCAAGGGAAACCAGTAGTGAAGCCTTGATGGTTCACATCCGGTTCCCTACTGCACATGCACAAAGTGCGCTGTGCTTTCTGAATGGCCCAGTGGCGGGGGAAGGAGGGGGGCTGAACTTCCATGTGATCTTGCCGTGGCGAGATCTCTCAGAAGTGGGGATGCGTACCTGTCAAAAACAGGTATCCCCCCCCCCCCCAAAAGGTGCCAAATTTGTCACCGGAAGGGAGGAGGAGGCAGATAAGCGGAGCTTTCAATTTGGGTGGAACTCCGCTTTAAGTGTCCTTGGTGATTTACCCATTTCCATGCCAAAATGTTACTACATATACTCTCCTAAAGTGGAAAGTGTCCTTACCCCCATCTACTAAAACTTGGAAGAAACTGATGATGACAATCTACCATTATACAAACTCACCTATGATCTCAGGAAAAATCCATAGGCCTTTGATAAAATATAGGGTAGGTGGGTTTCAATTCCACGTACAATTGATTCTCTTCTCTTCAGAATCCAGGTTCCTGAACACCCCAGGTAGCACATTGTTTCTAATGGCTTGTTATTGTGACCAGTTTTCTGTGCCCAATATAGACTCTGTTATGCCTAAGCTGCTGTAAAGAGTCGGGAGAGACTAGTAGGATTATTGTATTTGTTATTACATTGATTTTTGAAGAAAAAAATAAACATATCCTAAAAACAGTTCACAGGTACACCCACCTTTCATTAGCTGTCACATACAATGTAGCTGGGGGTCCACATCAGCACAGTTGTTGCCTTGACAAAGTAAGACTTGCCACCTTGATTAGAAAGGGTAGGGCATGCCCTCCAGTGCAAAACCTTTGGCACTTGCATCTTTAAATTTAAAGTGGTCATAACCCTAAAATAAAAAAATAAATAAAGAAATAAAAAAATGCTCCTGTTCCTTTAAAGCATGAATAACAGCATAGTGCTGTTGCAGTGTAATTTGTACCTTTCTATGTTCTAAAATACTGGTTGATCCTGCCTGTTTCCGTGTTCCCCTATGTTAACTGACCACGATAATCATGGCTGCTGATCCATGATACTGTGGTCAGTTTACGTATCTCCGTCATCCCGCTGTGTGATCTAAGTGTCTCTCCTCTCCCCCTCCTTACCTGCCTGTCATTTTGAGTCTGTGTTGTGAGAGCCGTTCTCCTCCCTGCCCCCCCCCCCCCTCCTTCTGCCTCTATTCCACTGCAATACTACATTACTTGTATCCTCTCTGTTTTACCAAGCTATAAAGTATTGTTTTTTTTTTAATTATAATCGCAAATACCTTTTTTCACATCGCAGCTCTGCAGTCATGTGAACTCCCTTTGCTGGCTGGCTGATGTCAGAGGGGAATCTCAGCCCCTCCCCCTGCTTTCCTTACATCAGGGAAGGAAAGCAGAGGCAGATCACGTGACCGCAGAGCAGCTCTGTGAAAGAAGGTGTTTGGAATTATACTTTTAAAAAAACTGACACACAATACTTGATATCTTGGTAAAACAGGGAGGATACAGGTAATGGGGTTATGTGACTTCACAACCACTTTAAATTGTGTCATGGTCCTATAGAAATAAGTGGAACTGGGCAGACAGGTAAAAATGTTGCTCTCATTGGTTTGCAGCATTGAAAACAAGGCTGTGGAACCATTCCACCAAATGCTACTGAAATACATAAATGAAATTTGTAGTATTGGCTGCAAGATGTACATTTTACATACAAATACTGTATATGTGTAGAAAATGCTAAACTGTGTGCTTGTAGTGGTATTTTTGTCTTTAAATGCTTATTTAAATTATGCTCCTCTTCCCTCTATGGAAATTTTTACATATCGAGAAATGCATGAAAATTTGCAATTTGTTATATGAAAATGTTATCTCCTTGTTGCAGTGTGCCAGATCTTACCCAAAGGAGTTTTGGGAGTTCTGGGCCCATCTTACAGTCCGTCATCCAGCTCCATCATCAGCAATATCTGTGGAGAGAAGGAGGTTAGGTCTTGTATGCTACGTTATACTAACCTTGCATGGAATACTCACTATCTGTGTATTTGGATGTCATGCTGTCGTGTTTGCATGCTAAGTGGTTGCTCATCATTTGTAAATAGTGGGAACTAAATACAAAAAAGCCAAAATGCTGATTATCCCAAATATATTATCCAGATTTCATAGTACATAAGAACAATCTTTCAAAAGAAGATAGCTTTGGGCATCCCTTCTCCACAGTCACGGTAAGTAAGAGAAATCACAATAAAGTTTAAATGCTCACACAGCTGTAAATATGTCACAGCAAAATGTGAATGAAACATAACAACCCCTCGTGGGAAAAACATGAAAGAAACAACGTGATATATGACAGAGATGCATATAAAATCAAAGCAACCATGTCTTTCATTACTATTTACAGAAAGTTAATATAATCTCACTAAACAGATAGCAAATAACATGTTAATCATTCCCAATAAAAAAAAATACTACTCATAACCACTGTCTCTCTAGCCACAAACCCAAAATCACTTTAAAAAAAGCAGGCTTCAATTAAGACACTTAATGGGTCATGCAGACCAAGATAAATTGTGTCAGGTGTAGTGTTGTAAAATCCTGTAAAGAAATCAAAACAATATACAAGGTTTATTTAAATGAATAGAAGTAGAAATCTCTGACCCTAACCCTTATGCTGGCCATACACTATACAAAACATCGGCCGAAATTCGATCTTTTTTTGGCCAGTTAATGGCCACAAATCAGTAATCGGTTGGGACGTTTTTGAGCCGAATAAACAAAGGAGAAGTTTGGAAATTTTCTGCCGAATGAACGATAAATTGAAAGGTTAATGCATTTCCCGTTCAAACTGTTTTCACTAGGTGTATGTGAAAAAACTAACAAAAAAATTGATTCACTTATGTCCATTGAACGATTTATCGGTCATGACATGATGGTACTATCGTTTGCTCTCACGGCCAAATATTCGTTTTTCAAAAATTGGTTTGAACAATTTTTCGTATAGTGTATGGCCAGCATAAGATAATCTGTCAGTCCACCCCTCTTTTTGAGTGTCCAAATGCCAAATCACTTTAAGAGTGGTACAAAAATAAAGAACATGGTATATACAGATGGCATATCTATAGAGCTAAACCAGCTTTATATCAAAAGGTCATCAACCCGGCAATGATTATCAAAGTGTAGGAGGGAAAGAAAAAATGGACATTTAACAAAGACCACCTGATATATCTATCATCAGGAAAAATACACAGCATTTAAAAAGTCATAATTTTATTACAAAATTTTTAAAAAATGCATTTCACATCAAATGGGCAAAACATAGCCCCAATAAGTAAAAACAAGCTTAGGGTACTAGCCAGACTGTACAAAGAGCTTGCCTACACGTTGCGTGGTCAAAGCCGCTTCTTCAGGGCTTCAGTCTCTTATCATCTGACTGCCTGATATTAATAAGCAAATACATGCAATGAGTACAAACATACAAACAAATACATATTCATAAATGAATTCATATATGTAAAACCCCCTGTCACATGGAAAGAGGAAAAATACATATAGTAAAACATAATATATACAATACCTATTGGATCCATCATATCTGTTTAGGCTTTGGGGAGACATCAAAACAGAAGCCTAGAGCAGGAAGACCAACCACTGGAAGTGGAACAGACCGGGCAGCACCCCCCAGAAAAGCACACTTTGTGTCAAAAAGAACACGGGTTCACAAACTACTTAGCTGGGAGTGGACATGTGCAGAGGATATAAGAGTAGCCAAAATATCAATATACAACTAAAAATATGGCACTACTGACCTTCGCCTATGAAAGATACAAGAGGTAGGTTCTCCAGAGTCACTCTTATCAGTATATCCAATTCAAACTAGAAATAAGAATGAAATTGAAAATAAAATAAAATATTTTACAGCTATCACCAAACAATGCACCAACCACAGCCTATGTAAGATTAGCACCTACCAAAAAAATAGCAAATAGTTAGCTAACCAGCAGAAAGGCAAAAAGTCCAAAGATGGTAAGGATGTATAGCAAAGCATGCTCCACTAGTGGCCCAGCAGGTAAGGGGTATCCAGAAAGGTTCCTGGGTCTCCCAAGGACCCAATCTCCCAGCAAGTCACCCCATCACAGAGTGGGCATACTCTGCAAAGTGTGGCTACCTGCAATGTTGGTTGTCCCTTTCTGATTGAATTACTTTCTTGGGCTATTTGATCTTTTATTTTCTGAGTTGTTTCTCCAACATATACATATTTACAAGGGCAGACCAGCACATACATTTTAACCTCCCTGGCAGTATGATTATTTCATATTTTTGATGCTGAAAGTGGTACAATTATTTTGCATGAAAATTTGGGGTTCTATAGTGTAGGCCTGTAATTCTTAGGAATAACTCACTTAAATCTGTCCAAAAAAGAGTCTAGTAGACTTCTTGGGTATGATAAAGTTTGAAACACGAAATCATAAATTATAATATAATAAATAACTATAACAAATAATAATACAATAATAATAAAAATTATTCAATAATGTAATCAAATCAAAAACACTGAAATTTGCAGAATTGTCACTGTCATTACTTTCAGTGTTTGATGACGGATTTCCCCACAAATCACTATCGCTCAATTCTGCAAGTGATTCTAATTTATTATCGCTGTTTTCTAGCTGGTCTAAAACCACTTTTGATATAAAGGGATGGTTTTGGTTGCTATAGACAAGCTCCAGTTTCCAGGCAGAAAGAACAGTATTTATAATATAAAACTGCAAGCATGGCAGTGGAGAAACCACTAGGGACAAAAGGGATGTGAAATAAATTGATACAGTAATGTAATCTGTAAGATTACAGTGTACTGTATATGTATTGTGTTTTTTACTTTTTGAATTTGGTGCCGTTCTTCATCCCCGCGCGTTGCAACGCTCGCAGGGAACGGAGCTCGGCGCTAAGATGAATTGAGCGGACAGCTCGCACACGGAGTGGGGAGGACATCGCAGGATCCAGGGGATAAGGTAAGTTTGCTGTACCTGGATCCTGTGATGCAATCCCAAGTGTGGCTCGGGGTTACCGCTTTTGGTGCCGAAAATCCACCCCGAGGCACATTCGGGAATACCGTCAGGGAGGTTAAGTAAAGACTGACATGTGTAATCGTCTGATTGTAAAAATCTTCCCAGTGCCCTCCCAGGGCGAACAAAATCCCTCCCCTTAATTATTAATTAACACCGTACACAACTGAGACATGGATATGAAGCTCCTTTTCTCTCATATTCCTCAGTTTAAGAACTGATCTCACTGTTCTGTCACCTATTATCCAATATCGACTAAACACTAGTATTGGTGCAATCTATAATTCAATAATATCTTATATGCATCTCCCACATCAGTTTATTGTTTTTCTTGTTCTTGTGACATGTTTATGATGTGTAGGCATTTAAACTCTGTTGTGATTTGTCTTACTTACTAGGGTTGCACTGATATAGGTATCGGTGCAGATACTAAGCATTTGCAATAAAACTCGTACTCTTGCAAATGCTCCAGTAATTAAACTAATACCTCTGCGGTGCGATTTGAGCCCATACAAAATGAATGGGCTCAAATTGCACTGCAAAGAATTGCATGTGATTTAAACAGGAATGGGGTGCGATTCCTGGCCGAATCAGATTCGGTTACCACCACTGCTCCTGTGTGAACCCAGGCTTGTCATAGTGACTCAGCCTAGGTTCACACAGGAGCCGTACAGGAAACCGCATACGATTCAGATAGGAATCACACCACATTGCTCTTCAAATTACATGCGATTCTTTGCAGTGCTATTCTTTGTAGTGCGACTTGAGTCCATTCATTTTGTATGGGCTCAAATCGTTCCGCAAAGGTATCGGTATCTGTGAGTACTTGAGCAGAAGTATCGGTACTCGTACTCGCTAATAAAAAAAACGGTATCTGTGCAACCCTATTGCTTACCAGAAAGGTGATGAAGGGCAGGGACAAAGAGCCAAAACTGTCTCTTTGAAAATAAGTTCTTATGTACCATGAAATGTGCATGAAATCTGAGGATTCTGATTGATCCTCTGTTTATATATTTTTTTTTTAGGGGATTAATGCAGCGGCACACTAATGCCCCGTACACGCGGTCGGATTTTCCGACGGAAAATGTTCGATGGGAGCTTGTTGTCGGAAATTCTGATCGTGTGTAGTCTCCATCGGACATTTTTCATCCGAATTTCCGTCACACAAAATTTGAGATCTGGATCTCAAATTTTCCGACAACAAAACCCGTTGTCATGAATTCCGACTGCATGTACACAATTCCGACACACAAAGTTCCACGCATGCTCGGAATCAAGCACAAGAGCCGCACTGGCTATTGAACTTCATTTTTCTCGGCTCATTGTAAGTGTTGTACGTCAGCGCTTTCTTGACGTTCTGAATTTCCGACAAGATTTGTGTGACCGTGTGTATGCAAGACAAGTTTGAGCCAACATCCGTCAGAAAACATCCATGGATTTTGTTTTCGGAATGTCCGATCGTGTGTACGGGGCATAAGGGATTCATTTATTTCTATGAATTCACATTTATTTTGATTTATTGATTTAAAAAAAAATTGTGACCAGGGGCGGACTGATAACTCATGGGGCCCCCGGGCAATAGGAGATTATGGGGCCCCCAGGCAATCAGAGATTATGGGGCCACACAGTATACACACACACAGTATACAATCACACAGTATACACATACATGTACACACAGTATACACAGACAGATGTAAAAAAAACACAGATTTATACATACTGTCCCTGGTTTTACTGAGGATGGCAACCCTGATGGGGCCCCCTAGTGGCCCAGGGCACTCGGGCAGTGCCGGAGTGGCTCAATGGTCAGTCCGCCCCTGATTGTGACTGAGTGTGGAGGGGGATTCAGTTTAATATGATATCTGCATAATACATTTTGGATTTCAGCATTTTGGATTGCCACATCTGTTTCTGGGATTTCATATTAAGAAGCTAAGTAGAAACTATTGATGGTGTTCACCTTTCCTGAAGTTTAAAAGACTCTCATGTAGCTCACATCATTTGATATACAGTATATGTATAGTATGTGTAGTATGTATATGTATACAGAGACTTTACCTGCTATTCTCCAAAACTCTTGAATTCACTTCCAAAGAACATTACAGAGTCATCTTCTCTAAACTTATTCAAATCAGATCTAAAAACTGCTTTCTTTAGATAAGCTTTCACGTAACTGTCTTGTTTGTTTTATCCTGTGTATTTCTTGTGTTTTCTTTGTAAAATGCTTTGAGAAGCTACCTTCAAAGATGCTATATAAAATAAGTTTATTATTATTATTATTATCTCCAGTAATATAGAGAGAATAGACCACAGCAGATATGTTGAAATCACCTTTCTCTTTATTCATTAAACTGTTTCTGCTGAGCAAGACCTATTATGATTATGTTGGCACTGTGCTGTACTTTGCACAATATTGTGAGCTACATAATCTTGCTAATATAAATCATACTGTTAACGTTAGGTCCAGTCAGTTGTTAAATTCATGTCCAACCACTTGAATTTTCCATATAACATAATTGGGGATTTAATTGAGGGGCTTTACTGATGCAGTTGGTTTCAGTAAAATACAATAACTGTGACCAGAATGTACAGAAGTCTTCAGCTATTGGCACTACAGTTCTGGAGACAAGTAAAATCCCATCATGTGTATTTACACTTTGGATTCCATTGAAAATTCCTATTTCATTCCATATTAAACCTATAAAAAGTATAGTGCATTTTTCAGTGAACACATATTATGAGTTACAACTGCAGTGTTTACTTAAAAATATTTTTTTTAGTTGACCTTAACATTCTTAAAAAATGCTGTTTAATATATTTTCACGCAGTTGGGTTAATTTACTAAAGGAGAAGAGCAGGTTCTCTTTACATTTTCACTTAGCTTAGTGAATGTGGTGAAAATCACTTGGCAAAGTAGACCCAGTCACAAGCAAGAAGAAAAAAAAACAGTATTTTTGCTTGCACATGATTGGATGATGGAAGTCAGCAGAGCTTCAACTCGTACACTGAGCTAAGAGAAAATTTACTTGCAAAATGAAAGTTCACTTTTGCTAAGTAAACGGCCTATTTGCCTGTTGTAAATCAGTC
This sequence comes from Lithobates clamitans, assembly GCA_037952925.1. Lineage (NCBI taxonomy): Eukaryota > Metazoa > Chordata > Amphibia > Anura > Ranidae > Lithobates > Lithobates clamitans. The sequence goes on from JBBGZY010001072.1 coordinate 3,355,651, forward strand.
CCAGTAAGTGCATTGTTATCATGTATAAGCCAACTCGTAGATTTGCAATATTTAAAGCAGTGGCAAAGCACAACCATTGTGTAGCACTACCCACCATTCATAGATAATATACACTGAGCAAAATTTTAAAGGGAACACTTTTGTGTTTGCGCCTATTTATCAAGAGCTGAACTTAAAGATCTATAACTTTTTCTATGTACACAAAAGGCCTATTTCTTTCAAATATTGTTTACAAATCTGTCTAAATCTGTGTTAGTGAGCACTTCCCCTTTGCCGAGATAATCCATCCACCTCACAGGTGTGGCATATCAAGATGCTGATTAGACAGCATGATTATTGAACAGGTGTGCCTTAGGCTAGCCACAATAAAAGGCCACTCTAAAACGTGCAGTTTTATCACACAGCACAATGCCACAGATGTTGCAATTTTGAGGGAGCGTGCATTTAGAATACAAACTGCAGGAATGTCCACTAGAGCTGTTGCCCTTGAATTTTATGTTCATTTTTCTACTTATATAGTAAAAAAAATGTAGCGCATAAGAGGTGTGTGTATGATCAAAGACAAAAAATATTCCTTATTTGTACTTGGTGAATCATCAGCCAAATAACATGTGTTAAACATAAAGTCAATAGATATGTAAATAGGTGAGAAATGTGATGTCCCACTGTTTAAAAATATGGATGTAATCCAGAGGGTGATGGTATTCCAATAGTTGGCAGAAGATTAACTTCGCAGAGAAAGGACACATCAACCAGGTGAAGAAATCGTGGAAAGAATGGTGTGTAGAAAACTCTTACCAGATCCCGTGGATTCCCATGTCAGCGACAGGGAATCGGATGAGCAGGCACACCAAGGGCATAAAGAGGGATATCCCATCACTCAAACCATCTATGCTGGACTCTGCGTGGATCTCAGGGGGCCGCCAGGTAGGTCCTCACAGTAGGTAACCAGGACACAGATCAAAAAGGCAAAGACATCACTCGTGAAGCTGGAGTAAGCACTGGATCTCATTCAGATGGTATGTGGAAAGAAAAAATATGCCTCCACATGGTGCAGATAAAAAGGGGGTGTTTTTTATTTCTAAAAAAACCTTTTACAATAAAAACGTGATCACAATAGAATAAAAAGAGAAGTGGGTAACATGGAGGATGATAAATGAGGCCGACGCGTTTCGACCTAGGGGTCTTCTACTACTCCAAAGACGTTTCAGAGAATTTGGCAGTACATCCAACCGGCCTCACAACCGCAGACCATATTTAACCACACCAGCCCAGGACCTTCACATCCAGCATCTTCACCTCCAAGATTGTCTGAGACCAGCCACCCAGACAGCTGCTGCAACAATCGGTTTGCATAACCAAAGAATTTCTGCACAAACTGTCAGAAACCGTCTCAGGGAAGCGCATCTGCATGCTCATCATCCTCATCTGGGCCTCGACCTGACTGCAGTTCGTCGTTGTAACCGACTTGAGTGGGCAAATGCTCACATTCTGCACTTCGGAGAGGTGTTCTCTTCACTGATGAATCCCAGTTTTCACTGTACAGGACAGATGGCAGACAGCGTGTATGGCGTTGTGTGGGTGAGCGGTTTGCTAATGTCAACGCTGTGGATCGAGTGGCCCATGTTGGCAGTGGGGTCATGGTATGGGCAGGCGTATGCTAACGGACACAGGTGCATTTTATTGATAGCATTTTGAATGCACAGAGATACCGTGATGAGATCCTGAGGCCCATTGTTGTGCCATTCATCCACCACCATCACCTCATTTTGCAGCATGATAATGCATGGCACCATGTTGCAAGGATCTGTACACAATTCCTGGAAGCTAAAAACATCCCAGTTCTTTCATGGCCAGCATACTCACCAGACATGTCACCCATTGAGGATGTTTGGGATGCTCTGGATCGGCATATACGAAAGCGTGTTCCAGTACTTGCCAATATCCAGCAACTTTGCAGAGCCATTGAAGAGGAATGAACCAACATTTCACAGGCCACAATCAACAACCTGATCAACTCTATGCAAAGGAAATGTGCTGAAATGTGTGAGGCAAATGGTGGTCACACCAGATACTGACTGGTTTTTGGACCCCCCCGACCCCCCCCAATACCCCCCCAATAGAGTGGCCTTTTATTGTGGCCAGCCTAAGGCACACTGGTGTATTAATCATGCTGTCTAATCAGCTTTTGGATATGCCACACCTGTGAGGTGGATGGATTATCTCGGCAAAGGAGAAGTGCTCATTAACACAGATTTAGACAGATTTGTGAACAATATTTGAGAGAAATAGGCATTTTGTGTACATAGAAAAAGACGTAGATATTGAAGTTTAGCTCATTATAAATAGGGGCAAATACAAAAGTGTTGCATTTATAATTGTGCTCAGTGTATAAGCCCTATATGAGGTTTGCCCAGAAAGTATCAAGAGATGTAACATAAAAAAAGAGACATTTTTTGAAGATTATACAAAAAACATTGTATGTAGGACAATGATGCCTGAGTCCCATTCAAAGTAGGCACCTTTGGACCTCACACAGTACTCCCAGTGACTCTTTTAGTGTTCAAAACACTCTTCAAAATCCTTTGTTGAAACTACCATTAGCTGCCTCTTTGTATTTTCTTAAATCTCATTGATGGTCTGAAATCTCTTCCCTTTTAAAGGTGATTTTAGTTTTGGGAAAAGCCAGAAGTCGCAGGGTGTACAATCTGGGCTGTAGGGGGGCTGAGTCACCTGGGTGATTTGTTGTTTTGCCAAAAAACTCTGCACAAGACGTGATACATGGGTGGAGTGTATTGTTATGATAAAGCTGCAGCCATTTTTGTTGTATTGCATCTCTCAACCATTGAAGAACATTGAGGTAGTACTCCTTAATAATTGTTTGGCCCGGAGGAGTGTAATCGTGATGGACAACACCTTCTTAGTCAAAAAACACAGCTAACATGGTCTTGCTGCAATTTTGCTGCGCCTTCTTCAGGTGTGGAGAACCAGGTTCCATTGGGATGAATGTGCCTTTGTTTCAGGATCATAACTGTAGACCCACAATTCATCTCTGGTTATGATGTTGTACCTGAAATTTGGTTCATTGGTAGCAGTTTGAAGCAAGTAATCAGTAACTGAAGCTCGGTGTTCATTCTGCTCTGGTAGCAGAAGCCATAGAACAGTTTTTGATACTAGACACATCATGCCAGGATCCTGCATCAAAATCTGAGACACAGTAGTTTTTGGAATCCCCAGATCAGCTTCTAGTTCTCGTGTCAGTCACCGATATTTGTTGATTGCAGTCCATACACGTTAAACTAGGCGGCACAGTGGTGTAGTGGGTAGCACTTTCGCCTAGCAGTAAGAAGGGTCGCTGGTTCGAATCCCAGCCACGATACCTGCCTGGAGTTTGCATGTTCTCCCTGTGCCTGCGTGGGTTTCCTCCCACACTCCAAAGACATGCTGGAAGGTTAATTGGATCATGTCTAAATTGTCCCTAGTATGTATGAATGTGAGTTGGGGACCTTAGATTGTAAGCTCCTTCAGGGTAGGGACTGATGTGAATGTACAATGTATATGTAAAGCGCTGCGTAAATTAACAGCGCTATATAAGTACCTGAAATAAATAAATAAACATTCTCAGGTGTTCTTCTTGCTGCAAGCCTTCCAGAACGTGGATCACTTTCAACAGATTCTCAACCATCTTAGCAGTGTGTGTGCCATGCTTTTATGTGCTCTGGACTCAATGCATCGTACCCGAAAGCCTTCTGAATTATCCAAATAGTTTCTACAATGGAATGTTCAAGCAATTTTTAACGCAAAATTTGATGCAAATTCGTTGCTCTACTCGCTTGACTACACAGTACACATCCTCACTCAACAGTGTCTAGCGCCTACACTGAAATCATAATTTTTCATGCATGTGCATTCCAGTCCACTCTCCTTGGCTGCCAGGTTACACCAATATCAGTTAAACTGTTTTCGTTATAGTAAAGTGTTACTGAATCAACAACAGTAAAATCAGTCTGTATATGCAATAAAGCATGCTTGTTATACTCACTTTGGAAAGACTGTTTGATCCTGGCTTCTCTGTTCCTGCCCTTCCTCCACTGTTCCCAATCCATCTCCTGATATAAGCTAGGGGACAAGCTGCACATGCTCAGTTTGGTGTGTATTGCTAGAGAGTTGTTTTTTTTTTTCTTGATAGGGTGCATCTGATCAGCACATGGCCAATCAGCACTGTCCAGACAGAGGGTCAGGGGTTCTGCAGCTTCATAGGACAGTAAGAGCAGTATGAACACTTCCTTCTACAAGCTTTAACCAGGCACTGATAGAGGTCACAAGCCTGCTATATACTGCTGAAGAGAAAAGGTGTTGATATTTACTAAAACTATTGCAGTTCTATGTTCTGAGTACTGTGGGAGACCAGATATAGTGAATGCAGAGTCCTGGGTTTAGTAACACTGTAGCCTCCCTGGCGGTATGATTATATCAGATTTTTGCGTCTCAAAGTGGTACAATTATTTTGCATAGAAATTTGGCGTTTTATATTGTAAGCCTGTAATTCTTAGCAATAACACACTTAAATCTGTCCACCAAGAGTCTAGTAGACATCCTGGGTATGAAGTTTGAAACACACGATTCACTATCGCTCAATTCTGCAAGTGTTCTAATTTACTATTGCTGTTTTTTAGCTGGTCTAAAACCACTTTTGATGTAAAGGGACACTTTTTGGTTGCTATGGACAATCTCAAGTTTCCAGGCAGAAAGAACAGTATATATAATATAAAACTGCATGCAGGGCATTGGACAACGCAGTTGGGACAAAAAGGTAGGTGAAATAATTTCATACAGTAATGTAATCTGTAAGATTACAGTGTACTGTATGTATTATAATTTTTCACTTTTTTGACTTTGCCGCCGGGCTCCGCCCCGCTGCGACTTTTACAGGGAACGGAGCCCGGCACAGAGAGGCTTCGGGCAGAGGACACAGCCCACGGACACAGCAGGGGGACATCGCGGGATCCTGGGGACAAGGTAAGTATACCGCACCAGGATCCTGCAATGCAATCCTGAGTGTGGCTCGGGGTTACCGCTAATGGTGCTGAAATTTAACCCCGAGCCACATTCGGGAAAACCGCCAGGGAGGTTAACAAAGGCTAGACTTTTTCAAGAATGACCACGTATATAAACACAATCAATTTTTAAAAAAAAACTTAAAGCACATATTTAGGTTGTTTTCATTAATCCATGTGTATGTAGAAAGCAATTGAAAGGATTGTATGGTTACTTTAAAATGCTTTTATTTACCTTTTTTTCTATTCTCTATTCTCTCTTACTATTCTCTTTTATTATATAAACAAAAATACTCAAATACAAGTAATAAAACTCACATTGCAATATCCACATTACATGCCCCCCACCCTGCCTCTCTCCCCCCCTCCCCCTAAACCTTCATCAGATTCCTCCAACCCTTGGATTTTTTTAACTCCATCCATTTTCCCCATATGTTCCAATATGTCTTTAATGAATCCTCCACTGTATGAATTGTTTCCTCTATAGCTCTCACAATTTCCACTCTTGCTGCCCACTCCTTCATATTCAGCGCTTCTTGGGTTCTCCATAGGCTCGAAATCAAACCTTTAGTTGCATTTAGGAGGTATGGGACTAAGGAATTCCTATATTGAAATATAAATTCTTAGGCATCATTCTGAATACGTTCTCCCGTTATTTGCTAGATAGCTGCTATAATTCTACCCCAGTAAGGTTGTATCTTTGTAAATTCCCACCGCAGGTGCACAAAGGTCCCTAGGGCATCATATCCCCTCCAACAAGTTGGGGGCCTTCTGCCCGAGCCTATGCACCCCCTGAGGGGTCACGTACCATCTTGCCAAAAATTTATAACACATTTCCACCATCCTTATGTCGCTTGACGAAAAACAGGCTATTCTAAGGATTTTCCTTTTATGTTCCTCATCCCTAAGAAAACCCTCTTCCTCTTCCCATTTCCCTGAATGGGGGGGGGGGGGGATTCAGGTTCTGCTTCCTTGACCAAAATGTTATACATTTTAGAAATACTTTGATTTAAACTAAGAGGGGAGCAAAATAATTTCTCCGTTAACCTCATGTGCCCTTTTCTCCGCAATGGTTGTGGTACTGTAATGATTGTGTAAAGTGCTTTAATTGTGCATACCTCCATTTATCTAATGGCTTATTACCCCATACAAGTGTAATTTCATCATACGTATATATCCTATTTCCCTTTATTACATCTTGCAATAATATTTCCTCTTCTTTTGCCCATCTAATAAAATATATGTGTTCCTCTTTCCCTGGCTTGAAATAATTTGTGCCCAGTATAGACATTAGTGGTGAATTATAGTCCCAATGGTGCGCTCTCCCCAACCTATCCCAAATTTTGAAAGTATTTGTAGTTAGTGGATTTGTGCTAGTGGCTAGATCCCGGTATTATCGTGGTATCCAGACCATCTTTCACAAGTCCACCTTACTTTGTGTTATCTCGATATTTACCCAGCTCTTCTCCTCCTTATTATGGGTCCACTCTGCATTCCAGGAAAGAGAGATCGCCTGATAATATTTCTCAAAATCCAGTGCTGCTAGTCTCCCTGCCCTTTTCCCTTCACCAATGTTGCATATGCAATCCAAGGGCGCTTATGTGCCCATATGTATTTTAGTGTCATTTATCTTGATTTCCTAAAATATCCCTGATGTACAGCAATTGGAATCATTTGAAAGATGTAAATCATCCTAGGTAAAAGATGCATTTTTAAGGCATTAATTCTACCTTGGATTTATTTATTTTAGACATATTTATTTTAAAATTGGACAATTTTCCATATCTACTCAATTCTTCTAATATATAATTGGAATTATTATCCTAGGGTTGGAGACATAAAAGAGCAAATCATCTGCGTAGGTGACTACTCTATATTCCCGTTCCTCTATTCTCACCCCTCTAATATCCGGGTTTTTACAGATTGCAGTTAACAGAGGTTCCAATGGCAGAACAAACAGCATTGGAGAGAGGGGGCACCCCTGCCTTGTCCCATTCAATAGCTCAAAGTAAGAATATAAATTTCCATTTGTTCTAATTTTAGCTGTTGGATAATGGTAGAAAGCAGATATCCATTTCATCATTCTCACCCCCATACCCAGATATCTTAATGTTCCAAACATGAACCCCCAGTCTACCCTGTCAAAGGCCTTTTCGGCGTCTATCGACAGATATACGACTGGGGCCCCACCCTTTTTTGCTTCATGGATCAGAAACATTGATTTAAGGCAGTTATCCCTCCCCTCTCTCCCTGTTACAAATCCTACCTGATCATTACATATCCAACTTGGTAATAATGGTTTTAGTCTTTCAGCTATTATTTTAGCAAAAATCTTTATATCTGTATTTAACAGGGATATTGGCTTATAACTCGCTGGGACTGCTGGATCCTTCCCTTCCTTTGGAATAAGAGTTATATAGGCCAATAATGATTCCTCCCGCAGAGTCTTTCTTTCTGCTAAAGTATTGAGATATTCACATAGTTTAGGGATCAACAACTTTTGAAATCTTTTATAGTACAAGATAGAGTACCCATCGGGGCCCGGGCTCTTTCCCAGGGCCATATTCTTTATTGCTCTTGCTACCTCTTCCTGGGTAATTGGAGCTTCCAGTTGTTCAATCCCTTCCTTAGGCACCATGGGAAGGTCTAGGCCCCGCAGGTACTCGTAAACTTCTGTGTCTTGTTTCGCTCTATCTTCTCCTCTCTGATTCACCTTATATAACGCGCTATAATATGCATGGAATACCTTCGCAATTTCAGGTGACGAATGTACCATCTCACCCTTATTGTTCTTAATTTTAGGAATGAATGATAGACTTCTTTTTTCCTTTATTACTCTGGCCAGCCATTTACCAGCTTTTTTACCCTATTGATACCTCTTTATCTACTATATGAAAAACACGTTTTTTTATCCTGTTCTAGCAATTGTACTAATTCCTCTCTTTTTGCTATTAATTCTTGTCTCTCTGGGATGCCTTGGGGTCTTGTCATTTGTTCTAAATCATATATCTCTCTATATAAAGTACTAAGTTTCTCTCCCCTCTCTCTCGTCTTCCCTACTCCAACCCCTATCAATAGTCCCCTCATAAAGGCTTTATGTGCTCCCATAGAGTTGACCAGGGCATTTCGGATGTGTCATTAATGGCAAATAAATTTTCCAACTCTTGCTCGATCTTCTTAATTATCGCTGAATCCTAAATAAGAGAATTGTTTAATCTCCAGTTCCTCCCCCCCTCCAAGACTGCGTGATATTTTTAATTGAATCACTACTGGGGCATGATCAGAGAGAGTTATTGTTTTAATCTCTACGTTTTTTGGAGATGGCAATAATTGATGTTCTATAAGGATATAGTCGATCCTTGAGAATGTCCCAAGGACTGGGGAAGAAAAAGTATAGTCCCTTTTCCCTGGGTGCCTAACCCTCCATGCATTTACCAGCTGGTACTCCAATAACATATATTTAACAGCCTTTTGTCTTTCAAGTGTATAACGAGAGGGCCCCCCCGTGGTATCTACCCAAGGGTCTATACTCAGGTTTAAGTCTCCTGCTATTATAAGCTTACCTTCCTTAAATACCTCAAGTTTTTTCAAGACTTTCTTTAAAAATGTATCTGGCTCCTTATTTGGGGAATAAATATTCGCCAACATAAATTCCATATTACACAGTCTCCCTTTAATGAAAAGGAACCCTCCCCCCAGGGTCTGGCAACCGCTATTTTACAACAAATACCGTATTCTTATCAAAACCTTTGGCCACCCCCCGCGAGTATCTGGATATTGAATCTCCATAAAACCATACGGGAAACAGAAGCGAGAAAAATCTATGCCCAGAGGCATGTGAAATATGTGTTTCTTGGAGGCAGACCACATTTGCCCCAATCAAACACAACTCTTTATTTACTTTATATCTTTTACTTATGCCCCGTACACACGGTCGGATTTTCCGATGGAAAATGTCCGATCGGAGCGTGTTGTCGGAAATTCCGACCATGTGTGGGCTCCATAGGACATTTTCCATCGGATTTTCCGACACACAAAGTTGGACAGCAGGAGATAAAATTTTCTGACAACAAAATCCGTTGTCGGAAATTCCGATCGTGTGTACACAAATCCGACGGACAAAGTGTCACGCATGCTCAGAATAAATAAAGAGATGAAAGCTATTGGCCACTGCCCCGTTTATAGTCCCGACGTACGTGTTTTACGTCACCGCGTTTAGAACGATCGAATTTTCTGATAACTTTGTGTGACCGTGTGTATGCAAGACAAGTTTGAGCCAACATCCGACGGAAAAAATCCTAGGATTTTGTTGTCGGAATGTCCGATCAATGTCCGACCGTGTGTACAGGGCATTACAAATAAAGATTTACAACAAATTTCAACCAAGACAAATGTTTGAAATTGGTGCTTCTAACCACACGTATTTTTCGTGTATAAGACTCCATTCCGACCTTGCAGGTGCGATGGAGCATGCAAAGTCGGACTTTGTTCGGACATTCCGACAACAAAATCCTAGGATTTTTTCCATCGGATGTTGGCTCAAACTTGTCTTGCATACACACAATCACACAAAGTTGTCGGAAAATCCGATCGTTCTAAACGCGGTGACGTAAAACACGTACGTCGGGACTATAAACGGGGCAGTGGCCAATAGCTTTCATCTCTTTATTTATTCTGAGCATGCGTGGCACTTTGTCTGTCGGATTTGTGTACACACGATCGGAATTTCCGACAACGGATTTTGTTGTCGGAAAAATGTCTTTCAGCGCAGTGGAAGAGCACATGGTGGAGAGACAACAGCTGCATACAGAGAAGAGCAGTAAAGATGAAAGGCTGGAGCCACAAACCTCCCAATCCCGGAGGAGATTGAAGGCCTCAATTATGGCCTTTATAGAGATGGTGGAGACGATGGACATCTTTAAAAGGGCCGACTATGATGGAAAGTATGGTCCGTACCCAAACCCAAATGTGAGAAAGGCCAAGATCATGCCTAACGTTGTGAAGAGTCTGCACAGAAATTTTGGGGTATGGTGATCCAAGGATCAACTGAGGAAACGATGGTCAGACCTCTAATTGAGGGAGCAAGATCAGTACAGAAAGATCAGGAAACTGCTTCTAAAAAGTAAGTACTTGTCACGTGTTCCTATTATTATTATTAATTGCATGCTGCTCCATGTGCTTTTCTTTACTGTTGTGCAGTTTAAAATGGCAACTTTAATGTTCATGGGCACAGTAATCGGTCGTAGGAAACATTGTTCGTTCGCCCACTTATAAGATGTTTTTGGCAGATACAGGTCAACTACATTTGTTCAGGCCTATTTGTATTAAAATAAGTTTGTTGTCTAGATGGGTTTGTAACTAGAATGAAATGCAAACTTGATTCAGTGTAAGGAGAGGACACTCAGCAACTGTTTACACATCTGGGCGCAGGAGTACTAGTGTGGGACACCAGAACAAACTTTATAGGGTCCCACACAGGTGCTCCAGTGGATACTAGGGGTGTCTCCATGTGTGATACTTTAACAAAAAAGGGAATTATTCCAGCTTTAGAAAGGAAATAAAATGTTCTTCAGCTTGGAAAACTGCCAAAACAGACAATTGTACGACACTTCCAAGCAATGTTTCATATTCCTATTTCTGCCCTCAAATATCTGTGTGCTAAGTATACCTATTTTTTATTCACATAGGGGAGAAAAGAGTCGGGACATCAGAGGACACCAGGAACCCCAAACCTCCTAAAGAAGGGGGAATCCCAAAACCACAAGCAGAGGATGAGGAGGCAGACGTTTATGAAGTGGGCAAAATTGTCACAACTTCAGGTAAGAGATGTATGCCTGCATATTTATAATACATGGTGTGTTTTTTTCTTTTAGGTGATGTGGATGTTGTGGAAGAAGAATCTCATTTCACCAGTGAAAGTGCCCAGATCCTCATCGGGAAGAGAATGGGGTGCAATTTTGATTTAGAAAATATAAAGGAAAACATCAATGATGTTCAACAAAAAATAAAGAACATCATTGATGTTTTAGGCAGAATATAAAACACACAAAAATTGTACAGTTTTTTTGTGTATTTTTGCTTTGAAAACAAATTTATAAAGTATTTTAAAAGCCAAATTTTGAATATGCGTCAATGTGTCAACATGTGCTATCTGCCACAATGGGATATCAACGTACGCATTTTGTGGGTGCAACCCCTTCCTCGCAACTCAATTAGGTAAGAGGAAGGGCTTGCACCCACAAAATATGTCCATTGATCCCCCATGATGGGAGCTAGCACATGTTGACATTAGGCATGGGATCAGGAGGGAAATCCCCAGTTTGAATCCCAATTTGTGTGCATCTTTAAAATTTGGCTTTTACAGGGGTGACATCACCCCATCCGATGAAGGCAATATCAACACAGTTTGGCATACTCATGTCTGATATTGCCTTCACTTTGTCAAAGTTGAACTTTGTAAGTTACTGAGTTGTGTATGTTATGCTTTGAAACATGCCTGTTTAACCAAAAAAAGGATATTTACGAAGTGAAAAAAAAAGGTGTACACCAAAGATGTTGGTTTGTTCCAAAACCCTTTCTAACACACATGTGAATGCGCTTTGAGTAAAATGTTTTCTACTCAACAATGTGTGGCTTCTTCTTTCAATGCACAATAGCAATTTTTGTAGTAAGTTGGTTTTTACAGTGATAACGGGGTTTAGTTACTAAAGGCATTCCACTTTGCACTACAAGTGCACTTTCAGTGCAGTTTCAAATGCACTTTTGCAGTGCACTTGAAGTGCAAAGTGGAATTTCCTTTAGTAAATAACACCCACAGTGCTTTATAATTTGCCACAATCACGCCATTTTCATGACTCCCCAAAATGAATTTATGGTGCTGAAAATGATGAATTATTTTCTCAGTAATGCATTACATACATTAACAACAAAAACAAGGTGTGTGTGTGTGTAGCAGACCCACAACATAATAATAGTTCGCTGAAGAATAAATTATCACCTCATGTATCAAATAAAATTACATTTTCACTATTGAAGAAAATGTCCAAAAAGAAAAGCCCATTGGAGAACCTTGGAGACAGCTAAAAGAAACCCAGGCAGTAAATTAAAGGAAATCTTCTTTCAGTTTAAGTTAAAAAATTTAGGATAAAATGTTTCTTAAACATTTTCTGGCATATCAATGGCCCCCCTACCCGCAAAGTACTTAACATACTTCTGTCTCACTTTGCGGACGCTTTGGGGGGGCAAGCCAGGACGGCCAGCTTCAAGCGCCGTCAGGGTTTCTTGTTGAAGTCTGGCCTCAGGCCCAATATAGTATAGGCCACATAGTTCATTGAATTTCTCCTTAAATAGTTGTGTAGAATGCAGCATGCAAAGATTATATGGTTAGGTTTATATTCCGCCATGTTGATTGGCGTAAGGAATAGGCAGAACCGGCTGGCCATTATCCTGAAAGCGCTCTCCACCACTCTTCTGGCTCTGGCCAGATGGTAATTATAAACCCTCTGGTCCGGGGTGAGGGTCCTCATGGCCTCAAAACGGTCGGCTGGTCAGAACGAACAGAAAGCACTGAAAAACAGAAAGGCCGGAGCTGAAAATCAGAAACGAACGGACAAGAACGCACTGAATATCAAATACGTAATATAAATATGAACCCACAAGCACAAACTGAAGAGCAGTAATGATTGGAAAAGCAGGAGGCTGAAAAGCGAGAATCGTCTGTCATCAAACATCTACTAACATGAGATTAGCGGAAGGAGCCCAAAGGGTGGCACACTTGGTATTGAACTTCCTCTTTCTAGTGCCATCGTACGTTTGAGCCAACATCCGTCTGAAAAAAATACATGGATTTTGTTATGTGCGATCGTGTGTACCCGGCATTAGTGCTTTTTTAAATGAGATATACCATTTTAATGTACAAGACAGTATCTTTTTCAATAACCATTTGCAAACTGAAGAGCAGTAACGATCAGAAAAGCAGGAGGCTGAAAAGCGAGAATCGTCTGTCATCAAACATCTACTAACATGAGATTAGCGGAAGGAGCCCAAAGGGTGGCACACTTGGTATTGAACTTCCTCTTTCTAGTGCCATCGTACGTTTGAGCCAACATCCGTCTGAAAAAAAACATGGATTTTGTTATGTGCGATCGTGTGTACCCGGCATTAGTGCTTTTTTAAATGAGATATACCATTTTAATGTACAAGACAGTATCTTTTTCAATAACCATTTGCAGAGTTGCCCTCCTCAATCAATAACTCTTCCTGATATAGGAAAAAAATAATATATGAGGAGAGGCTCAGTTGCACCACAAGTTTCAGCGACTATCAGCAAGTGGAAGCCAACAATGCAATGATTATTTCAAAGAGAAGAAAAAAGGGGAGGCAGCAGGGGCTCGTCAGCAGACAACATAATCTTCAGCCAATAACAGAAAAAAAAGGGAAGGCAGCAGGGGCCTTTTGGTGTTGCTGAGCTCACCGGTACGTTCTTTCTTTTTAAGGATGTTCCAAACAGTTGATTTGGCCACACCTAAAGTTTTTGCTATCTCTCTAATGAGTTTGTTTTGTTTTTCAGCCTAATGATGGCTTGCTTCACTGCTCTTTGGATCTCATATTGAGAGTTGACAGCAACAGATTCCAAATGCAAATAGCACACTTGAAATGAACTCTGGACCTTTTATCTGCTCCTTGTAAATGGGATAATGAGGGAATAACACACACCTGGCCATGGAACAGCTGAGTAGCCAATTGTCCCATTACTTTTGGTCCCTTAAAAAGTGGGAGTCACATATACAAACTGTTGTAATTCCTACACCTTTCACCTGATTTAGATGTAAATACCCTTGAATTAAAGCTGAAAATCTGCAGTTAAAGCACATCTTGTTTATTTCATTTCAAATCCATTGTGGTGGTGTATAGAGCCAAAAAGATTAGAATTGTGTAGATGTCCCAATATTTATGGACTTGACTGTATGTGCCTCTTTTATATCACTCTGAAGAAGGGGAAGTCCTCTCCCTGAAAATACTTTGGCTGTATCTTTTGCTCCTAATGCCCTGTACACACGGTCGGATTTTCTGGCGGAAAATGTGTGATAGGACCTTGTTGTCGGAAATTCCGACCGTGTGTGGGCTCCATCACACATTTTCCATCGGAATTTCCGATACACAAAGTTTGAGAGCTTGCTATAAAATTTTCCGACAACAAAATCCGTTGTTGGAAATTCCGATCGTGTGTACACAAATCCAACGCACAAAGTGCCACGCATGCTCAGAACAAATTAAGAGACGAAAGCCATTGGCTACTGCCCCATTTATAGTCCCGGCGTACGTGTTTTATGTCACCGCGTTTAGAACTATTAGATTTTCTGACAACTTTTTTGTGACCGTGTGTATGCAAGACAAGTTTGAGCCAACATCCGTCGGAAAAAATCCATGGATTTTGTTGTCGGAATGTCCGATCAATGTCCGACCGTGTGTACAGGGCATTACAAATAAAGATTTACAACAAATTTCAACCAAGACAAATGTTTGAAATTGGTGCTTCTAACCACACGTATTTTTCGTGTATAAGACTCCATTCCGACCTTGCAGGTGCGATGGAGCATGCAGAGTGTTCCCGTCTGTCATGACCCGTCTGTCATAGGCAAGAATCGCACAAAAGAATTTACTGACACATTTTAATACCGTACACTTTCACCCCCTTCCTGCCCCAATTTTCAGCTTTCAGCACTGTCGCACTTTGAGTGACAATTGCTCGGTCATGCAACACTGTACCCAAATGAAATTTTTATCTTTTTTAAATCTTTTTTTTTTTTTGTTATAAAATATTACAAATAATAAATCTTTCCTCATAAATGTACGCCAAAATGTATACTGCTACATTTCTTTGGTAAAAATTACCCAAATCAGTGTATATTATTTAGTTTGTAGGAAAGTTATGGAGTCCACAAACTATGGTATATGTATCTGAAAATCTATCAATCCTGATGTACTGACAACTAGGGATGAGCTCAATGTTCAGGTCGAACATAAATTCGTCTCGAACATCGGATGTTCGCCCGTTCGCAGAACAGCGAACATTATGGGACATTTGCGGGAAATTCGATCACCGCGGAACACCCCATAATGCACTGCGATCTCGCAGTGCATTGCTGTATGATGATTGGCCAAAGCATGCACCTGACCTGCATGCTTTGGCCAATTACAGTGCGCTCTGTTTAACAGGGGCATGTAATTACAATTTTTGATCTACTATTTCACAGCAGGGCCCTTTCCTGCACCCAACACAAGTATCTGTGAGGGGTTGCAGTGTTGTGGCACCACCACCCAAGGCCCAATTTTTCTGCCCCTGTTTAACAGGGGCATGTAATTTCCATTTTGTGATATAATATTTCACAGCAGGGCCCGTTCCTGCGCCCAACATGAGTATCTGTGAGGGGTTACAGTGTTGTGGCACCACCACCACCCAAGGCCCAATTTTACTGCCCTGTTCAACAGGGGCATGTTAATACAATTCTTGATATAATATTTCACAGCAGAGCCCGTTCCTGCACCCAACAAGAGTAACTGTGAGGGCTTACAGTGTTCTGATACCACCAACACCTAAGGCCCAATTTTCTGCAGAGTATATAGAGCAGGCCATATAGTGTATATATACTGCTGTTCAGAGTATATAGTGCCTGGGGGCCTGGGAGACCTCCACGCCATTTAAAAAAAGAAATTGTTGCGGGGTTCCTCTTAATATCCATACCAGACCTGAAGGGCCTGGTATGGATTTTGGGGGAGTATCACACCATTTTTTTTGGTAGTTTTGGTATTTTTATCTACAGTATCTCACAAATGTGAGTACGCTCCTCACATTTTTGTAAATATTTTATTTTATCTTTTCATGTGACAACACTGAAGAAATTACACTTAGCTACAATGTAAAGTAGTGAGTGTACAGCTTGTATAACAATGTAAATTTGCTGTCCTCTCAAAATAACTAAACACACAGCCATTATTGTCTAAACCGCTGGCAACAGAAGTGAGTACACCATTAAGTGTAAATATCCAAATTGAGCCCAATTAGTCATTTTCCCTCCCCGGTGTTATGTGACTCGTTAGTGTTACAAAGTCTCAGGTTTGAATGGGGAGTAGGTGTGTTAAATTTGGTGTTATCTCTCTTACTCTCTCATACTGGTCACTGGAAGTTCAACATGGCACCTCATGGCAAAGAACTCTCTGAGGATCTGAAAAAAAGAATTGTTGCTCTACATAAAGATGGCCTAGGCTATAAGAAGATTGCCAAGACCCTGAAACTGAGCTGCAGCAAGGTGGCCAAGACCATACATTGGTTTAACAGGACAGGTTGCACTCATAACTGGTACAAACAAGGCCAAGGATAAATCCAAGGTAAAAACCTAGCTTAACTTACCACCAGCCACAACCAAATAACCATTCTAACATTAGGCGTTAAAAGCAGGGGTTTAGTCTGTACATTTTTGCAATTGCATGCGTAAGCCACAGAGCCTCGTCAAGGCACCCTGGTATCTGTGGTACCTAACACTAATTAAGTGTCCCCACAGTGGAGGCACATGCATTCTGATGGATAGGTGAGAGCAGGTGGACTGAAGGGGAGCCACTCCTTCTTAAAGGTACAGGGGCACACTGAACACCCAGCATATAGCACAATGGCTGCAAAGGCATCAGTGTGTTGTCTGAACAAAAAACATGACAGTGATACAAAAAAGACGCCACTTTCTCCCATCTATGGTCAGCAACACGCTGACACCTTTTCAGCCATTGTGCTTTATGCTGGGCGCTCAGTGTGCCCCTGTACCTTTAAGAAGGAGTGGCTCCCCTTCAGTCCACCTGCTCTCACCTATCCATCAGAATGCATGTGCCTCCACTGTGGGGACACTTATAAATTAGTGTTAGGTACCACAGATACTGTTGGTAAGTTAAGCTTTGTTTTTCCCTTGGATTTATCCTTGGCCTTGTTTGTACCTGTTGTTAGCCTTCCAATGCTTCTTACTGCGATAGCCACATCACTCAGAACAGGCCTCGCCATGGTCGACCAAAGAAGTTGAGTGCACAAGCTCAGTGTCATATCCAGAGGTTGTCTTTGGGAAATAGATGTATACGTGCTGCCAGCATTGCTACAGAGGTTGAAGGGGTGGGGGGTAAGCCTGTCAGTGCTCAGACCATACGCCACACACTGCATCAAATTGGTCTGCATGGCTGTTGTCCCAGAAGGAAGCCTCTTCTAAACATGATGCACAAGGAAGCCCGCAAACAGTTTGCTGAAGACAAGCAGACTAAGGACATGGATTACTGCAACTATGTCCTGTTCAGATGGTGTCAAGTGTGTGTGGCGGCAACCAGGTGAGGAGTACAAAGACAAGTGTGTCTTGCCTACAGACAGGCATGGTGGTGGGAGTGTCATGGTCTGGGGCTGCATAAGTGCTGCTGACACTTGGGAGCCACAGTTCATTGAGGGAATCATGAATGCCAACATGTACTGTGACATACTCAAGCAGAGCATGATCCCCTCCCTTCACAGACTGGGCTGCAGGGCAGTATTCCAACATGATAATGACCCCAAACACACCTCCAAGATGACCACTGCCTTGCTAAAGAAGCTGAGGGTAAATGTGATAGACTGGCCAAGCATGTTTCCAGACCTAAAACCTATTGAGCATCTGCAGGGCATCCTCAGACAGAAGGTGGAGGAACACAAGGTCTCTAACATCCACCAGCTACATGATGTCATGGAGGAGTAGAAGAGGACTCCAGTGGCATCATGTGAAGCTCTGGTGAGCTCAGTGCTGGAAAATAATGGTGGCCACACAAAATATTGACACTTTAGTCCCAATTGGGACATTTTGACTTATAGGTGTACTCACTTTTGTTGCCAGCAGTTTAGACAAGCTGTACACTCACTACTTTACATTGCAGCAAAGTGTCATTTCTTCAATGTTGTCACATGAAAAGATATAATAAAATATTTACAAAAATGTGAGGGGTGTACACACTTTTGTAAGATACTGTATATTGCCGGGATCCGACAACACATTAGAGCCGCGAGCAGTTTTAAATGACGTTTTTCCCTTTAGAAATGTCATTTTGCTGTGGCACGGTTATAAACATGGGAAAGATGTGCTGCTTTACAGGCATACCAAGGACACCCTCCAGGCACAATATTTAAAGGAATATTTAATTTTATTGTTTCACTATAAGCATTAATAAAATCACTACTCCCGAAAAAATGTCAGTTTTTAAAACTTTGTTTTGCATTGATACATGTCTCCGGGGCAGGATCCAGGTCCCCAAAATCTTGTGACAATAACTTGCATATACAGTCAGGTCCATAAATATTGGGACATTGACACAATTCTAATCTTTTTGGCTCTATACACCACCACAATGGATTTGAAACGAACAAGATGTGCTTTAACTGCAGACATTAAGCTTTAATTTGAGGGTATTTACATCCAAATCAGGTGAACGGTGTAGGAATTGCAACAGTTTGTATATGTGCCTCCCACTTTTTAAGGGACCAAAACTAATGGGACAATTGGCTGCTCAGCTGTTCCATGGCCCGGTGTGTGTTGTTCCCTCATTATACCATTTACAAGGAGCAGATAAAAGGTGCAGAGTTCATTTCAAGTGTGCTATTTGCATTTGGAATCTGTTGCTGTCAACTCTCATTATAAGATCCAAAGAGCTGTCACTATCAGTGAAGCAAGCCATCATTAGGCTGAAAAAACAAAACAAACCCATCAGACAGATAGCAAAAACATTAGGTGTTGCCAAATCAACTGTTTGAAACATCCTTAAAAAGAAAGAATGCACCAGTGAGCTCAGCAACACCAAAAGACCCGGAAGACCACGGAAAACAACTGTGGTGGGTGACTGAAGAATTCTTTCCCTGGTGAAGAAAACACCCTTCACAACAGTTGGCCAGATCAAGAACACTCTCCAGGAGGTAGGTGTATGTATGTCAAAGTCAACAATCAAGAGAATACTTCACCAGAGTGAATACAGAGGGTTCACCACAAGATGTAAACCATTGGCAAGCCTCAAAAACAGGAAGGCCAGATTAGAGTTTGCCAAACAATATCTAAAAAAGCCTTCACAGTTCTGGAACAACATCCTATGGACAGATGAGACCAAGATCAACTTGTACCAGAGTGATGGGAAGAGAAGAGTATGGAGAAGGAAAGGAACTGCTCATGATCCAAAGCATACCACCTCATCAGTGAAACATGGTGGTGGTAGTGTCATGGCGTGGGCATGTATGGCTGCCAATGGAACTGGTTCTCTTGCATTTATTGATGATGTGACTGCTGACGAAAGCAGCAGGATGAATTCTGATGTGTTTCAGGCAATATTATCTGCTCACATTCAGCAAAATGCTTCAGAACTCATTGGATGGTGCTTCACAGTGCAGATGGACAATGACCCGAAGCATACTGTGAAAGCAACCAAAGAGTTTTTTAAGGGAAAGTAATGGAATGTTATGCTATGGCCAAGTCCAATCACCTGACCTGAATCCGATTGAGCATGCATTTCACTTGCTGAAGACAAAACTGAAGGGAAAATGCCCCAAGAACAAGCAGGAACTGAAGACAGTGCAGTAGAGGCCTGGCAGAGCATCACCAGGGATGAAACCCAGCGTCTGGTGATGTCTATGCTTTCCAGACTTCAGGCTGTAATTGACTGGAAAGGATTTTCAACCAAGTATTAAAAAGTGAAAGTTTGATGGATGATTGTTAATCTGTCTCATTACTTTTGGTCCCTTAAAAAGTGGGAGGCACATATACAAACTGTTGTAATTCCTACACCATTCACCTGATTTGGATGTAAATACTAGACATGTACATTCGTTTTCGTCCGAATTTCAGGTATTTTCGTTATCGTTTTAACAAACGATAACGAAAGCGCAAAATACGAAAACCGAAAGATCCAACATAAACAAATGCTTTTATTTTTGTTTTCGATGTGACAACAGTTCGATATAGATAGGAGATTCGACATGAGGCTGACAATAACAATCTGCATCTATCGAACTTGTGGTCGAATGTGCCTAACCTTAACTCTATTAGTCCAAGATTATTCCACATAGAGAGAAAAGATTCGACATAGAGAGAAAAGATTTGACATAGAGAGAAAAGATCGCTGCTGGAATTTCGTGGGGGAAGTAAAATAAAAATAATGATGATGATGAATGTTATTGGCCGATTGTAACCAAAGAGGAGGGGCAGTAAAATAGCTAGAACTAAGTACACACGTACAGCCAACTTACCTTCACTTACGAATTGCTAGCAGAGAGAAACACACACACTGAATCATTTCAGAAGACAGTCAGTCTTAACTGCAGCAGAACAATAGTTAAGCAAGCTACAGTTCAACTTAACTTTTTCATAATAATCTGCTGCTATTGTGTTGTGAACTTGATAGTGATACTAGTGTTGCTAGTGTTGTGATAGCCTCAGAGGCTGCCCGTGTTGTGGGGGGGGAGGATTTATTATTATAGATTCTATATTATAATGCCATATCAATATCTGACACAACGTCGGATGCCGCGCCCGCCATTGCACTTGGAGATTGAGAAACGAATGTGAAAGTTGGCTGACTGTTGGGGTAGAGTAGACCATTCAACATGAACGACGAAGATTCGACAAAGCAACGAAAAACATACAAACGTTGAATTTTTGGCTTATGGTGTCTGTCGAAAGTTCTAAGAAGATTCAATGGAGTAGCTAAAATGTACGACGCTGCAATCGTACATTTCCGGTCAAATGCATCCGCCCATAGGCTATAGAAAAATTCTAATGTTGGTTGACTAGTAAAATAATTAATAAATATAATTATTACTAGTCATACAACATTAGAATTCTACTACAGCTAGCTTGTAGGTGAAAAATTTGACCGGAAATGTACAATTGCGGCATCGTACAGTTTAGCGGGTTACAGATCGTGCCAAAGCCATCAGTTTTCTGTAGGCCAGGTGGAAGGCGGTTAAGAATCGCACTGCAACAAATTGCATGGTACTGCAGTACTATGCATTTTGGTGTGTGCAGAGGCATGTGTGTTAGCAATCTCCTATGCCACCTTCCTAAATGTCTGGAGCGCTCTGACTATAGAATCTTTACCCTTCTGCATCCTACTTTATACCCTAATAGATTGTAGGCTTTTCCACCTTCTGTATCCATATGTACTGTATACCCTAATATCATATAAGTTCTTCAACATTCTGTGTGTTCACTTATACCCTAATAAGATTGTAAGCTTATTCACCTACTGTATACTCTGTACCCTAAGGCTACTTTCACACTGCGGCGGTGGTTGCGTCGGCGGTAAAGCGCCGCTATTCGGGCGCTAGCGGGTCGCTTTTACCCCCCCACTAGCGGCCGAGAAAGGGTTAAAACCACCACAAAGCGCTGCTTCAGCAGCGCTATGCCGGCGGTATAGCCGCGCTCCCCTATTCATTTCTATGGGCTGGAGTGGTGAAGGAGCGGTATACACACCGCTCCTTCACCACTCCAATGAGACTGCTAGCATGACTTTTTTTAGCGTCCTGCCAGCGCACTGCTCCAGTGTGAAAGCCCTCGGGCTTTCACATTGGAGAGACAGGAGTGGCTCTTTCAGGGCGCTTTGCAGGTGCTATTTTTAGCGCTGTAGCGCCTGCTGCAGCGCCCCAGTGTGAAAGGGGTCTAATAGTTAGCGCTTCAAACTTCTGTAGTCCCCTTTATACTCCAAGAGATTGCAAGCTCTCCCACCTTTTGTATTCTCACTTATACCCTAATACATTTTAAGCATTACTGTGTGTTGAGATGTGCAGCATTAAAAAGGTTCTTCAATCCAGCCCAAAAAAAAGAAAAAACACCTGCGCCTAGGTAAAAAAATACTAGAAAAGGGATGATACTGTGTGCAGCTGCTGTCTATTATGTCCAACAAAAGAGTTAACCAATGATAAATTAATTTCAGGCAGAGCTTGCTGTAACATAAATTAATGTTATCCAAAAGTTATGAAATATTGTGAATGCCACGGCTGTGATGATAAGTAACAGACACTAGTACAAATATAAACATGGATGACAAATGAAAATTAAAGTGACATAGTGCAAAAAGTCTTTAGTGCAATCCTGAGTGCTTCGTGCCTCATTCCCAGGGTTTCCCCTGTGTGTTCTCCCATGTGTTGTAATGTATTCACACCACACTCACCAGATTCAGTGACTTATGCCGCGTACACACGAGCGGACTTTACGACGGACTTTCTGAATGAACGGACTTGCCTACACACGATCAACCAAAGTCCGACGGATTCGTACGTGATGACGTACGACCGGACCAAAACAAGGAAGTTCATAGCCAGTAGCCAATAGCTGCCTTAGCGTCGGTTTTTGTCGGTCGGACTAGCATACAGACAAGCGGACTTTTCGACCGGACTCGAGTCCGTCGGACAGATTTGAAACATGTTTCAAATCTAAGTCCATCAAACTTTTGAGAAAAAAAAGTCAGCTGGAGCTCACACACGATCGAATTGTCCGACGGACTCAGGTTCGCTGGACCAAGTATGCCGTAAAGTCTGATCGTGTGTACGCGGCATTAGCCTTATAGCAAGGGAAGTCAGCAAAGCTTGTCGGTCTTTTGGGAGACCTGTCCCACAATCCCTGGTGTCTTGCTCTCAATGATCCAAGGCTCCTCCCTATTGAATTTGTGTTCCAGCACCCACAGTATTGCTGGGGTTTATGACACCAACCATAAACAGCTGGTGAGTACAGTAAAAGCACACATTGTATTTGGTAGTAGTAATAACAAATTTCATATTCACCTTCAATCCCGCACACATATAACCCTTCCATTTTAAATGTTTTTACATTTTGCCAATGCATATATAATTTATATTTTTCAAATTTAATTTTTTATTTTTTTTTATTTTTACATATATTTTTTTACTTTTATTTCTATTTTTTTACTTTTATTTTTATCTTTATATATATTTTTTATTTTTCATTTTTCTATTTTGAATATTTTATAGTTTTTCTCTTTATATTTTTTTCTCTTTTTCTTTTTCTTGTTATTTTCATAAACATATACACTTAGCATCACACAAGGTTTAAACAGGGGCAGCAGTTTACACAAATTCCACAAGGTGTCCCCAGTGAGGCACTATCCGTATCACACTAAGCTTTATATGTAACAAAGATAAAGGAGTGAATGGTATCACTGGAAGAGTAAGCAGAATGGCACTTGATTGTCTTTTCTATGGTAGAGAACTTGATTGGAAGGGAAGGAGTGACATTGTCCTCTGGAGTTTATATAACTTCCTGCTTTTGATAACGTCACCCATTGATGATGAAATACGTCAAGCTGATGTTCCTGTGCGTCATTTCCAGCCTAGCAAGTGGAACGCATGCCAGGCCATAGGCAGCGTCCATCTCTCTATATATCCAGAGGGCCGTTTTGTATTTACATAGTGGCGTTTTTTTATTACAATTTTTAAATGAATAAACCTCAAAAGGACTTTATACTATGAGAAGCTGTCTCTCCATTTATTTTTCAACTGCCCAATAATCATTTGGGAGAACCCCTTGGATTGCAACAAGGAGGAGCCTTGGATTCGTGAGAGGAAGACACCAGATTTTGTGGGACAGGCCCCCCAAAAGACCTACAAGCTTTGCTGACTTCCCTTGCTATAAAGCTAGGAAGTCACCAACATATGTGAATACATTACAACACGTGGTAGAACACACAGGTGAAACCCTGGGAACGAGGCATGAAGCACACAGGATTTCACTAAAGACTTTTTGCACTATGTCACTTTAATTTTCATTTGTCACTCATGTTTATATTTGCATTAGTGTCTGTCACTTACCATCAGAACAGTGGCATTCACAATATGTCATATCTTTTGGATATAATTAGTTTATGATATAATTAGTTTATGTTACAAGAAGCGTTGCCTATAATAATTTATAATTTTTCAAAAAAATACAAAACAAATACTGTAGCTGCTGACTTTTAAAAAAAGGACACTTATCTGTCCAAGGATCCTGCATCATCCTCACCTGAATTGGTTCTTCACCAGTCTTCAGGTGCCCGACACCAGAGTGTTAACTGTTGGAAGTCAGCTATGACTCTGTGGCTTCACAGCTGGCTTCCACTGCGCATATTCAAGCCGTGCTGCGCTTTGTTTATGATCCCATAGCCTTCTGGGACATGTGACAAAACCAGGTACCCACTCCACCCCAAAAAATGAAGTGTCCAAAAGTGATAGAGGAGGGGGGAAAAGGTAGAAAAGCCCCTTTTTGGTAAAGTTTCGCTTTAAGGCAACCCTTTCATATTGATTGAGCTAGCAGCACACCTTAACACAAAAATAATTAGATATGTGCCTTGTTTTTTAACACAGTACATCTTAAGAACCCATACATACTTTTGTTGTCTGATTTCCTTTAGATTTACCAAAACCATGTAGTACAAGGGCCTGCCTGATTGCATACAAATTGAAATTCTTAAGGTTTGACCTCATATTATATGGTTTTGGTAAAAAATCTACAGAAAATTGTATAGTGTGTATTCAGCTTAAGAAATGAGTTTTGTGGTGTGCTTCAGTATAGTGTGCGCTGCCTACTACTGTGTAGTACATCTAAACGCACTGTAGTACGTGTGGTGCAGTAATGTGATGAAACATGTTTTACCACTCATAACCATAACAAAACCAATTTGAATGGGTCCTTAGTGATTTACTAATGAAAAATAAGCCAATTTCTGTACTTACGGGGTTACTAGTATTGCCCCGTACACACGGTCAGATTTTCCTTCGGAAAATATGTGATAGGACCTTGTTGTCGGAAATTCCGTGTGTAGGCTCCATCACACATTTTCCATCGGATTTTCGGACACACAAAGTTTGAGATGAGAGCAGGCTATAAAATTTTCCGACAACAAAATCCGTTGTCGGAATTTCCGATCGTGTGTACACAAATCCGAGGCACAAAGTGCCACGCATGCTCAGAATAAATAAAAAATAAATGAACGCTATTGGCTACTGCCCCGTTTATAGTCCCGACGTACGTGTTTTACGTCACCGCGTTCAGAATGATCGGATTTTCCGACAACTTTGTGTGACCGTGTGTATGCAAGACAAGTTTGAGCCAACATCCGTCGGAAAAAAATCCTAGGATTTTAAAAAAAATGAAAAAAAACCAAGCGCTGATATGGAAAGATATGTGTGATATAAATAAATTGTGCTTAAAAATATATATGTACCAATATAGTTAGTGCTATGAAAAAATCAGTAAATTAAAGCTGCTATCAATATAGGGTGATCAGATAACCAAACAAATAGTACTAAGTATAAAATTGATGCGCTTTAAATAAATAGTGCACAATATGCTGCTGCGACTAAGCTTAAATCCAGGAATAAAAAATGCATACATGTGAATAAAATAAATTGATAATTATGGTGCTAATACATGTGTTAAAATTGCCAAAATAAATCTTCAAATGGGTGATGTGACGGTGAGTATAAATAAAATAATAATGACACTCTAAATACAATGTCCAGGCAGAGATAAATGGTGGGAGAAAGTAAAAAATAATTAAACAATTCCTTCCCTTAATCCAGATTGATTGACTCACTGGGTTAGATCATTTGTATCAGGATATTTAGTTTTTCTTGTATCCCACTTCAGCATTTACACTGCTGGTGATTCGGCTCTCAGGATAAAGGTTTTATGCAAAGCAAGCAAAGAAAAAATAGATCATTGTGCAGTGAACTTACTAGATAGTACATAAGCAAAACAGGGACAAAAGATACACTCACAAACTCCCGGTCTATTAGAAGCATTCAAATAAGCAGATTGCAGTCAGCCGCTGTGGACGAGGTTTCCCATAGAGAAACAGCTGCTGTTAACCTTCAGGTGTATTGCAGCACTGAACGTCCTAAGCTCCTCCTAGGATTTTGTTGTCGGGATGTCCGATCAATGTCCGACCGTGTGTACGGGGCATTAAACTCTGTAACCTCTAAAGTTTCCTATCTCTGGCATATTAGAGAATGGATGTATAGCACAGAAAGCCCAGGACCTTCACAGTACTGTAGTGGGAGCAGTACCTTGCTGCACTGCATGACCAACTAAAACATGAAAATAAAATGGCAGCAGTATTTAGACCCCTTTCACAATGGCGCTAAAAATAGCACCTGTAAAGTGCCTGAAAAAAGCCTCATCTGCAATCCCAGTGTGAAAGCCAGAGTGCTTTCACACTGGGGCGCTGCGCTGGCAGTACGGTGCTCCTAAAGCGCCCCTGCCTATTGAAATCAATAGGCAGCGCCGCAAAAGTGTCTGTAAAGCGCCTCGGCAGTGGTGCTTTGCGGGCGCTATTAACCTTTTATTCGGCCGCTAGGGGGGGTTAAATGCGCCCCGCTAGAGCCTGAAAAACGATGCAAAAACAACAGTAAAGGGCCTCTAAAACTAGCTGCATTTTACCACCGACGCCACCACACTGGCAGTGTGAAAGGGCTCTTAAAGGCCAATGACTTGCAGATTGCAGTCACAGGCACCCTAGACACTTTTTCTATAGGTAGGAAGACACTGGTCTCTGCGGCATCTCCTCAGTAATTTGCAGTAGAATTTTGCTGCAATGTCTAAAACTAAGGACAGACACTTTGGCATGTTCCCAGGACCTTTCAGCCTCTGTTTAGTGACTTTTTACAGTGAATGACTGATTGCGAACCAAGAGAGGAGACTAGAAGGCATGCATATAAGAAAGTAATAGAAGCATTTAAAGCCATAATGTAATCTGCTTATATTCTGCCTTCCCCCCCCAACATCCTAATTATATTTTTAAACAAAGCCTTTATGTTTTTATCAAATAGTCCATTTTATATTTGTCATCACCGAGTCTTTGTGTTTTTCTTGACATGCTAGGCAGATCATGGCTCTTGGGAGGGACTGTACGAAGCTTCCTGAAAACAGCAGAGAACCCTAGGTGATATGATGCTGAGATTCCATTATAGAAAGAACTAAAATTCAAAGAATAAAAGGGGTGGACCACGACAGCAAGCCTGGGGTGGTGAGAGCTAGATGATTCTGGGCGTCCTCCAGCCAGGAAATGGGGCAGGTCTATAGTGTCTACTGTGAGAAGCTCACAGTGTACAGTGATATCAGACTAAGCATTTTCAGTACAGGAGAGGAGTCTTTACAACTGTAGAAGACTAAAGGTAAGGCTGTAGTTCAGCTATATGTTCTCATTTCCTCATAACAGTTTAGCAGCAAACTTCCCTCTGTGCAGAAGAGCCTGTCCTACTCCTCCCACTTCCTCCTCAAACAGCATCTTTCTGCCTGCTAACTCTGAGATAACAGGAGAGAGGAGTACATAGTTATGCCCCTTCAGCTTCTCACATCTCCGCTGCTGACAGGGACTCCATTAACCAGTTGCTGACCGCCGCACGACGATGTACGTCGGCAGAGCGGCACGGGCAGGCAAAAGGGCTTACCTGTACGTCCTTGCCTGCACGCGGGTGGGGGGTCCAATCGGACCCCCCCCGGTGCCTGCGGCGGTCGGCAAATCTCCCCCGGCGATCGGTGGTGAGGGGGAGGCCATCCATTTGTGGCCCCCCCCTCGCGATCGCTCCCAGCCAATGGGATCATTTCCCTGCCTCTGTATTGTACACACAGAGGCAGAGGAAATGATGTCATCTCTCCTCGGCTCGGTATTTTCCGTTCCGGCGCCGAGGAGAGAAGACTGTAATGTGAGTGCACAACACACACACAGTAGAACATGCCAGGCACACAAAACACCCCAACCCCCCCCCCCCCCCCGATCGCCCCCCGATCCCCCCCAATCACCCCCCCTGCCACAAACTGACACCAAGCAGGGTTTTTTTTTTTCTGATTACTGTATTGGTGTCAGTTTGTGACAGTTACAGTGTTAGGACAGTTACTGTTAGCCCCCTTTAGGTCTAGGATACCCCCCTTACCCCCCCATATAAAGTTTTAACCCCTTGATCACCCCCTGTCGCCAGTGTCACTAAGCGATCATTTTTCTGATCGCTGTATTAGTGTCGCTGTTAACGCTAGTTAGGGAGGTAAATATTTAGGTTGCAGGTGACGCTGGTTAGTTAGTTTATTTTTTATAGTGTCAGGGCACCCACTGTTTATTACCGAATAAAGGTTTAGCCCCCTGATCGCCCCGCGGTGATATGCGTCGCCCCAGGCAGCGTCAGATTAGCGCCAGTACCGCTAACACCCACGCACGCAGCATACGCCTCCCTTAGTGGTATAGTATCTGAACTGATCAATATCTGATCCGATCAGATCTATACTAGCGTCCCCAGCAGTTTAGGGTTCCCAAAAATGCAGTGTTAGCGGGATCAGCCCAGATACCTGCTAGCACCTGCGTTTTGCCCCTCCGCCCGGCCCAGCCCAGCCCACCCAAGTGCAGTATCGATCGCTCACTGTCACTTACAAAACACTAAATGCATAACTGCAGCATTCGCAGAGTCAGGCCTGATCCCTGCGATCGCTAACAGTTTTTTTGGTAGCATTTTGGTGAACTGGCAAGCGCCAGCGGCCTAGTACACCCCGGTCGTAGTCAAACCAGCACTGCAGTAACACTTGGTGACGTGGCGAGTCCCATAAGTGCAGTTCAAGCTGGTGAGGTGGCAAGCACAAGGTGTCCCGCTGCCACCAAAAAGACAAACACAGGCCCGTCGTGCCCATAATGCCCTTCCTTCTGCATTCGCCAATCCTAATTGGGAATCCACCACTTCTGCAGCACCCGTACTTCCCCCATTCACATCCCCAACCAAATGCAGTCGGCTGCATGAGAGGCATTTTTATGTCCTCCCGAGTACCCCTACCCAACGAACCCCCCCAAAAAAGATGTTGTGTCTGCAGCAAGCGCGGATATAGGCGTGACACCCGCTATTATTGTCCCTCCTGTCAATCCTGGTCTTTGCATTGGTGAATGTTTTGAACGCTACCATACACTAGTTGAGTATTAGCGTAGGGTACAGCATTCCACAGACTAGGACACACTTTCACAGGGTCTCCCAAGATGCCATCGCATTTTGAGAGACCCAAACCTGGAACCGGTTACAGTTATAAAAGTTACAGTTACAAAAAAAGTGTAAAAAAAAAAAAAAAACACAAACAAAAATATAAAATAAAAAATAAAAGTTGTCGTTTTATTGTTCTCTCACTCTCTCTATTCTCTCTATTGTTCTGCTCTTTTTTACTGTATTCTATTCTGCAATGTTTTATTGTTATGTTTTATCATGTTTACTTTTCAGGTATGCAATTTTTTATACTTTACCGTTTACTGTGCTTTATTGTTAACCATTTTTTTGTCTTCAGGTACGCCATTCACGACTTTGAGTGGTTACACCAGAATGATGCTTGCAGGTTTAGGTATCATCTTGGTATCATTCTTTTCAGCCAGCGGTCGGCTTTCATGTAAAAGCAATCCCAGTGGCTAATTAGCCTCTAGACTGCTTTTACAAGCAGTGGGAGAGAATGCCCCCCCCACTGTCTTCCGTGTTTTTCTCTGGCTCTCCTGTCTCAACAGGGAACCTGAGAATGCAGCCGGTGATTCAGCCAGCTGACTATAGAGCTGATCAGAGACCAGAGTGGCTCCAAACATCTCTATGGCCTAAGAAACTGGAAGCTTTCGCTGGATGTAAATAGCGCCACTGGGAAATTGGGGAAGCATTTTATCACACCGATCTTGGTGTGGTCAGATGCTTTGAGGGCAGAGGAGAGATCTAGGGTCTAATAGACCCCAATTTTTTCAAAAAAGAGTACCTGTCACTACCTATTGCTATCATAGGGGATATTTACATTCCCTGAGATAACATTAAAAATGATTAAAAAAAAAAAATGAAAGGAACAGTTTAAAAATAAGATAAAAAAGAAAAAAAATAATAAAGAAAAAAAAAAAAAAGCACCCCTGTCCCCCCTGCTCTCGCGCTAAGGCGAACGCAAGCGTCGGTCTGGCGTCAAATGTAAACAGCAATTGCACCATGCATGTGAGGTATCACCGCGACGGTCAGATCGAGGGCAGTAATTTTAGCAGTAGACCTCCTCTGTAAATCTAAAGTGGTAACCTGTAAAGGCTTTTAAAGGCTTTTAAAAATGTATTTATTTTGTTGCCACTGCACGTTTGTGCGCAATTGTAAAGCATGTCATGTTTGGTATCCATGTACTCAGCCTAAGATCATCTTTTTATTTCATCAAACATTTGGGCAATATAGTGTGTTTTAGTGCATTAAAATTTAAAAAAGTGTGTTTTTTCCCCAAAAAATGCGTTTGAAAAATCGCTGCGCAAATACTGTGTGAAAAAAAAAATGAAACACCCACCATTTTAATCTGTAGGGCATTTGCTTTAAAAAAATATATAATGTTTGGGGGTTCAAAGTAATTTTCTTGCAAAAAAAAATAATTTTTTCATGTAATCAAAAAGTGTCAGAAAGGGCTTTGTCTTCAAGTGGTTAGAAGAGTGGGTGATGTGTGACATAAGCTTCTAAATGTTGTGCATAAAATGCCAGGACAGTTCAAACCCCCCCCCCCCCCAAATGACCCCATTTTGGAAAGTAGACATCCCAAGCTATTTGCTGAGAGGCATGTCGAGTCCATGGAATATTTTATATTGTGACACAAGTTGCGGGAAAGAGACAAATTTTTTTTTTGCACAAAGTTGTCACTAAATGATATATTGCTCAAATATGCCATGGGAATATGTGAAATTACACCCCAAAATACATTCTGTTGCTTCTCCTGAGTATGGGGATACCACATGTGTGTGACTTTTTGGGAGCCTAGCCGCGCACGGGACCCCGAAATCCAAGCACCGCCTTCAGGCTTTCTAAGGGCGTAAATTTTTGATTTCACTCTTCACTGCCTATCACAGTTTCGGAGGCCATGGAATGCCCAGGTGGCACAAAACCCCCCCAAATGACCCCATTTTGGAAAGTAGACACCCCAAGCTATTTGCTGAGTGATATAGTGAGTATTTTGCAGACCTCACTTTTTGTCACAAAGTTTTGAAAATTAAAAAAAGAAAAAAAACATTTTTTTTCTTGTCTTTCTTCATTTTCAAATACAAATGAGAGCTGCAAAATACTCACCATGCCTCTCAGCAAATAGCTTGGGTGTCTACTTTCCAAAATGGGGTCAATTGGGGGGGGTTTGTGCCACCTGGGCATTCCATGGCCTCTGAAACTGTGATAGGCAGTGAAGAGTGAAATCAAAAATGTACACCCTTAGAAATCCTGAAGGCGGTGATTGGTTTTCGGGGCCCCGTACGCGGCTAGGCTCCTAAAAAGTCCCACACATGTGGTATCCCCATACTCAGGAGAAGCAGCTAAATGTATTTTGGGGTGCAATTCCACATATGCCCATGGCCTGTGTGAGCAATATATCATTTAGTGACAACTTTGTGCAAAAAAAAAAAAATTATCACTTTCCCGCAACTTGTGTCAAAATATAAAATATTCCATGGACTCAACATGCCTCTCAGCAAATAGCTTGGGGTGTCTAAAAGAAAAAGAAGATATCCCCCGTGGGGCTTTAAAGCAGCAAAAAATTATGAAAATAATAAGTTGTTACTTGAAAGGGTTTTTTAATTAGTGGGACTTAACCGTAATGGTTAAAATAAGAGCTGTGCTACAGGAGATAACACAAATGAAGCTGGCACAAGTTTATACAAGGATCAAGCCCTATAATAGGGTGATAAAACTGACGCGTTTCGACCCCGTTGGGTCATCTTCAGAGGATTGAGGCGCTGTGACAAAATTTACGTATTAGAGTTCATGGATGTGACCAAAAAAATATAATATAATATATATATATGTTTAACAGTATAATTACCAATCACACTGTGTTTGAGCAGTTTCTCCTGAGCTTATAATTCTCCAACGTCTTCCCCACCGGGTCCCGACAGGGGTCCCTGGCCGTCCACCACATCAGCAGGGGAAAAGGGGGGGTTGTCTACTTTCCAAAATGGGGTCATTTGGGGGGGTTTTGTGCCATCTGGGCATTTTATGGCCTTCAAAACTGTGATAGGTAGTGAGGAGTAAAATCAAAAATGTACGCCCTTAGAAATCCTGAAGGCAGTGATTGGTTTTCGGGGCCCCGTACGCAGCTAGGCTCCCAAAAAGTCCCACACATGTGGTATCCCCATACTCAGGAGAATCAGCAGAATGTATTTTGGGGTGAAATTCCACATATGCCCATGGCTTGTGTGAGCAATATATAATTTAGTGACAACTTTTTGTAATTTTTTTTTTTTTTGTCATTCAATCACTTGGGACAAAAAAAATAAATATTCAATGGGCTCAACATGCCTCTCAGCAATTTCCTTGGGGTGTCTACTTTCCAAAATGGGGTCATTTGTGGGGGTTTTGTACTGCCCTGCCATTTTAGCACCTCAAGAAACGACATAGGCAGTCATAAATTAAAGGCTGTGTAAATTCCAGAAAATGTACCCTAGTTTGTAGGCGCTATAACTTTTGCGCAAACCAATAAATATACACTTATTGACATTTTTTTTACCAAAGACATGTGGCCGAATACATTTTTGCCTAAATGTATGACTAAAATTGAGTTTATTGGATTTTTTTTAGAACAAAAATTAAAAAATATCATTTTTTTTCAAAATTTTCGGTCTTTTTTCGTGTATATCGCAAAAAATAAAAACGGCAGAGGTAATCAAATACCATCAAAAGACAGCTCTATTTGTGGGAATAAAAGGACGCAAATTTCGTTTGGGTACAGCATTGCATGACCGCGCAATTAGCAGTTAAAGCGACGCAGTGCCAAATTGTAAAAAGTGCTCTGGTCAGGAAGGGGGTAAATCCTTCCGGGGCTGAAGTGGTTAATATTACTTTGCGGGGACAACAGTTCAGATGCTACAAAAGGAAACCAGGTTAAGCTCCTAGACATTCGCCAGACAATAGGACATTGCCTAGGTGCTCTTGTGGATGATCTTGCCCTGAATACCCAGTGACTGGCTTGGGATCTCTCCTAAGTGCTTTGTGTCTGGACACTGCGAGTAATTCTTTAAAATGGCAGTAGCCACAAGTTATTTAGTATTCCTGTGTCAAACTAACCTTAACACATTATTTAATCTAATTACTAAACATATGCTGTCCAAGTATGGTACTGTATTAATAATATTGTCTTTGTTGTTGTTATCCTAACAGTAAGAATTGCCTTATATGAATAGGAAATTTAATGTAATAAGCAGTCTAAAATGTAAACGATTTAGAACCTGAATAAATGGGATGTGACTATTTTCCTTCTCACAGCAGAATGCCTATGAGTAACACATAAACACCTCTGTATTATTATTCATCAAGTAGAGTGATCAGTGGTGCACACAGAGACTTCCAACTACTCCAGACTGTAGTAAGCATGAAAGACTAACAATGGCAATATTTACAATGGAGTGGACTTCATTATGTATTTGCATGATATTCTATTTTTTTACATAGTTTTAGACTCATCACTCTTCTTTTTCACACACTCACTCTGTTGGGGTGAATATATATATATATATATATATATATATATATATATATATATATATATATATATATATATATATATATATATATATACATATACATATATATATATACACACACAGTGCCTTGAAATTGTCTACATTTTGTCATGTTACAACCAAAAACGTAAATGTATTTTATTGGGATTTTATGTGATAGACCCACACAAAGTGGCACCTAATTGTGAAGTGGAAGGAAAATGATAAATGGTTTTCCAATTTTTTTATAAATAAATATCTGAAAGTGTGGCGTGCATTTGTATTCAGCCCCCTTTACTCTGATACCCCTAACTAAAATCTAGTGGAACCAATTGCCTTCAGAAGTCACCTAATTAGTAAATAGAGTCCACTGATGTGTAATTTAATCTCAGTATAAATATAGCTGTTCTGTGAAGCCCTCAGATGTTTGTTAGAGAACCTTAGTGAACAAAGAGCATCATGAAGGTTAAGGAACACACCAGGGATAAAATTGTGGAGACGTTTAAAGCAGAGTTAGATTATGAAAAAAAATATCCCAAGCTTTGAACATTTCATGGAGCACTGTTCAATCCATCATCTGAAAATGGAAAGAGTATGGTACAACTGCAAACCTACCAAGACATGGTCATCCACCTAAACTGACAGGCCGGGCAAAGAGAGGATTATTTAGAGAAGCAGCCACGAGGCCCATGGTAACTCTGGAGGAGCTGCAGAGACCCACAGCTCAGTTGGGAGAATCTCTCCACAGGACAACTATTATGCCGCGTACACACGAGCGGACTTTAAGGCAGACTTTGCCCGGCGGACTTTTCGACTGACTTTATGATGGACTTTCCGAATGAACGGACTTGCCTACACACAATCCACCAAAGTCCGTCGAATTCGTACGTGATGACGTACGACCGGACTAAAACAAGGAAGTTCATAGCCAGTAGCCAATAGCTGCCCTAACGTGGCTTTTTGTCCGTCCCCCGGGCAAAGTCTGCCGTAAAGTCCGCTCTTGTGTACGCGGCATTAGTCGTGTACTCCACAAATCTGGCCTTTATGGAAGACAGGCAAGAAGAAAGCCATTGTTGAAAGAAAGCCATAAGAAGTCCCATTTGCCGTTTGTGGGAAGCCATGTGGGGGACACAGCAAACACGTGGAAGAAGGTGTTCTGGTCAGATGAGGCCAAAATTGAACTTTTTGGCCTAATGCCGTGTACACATGACCGGACTTTTCGTTGGACTGAACTCCGAAGGACTTTTCAACAGAGCTCCGATGAAACGGACTTGCCTACACACGATCACACCAAAGTCCGATCGTTTCGAACGTGATGGCTTATGACTGGACTAGAATAAGGAAGTTCGTAGCCAGTAGCCAATAGCTGCCCTTGCGTCCTTTTTTCTCCGTCGGACTAGCATACACGAATGGATTTTTTGATCGGACTCAAGTTCGTCGGAAAGATTTGAAACATGTTCTATTTCTTAAGTCCGACTGATTTTTCTACAGAAAAGTTCCGATGAAGCCCACACATGATCAAATTGTCCGGATTCGTTCCGTCGACCCAGTTCTGTCAAAGTCCGGTCGTGTGTACACGGCATTAAAGCAAAACGCTATTTGGTGGAAAACTAACACTGCTCATCACCCTGAATACACCATCCCCACCGTGAAACATGGCGGTGGCAGCATCAAGTTGTGGGGATGCTTTTCTTCAGCAGGGACAAGGAAGCTGGTCAGAGTTGATGGGAAGTTGAAAGGAGCCAAATACAGGGCAATCTTAGAAGAAAACCTGTTAAGAGTCTGCAAAAGACTTGAGACTGGGGCAGAGTTTCACTTTCCAGCAGGACAAAAGACCCTAAACATACAGCCAGAGCTACAATGGAATGGTTTAGATCAAAGCATATGCATGTGTTAGAATGTCCCAGTGAAAGTCCACACCTAAACCGTTTATTAATAATAATGGTAAAAGGTAAACAAAGCAAACGTGGTCAAAACATAGCCAGAGTTCGGTAACCGGAACAGATAGTCTGACAAGCCAGGACGTCAAGGAGCAAGGGATCAGCGTACTTCAGAACAGGGCAGGAAATCAGGAAACTGGAGAATCAGCGTAGTGGAACAGCAAGCAGGATCAGGAATAGGGACAGGCTTTTTGTTCGGGTCGAACATGAGTTCGGCTCGAACATTGGCTGTTCGCCTGTTCGCCGAATAGCGAACAATTTTGGGTATTCGCGGCAAATTCGAAAGCTGCAAAACACCCTTTAAAAGTCTATGGGAGAAATCAAAAGTGCTAATCTTAAAGGTTAATATGCAAGTTATTGTCATAAAAAGTTTTTGGGGCCCTGGGTCCTGCCCCAGGAGACATGTATTAATGCAAAAAACATTTTTAAAAATGGGTTTTTTTTGGGAACAGTGATATTAATAATGCTTAAAGTGAAACAATAAAAACAATAAAATAAAAATAAAATTAAAAATTTCGTACCTGGAAGGTGTCTATAGTATGCCTGTAAAGTGCATGTTTCCTGTGTTTAGAACAGTCTGACAGAAAAATGACATTTCTAAAGGAAAAAAAGTCATTTAAAACTACTCACGGCTATAAGGAATTGCCAGTCCTGACAATACACATAAAAAGTTCATTGATAAAAATGGCATGGGATTCCCCCACAGGGGAACCCTAACCTAAAATTTAAAAAGAAAATACGTGGGGGTCCTCCTAAATTCCATACCAGGCCCTTCGGGGCTCTCTCATCTCTCCCTCTTTTCCTGTGGCCTGCCAGGTTCCATGCTTGGATAAGGCTCTGGTATGGATTTTTGGGGGACCCCACGCCATTTTTTTAAAATTTTGGCGCGGGGTTCCCCTTAAAATCAGGTCTGGTATGGATTTTGAGGGGGACACTCACGCCATTTTTTTAAAAATTTTGGCACGGGGTTACCCTTAATTTCCATACCAGACCCGAAGGGCCTGGTATGGAATTTAGGGGGACCCCCACGCATTTTTTTTTAAATTTTGGTTTGGGGTTCCCCTGTGGGGGAATCCCATGCCATTTTTATCAATGAACTTTTATGTGTATTTCCGGACTGACAATTCATTATAGCCGCAAGTAGTTTTAAATGACTTTTTTTCCTTTAGAAATGTAATTTTGCTGTCAGACTGTTGTGCCACTTTACAGGCATACTATAGACACCCCCCAGGTACGAAATTTAAAGGAATATTACACTTTTATTGTTTCACTTTAAGCATTATTAAAATCACTGCTCCCGAAAAAATGTCAGTTTTTAAAACTTTTTTTGCATTGATACATGTCCCCTGGGGCAGGACCCAGGTCCCCAAACACTTTTTAAGACAATACAATGCATATAAACCTTTAAAATTAGCACTTTTGATTTTTCATGTTCGTGTCCCATAGACTTTAACGGTGTTCTCGTGTTCGAAAAAATTTTTTGCCTGTTCGCATGTTCTGGTGCGAACCGAACGGGGGGGTGTTCGGCCCATCCCTAATCAGGAACCAGAAGGGACGTCAGCCAAGCAAGTCTTAACAGGAACACAGGAGAGAGTCTCTTAATATGTTGACCAAGGCGAAGGCAGAGAAGATCTGAACTGAGCAGCTTAAGTAGCCAGCAGGACTGACGAATAGGATATCATCACCAGGTGAGTCACTGTGGAAAGATTACAGCAGGAAATTAACCGACAGCTGAGCGGCCTGCTCTGAGAAGGAAGGGCTGAGCCCAGCCCTGACAGTACTCCCTCCTTAACAACCCCTCCCCCTCAGAGGACCACCAGGTTTGAGGGGAAAATGTCTATGGAAAGCACAGAGGAGGACAGGGGCATGTACGTCCGAGGATAAGACCCAAGAGCGTTCCTCAGGACTGTACCCTTTCCTTTTTTTTTTTTTGCGTTTAAATACTGTTTATTGGAAAAGAAATAACAGTACAAAGGTATTAAATTGGCAATCACCAAAAAAGATATCACGACAATGTTAATAACATTAGAAGCGAGGTATACATGTACCTGAAGCAGAGTCGGGCTCAAAATAAATGTGTAAACACCTATAAACTCTAGGGCATCATCAAATACCGTGTTTCCCCGAAAATAAGATACCGTCTTATATTTATTTTTCCTCAAGAAGACACACTATGGCTTATTTTCAGGGGATGTCTTATTTTTATTAAGCAGCAGCTTTACTGGTGTTTGTTGGGGGTGATAGAGACCCACAGACTGTTGCTGGTTGGTGCTGGGGGAGAGAGACCCACAGTGCTGAGTAAAACGGCAGCCACAGCTTTACTTCTTCCCCTGAGGACACACAATACCTATAGCAGAGCGTCCTGCTCCTCACTTCACTGAGGAGACTTTTACTTTCACTTTCTATGTCTCCCTCTATGCCTCAGCTTGCAGCACATAGCCACGCCTATCACTATGTCTTATTTTCGGGGTATGTCTTATATTGCGCAAATGCTTAGAAATCCTGCTACGGCTTATTTTATGGGTATGTCTTATTTTCGGGGAAACACGGTACTCTATCTCCCAGAGAATGGCTGCCGGAGTTCAGCATAGGGAAGCTAAAGCTCGCAGGTACCAGGACTCCTCTAGGGTAGGCCACGCACCCCGAATGGGAACCTGCTGTGCGTGGACCAACCGAGTGGAGCACTGGGGGTTCAAAAAGACGTTCCCTGGTCCCATCCTGAACTCACTGACCACCCATTGTTGAATAAGACAAAAACTCTGTCGTAACGATTAGTAACATTATGAGCCCAACAATAATGTAAGAAATAATGTCACTTATACTGGGGACTATCCCCAAAAATTGGAGGTGGTACATGCTGAACCACTATGTTGTGGATGTTTTCATTCCGAGAATGTACAGCATTAACAAGCAATTAAAGGAAGAGAAAGAAGGGAAGGAGAGTTCTGCAAGGTCCGTTACTCTTAACCTGTGCAAATAACACTTAGTGGGGTTTAGAAAGAAGACAGTAGGAGGAAAGGGAGAGAAGGAAAAAGGACAGAGGGACATAAGCGGGGGAAGAGAGGAAGAGGTAGGGGATTGTTAGGAGCAAGAATCCTCACGGAGAAAGAGGAGGGCCCGGAGCTGCCCAGTACCTGAGGGTTACCTAGACATTATTTAGAATCAGGTAAGAAGTGATATACCCAAGAACCGAGCCCAGGGTTCCCAAATGAGTCTGAATTTATCAGAGGTGTCTAAAATTCTGCTCGAGACCTTCTCCTGCGTCATAATCCAGGAAATCTTCTGTTTGGCCTGGCGAAGGGATACCGAAGGTTTTTTCCAGGCATGAGCTAGCGTTATCTTGGCCCCAAGCAGGATGAAGTGAATCAGAGACCGAGACAATTTAGGTACTTTCGGGATGTTGTCATTTAGGAGAGCTATGGTGGGGCTTTGTTTGACTGCAAAGCCTGTGGATTTGCGGATGAGAAAAAAAATTCCATTCCAAAACCCTCTAATTTTGGGACATTCCCAAAAAGTGTGAAGTAGGGAGCCTATATGGCCACAACCTCTGAAACAGAGGGGCGATGAATGTGGATAAAATTTAGTAATACGAGTGGGTACCAGATACCACCTGGTCATGACTTTAAGATCCGCCTCCACCAGAGAGGAACTAAGCATGCCCTTAAAGGATCGGGAGAAGCAAGTATGCCAAGTATCCATGTCCCAATCCAGTAGCAGATCTCGCTCCCACTGCAACATATAATTCACTTTCTCCCGGGGCTCCGCTAGTGCAGAGTAGATTAGGGAAATTCCTCCCCTTACACCCATGGCTGAGGAGCACCAGAATTCATAGGGAGTAAACGAGAGCGGGGTTGCCGAGCTTTTCCAGACCCCATGCAAAAAGTGTGATAATTGGTAATAGCGGAAAGTCTCTGATGCTGGCATCTCCAGTTTAGAAATGCAGTATTTAAGTGAAATAGGACCAGAGTTAATGAAGAATTGCCCTATTCTGTAAAGGCCCTTGTCGAGCCACCACCTAAAAGCCTCGATGTTCATACCCGGCGGGAATTGTGGATTGTGGAAAATGTGTGCCAGGGCTAGCCAAGGGGAGGTCAGGTAATGTCTTTTATATAGTGTATCACACAGGGCCATTGAGTGAGACAAAGAGGGGGAAAGAATCGGAGGTCTGTCCTTTTGTGGTCTCCAAACCAGGAAGTCTAGAATATGGTTGGGAGTGGCCTGGCATTCTATATCCACCCAATCAGGCCTAGGGCCTTTAGAGTAAATAGCTGAAAATTGGCAAAGTTGTGCGGCTTGATAATACCACCATAAATTAGGGAGTCCTAGGCCCCCTTTTTTCTTTGGCCGGTATAGCACCTTTTTGGAGAAGCGATGTCCCTCCCCCCCCAGATAAATCTCGTGATTGAAGCCTGTAGTTTGTCCAGTGTGTGTTTTCGGATGGGAATAGGGAGGGAGCGAAAGAGATATAGGATCCTAGGGAGTAATGTCATTTTGACCAAATTTATTCTACCTAACCAGGACATTTTGTACCGGGCCCAATGCGAGAGATCATCTGAGAGTTTCTTGAGCATTGGGGGGTAATTGTGGTGGTAGAGACATTCTATTTTCGCTGATAAGAAGATACCTAAGTGGGGTAGGGAGGAATTGCACCAGGAGAAGGGAAAGTGGGTCTTGAGCCTCTCCACCAGGTCTTGGGGGGTAGAAATATTCAGAGCCATTGATTTGGCCATGTTGACCTAAAGTCCCGAAATGTAGCCAAACGAGGTAAGTAGTTGTAGAATGTTGGGGGTGGAGATGAGGGGGGAGGGGACAAACAGGAGGATGTCATCGGCAAAGAGGGCGCATTTATGAGTCTTTTGGCCACATTGCACTCCATGAATGTCAGGGTTTTGTCTTATGGCCAGAGCCAAAGTTTCTATCGCTATTGCGAATAGTCGGCGAAAGAGGGAAGCCTTGTCTAGTCCCCTGCAAAATAGAGAATTCTTCAGAAAGATGGCCTTGTATTTTAATGCGTGCTTTAGGGGAGGAATAAAGGGAAGATATGGTGGTAATGAAGTCCAGGCCAAAGCCCCATTTCCGTAGAACAGTAAAAAGGTATGGCCAAATGACCGTGTCAAAGGCCTTTTGGAGGTCTATTGAAAGGACATAACCTGGTTGAGAAGGCCCCCCATCCCATGACGATTGCATGAGGGAAATTAAGTCTACCGCTCTCCTGATCTGGTCCGGCCCCTGTCTTCCGGGGATAAACCCCACCTGGTCCTTGTGGATATAGTTAGCAATGAAGGAGGCCAGTCTGTTTGCTAGAATTTTCGTCATAATCTTTAAATCATTATTAATCAGCGAGATTGGCCTATAGTTGCAAACATCACTGGGGTCCTTGCCCTGTTTGGGGATTACTGACATGTATGCCAAGTTGGCTGTCGGTTCCAGGGGGGATCCCGCGCGAAGAGACGGGCCAGATAAGGAGAGAGGGCATCTGAAAAAGCTTTATAATAATGTGCGGAAAAGCCGTCAGGGCCTGGGGCTGATTCTGTTTTGAGGTTCTTTATGACTTCGTGAATTTCCTCCACCCTGAAGGGAGACTCCATAATGGACCTATGAGAGTCCGAAAGTGTAGGAATATCGAGGCTATTCAGGAAGGAATCAATGGAGTCTGAGTTGTTAGGGTTAGGGGCTGAGTATAGCTTGGAATAAAAAGCCTGGAAGGTTTCCAAGATCTTTTGGGGGTTTTGGGTGAGAGTTCCCGACAGGGATCTGATCTTGGGCAGTGAGAAGGTTTTTATTTTGGGAGATATTTTCGCGGCCAACTGGGGACCAATTTTATTTGCTTGAATATAGAATCTGCCGCTTAGCCAAGTCAGATGTTTATCTGCATTGGATGTAAGGGCCAGATTGAGTGCTACTCGGGAAGCTTCCAACTTGGTCAGGGTTGCGGAAGATGGGTCAGCTTTATGGGACTTACTAAGGGAATGGAATTCCCTTTCCAGTTGCAAAATATCCGCTTTCCTTTCCTTTTTGAGTTGAGACGCCATTTGGATCATTTTCCCTCTCAGGACGGCTTTGTGTGCTCCCCAGAGGACACTTGGAGAAATATCTCCTGTGTCATTGAGACGGAAAAATTCCCTAATTTCTTTTTCTAAAATTATGCAGTGGACAGGGTTGGACAGTAGTGATTTGCTTAGGCACCACTGTGGAGGCCCAGAGGACGAGAGGGAGCAGGAGATTTTAAGTGTCACTAAAGAGTTGTCTGACCAGGGGACTTCCTGTATGGAGGCATGGGATGCTGTGTGGATATGTCATGTAGAAGGCGGGCAATTCTGAGGCTTTGAGTGGGCGGATTCTTTAGACGAGATCTCCCATGAGAGGACTTGTCCAGCAGTTGATCAAAGGTGATGTTAGAGTCACCACCCATGATCACCCTGCCTTCCAGGTGAGGGGATAGGATCGACAGCATAGAGGTAAAGAAACATGCCTGTCTTTGATTAGGTGCGTAATAGGAGAAAATAGAGTACAGAACCCCCCTATACTTCCTTTTCTGAGAATGTACCTGCCCTCCGGATCCTTGACCGTGTGTGTAAGAGAGAAGGGAGTACCTTTAGATAGGAGAATGGCGACACCCCTTTTTTGTTATCAGCATTCGCCAGGAAGAAAGTCGGGAACGTGCGGTGTAGAAAGGTGGGGGTATAACTGGCTGGGAAATGGGTTTCCTGGAGTAGAACAATATCGAGGCCTCTAGAGTGGTAGCTCTGAAAAGCCTTGCGGTGTTAAGAGGGGGAATTGAGTCCCTGGACATTATGTGAAGCTATTTTTAACGAATGTATCTGGGTGGTCGGGTCAGCCATGGGTGCAAGGAGTATGGAGCGATATGAAGCAAAGGGAGCTTACCTGCACCACCAGGGAGTGGACGTCAGTTCGAAGAGGAATGGATTCACAATACTTCCTGAGGGCTGGGTTGGTAGGCATGCTCCGCGAGGATTCCTGGAGAGAGTGGGACAGAGAGGGAGGGAAATGAGGAAGAGACAAAGGAAAGGAGGAGAAAAGAGAAGAATAAGAAGAATGTAGATCATGAAGATTAATCAGGTATAATAATACCGCAAACATTAAGTGCAAAACCAACAATTAATGAAATCAAAACTAGAAAAAAAATATATAAAAGAAATAACTAAAACTCAGTCTAGTACTACTAGTCCTAGTCTGGATTCCCCTTTGCGGGGGAGCCCGGAGAAAAAAAAAAGAGAAGGCAACCTCAAATTGGGTTGTCTACCCGATGTCACCAGAGGGGCACTGCGTCCCCTCGAGTCACAACAGAGAGGGTGGTATGCAAGGCCGCTCCGGCCGTCTGGATCCCCCCTATGGTGAAATTAGAAAATGTGAGATCGGTCTCAAGGAAGAAGTGTTAACTAACTTGTAAGTGTAGGAGAACAATAGGCATAAATTAGGTAACCGAGACCAATAATGCAAAAAAAAAGGAGAGTCACTGCGGGGGGGGGGGGGGGGTAAAAAAATAAAAATAAAAAGGTTAGCAGTTGTATTATAAAATATGCCATGCCGCAAGGTATATATCCCCGTCGGGAGGATACGGTATAGCCCGAAAAGGAATCCCCAATAGCCATTAATAGGGCTAGAGGGGCCTAACTGCGGGCAAGGGCCGGCCTGGAGAGATTGTCAGAAGGTAGTTCAACGTAGGGATGCCCCTACTCAGAAGGGAAAATATGGTCCTCAGTCCAACAGGGAAGTTGGAAGAAGCAATTCCATTCCAGACGTGAGGAGAGAAGTTCATCTTGTAGAGCGAGAGTCACGTAGCCGTTTTGGTAGCTGCTTGTTCCACAGCGGAGTAAGGGGGCTACCCGAGGGGGGGGGTGCTTGATAGAACTCGGGGTAGGTGTCTTGTGCAGAGGAGCCAGGGTCTGTGAGATCAGGCCTAGTTGCAGGAGCAAGCGCTCTCCATCCTGGAAGTTGGAGAAGTGATAGGGAGTATCCTTGAAGTGAAATTGAAGGCGGAAAGGGAACAACCAGCGCTACTTGATGGAGTTTTGGGAGAGTATTACCAACAGTGGTTTGAGCGCTCTTCGTTTTTGAACCGTGGCTGGTAAGATGTCCGCAAAGATTTGAATCTTATGCCCTTGAAAGGACAAGTTGTCCATGTTGCGGGTTCTTCTCATGACCTCCTCCTTAACGCCATAATAATGGGGCTTGACCATGATGTCCCTCAGGAGGCCATCTTGGCGGGGAAGCTGGAAGGCTCTGTGTGCTCTGTCAAGTTCAAGTCTGTGACTTTGGATGTCTGGAATGAGATCTTTGAGAAATAACAGGACGGTGTTCGGTATATCCGTTACTGTTTCGGGTATCCCACGTATGCGGAAATTGTAACGTCTATTTCTGTCTATTTCTGTTTTCCAAATCGTCTATTTTGGATAAGGCAGTATCTAGCTGGTCTTGTAAAGACTGAATACAGGCCGTGTTCTGGTTGGTGCGTGCAGCAGTGTTGTCCACCACCTGCTCGATCGCATCTATGCGAGAGCCCAAGTTCTGTAGGTCAGCCTTAATAACAGCTGTAATCTGAGTGGCATTTTGAGCCAGACCTGCTGCCAGCATATCAGAAAAGCTCTGTAGTAAGAGCTGAATGTCCTGCGTCTGGGGCTGCTGTGAGGCTGAGGGATGAATGGGCCCTGCTAGGCCTAGAGGAGAATGGAGCCTGGGTGGGTTGAGGAGGTCACCTAGTGTCCTGTTGAGGAGGGAGTCTGTGATAGCAGGGGGGATCCCTTGAGGTATGCTTTGACTCACTATTGTTGCCAGCATGTCAGCACGCTGCTGGATGGGGGATGGGTGTTTTGTGATCTCCATGCCGTCTCTCAGAGAAGCTGCGGTCGCCATCTTGGACGGGTCAGGGGCCGCCTGTTTGAAGTTTAGTTGGCGGCTCACCTCGCTCTTTTGTGTGCCACCCCTCATGTAGGATTGGGCTAGGAAGGTTCGGTGAGCCCAGGAGATGGTTTGGTGCCGATTCCGCTCGAT
Source organism: Lithobates clamitans (assembly GCA_037952925.1). NCBI lineage: Eukaryota > Metazoa > Chordata > Amphibia > Anura > Ranidae > Lithobates > Lithobates clamitans. The sequence goes on from JBBGZY010001072.1 coordinate 3,400,187, forward strand.
CTGAGTGCTCTGGGGGAAGAGAAGGAGCGGTGCGGAGCTCTCGATTAGAGCGTCTCCTCGGGAGTCCCGCGCATGCGCACCTTACCCTTTCCAATTAACCAGGTACTGTATGCACCCACGAAATTCAACAGTGGATTGTACTTCATACTCCTCGTGGTTCTCAACCTGTACTGGGTGAAGATGTGGCACCGAGGTGGTGAAGCAGTTGCAGACCAAAGGTTTTAATAAAGAGGTATGAAATACATTTGAGATACGCATATTCGAAGGAAGGTCTAAAGTGTAAGCCACTGGGTTAATCCTGCAGAGAATACGGAAAGGCCCAATAAACCGAGGTGCCAACTTCAGTGAGGGAACACGGAGTTGGAGGTTGCGAGATGACAGCCAGACCCTGTCCCCAACCTGGTAGGAAGGCGTAGGCAGGTGTCTGTGGTCAGCATGGAGTCTTTACCTATCATTGGCATGTTGCAAGGACTCCTGGACTTGTACCCAAGTGACCAAAGAGATGCTCTTCTAACGCAGGAATGCTCTGAGGAGCAAATGGGTCAGGCAACATGGAAGACTGGATAGTTTGCCATAAAAGGGGACAATCGGGAAGCAGAATTCATGGCACTCCACCAAGGTAAGAGGTCTTACCAGTTGTTATGATGGTCAGAAATATATGGGCACCTCTGCAGTTACATAAGTAGGGTTGCAGAGATAGCCCTTTATGCCCAAAGTGCCAGCGAGAACATAGGGACCTAATTCACATGTTGTGGAGATGTCCAAATTTTTTTAGATATTGGACGGGGGTTAGAGCCACAAATTCCCAGGCCTATAATTATCAGCCAAAAAATTACCCTGTCTGTCTGTTGGGTGCTCTGGAAGAGGATTTATTAACTCCAAATACACGTTTGGCAATTTTACGCCTGCTTTACGTCGCACGCAAATTAATAGCTCGATTTTGGATTTCTCCTAGGGTCCCCACAAAGGGACAATGGATAGCACAGGTCAATTCCATGATCATTACAGAAAATTTCTTCTCTATATGGCAGCCATGGCTAGACGTCCCAGGGCTAGCACCATATCAACTGGTATAGAAAATTGTTTTGCAGGGTTGAGGAAAATATGGTGAGATGCTATCTCAGTAGAGAGAAACTGGCATATGTGGACGCGTAACTGTTATGTAATTGTACTTCTCTTAGTTTTGGGTGTCCATTTCTTTCTTCCTTTTTTTTTTTTTTTATTGTTGACTGTAGAGAGCTTTTTTTTTTATTTCTCACGCAAACACTTTATATAGATGTAATGCAAATATCTTGAGGTTGACTAAGTTTGTTCCCTATACGTCTCATTGATAAGATATATTGTAACCTATTTTCTATAGGTTGCTTACAAGTCATATGTATTGGTGACAGTACAACATGTTACAAGATAATGTACAGCATTTCTTTGCTACTGTTTGTCATAATAATATGTGATTTCTCAATAAAAATGTTTTTTCTGATTTAAAAAGAAAATGAAGAATCCTTTTTGACTAAATTAAAGGCTAACTTTAGGGTCTGGTGTCAACTGCCTTTGTCTGTTGTGGGAGGAGCAAATTGAGTGAAAATGCTCTGGATGCCCCAGTTATTATTTTTGGTATAATGCCCCAATATGGTTTAATCAGATGATTTTTAGACGGGTTTACTCACTTTTCCCTCCCTCCCCTTTTTGGGAAGCAAAAATGACCCAGGATTAAACGTGAAAATATTCAACCACCATGGACAATGGGGGACTAGCGGTTTTATCCTAAGACCCTCTCTCTTTTGGAAGCATGTAATTTTCAAAAAGGATCTCAATACCCTATACTTACACCCCTGAACAAAGTATGGCTTGCAGTGAAAACTATTACTAAGTACATGGTTTATACATAATATATGCCGCTCTGCAATTATCTGATCTTGCCAGAACTATCTAGTTTGGAGGCATTTGGGAATTGGAGGAGGGTTGTCATAACTTTACTCCATCAAATTTACCAGAATAACAGTCTTAAAACTTACCAGTCACTATCAGAGGAATATGGCCTGTCTAAACATTCCTTCTTTCAATACTTGCAATTGCATTATGCACTCTAGTCATAATCCTGTATATCCTTGCTAACATTTTCCCCTTCTCCAACAATTATTTTAGAGTCACAATCCACAACTACCAAAAAAGAAACCATAGCTGATGTGTATTCCACCTTTTATCAATTAAACCTGCATTTCCTTGATTATTTTGGATGTAATATTTTTTTTTAGATTGTTTTATTTTTTTTCCTCTACTCCTAATAATGCCCATTCCTCTCTAACTCATTTTAACTCCCTTCTCTGCCTGTTTTCCTTTTATTTATAAATTCTTTGCATTTCACTTAACTCATAAGCTAACTGCTGTTGATCTTTTTACTTCATTAGGTACCACACATAAAAGTATCCCCAGAGGAAGTTTTAAGATCCCAATTTCCTAGATTCACAACTCTGAACCTTCATCCCAGCAACACAGACATCAGTGCAGCCATCGCAGCTTTACTCCATTTCTTCAACAGCACCACTGCCTGTCTTATCTGTGCCAAAGCAGAATGTAAGTAGTTGCTACAACAACTCCATCAATATTGTGAATTTAGATGTTTTGTAATCCTGAATTAAAGCTGATGTTTAATCTGCTTATATTTGCATTCCACGGATCTTTCCTCTTCACTTATCAACAAGCTAATGAAATTCTTAAATAAAACCACTTTGTTTTTTCATTACATACCTTTACATTACATACCTTTCGTTGTCATCCCTGGGTCTAAAACAGGCAAATAATGGCTGGTGTGAGCAGGGGTCTGTACAGAGCTTCCTGAAAATTTCACAGCAACCTGCCTCAGTACTTCTTTTAAATCCCTAGGCCCTGACCCAATAGACTGGCTCTTGGATGGAGTTATGCAAATATCAAAGTGTCTTGATGAGTGTATGTCAATTGGGTGGTATAGCTGTTCCTGTGCAGTCTTCATTTGCTTACAGACAGCCCTAAGTAACAACCACATGTGATTTTAGTACAGGAGAGGAGTCTCTACAACTGTGCTAGACTTAAAGTAGAACTATAGGGAAAACTTTCTTTTTCATTTTGGTAGAGCAAGGTAGGGTTTTAGCCCCAGTCAGATTTTTTTTCACCATCAGTTTGCCATCCAGATTTCTTGTTCACTTTCTATCCCAAAGCCAAACAGAAAGTGAGAGGGAATCCCTGCAAAATAAGGGAATTCCTTGGCCCCCCCAGGTCACCAGGACTAGTGTTCCCATTTGAACATTTCCCTTTATTTTACTTTTTTTGGGGACAGCCTTCTTTAGCCATTAAGGGAGTTTGCATTATTATAAAATTCTGACTTTATAAATAATTCCAGTAAAATATAAAACTTGCTGCAGTACATCCTTGCAGAGGAAGGAAATGAGCTAATATGCAAGGGACAATGCCAAATAGATGGTTGACTGTGTGGTGAGTCCTCTCTGGTTTTCTAAGTTTGGCTTACTTGTGAGTGTTTGAAATAAACAAAGAGTCCTATGAATCAAAAAGAGAATGGGAGGAAGGGACTACAGCCTATCAGTTCCTGTAAGGATGGTATGTCTTCTTGCGCAAATAAAATGACCTAAAACGGCAAGTTACCTTTAGGTATATGTGCCTGAAGCATTTGTGAATACTGGTATAAATGGCAACAGTGTGCCAGAGGATTTGCAGTTCCTAATTTACATGGTATTTCATGGGGGATAGTAAGGGACTAAGAGGTTATATAATACATTTACAGACTTGTCTTTGGAATGATTTGAACGCAGTTTATCTTAGCAGTTCTGTACCTTGCAAAGTTGGTAGTATGTTAATAGAGTATGCTACCTCATCAACATCAAGCTTGACAGCATTTAAAAATACTCATCAATTCCATTGTAGGGTAGCCCCCACCTCTGAAGAGCATCAAGAATTTTCTACTTCTCCAGTGAAAGTGGAAATCTGCCAGTAAAATAACTTCTGATCATATACAATGTTAGGCCAGGTTCACACTGGTATGACAAATGCTCCAACATTGGGAGCTCATGTTGCATGACGTGTGAAAATCAATGTTTCTCTATGGGAGTCGTCTTAACCGGTCCGACACAAGTCGGTCCGACTTTGAAAATGCTCTCTGTACTACTTTGGTCCGACTTTGATCCTACTTCAGCCCATTGACTATCATTGAAGTAGGATCAAAGTCGGATCCTTGTCCTAACCATCTGACTTTGGCATTTGACATTGTGTTATTTCCTGCCCCCTGCTGTAGCCCCTCCCATTGTGTGTTAGTTTTGATTAATCAAAGGACAACTCATACTATCTGAAAAGTCGGATCAAAGTAGTATCCTGTTCATGAAAGTCGGATGGATGTAGGACCAATGTAGGACCAATGTAGGACTGATGTTGCAGAGCAAAGTAGGATGAGGCCGGGTTCACACTGGTGCGACACGACAGCCGTCCTACTTTGGAATCGACTTTGCCATGCGACTTGAAGCCGACATAATCCGACTTTCAATGAACGGGGATCCCACTTGGATCCCCGCGAATACCAGGCACTGTGTTTGGCATGAATATTGAGGGGGAACTCCGCGACAAATTTTAAATAAAAAACCAGCATGGGTTCCCCCTCCAAGAGCATACCAGGCTCTTTGGTCTGGTATGGATTTTAAGGGGCACCCCCTATGCCGAAAAAAACGGCCTGGGGGTCCCCCCAAAATCTATACCAGACCCTTATCTGAGCATGCAGCCCGGCCGGTCAGGAAAAGGGGTGGGGACGAGCGAGCAGCCCCCCCTTCCTGAACCGTACCAGGCCGCATGCCCTTAACATTGGGGGGGTGGGTGTTTTGGGGCAGGAGGGCGCCCTGCGGCCCCTCCACCCCAAAGCACCTTGTCCCCATGTTGATGAGGACAAGGGCCTCCTTCCGACAACCCTGGCCGTTGGTTGTCCGGGTCTGCGGGCGGGGGGCTTATCGAAATCCGGATACCGGCCCCCCACGCTGTGTGAATGAGTATGGGGTACATTGTACCCCTACCCATTCACCTGGGGGAAAAAGGTGTCAATAAAAAAAACACACTAGGCAGGTTTTTTAAAGTAATTTATTAGGCAGCTGCGGGGGTCTTCTTCTGACTTGGGGGGTCTCTTCCGACTTCTCCCCTCTCTCCAGCCTCTTCTCCGCGCTCTCCAGTTCTTCTCCCACTCTCCGGCCTCTTCTCTGCGCTCTCCGGCCTCTTCTCCCAGTCTCCGGTTCTTCTCCCGCTCTCCGGTGCCTTCTGCCAGGCTCCTCTGCTATCTTCTGCTTTTTTTCCGGCTCTTTTGCTAGCGTTGGCCTGGTCTTCTGCGTCGTCTTCTTCCCTTCGGTGACCCCGCCCTTCATGACGTCACCGGCTTATCATGCCCAGGGCGGTGACGTCATAAGGGGCAGGGTCACCGGATGACATCACCCGGTGACCAAGCCCATGCCTTAATAAGTCGTTGCTCACTGCGCACACGGCATTACAGCGGGAGAGAGCGCCGTGTCAACATCGGAAGAAGACCGGAGGGAAGAAGACGACGCAGAAGACCGGGCCAACGCTAGCAAAAGAGCCGGCAAAAGAGCAGAAGATAGCGGAGGAGCCCAGCAGAAGATACCGGAGAGTGGGAAAAGAACCGCAGAGCGCAGAGAAGAGGTCAGAAAATGCGGAGAAGTCGGAAGAGACCCCCGAAGCCGGAAGAAAACCCCCAGAGTTGCCTAATAAATTACTTTAAAAACCTGTCTAGTGTGTTTTTTTATTGACACTTTTTTTCCTAGGTGAATGGGTAGGGGTACGATGTACCCCATACTCATTCACATAGGGTGGGGGGCTGGGATCTGGGGGACCCCTTATTAAAGGGGGCTCCCGAATTCTGATAAGCCCCCACACGCAGACCCCGACAACCAACGGCCAGGGTTGTCAGGAAGAGGCCCTTGTCCTCATCAACATGGGGACAAGGTGCTTTGGGGTGTGGGGGCCGCAGGGCGCCCCCCTGCCCCAAAGCACCCACCCCCCCATGTTGAGGGCATGTGGCCTGGTACGGTTCAGGAGGGGGGTGCTCCCTCGTCCCTACCTCTTTTCCTGACTGGCCGGGCTGCGTGCTCGGATAAGGGTCTGGTATGGATTTGGGGGGACCCCCACGCCGTTTTTTCGGCGTAGGGGGTTTCCCTTAAAATCCATACCAGACCGAGGGGCCTGATATGCTCTTGGAGGGGTAACCCATGCCAGTTTTTTATTTTAAAATTTGGCGCGAAGTTCCCCCTTAAGATTCATACCAAACACAGTGCCTTCAAGTCGCAGGGCAAAATCGGATCCAAAGTAGGACAGCTGTCGTGTCGCACCAGTGTGAAGCCGGGCACGAAAAAACGGCCTGGGGATCCCCCCAAAATCCATACCAGGCCCTTATCTGAGCATGCAGCCCGGCCGGTCAGGAAAAGTGGTGGGGACGAGCGAGCAGCCCCCCCTTCCTGAACCGTACCAGGCCGCATGCCCTCAACATTGGGGGGTGGGTGCTTTGGGGCAGGGGGGTGCCCTGCGGCCCCCCCAAGTCAAAGCACCTTGTCCGCATGTTGATGAGGACAAGGGCCTCTTCCCGACAAACCTGGCCATTGGTTGTCGGGGTCTGCGGGCAGGGGGCTTATCGGAATCCGGGAGCCCTCTTTAATAAGGGGGCCCCCAGATCCTGGCCCCCCACCCTATGTGAATGAGTATGGGGTACATCGTACCCCTACCCATTCACCTAGGAAAAAAAGTGTCAATAAAAAAACACACTACACAGGTTTTTAAAGTAATTTATTAGGCAGCTCCGGGTCTTCTTCCGACTTTGGGGGTCTCTTCCTTCTTCTCTGCGCTCTCCGGCCTGTTCTCCGCGCTCTCCGGTTCTCCTCCTGCTCTCCGGTATCTTCTGTCGGGCTCCTCCGCTATCTTCTGCTCTTTTGCCGGCTCTTTAGCTAGCGGTGGCCCGGTCTTCTCCGCCGTCTTCTTCCCTCTTCTTTTCTTCCGATGTTGACACAACGCTCTCTCCCACTGTAATGCCGTGTATGCGGTCCACAACAACTTATATAGGAATGGGGCGTCATAAGGGGTGGGGTCACCCGGTGACATCACCCGGTGACCCCACCCTTTATGATGGCACAGTCCCGGGGCATGATGTGCCACCTCATCAGTGCCAGTCAGTACTGCCTCATAAGTCCCCATTAGTGAAGGAGAAAACTTACTTATTTACAACGTTTTGTAACAGAAACTAAGAAAAAAATATTTTTTTCAAAATGTTTGGTCTTTTTTTATTTGTAGCGCAAATTATAAAAACCCCAGTGGTGATCCAATATCACCAAAAGAAAGCTCTATTTGCTCAAAATGTGAAAGCGCTGAAAGCTGAAAATTGGTATGGGCAGGAAGGTGTATAAGTGCCCTGTATTGAAGTGGTTAATAAAAATCTGAGTGGACATCTGATTCATCCCATTTTTCCCATTCATCCCTAGTATGGCTCTGTCAATAATGAGACTGGCCACACTTAAAGCATAGACTGAATGGCCCGATCTTCATATGTATGGGTGTCCAAAATTCTCTTATGCCCCGTACACACGAATTTTCCAACGGAAAATGTTCGATGGGAGCTTGTTGTCGGAAATTCCGACCGTGTGTAGGCTCCATCGGACATGTTCCATCGGAATTTCCGTCACACAAAATTTGAGATCTGGATCTCAATTTTTCCGACAACAAAATCCGTTGTCGTAAATTCCGATTGTCTGTACACAATTCCGACGCACAAAGTTCCACGCATGCATGGAATCAAGCAGAAGAGCCGCACTGGCAATTGAACTTCATTTTTCTCGGCTCGTCGTACGTGTTGTATGTCACCACGTTCTTGACATTCGGAATTTCCGACAAGATTTGTGTGACCGTGTGTGTTCAAGACAAGTTTGAGCCAACATCCGTCGGAAAAAATCCATGGATTTTGTTGTCGGAATGTCCGATCGTGTGTACGGGGCATAAGAGGTGACAGCTAACTGATAACCTCTACAATGCCTTGCAAAAGTATTCTCTCCCCCATTTTTCCTGTTTTGCCGCATTACATGCAAAAGAAAAATATGCTGCACTAGAGTGTGCTATATTGTGCTAATCAATATATCAAAATATGTGTTTATCTATAAACGCATGAAAAACTTAAATGCATATATATAATAATACCCCCACTGGGTAAAACACAAAAATGGTAAATATAAATAAAAAATAGTAATAATAGAAAAGGTGCAAATAGTAATAATATATCCCCCTGAGGAAGACACGTAATCCCTGTGTCGAACACGCGTAGGGGAGGGGCTAGGATGGAGTGAGAGGTAGTGAATCTGCCAGTGATGAGACATACCATACTCCTTTACCAGTTTACTGATCGTATGCTGTGTATAGAGCGGTGCACTGACGCACCTTACGATTGTGAGTACCCAATTTGAGGAATGTATTTATTCATTGATTTAATACATTTTAAAACAATATCACACCATCAAGCTTTTTTTCTCATATATCTTTGGATACCGCATTAGAGCCTGAGATCCGGTGATCTGCACTGAGCCCTGGGGTGGTTCAAAGGCGTGATTTGACTTAGTATAACAGCTGAGTCACGCGCTCTGAGGTGAGCATACTACCTGGGGGGCCACCGGATTGCACCAAAGCATGGTTTGTGGCACAAAGAAAGTTATGAGCATGCTGGAAAATAACACCATTGAATACTAATGCATAAGCACTTTTTCGATATCAGTCTACAGGATTTCACAAATCACCTACAAAAATCGTCTCAATAAGGACTGTTTTTTCCACATGTACTGTGTGGCACTAAGCACTTTTTGAAATTATTTATTTACTATTTTCATATCTGCACTTTAGCATGTTTATTTGATTAGATTGGATTATTTTAAAAAATCCCAAACTTTAACTACTTAAGGACCGAGCCACTTTCTGAGATTTGCTGTTTACAAGATAAAAACTTTTTTTTTTTTTGCTAGAAAATTACTTAGAACCCCCAAACATTATACTCCCTAGAGAATAAAATGACAGTTGTTGCAATACTTTCTGTCACACCGTATTTGCGCAGCGGTCTTTGGAAAAAATACACTTTTTTTAATTAAAAAATAAGACAACAGTAAAGTTAGCCTAATATTTTATATTGTGAGAGATTATGTTACGCCGAGTAAATTGATACCCAACATGTCATGCTTCAAAATTGCGCCCGCTCGTGGAATGGCGACAAACTTTTACCCTTAAAAATCTCCATAGGCGATGCTCAAAAAATTCTACAGGTTGCATATTTTGAGTTACAGAGGAGGTCTAGTGCTAGAATTATTGCTCTCGCTCTAGCGATCACAGTGATAATTCACATGTGTAGTTTGAACACCATTTTCATATTCAGGCACTACTCAAGTATGCGTTCACTTCTACACGCGAGCTCGGGGGGGCATGTTTAAAAATTTTTTTTCCTTATTTATTTTACCTTTTATTTTGTATTTTTACACTGTTATTTTCAAAAAAATTGTGTCACTTTTATTCCTATTACAAGGAATGTAAACATCCCGTGTAATATAAAAAAAAGCATGACAGGACCTCTTAAATATGAGATCTGGGGTCAAAAAGACCTCAGATCTCATATTTACACTAAAATGCAATAAAAAAAAAAAAACCCGCCGGCTCCGGTAAGTGGTGAAGGGCACCAGAGAGCGCAGAGGGGTGTCCCTCTCCCGCCACTGATAAAAGTGATCTTGTGGCGAATCTGCTGCAGAGACCACTATTATCGGAAACCGGACCGCCCGCCAAAGAAGAGGATACCAGGGTTATGGCAGCTGGCTGCTGCCAAAACAAAGATATCCCTCTTCAGAGTTAGGATGTTTATCGGCTTGTTGACGGTCCGGAAAATGGTTAACCAGTTGCTGACCGCCTAACGCAGATATACTGTGGCAGAATGGCACGGGCAGGCATAATCACGTACTTGGTACGTGATCTGCCTCCCGGGGGCTGGGGGCGCATCGCGCCCCCGCCAGCCCCCCCCCGGTGCCCGAGGCGGTCGGCTTCGTTGGGGAAGCGATACAGGCTGAGGAGGAGGCCTCTCATTCGTGGCCACCCCCTCGCGATCGCTCCCCACGAATGAAAATCTTCCTCTGCTGCTGTAATGTAAACAGCAGCAGAGGAAGTGATGTCATCTCTCCTCGAGCCGGTCTTTTCGTTCCGGCGCCGAGGAGAGAAGACATCAATGTGAGTTGCACCAACACTACACTTTCAGTAGAACACACTAGGCACACTTTTCACCCCCCGATCACCCCCCGTACCCCCTGTCACAGTGACACCAATAGCAGTGACCCCCCCTAATAAAGTTTTAACCCCTTGATCACCCCCCGTCGCCAGTGTCACTAAGCGATCGTTTTTCTGATCGCTGTATTAGTGACACAGGTGACGCTAGTTAGGGAGGTAAGTATAAAGCTTCGATGTCAGCGTTTTATAGCGACAGGGACCCCCATATACTACCTAATAAAGGTTTTAACCCCCTGATTGCCCCCTAGTTAACCCTTTTACCAGTGATCACCGTATAACTGTTACGGGTGACGCTGGTTAGTTAGTTTGTTTTTTATAGTTTATTATAGTTTCAGGGCACCCGCCGTTTATTACCTTATAAAGGTTTAACCCCCTAATCGCCCGGCGGTGATATAAGTTAAGTTTTTAGGGTCAGATAAGGTCTGCGTCGCCCCAGGCAGCGTTAGGTTAGTGCCAGTAACGCTAACACCCACGCACGCAGCATACACCTCCCTTAGTGGTATAGTATCTGAACAGATCAATATCTGATCCGATCAGATCTATATTAGCGTCCCCAGCAGTTTAGGGTTCCCAAAAACGCAGTGTTAGCAGGATCAGCCCAGATACCTGCTAGCACCTGCGGTTTGCCCCTCGGCCCAGCCCAGCCCAGCCCAGCCCACCCAAGTGCAGTATCGATCGATCACTGACACTTACAAAACACTAAGCACACATAACTGCAGCGTTCGCAGAGTCAGGCCTGATCCCTGCGATTGCTGACAGTTTTTTGGTAGCGTTTTGATACAGTCGCTGACAGTCCGGAGCTTTTTTGCCTGTGATTCTCACTAGTGTACCACTAAATTTAGAGCCCAAAATGGCAAATTGAAGGTACACTAGTGAAGAGGCCTACACGTTTCTGAGCATGACAGATAGTGAAGAGGAAGTCACTCATCTGTCAGATTCAGGCTCAGAATACGATCCTGTAGACGACAGCGGCTCCATGAAAGATAGCTCTGACGGCGGAGTTGTGGTCCCTGCCAAGGTCAGGCGTACCAGACCCCAATCTTCTTCTTCTGTCCTTGAAGTGCAAGAACCGCAGGTCCCTCGTATGGAGCAGAGAAGTACTAGCGCCGCCATTCCTTCTGGTGAACTGGCAAGCACCAGCGGCCTAGTACACCCTGGTCGTATATCCAGCACTGCAGTAACACTTGGTGACGTGGCAAGTCCCATAAGTGCAATTCAAGCTGGCGAGGTGGCAAGCACAAGTAGGGTCCCGCTGCCACCAAGAAGATGAACACAGGCCCGTCGTGCCCATAGTGCCCTTCCTGCTGCATTCGCCAATCTGAATTGGGAACCCACCACTTCTGCAGCACCCGTACTTCCCCCATTCACATGCCAACCTGGCATTCAGGTGGAAACAGTTGATTTTACGTCACTGGATTTTTATTCACTGTTTTTCACTGAAGATCTCTATAGATCTATTGTGGACCAAAGCAATTTGTACGCTGGTCAACACATCGCCACTATTCCCCAGTCCTTCCTTGCCAGAGATTGGAAACCAATTGCGGTTTCCGAATTTAAGATCTTTCTGGGCCTTTCCCTCAACATGGGCATAACTAAAAAGAGTGAGTTGCGGTCATATTGGTCCATTGACCCAATTCACCATATGCGCTTGTTCTCTGCCTCCATGACCAGGGCACGATACGAGCAGATTTTGCGGTTCATGCACTTCAACAACAATGAACTCTGTCGTCCTCGCGGAGACCCTGGATACGATCGGCTCTACAAAATTCGGCCCCTTGTAAACCACTTCAACCAACGTTTTGCAGACTTGTTTACTCCCCATCAAGTTGTCTGCATTGTCCCTGATTAAGTTTTCTGGCCATTTGTCATTCAAACAGTACCTTCCCAGCAAGCGTGCCAGATATGGGGTCAAGATGTATAAGCTCTGTGACAGGGCCACAGGCTATACATGTAGTTTTATGGTTTACGAGGGCAAAGATAGTCACAAAGAGCCGACAAACTGCCCTGACTACATAGGAAGCACTGGCAAGATTGTGTGGGACATGGTGTCACCCTTATTCGGAAAGGGGTACCACTTGTACGTGGACAATTATTACATGAGCGTGCCACTTTTTAGTCACCTTTTTGATCATCAGATTGGAGCATGTGGTACCGTGCGACCTAATCGCCGGGGCTTTCCCCAGCGGCTTGTAGATTCCCGTCTTAGGCTGGGGGAGAGAGCCTGCTTGCAGTGTAATAATTTGCTCGCTATGAAGTTGAGGGATAATAAGAATGTTTTCGTTCTTACCTCCCTTCATGCAGACACGACGGTCCAAATTACTACGGCGACTGGTGTTGTGGAGAAACCGCTCTGTGTCCACGAATATAACCAAAATATGGGAGGAACAACCAGTTGTTGGCGCCGTACCTAGTTGCCCGTAAGGCCAGAAGTGTCTATTTATTTCAATTGGCTTTGCTGAATGCTTATGTGCTATACAGAGCTTCAGGACGGACTGGATCCTTCCTTAAATTCCAGGAAGAGATCGTCAGAGCCCTTCTGTTTCCAGACGGTGCTCCACCTCACCTTTCCCAACCAAATGCAGTAAGCCGGCTGCATGAGAGGCATTTTCTTTATGTCCTCCCGAGTACCCCTACCCAACGAGCCCCCCAAAAAAGATGTGTCTGCAGCAAGCACGGATTTAGGCATGACACCCAGTATTATTGTCCCTCCTGTCCTGACAATCCTGGTCTTTGCATTGGTGAACGTTTTGAACGCTACCATACACTAGCTGAGTATTAGCGTAGGGTACAGCACTACACAGACTAGGACACACTTTCACAGGGTCTCCCAAGATGCCATCGCATTTTGAGAGACCCAAACCTGGTACCAGTTACAAATGTTAAAGTTACAAAAAAAAGTGTAAAAAAAACCCAACCCCCCCCCCCCCCAAAAAAATAAATAAAATTCAATAAAAAAAAAAAATAGTTGTCATTTTATTGTTCTCTCTCTCTATTCTCTCTCTATTGTTCTGCTCTTTTTTACTGTATTCTATTTTGCAATGTTTTATTGTTGTTATGTTTTTATCATGTTTGGTAACCATTTTTTTGTTTTCAGGTACGCCATTCAGCTGCAGAGCGGATTTATTTAACATGACAGCAACAGCGTTTGCTTCCACGATACATAAAGCCGTGACTCCAGCGCTGTCGGAGGTGATTTCACTACCACAGTTACATACTTCAGCATATATGCCGAAGCGTGGGGGCAGCAGTGGGTGGAGGAGCGATTTGCTCCTGCCTTTTGCGGAAGGATGCCCCCATGCTTTGGCATATATATATTTTAGACACAGGTTGCGTTTAATGTTTTATTTTTTACTATGTTTTTTTAAAATTTGCTTTGCAGGTATGGTAAGTCTAATAGGGCGTACACACGGTCGGACTTTGTTCGGACATTCCAACAACAAAATCCATGGATTTTTTCCGACGGATGTTGGCTCAAACTTGTCTTGCATACACACGGTCACACAAAGTTGTCGGGAAAATCCGATCGTTCTGAACGCGGTGACGTAAAACACGTACGTCGGGACTATAAACGGGGCAGTGGCCAATAGCTTTCATCTCTTTATTTATTCTGAGCATGCGTGGCACTTTCTCCGTTGGATTTGTGTACACACGATCGGAATTTCCGACAACGGATTTTGTTGTCGGAAAATTTTATCTCCTGCTCTCCAACTTTGTGTGTCGGAAAATCCCATGGAAAATGTCCGATGGAGCCCACACATGGTCGGAATTTCCGACAACACGCTCCGATCGGACATTTTCCATCGGAAAATCCGACCGTGTGTACGGGGCATTACTGTTATACTGTAATGTTACTTTGTTTTATTGTTAACCATCATTTGCTTAGCAGGTACGCCATTCAGTTGCAGCGCGGATTTATTTATCTTGACAGCAACAGCGTTTGCTCCTACGATACATAAAGCCGTGACTCCAGCGCTGTCGGAGATGATTTCACCACCACAGTTACATTCTTCAGAATATATGCCGAAGCATGGGGGCAGCAGTGGGTGGAGGAGCGATTTGCTCCTACCTTTTGCGGGAGGATGCCCCCATGCTTCGGCATAAATAAACGGTGTATGTATGCCCATCATTAGAAGTGGGTGGATGAAGGGAGGTATTCTAATGGTGGGCATACCCACCGATCAATATCTTTTTTTCGTTTAGCCCACAGGCTGCATGAAGAAAAAGTTTACAATATATGCCCAAAAAGGTCCAGCAACGTACTGGTATGTTGCTGGACTTTGAGTGGTTATACCAGAATGATGCCTGCAGGTTTAGGTATCATCTTGGTATCATTCTTTTCAGCCAGCGGTCGGCTTTCATGTAAAAGCAATCCTAGTGGCTAATTAGCCTCTAGACTGCTTTTACAAGCAGTGGGAGAGAATGCCCCCCACCGTCTTCCATGTTTTTCTCTGGCTCCCCTGTCCCAACAGGGAACCTGAGAATGCAGCCGGTGATTCGGCCAGCTGACCATAGAGCTGATCAGAGACCAGAATGGCTCCAATCATCTCTATGGCCTAAGAAACCGGAAGCTATGAGCATTTCATGACTTAGATTTCACCGGATGTAAACAGCGCCATTGGGAAATTGGGAAAGCATTTTATCACACCGATCTTGGTATCTTGGTGTGGTCAGATGCTTTGAGGGCAGAGGAGAGATCTAGGTTCTAATAGACCCAAATTTTTTCAAAAAAGAGTACCTGTCACTACCTATTGCTCTCATAGGGGATATTTACATTCCCTGAGATAACAATAAAAATGATTAAAAGAATAAAAAAATGAAAGGAAAAGTTTAAAAATAAGATAAAAAAGCAAAAAAAAAAAAAGCACCCCTGTTCCCCCCTGCTCTCACGCAAAGGCGAACGCAAGCGTCGGTCTGGCATCAAATGTAAGCAATTGCACCATGAGGTATCACCGCGAAGGTCAGATAGAGGGCAGTAATTTTAGCAGTAGACCTCCTCTGTAAATTTAAAGTGGTAACCTGTAAAGGCTTTTAAATGCTTTTAAAAATGTATTTAGTTTGTCGCCACTGCACAAACAACAGCAATTTTAAATGTCATGTTTGGTATCCATGTACTCGGCCTAAGATCATCTTTTTTATTTCATCAAACATTTGGGCAATATAGTGTGTTTTAGTGCATTCAAATTTTAAAAAGTGTGTTCTTTCCCAAAAAAAGCGTTTGAAGAATCAGTGCGCAAATACTGTGTGAAAAAAAAATGAAACACCCACCATTTTAATCTGTAGGGCATTTGCTTTAAAAAAATATATAATGTTTGGGGGTTCAAAGTAATTTTCTTGCAAAAAAATTTTTTTTTTTCATGTAAACAAAAAGTGTCAGAAAGGGCTTTGTCTTCAAGTGGTTAGAAGAGTGGGTGATGTGTGACATAAGCTTCCAAATGTTGTGCATAAAATGACGGGACAGTTCAACCCCCCCCCCCAAATGACCCCATTTTGGAAAGTAGACACCCCAAGCTATTTGCTGAGAGGCATGTCAAGTCCATGTAATATTTTATAATTGTGACACAAGTTGCGGGAAAAATAAATTTTTTTTTTTTTTGCACAAAGTTGTCACTAAATGATATATTGCTCAAACATGCCATGGGAATATGTGAAATTACACCCCAAAATACATTCTGTTGCTTCTCCTGAGTACGGGGATACCACATGTGTGAGACTTTTTGGGAGCCTAGCCGCGTAAGAGACTCCAAAAACCAAGCACCGCCTTCAGGCTTTCTAAGGGTGTAAATCTTTGATTTCACTCTTCACTGCCTATCACAGTTTCGGAGGCCATGGAATGCCCAGGTGGCACAACCCCCCCCCCCCTAAATGACCCTATTTTGGAAAGTAGACACTCCAAGCTATTTGCTGAGAGGTATAGTGAGTATTTTGCAGACCTCACTTTTTTTCACAAAGTTTTGAAAATTGAAAAAAAGAAAAAAAAATGTTTTTTCTTGTCTTTCTTCATTTTCAAAAACAAATGAGAGCTGCATAATACTCACCATGCCTCTCAGCAAATAGCTTGGGGTGTCTACTTTCCAAAATGGGTTCATTTGATTGGGGGGTTGTGCTATCTTGGCATTTTATGGCCTTCGAAACTGTAATAGGTGGTGAGGAGTGAATCAAAAATTTACGCCCTTAGAAATCCTGAAGGCGGTGATTGGTTTTCGGGGCCCCGTATGAAGCTAGGCTCCCAAAAAGTCCCACACATGTGGTATCCCCATACTCAGGAGAAGTAGCAGAATGTATTTTGGGGTGTAATTCCACATATGCTCATGGCATGTTTGAGCAATTTACCATTTAGTGACAACTTTGTGCAAAAAAAAAAAAAATTGGTCACTTTCCCGCAACTTGTGTCAAAATATAAAATATTCCATGGACTCAACATGCCCCTCAGCAAATAGCTTGGGGTGTCTACTTTCCAAAATGGGGTAATTTGGGGGGGGGGTTTGTGCCATCTGGGCATCTTATGGCCTTCAAAACTGTGATAGGTAGTGAGGAGTGAAATCAAAACTTTACGCCCTTAGAAATCCTGAAAGCGGTGCTTGCTTTTCGGGGCCCCGTACGCGGCTAGGCTCCCAAAAAGTCCCACACATGTGGTATCCCCGTACTCAGGAGAATCAGCAGAATGTATTTTGGGGTGCAATTCCACATATGCCCATGGCCTGTGTGAGCAATATATCATTTAGTGACAACTTTGTGCAAAAAAAAAAGTTTGTAATTTTCCTGCAACTTGTGGCAAAATATAAAATATTCCATGGACTCAACATGCCTCTCAGCAAATAGCTTTAGGCGTCTATTTTCCAAAATAGGGTCATTTGGGGGGGGGGGGTTTGTGCCATCTTGGCATTTTATGGCCTTCAAAACTGTGATAGGTAGTGAGGAGTGAAATAAAAAATTTACGCCCTTAGAATTCCTGAAGGCGGTGCTTGGTTTGGGGGCCCCGTACGCGGCTAGGCTCCCAAAAAGTCCCACACATGTGGTATCCCCGTACTCAGGAGAAGCAGCAGAATGTATTTTGGGGTGTAATTCCACATATGCCCATGGCATGTTTGAGCAATATATCATTTAGTGGCAACTTTGCGCAAAAAAAAAAAGTTTGTAATTTTCCCGCAACTTGTGTCAAAATATAAAATATTCCATGGACTCAACATGCCTCTCAGCAAATAGCTTGGGGTGTCTACTTTCCAAAATGGGGTCATTGGGGGGGGGGGGTTGTGCCATCTTGGCATTTTATGGCCTTCAAAACTGTGATAGGTAGTGAGGAGTGAAATCAAAAATTTATGCCCTTAGAAATCCTGAAGGCGGTGCTTGGTTTTCGTGGCCCCATAGACGGCTAGGCTCCCAATAAGTCCCACACATGTGGTATCCCCATACTCAGGAGAAGCAGCAGAATGTATTTTGGGGTGTAATTCCACATATGCCCATGGCATGTTTGAGCAATTTACCATTTAGTGACAACTTTTAGTAAATTTTTTTTTGTCATTATTCAATCACTTGGGGCAAAAAAATGAATATTCAATGGCTCAACATGCCTCTCAGCAATTTCCTTGGGGTGTCTACTTTCCAAATTGGGGACATTTGGGTTTTTTTTTTACTGCCCTGCCATTTTAGCACCTCATGAAATGACATAGGCAATCATAAACTTAAAGCTGTGTAAATTCCAGAAAATGTACCCTAGTTTGTAGACGCTATAACTTTTGCACAAACCAATAAATATACGCTTATTGACATTTTTTTTTACCAAAGACATGTGGCCAAATACATTTTGGCCTAAATGTATGACTAAAATTGAGTTTATTGGATTTCTTTTATAACAAAAAGTAGAAAATATAATTTTTTAAAAAATTTTTCTGTCTTTTTCCGTTTATAGCGCAAAAAATAAAAACTGCAGAGGTGATCAAATACCATAAAAACAAAGCTCTATTTGTGGGAACAAAAGGACGCAAATTTTGTTTGGGTACAGCATTACATGACCGTGCAATTAGCAGTTAAAGCGACGCAGTGCCAAATTGTAAAAAGTGCTCTGGTCAGGAAGGGGGTAAATCCTTCCGGGGCTGAAGTGGTTAAACATCCCACAGATAACATTAAAGCCATTAAAAAAAAAATGGAAAGAATTTGGCACTATTACAAACCTGACAAGGGAAGGCATTCCACCAAAATTCATAGACCAGGCAACAAGGCTATTAATCAGAGATAACAAAAACACCAAAGATAACACTGAAGGTGCTGCAAAAATCCACAGCAGAGATGGGATTACCTGTCCATTGGACCACTTAAATTTTTGTGATGTAGGAGTACTAAACCTTATTGAGGTGCATTTTAACGTATTGGGTGGTTTGTGGTTCTAGAAGCTGTTCACTAGCAACTGTGGGGTCTTTCTGCACGCCAGAGAAGTTTACTAAAGCTTTGAAAGAATAGGAGTGCTACACCAGCTTGCATGGTACTTTAACCACTTCCCATCTGCTGTACGTTTTCAAACTTCCTCAGATGGGAAAGTTGATATCTTTGTAATCACTGCAGCAATATTTGAGATATCACTCTTTAGGGCCAGCGATTCTGCACAAAATAAAAGTAATCCGCACAGCTAACTAGCCACTGGATTACTTTTACAGGCAACGGAAGGGGGCCCAACCCATCGCCACCTTTACCGGGCTCTCCCGTGCAATCAGGGAGTCCGGTATGGGGGGATGAGAGGAAAGACTGTTGTTTTTCCTACTGTGTGATATCAAAAACAGAAAGCGATGAGAATTTCATAACTTCCTGTTTCTGTTCTTTGTTTACCTGGCCGTTAACTGCCAGTAAAGCCGCTGATCAGATCAATCTGTGTCTGATCAGCTGCATTGAAGGCCGAGACCCCAGATCTCTCCATAAAGAGGACCTGTCACGGTCCATGCTGATACAAGGGATGCTGTTCCTCCCTTGTAATAGCAATAGAGTTGATCGAAAAAAAAAAGTTAAAGGTACAGTGTTAAAAAAAAAATGAAATAAAAATAATAAAAAAAATAAAATTTTAAAGCGCCCCTCGTTCTCCCGTGCTTACGCATAAATCCCACATGCATATGTAAACAGCAATCGCATCACACATGTGAGGTATCGCTGCGAATTTCAGAGTGACAGCAATCATTTTAGTACCAGACCTCCTGTGAAACTCTAAACTGGTAATTGTAAAGGCTGTTGAAGCGTTGCCTATGGAGATTTTTAGGTACCGTAATTTGGCACTGTTCCACGGGAAAACGCAATTTTTAGGCATAACTTGTTTGCTATCTTTTTTGTGTTTTTGTGCATTAACATTCATTAAAGTGTATTTTTTTTTTCAAAAATTTGCATTTGAAAAACCGCTGTGCAAAGATCATGTGACATAAAAATATGCAATGCCCACCATTTTTTTCTGTAGGGCCTCTGCTTAAAAAATATATATAATGTTTGGGAGTTCTAAGTAGTTTTCCTAGCAAAAAAATTATGCTTTTTACATGTGCGAGATGTCAGAATTGCTTTGGAATTAAATTGATTAAAAGATTTTATTTTGCAACGGCCAACACGTTTCAAGGGCTCAGTGGGCAAATGGTTAAAGAAAATAGGTTTCATCATGCAGAGATTTAACACTTTGATGAAGGTTCACCTTCCAGTAGGACAATGGCCCTAAGCATGGTGCTAAAGCTACACTGGATTGTTTTAGGGAAACATTTAAATGTTTGGGAATGGCTTAGTCAAACCCCAGATGTCAATCCAATTGAGAATCTGTGGCATAACTTAAAGATTGCTGTACACCAACACAACACATCTAACATGCAGGAGCTTGAACAGTTTTGCTTTGAAGAACAGGCAACAATTCCAGTAGGTAGATGTGCTAAGCTAATAGAGACATGTCCCAAGAGACCTGCAGCTGTAATTGCAGCAAATGGTGTCCCTACAAAGTACAGTATTGACTTTTTTTAAGCACAATGAAGATTTCAGTTATTTTTTCATTAATTATTGTATGTGTCACAAAAAAAATATGTAGCAAAATCAGCCTGCCCATAGATGATTTGGTCTGCTGAACCGACCAAATTTTGATCTGTCTATGGCTGGCCCGAGTGCTTTCACACTAGAGCAGTGCGCTTGCAGGACATTAAAAAAACTCCTGCAAGCAGCATTTTTGGAGCGGTGAAGGAGTGCCGCTCCTTCATTGCTCCTGCCCATTGAAATGAATGGGCAGCACGGCTGAACCACCGGCATAGCGCTGCTGTAGCAGCGCTTTGCGGTGGTTTTAACCCTTTCTCGGCCGCTAGCGGGGGGTAAACGTGCCCCACTAGCGGCCGAATAGCTCAGCGAAATTGACGGTAAAGTAACGCTTAAAATAACGTCGCTTTACCGCCGACGCACCCACAGCCCCAGTGTGAAAGGAGCCTTAAGTGCTCAAGTTGAGGCGCCATACTGTATCTTTCCTTAGGATGGCAGTGATTGTTAACTGTTGTGTTTTATAAATCTGTGGAAAAAAATGGAAAAGAAAACACCTGCCTGAAATAAAGAATGTGAACAGCTGTAAAATATATTTGTTGAAATTCTGTTGCATCGCAAACTTAGAAAAGCTTTCAAGATAAAAATAAAATTGTACCGTATATAAATAAACCATTGCAATAAACCAGTTTTATTTGGGAATTGATGCCAGCTACTGTGGAAATTGTTTTAGATTGAAGTCTGGAACAAAGAAAATAGTATCACTCGTGGCTGTACTGTAAACCTCGTAACTGTTCATACTTCATTAGCAAAATTACTTGTTCCAAAATGTACTTGTTCCAAACTATTTTGCCATATTTTGCCATTGTTCATGTGTTAAATCTACAAAATCTTTTTCCCATCCCCATCTAGCGGGACAGATAGCTTCTCCCTGAGATTTCCTAATTAGATACCCATATATAATACAAATAAGGCCCTTCTTAGTTTGTATCTTTGCAATAAGATCTATTAATGGCGTAATTTGTACCTTTAACTTATTACCTTTAAAGTGGGTCTGCAAAGCATGTCGTAATTGCAAATATTGAAAGAAGGTATATGGGGGCAGAGAAAGTTCTTTTTGTAATTTTTGAAATATTTTTCAATTATTATAATATAATTGTGATATATATTGAATCCCTAGTCCTCTCCACATCCCAAATCCTTCCAATTTATTTATCTCCTTATACTTTATATTTTCCAAAAAGGGGTGTGAACTGATATATCAGCATTTTGCATTATATATCTAATTTCATGCCATACTTTATTCATCAGCACTAGGGATGAGCCCACAGTTTGAGTCGAACATAAGTTCGACTCGTACATCGGGTGTTCGTTTGTTCTAAAATATACTCTGCATTTAGCATAAACTGTATATTCAGTGTTTACTCAATATTCAGTCAGTGCAGGCAGTGTATTAATATATATATATATATAATATATATATATATATATACATATACAGTCTCGTATTACAGGGCATTTTTTCAGCTAGAACTTGGTGGAACTCAGTTTCACCACCTCTGGCTCAGGTCCTCTGCTCCCTGCCTACCACTAACACTTGTAAACACAGAAATCCAGCTTCTGTGTTTATAAGTGACAGCTTGTCTTCCAACAGCTCCCACAGATCTGATCTCCTCAGTGGCTTCCACTGAGTGCAGGATGGGTACAAGGGAGATGCAGGTGCCTGGGGTGCAGTGCAGATGCTGACACCCCCCCCCCAGATGATCTCTCTGAGTGAGAGAGGCTGAACCACCTACAGTCACCTACAGTGTGCGGGGAGGTACTAGAGCTCCACCATTATCCACGTAAGACACGTGGACAATGGTGGAGCTTTTAAGGAGCGGGGGAGAAGATGGAGGCAGTGGGGGGGGTTAAATGGAGAAGTCAGACGCAAAGAAGGGTGAATGTGAAATGTGGATGGGGGATGCAGAGGTAAGCGGCTATGGAAGAAGGCTGAACTCTGCACTCACACTGTACATAGTGCACCCCCGAAATCTGTACTACCTGTGTTAACCCCCCCTCCAAACTCTGCACTCTGTACATAGCGCACCCCTGAAATCTATACTCTCTGTGTTAAATGCTCCCCCCCCCCCAACTCTGCACTCTGTACATAATGCACTCCTGGTATTTAATGCCTCTTGAGACCCTCCCACTGTTAGTGAAATTTGACTACAGCCAATAATTGTTGAGGTTTGGAGGAAGTGTGTGAAGGGGAGGGGGCTTTGGGGGGTTGTGGTTAAGTTCCTGCACCTATTTTTTAGAAAAAAAGCCCTGCTTGTGTATATATGAGAGACAAAATGTGGAAACAAATCCAGACAATCACATTGTCTGATTTTTGAAAGAATTTATTTGCAAATTATGGTGGAAAATTAGTATTTTGTCAATATCAAAAGTTCATCTCAATACTTTGTTATATATCCTTTGTTGGCAATGACAGAGGTCAAATGTTTTCTGTAAGTCTTCACAAGGTTGTCACACACTGTTGCTGGTATGTTGGCCCATTCCTCCATGCAGATCTCCTCTAGAGCAGTGATGTTTTGGGGCTGTCACTGGGCAACACGGACTTTCAATTCCCTCCAAAGGTTTTCTATGGGGTTGAGATCTGGAGACTGGCTAGTCTACTCCATGACCTTAAAATGCTTCTTATGAAGCCACTCCTTCATTGCCCGAGCGGTGTGTTTGGGATCACTGTCATGCTGAAAGACCCAGCCACTTTTCATCTTCAATGCGCTTGCTGATGGGAGGAGGTTTGCACTCAAAATCTCACAATACATGGCCCCATTCATTCTTTCATGTACACAAATCAGTCGTCCTGTTCCCTTTGCAGAGAAACAGCCCCAAAGCATGATGTTGCCACCCCCATGCTTCACAGTAGGTATGGTGTTCTTTGGTTGCAACTCAGCATTCTCTCTCCTCCAAACACGACGAGTTGTGTTTCTACCAAACTGTTCTACTTTGGTTTCATCTGACCATATGACATTCTCCCAGACCTCTTCTGGATCATCCAAATGCTCTCTAGCAAACCTCAGACCCGGACATGTACTGGCTTAAGCAGGGGGACACGTCTGGCACTGCAGGATATGAGTCCCTGGTGGCGTAGTGTGTTACTGATGGTAGCCTTTGTTACGTTGGTCCCAGCTCTCTGCAGGTCATTCACTAGGTCCCCCTGTGTGGTTCTGGGATTTTTGCTCACCGTTCTTGTGATAACTTTGACCCCGCGGGGTGAGATCTTGTGTGGAGCCCCAGATCAAGGGAGATTATCAGTGGTCTTGTATGTCTTCCATTTTCTAATTATTGCTCCCACAGTTGATTTCTTCACATCAAGCTGTTTGCCTATTGCAGATTCAGTCTTCCCAGCCTGGTGCAGGTCTACAATTTTGTTTCTGGTGTCCTTCGACAGCTCTTTGGTCTTCACCATAGTGGAGTTTGGAGTGTGACTGTTTGAGGTTGTTGACAGTTGTCTTTTATACTGATAACATGTTCAAACAGGTGCCATTAATACAGGTAATGAGTGGAGGACAAAGGAGCCTCTTAAAGAAGAAGATACAGGTCTGTGAGAGCCAGAAATCTTGCTTGTTTGTAGGTGACCAAATACTTATTTTCCACCATAATTTGCAAATAAATTCTTTCAAAAATCAGACAATGTGATTGTCTGGATTTGTTTCCACATTTTGTCTCTCATAGTTGAGGTATACCTATGATGACAATTACAGGCCTCTCTCTTCTTTTTAAGTGGGATAACTTGCACAATTGGTGGCTAAGTTAATACTTTTTTGCCCCACTGTATATATACTCTGCATCCAGTGTAGCCTATACCTACAGTGCATTCTGTGGTGCTCTGTTTCTAATACACTTCAGGCGGTGTATTAATAATTATATATATATATATATATATATATATATATATATATATATATATAGATAGATAGAGATAGATATATATATATATATATATATATATATATATATATATATATATATATATGTGTGTGTGTATATAGTCTAGTATATATATATATATATATATATGTATATACCGTATATACTCTGCATTCAGTGTAGCCTATATCTACAGTGCATTCCGTGGTGTACAGTTGCAAATACAGTGCAGCAGGTGTACACAATATCTAATACAGTGTGTACAGTTTATAACAGACATCAGGCAGTGTATTAATATATATACAGTTTAATATATATATATATATATATATACACAGTATCTCACAAAAGTGAGTACACCCCTCACATTTTTGTAAATATTTTATTATAGCTTTTCATGTGACAACGCTGAAGAAATTACACTTTGCTACAATGTAAAGTAGTGAGCGTACAGCTTGAATAACATAACATAGTGTAAATTTACTGTCCCCTCAAAATAACTCAACACACAGTCATTAATGTCTAAACCGCCGGCAACAAAAGTGAGTACACCCCCTAAGTGAACATGTCCAAATTGGGCCCAAAGTGTCAATATTTTGTGTGGCCACTGTTTTTTTCCAGCACTGCCTTAACAATCTTGGGCATGGAGTTCACCAGAGCTTCACAGATTGCCACTAGAGTCCTCTTTCACCCTCCATGACGACATCATGGAGCTGGTGGATGTTAGAGGCTTTGCGTTCCTCCACCTTCTGTTTGAGGATGCCCCACAGGTGCTCAATAGGGCTTAGGTCTGGATACATGCTTGGCCAGTCCATCACCTTTACCCTCACCTTCTTTAGCAAGGCGGTGGTTGTCTTGGAGGTGTGTTTGGAGTCAATATCATGTTGGAATACTGCCCAGCAGCCCAGTCTCCGAAGGGCGGGGATCATGCTCTGCTTCAGTATGTCACAGTACATGTTGGCATTCATGGTTCCCTCAATGGCCTGTAGCTCCCCAGTGCCGGCAACACTCATGTAGCCCCAGACCATGACCCTCCCACCACCATGCTTAACTGTAGGCAAGACACACTTGTCTTTGTACTCCTCACCTGGTTGCGGCCACACACGCTTGACAAAATCTGAACCAAATAAGTTCATCTTGGTCTCATCAGACCACAGGACATGGTTCCAGTAATCCATGTCTTTAGTTTGCTTGTCTTCAGCAAACGGTTTGTGGGCTTTCTTGTGCATCATCTTTAGAAGAGGCTTCCTGCTGGAACGACAGCCATGCAGACCAATTTGATGCAGTGTGCAGCATATGGTCTGAGCACTGACAGGCTGACCCCCCACCTCTTCAACTTCTGCAGCAATGCTGGCAGCACTCATACGTCCATTTCCCAAAGACAACCTCTTGATATGACGCTGAGCACGTGCACGCCATTTTTTCGGTTGACCATGGCAAGGCCTGTTCTGAGTGGAACCTGTCCTGTTAAACCGCTGTATGGTCTTGGCCACCGTGCTGCAGCGCAGTGTCAGGGTCTTGGCAATTTTCTTATAGCCTGGGCCATCTTTATGTAGAGCAACAATTCTTTTTTTGAGATCCTCAGAGAGTTCTTTGCCATGAAGTGCCACGTTGAACTTCCAGTGACCAGTATGAGAGAGTGAGAGCGATAACACCAAATTTAACACACCTGCTCCCCATTCACACCTGAGACCTTGTAACACTAACGAGTCACATGACACCGGGGAGGGAAAATGGCTAATTGGGCCAAATTTGGACATTTTCACTTAGGGGTGTACTCACTTTTGTTGCCAGCAGTTTAGATATTAATGGCTGTGTTTTGAGTTATTTAAGGGGACAGTAAATTTACACTGTTATACAAGCTGTACACTCACTACTTTACATTGTAGCAAAGTGTCATTTCTTTAGTGTTGTCACATGAAAAGGTATAATAAAATATTTACAAAAATGTGAGGGTGTACTCACTTTTGTGAGATACTGTATATACTCTGCATTCGGTGTAGCCTATATCTACAGTGCATTCCGTGGTGTACTGTTTCTAATACACTTCAGGCAGTGTACACAGTATCTAATACAGTGTGTACAGTTTCTACTACACTTCTGGTGGTGTACACAGTGTACAATACAGTGCAGCTGTTGTAAAACTTGTGATAAACTTTTTAATGTCAAAGGATCTTCCTTCAGAAAGGGACTTAAAATTAGTGATTTTCTTCTTACGAAATTTAGAAGTCCTACATATCACAGCTATGCACAGCTTTTTAGGTGGATTCACAACGTTGTGCGCCAATTGAAGCCTGAGCGTGGGTGGTTTGGTGTAAATAAACTTGAGCTGGGTGGGTAGGATCTTCTTCAAATCACTATCTTCCAATAGTAAAGGCCAATGTTTTTTAATATTTTTTTCAAAATCTCGATACTGTCTATTAAATGCTATACCATAATCAAGTTCCTTTTTTACTTTCGGTTTGAATAGGTCTTTCCTATCCATCTCACCAACAATTTTCTTAGTCTTTCTAAGTCTTCCAATTTGTATCCCTTGGCATGAAATCTTTCCAAAATAACATTGGCTTGGGAATTGTAATCATCTTCTTTGCTGCAATTTCTTCTGACCCTGAGCATTTGGCTCTTAGGAATGCTCCCCAGCCATCTTGGATGATGGCAGCTGGTCAACGGAATATAGGCATTCCTATCAACATCTTTGAAAAAAGTGCGCGTGCACAACTTGTCACCTTCTCTGAATAATGTGAGATCCAGAAAATTCATCAGTTTCTATGATAAATGGTGTTCCTTTTTTTGTTTTTTGCTGCTTTAATGTTGGAGTCTGTTGCAAATATAATCAGCAAGTATGAAGAAGTGGTTAAGTTATCCTAGATTGGCCACCCTCTTTTTAAAAATATATATATCTTTTATCATTTATTTTATTATTTATTTTTAATTTTGTTTTCCTTTTCAATTTTATTTTTATGTATTTTTATATTTTTTATATATTTTTTTATATTTTTTATAGTTTTTTTATAGTTTTTTATTTTTATGTTTATTTTATTTTTATTTTTTTATTTTTTTTATACAAATATATATTTTTTTACATTAGGTAAATTAATTGATCAATTGAGAACTAGTTTTAATTTCAATTTTAATTTTGTTATTATGGATATTCGTATTTATATTCAAACTCATATGTTTTTAATGTCCCGTTCATATACGACAGGAATGTTGTGTTCTTGTCGTTTTTTAACAATAAAGTTTATTGTGGTTGCAACAGGACATGATGAATCAGGATAAAGTGGGTGATTCACACCCATCAGCCTTGATTGGCTGTCACTCTTTCCTCCCTTCGGGGAGGAGTTTGTCTCTCACACTATATATTTGATGCCCTGGAGGAGGGGCGAAACGCGTCGATGCAATATCCGGCTCACGTTGCTAACCAGTGATGCTGCTTCCTGTCTTCCGTGGAACGCACGCTACGAGCGGCGATTGCGGAATTTCTCTGAATACCTGTTTGCAAGCCCGATTTCGTGAGTAGAGCTGCTATGTGCATTTGTATCTTTCCCCACAGTACTTCACCATAGCATTTTCTTTTTGCTTTTTGGGTTGAACATGATGTCTAAGCACTTATCCTATTGACCACGCTCCAGGACCATCCTCTTTGCCTTTCTGAACCGCAGCATATCAGGTGACTGACTGTTGTCATAGGCTGAAGGGTGACATCCTACCATTGCTGACCAGTGGGACTGTTCTTGGGAATCTGTACAGCATTTCAGCTTGTGTCACACATGTGTATACACTTACTGTCACTCTGTTCATAACAGCATCATGTTTTTTCTTGCCAAACTATTTAGTTTTATGTCACTCAATTATGTTTAACACTTTTGCAATAGGTTTTTTTATTTATGAACACATTATTTTACTTTAGGGTTTCTTCCTTACCAGTTAGCATATTTACTTTATAGTGTTGTTCTATTGCCAGCACTGTATTCACTTGTTTTATTGATGTAAAATATCAGTACTTAATTACAGCAGCGGCAGCACATATCTTTCACTTTATTTGTTTTGTTTAGTTGCTAGCGCTGCATTTCATCGTTTATTGTATATCAGGTTGTAGCACCTTATATGCAGTAGCTGCGACAATTTCTGTTTTAAAAACACATTTTTTGGTTTCACTAGTTTTTGTCACTTATATCTCCCCTGGGAGTATATATTTTTGGATCTAGATGGAGATTTTCACTTTCATTAAGGATAGGAGTTTGGATGCAGTTGATTTTTTCTCATCCAACAGTGAACACACTGATATAAACCAAGATTTCAAACAGCTGAGGGGCGCCTTAGATAAACAAGTCAGAACTTGGTGGGATATCTTTTCCCTAAAAAAAACGTTAAGGATAAAATCCCCCCCAGATGTTTGAGATGGGACATTGCTCCCAATGACGGACTTACAGATAAAGATCTTGAGGATGAATGGTTTTCGTTTTTTAATCTCAATGAAAGGAAGCTTTTGGAGATGCTGATAGCAAGGAAGGAGAAAAAAATGTAATTAAATGAAGCCAATATCAATGGTATCAAATCAAAATTAGGTCCTTTGATTGTTTCAGGTGAATATAAGGATAAATTAAAACAGCTACAGGATTTCGTGGATAAATTGGATAAAGACACCCAAAATAAAAAAAGAAAAACACTTATAAGAGACACCAATGATTATAAATCTAACAAAGTTTACAAATGGCAGGAGGTTGTAGAAGAAACCAGTGCCACGTCTGGCTCCTTATATTCGGAATCAGAACGTGTTCTGGATACTATTAAAACTCCAATTCGCAAATATGATGGTTCATATAAAGATTTTGAAAGAAGTAACCAACAGAACAGCGGATACTATGATCCACCGACACCTGCTTATAGTGTACCCACTTATAATCGGTTTGAAACTCTGAATTATGAACACCCTTATCCATTTCATAGGGGATCTTACAACCAAAGAGGCTATGATCACAGAGGAGGTAGCTATGGTGGTCAGTCCTGGCCGAATTATTCCGGCCACCATCCCCCATCCAATAGGGGTCGTGGCTGGTACTCCAACAACCAGAAAGGGGATTTTCAGAGGAGAGGCTCAGGGGGACCCCCTATGAGAGGGAGAGGGGCCATAAATCCCCGGGGACGAAGGAAGGACCAGAACTCACCGGAAGAATGGCGACCATGGTATCCCACAACATCCCAATGGCATGGAAATGGGGAAAGAAAATAACAAGAGGTTGCAGAGGAGGGCAAAGGAAAACGCAAAAGAGAAACTTAATGGAAGGAATTTTTAACCTTAGTGATGCCACTTTCTCGCAGGATGAATTAAAGATTTTAGATTTAGGTCTCAAATTTGCTTTGGATAGAAATTTAAAGAAATTTGATGTTTTTATTGATTTCCAGAAGTTTATTAGGAAAATCAATATTAAAAAGTTTTTTTCTAATGATAATTCTCCAGCAAATCCTCATGTAGAGGAGTATTCACACACATCTTTAAAGAATAATTCCATTTTTAACCCCAAAATTGCCAACAATCATTTTGTGGGTGTTTTCAAATCCTTGGTGTAGCAAGATTTGGACAGGCTTGCTGTACAACCAAAGAGATGTAAAAAAAGATCTAGAGAAGGGTTTAGAATCACTAGAGAAGAATAAGAATATAGTTATCAGATCAGCTGATGGGGGGGGATAGTGATACTCAACAAAACGGACTACCTGGAAGAATTGAATAGACTGGTTAGTGACCAGGAAACATATGAAAAACTAAAAGGTAACCCCACAAAGAAATTTAAGGCCAAATTAAAAGGTTTAATAAAAGCAGCAAAGGAAGAAGGGATTCTTAAGAAGAAGGAGGCCAGATACCTTATCCCAGATGCACCACGAATACCCGTGATCTATCAGTTACCAAAAATACATAAAAATTCATAGAAACCCCTGGGTCGACCCATAGTCAGCGAAATTGAATCATTGTTTTCCAGACTTGGGGATATTTGGATTATTTTTTACAACCACTCACAAAGAAATATCTTTCCTATCTGAAAGATAGCAAGAATCAAATTAATTAGTCCAATGACAGTGGATGACAATTGTTTATTGGCAAGCATTGATGTCAACTCGCTATACAAAAATATTCAGCAGAAACACGCCCTTCAAGCTATCGAGTGGGCATTGGGGAGTACTACCATCAAATCCAAACAGAAGGAATTTCTTTTAAAAGCACTTGATTTGGTGATGAGTCATAATTTCTTCTGGAATGAAATATAATATTACAGACAAGTAAAAGGTGTAGCTATGGGGGCCAAGTATGCACCATCAGTAGCTAACCTCTTCATGAGCTTTTGGGAAAGTGAAGCTATCTATCAAACCAAGATACTGGAACTTAAACTCTACAAAAGATATATAGACAATATTTTAATCATTTGGGCAGGATCGCCGGAATCTTTTTGTGGATTTTTAAACAAAATTAGTGCCAATTCTTTTGGGATCTCCTTCTCTGAAAGTTTTAGTTACCGAGAAATCAATTTTCTGGATCTCACATATTCAGAGAAGTTAACAAGTTGTGCACGTGCACTTTTTTCAAAGATGTTGATAGGAATGGCTATATTCCATTGACCAGCTGCCATCATCCGAGATGGGTGGGGAGCATTCCCAAGAGCCAAATACTCAGGGTCAGAAGAAAT
Source organism: Lithobates clamitans (assembly GCA_037952925.1). NCBI lineage: Eukaryota > Metazoa > Chordata > Amphibia > Anura > Ranidae > Lithobates > Lithobates clamitans. The sequence continues at coordinate 3,431,080 of JBBGZY010001072.1, forward strand.
TGCAGCAAAGAAGATGATTACAATTCCCAAACCAATGTTATTTTGGAAAGATTTCATGCCAAGGGATACAATTTGGAAGACTTAAAATGAACTAAGAAAATTGTTGGTGAGATGGATAGGAAGGACCTATTCAAACCGAAAGAAAAAAAAGGAACTTGATTATGGTATAGCATTCAATAGACAGTATCGAGATTTTGAAAACATTATTAAAAAACATTGGCCTTTATTGGAAGATATTGATTTGAAGAAGATCCTACCCACCCAGCCCAAGTTTATTTACACCAAACCACCCACGCTCAGGCTTCAGTTGGCGCACAACATTGTGAATCCACCTAAAAAGCTGTGCATAGCTGTGATATGCAGGACTTCTAAATTTTGTAAGAAGAAAATCACTCATTTTAAGTCCCTTTCTGAAGGAAGATCCTTTGACATTAAAAAGTTTATCACATTACAACACGTTACATATTTGTTGTCCTGTCCATGCAACCTACAGTATGTGGGGAGGACCACTAGACAGTTGGGGTGAGACTTAGAGAACATGTCAACAGAATAAAAAAAGGATACAAACATCATGGTCTCTCCAATCACTTTAGGTTGTTTCACAATAGGAACCCCAGCCTATTGATGTTCTGTGGAATTGATAGGGTTGAAGATCATTAGCGAGGCTCTAATCTTAAGAGAGCCATTTCCCAGAATGAAACTCAATGGATCCATAAGCTCCGTACTTTGAATCCTTATGGCCTCAACATTGAGTTAGATCTTAATTGTTTTTTATCTAACTGGTAATTATTCTTTCTCTAAGTGAAGTTCTCATGGTCACTTTATAAGTTTCTATGACAAATGGTGTTCCTTTTTTTGTTTTTTGCTGCTTTGATGTTGGAGTCTATTGCAAATATAATCAGCAAGTAGGAAGAAGTGGTTAAGTTATCCTAGCTTGGCCACCCTTTTTTTAAAAATAAATATATCTTTTATCATTTATTTTGATTATTTATTTTTAATTTTAATTTTATTTTCATTTTTAGTTTTATTTTTATTTTTTTTTATTTTAATTTTATTTTTATTTATCTTTAAATATTTTTTTATATATATTTTTTTATATTTGTTTATATATATATATATATATATATATATATATATATATATACATTTTTTTTTTCATTTTAATTTCAATTTTAATTTTGTTATTATGGATATTCGTATTTATATTCAAACTCATATTTTTTTAATGTCCCGTTCATATACGACAGGAATGTTGTGTCCGTGTCGTTTTTTAACAATAAAGTTTATTGTGGTTGCAACAGGACATGATGAATCAGGATAAAGTGGGTGATTCACACCCATCAGCCTTGATTGGCTGTCACTCTTTCCTCTCTTCGGGGAGGAGTTTGTCTCTCACACAGCTGCTATGTGCATTTGTATCTTTCCCCACAGTACTTCACCATAGCATTTTCTTTTTGCTTTTTGGGTTGAACATGATGTCTAAGCACTTATCCTATTGACCACGCTCCAGGACCATCCTCTTTGTCTTTCTGAACCGCAGCATATCAGGTGACTGACTGTTGTCATAGGCTGAAGGGTGACATTCTACCATTGCTGACCAGCGGGACTGTTCTTGGGAATGTACAGCATTTCAGCTCGTGTCACACATGTGTATACACTTACTGTCACTCTGTTCATAACAGCATCATGTTTTTTCTTGCCAAACTATTTAGTTTTATGTCACTCAATTATGTTTAACACTTATGCAATAGGTTTTTTTATTTATGAACACATTATTATACTTTAGGGTTTCTTCCTTACCAGTTAGCATATTTACTTTATAGTGTTGTTCTATTGCCAGCGCTGTATTCACTTGTTTTATTTATGCTAAGTATCAGTACTTATTTACAGCAGCGGCAGCACATATCTTTCATTTTATTTGTTTTGTTTAGTTGCTAGCTCTGCATTTCATCGTTTATAGTAGCAAATAGCTGCCCTTGAGTTGTTTTCGGTCCGTTGGGCTAGCATACAGACGAATGGGTTTTTCGATAGGAATCGAGTCCGCCAGATTTGAAACATGTTCTATTTCTAAGGTCCGTCAGATTTTTCAACAGTAAAGGTCCGATTAAGCCCACACACGATTGGAATGTCCGACGGATTCGTTCCGTCTGACCTTTTCTGGCGGAAAGTCCGGTCGTGTGTATGCGGCATAACAGTTTCCATTAATCTCTAATGACTGAATTCCTTTGAGCGGTGATATTAAAACATTATTTTAATTGACACCTGCCAATTTTCTAGCTATCCCTTATAATAGCATCTCTACAATTCCTACTTAGCAGCTGTGAAATGTATGTAGAAAACTTTACCTTTTAAAGTCTGTCTGTGTTCAGTCTACCTAAATAAAATGACATTATCCCTATGTTCCTGATCAGGTTTAATTATTTGTTTTTTCTGTTGGCTGAAGTCAGCCTGCCAACCTTCTAATGCAAACAAACAATAGGTCTTTGTAACCTGCGCCCTGCATGCAAAAAAAACCCAAAATACCGGGCGGTGTTCATCGTGATTGATGATGGATCTACATCATGGCACATACAGTCAGGTCCATAAATATTGGGACATCGACACAATTCTAACCTTTTTGGCTCTATACACCACCACAATGGATTCGAAATGAAACGAACAAGATGTGCTTTAACTGCAGACTTTCAGCTTTAATTTGAGGGTATTTAAATCCAAATCAGGTGAACAGTGTAGGAATTACAACAGTTTGTATATGTGCCTCCCACTTTTTAAGGGACCAAAAGTAATGGACAATTGGCTGCTCAGCTGTTCCATGGCCAGGTGTGTATTATTCCCTCATGATCTCATTTACATGGAGAAGATAAAAGGTCCAGAGTTCATTTCAAGTGTGCTATTTGCATTTGGAATCTGTTGCTGTCAACTCTCAATATGAGATCAAAAGAGCTGTCACTATCAGTGAAGCAAGCCATCATTAGGCTGAAAAAACAAAACAAACCCATCAGAGAGATAGCAAAAACAATAGGTGTGGCCAAATCAACTGTTTGGAACACTTGAAATGAACTCTGTACCTTTTTATCTTCTCCCTGTAAATGGGATAATGAGCGAATAACACACACCTGGCCATGGAACAGCTATGCAGCCAATTGTCCCATTACTTTTGGTCCCTTATAAGTGGGAGGCACATATACAAATTGTTGTAATTTCTACACCGTTCACCTGATTTGGATGTAAATACCCTCAAATTAAAGCTGAAAGTCTGCAGTTAAAGCACATCATTTCATTTCAAATCTGTGATGTATAGAGCCAAAAAGATTAGAAGTGTGTTGATGTCCCAATATTTATGGCCCTGACTGTATTTAAAACATTTTTAATAAAGGATTTGTCAAACTGTCCGCTGTTTTTATTTTCACTATTCATGGTTTAGGTGAATGAGTAGGGGTACTATGTACTTCCACTCATTTACATGGGGGGAATGGAATCTGGGGGCCCCCTTGTTAAAAATGTATCATGATAAATCATCCCCTGCACCCCTACAACCACCGAGCCAGGGTTTTGGGGAAGAGGCCCTTGTTCTCATAAACATGGGGGCAAGGTGATTTGGGGGAGAGGTCTCCCCCAAAGCACCCTCCCATGTTGAGGGCATGTGGCTTGGTAAGGTTCGGGGAGGGGGGTGTTCGGTTTCCCTCCCTTTCTTGGCATGCTGGGCTGCATGCTCGGATAAGGGTTTGGAATGGATTTTGAGGGGAACGGCATGCCAATTTTTTTATTATTGGCTTAAGGTCTCCCCCCTAAATCCATACCAGGCCCAAAGTGGGGGGGGGGGTATGCATGCCATTTAAAAAAAATGTTACTGTTGGCTTCTTTTTTTTTGTCAGCGGGGAATCCCTGCAGATCAGTCAGGGGGTGCCGGCTCTTTAACAACCAGCAGTATTAGTTAAATAGTGCATGGCTAGACCGGGACTTTCACTATTACTTTTGTTCACATTTTTTTTTTTTTTTTTTTTAGTGAATTGACTTTTAACTAGGTTTATGCTGTGTTTATTAAACATTTCTTATTTTTGCAGTAAATATTGCAAAAACCTATGTAGCCGGTGCTACCCGCTGCTCTGTCTCCTGCTCTCCCAACCTGCCCACCCTTCTTCTATCAGCATGGGGAGCAGTAACAGCGGGGACTGGAGCAGCTGTGCTGTGGGCGGTGCTCCGGGCTCCCCCCCCCCGTTTGAAGCGCCACCACAGCAGAAGACCGGATGAGCCATGACAGAGGGAGAGTGCAGCTGTGGGCTTGTGTGCTTCCTAAAATGCAAATATATATATATATATATATATATATATATATATATATATATATATAAATTTGCATTTTATATTGCCCCCCTATTTTTGTCCCTGTCCCCCATGTGCCCCCCCTAAATATGAAAGCTGGAGACGCCACTGGTCTGGTGAGAGGGCTTTGTGCTGACTACTTGCGATCACTGTTATAGACTGAGCCATTAGGAACTGTCCACCCTTTATCCTTTAGCCCTAATACTGCCTGCAGGTCTTATTCATGGCCGCAACATGTGCCAACTATCTCCAACTATTAGCCAGTGAAGATTTAGGACTAAAAGGCGGCCCTACAACTGTAACTGACCCAAGGCCCAGCTTGTTTGCCATTTAAAGGGCTACCCCACCTTCTCTCATTTCTTTGAGTGCACTCAAAACCACTAGGGAACTGCTATCCCTTTGAACCCGTTTTAGAGTACAGTTGTGTTGTTTATTATTGATTTACAAATTCACGTATTGATTTTTTCTATTAATATAGAGGTACTTTTATAGATGTATTTGTTTTGTTTTATTGAGCTTTTCAATATGCACGACCCAAATATTGCATGCAATCTCCTTTAGTGAATTGAATCCAGAGTGTTGAAAGTGGTTGTAAAGCTTTTTTTTCATAAAAATATCAAACATGCCTATACCTACCTGCTCTGTGCAACGGTTTTGCACAGGGCAGCCCCCATCCTCTTCTTCTGGGTTCCCTCGCCAGTGCTCCAGGCCCCTCTTCTATATTGAGTGCCCCCAGGGTCTGCCGCTTTGCCTGTGTGCTTGCTCCCGAGTCCCACTGCTGTGTCCATTGACACAGACAGCGCCCCCCGATCCCAGTGTCACCAGATTTGATTGACAGCAGCGGATGCCAATCACAGCCCTGCTATCAATCTGTCCAATAAGGCAAGTGACATTGGCGAGAATCCCTGGTTATCACCGGGGTCAAGTACTTTTCACTTTTGGTGATAACAGTAAATAGGAGGGGACACAGATAGCAATGTGTTTTTTATCTATTAGGCATATTATGCATTTGCAGAATGTTCATGTCCAGATCGGCTATTTGAATGTATAGGCATGGTATGAATATACATTGGTCCACATAGACTGCCCTGATTATGCAGCCTCTGTTGAGCGCTCGCGCTGTGGAACGCATCCGGATACCGGAAGTGTTTGCGGTGGTTTGGGCCGCCCATAGTGTGTAGCGATCCACAATGAGGCTTGGTTTAGGTCTGGGATTATTTAAGGGAGGTGACGCAGCGCGCCGCCTGTGCCCCTGGAAGACGTGATGATGTCACGAAACGCGTAGGGCGGAGCCAGACGACGCGCTGACGTCACCCCCGAGCGAATTGTACTCCAGCAGGACGGGTTTGTCCGAGCTCCGGTGGCCACGGAGCCGGACTTAAGGCTGCTTTTTCCATCACGCTTTGTAAGTGTGCATTTTGTTATTCGTTTTTATCCAATAAATTTATCAGTTTTACACTATGTGAGCTCCCTCTGTGTTTTTTGGGATCCTTGCCATGGGTTCGTTGCTGTGACTGATGTTGAGAGGACCTCTAGTGGATACCGTGGGCAGTTCCTAACTCTGGCCTGTAAAGATTTCTGCTTGCTGTGATCCTCTGTAGTGGGGGGTCATGGCCATCTGGTAAGGAGCTACCCCTTCTATTTTTTGGTGGTGGACTCTTCCCTGCTGTCACGGATTAATTATAATCATCACTTGGACTTTTGTTGGGTTTTGTTGGTGTTTTGGACTCACTAAGCTATCAATTTTGATGATCTCACTTGACGGAATTTTTTACATGTAATGTTTGCACAATATTTTCTGGTTCATTTACAGTCATGAATTAATTATTTTACTGTAGATACTGTATTTAGGAACACAGGTATTAGCGCAACCCCTTATATTTTTTTCCATGTTTATCCACAATTGATGTTTGTTGTGGGGATTGCAGCTTTTCACATTTTAGATTATTTTGGTTTATTAGCGCGGTTTTCCTAATTTTCTACATTCACTTTTAAACATCCAATTAACTGCTGCTTACCAATTTTTAGACTACTTCAACAGTCTAACATATGGATATCTTTGAATTTAGGGCTCGGAGGGTGGTTGACACCACCGGGGTTTTTGATTCCAACCCCACCCCTGAAGACTCAGGAACAAGTGGTCTTTTTATTCGTTTAAAGAACCTGACTGTTTCTGAGTTACATACTCAATGGGACATAGCCTATCTCGAGACTTACATTAGGGAGGCTATGGTCCCTAGGAGTCTGAGGTGGGAAGTACCCCCCCAAAAAGGGGACGTGGATTTGGAAGGGTGGTATAAATACTTTAACGATTCCGGAGTCAGTCTCCTGCGTTTCCTCATCCAGAGGAAGACTGCCAAATTAGCCTGTCTGGATGAGGAGATTAAGATCGTTAAAGAAAAATTAACACCCTCGGTCGCTAGTGATGAATATAGGGAATGCTCCAAAACCCTACTCAAAACACTAGAGAAGGAAGAGAGAGACCAAAAGGTTAAAAAAAAGAAAAAATACTTGAGAGATAAGGAGGATTACCAGGCGGGTCTAGTCTTTGTTTGGCAGAAGAAACTTGCCTCAGAACAAGTAGGGGATATGGTTATGGATACACAACCGGCCAATGGGGAGGGTGCAATACCCACATTGAAACCTACTCCCGCTCAAGTGGAGAGGGGGTATCGACACTCCCCCATGAGGAACATACCCAATAGAAATGGTAACAGGAAGAACAATAGGAATAAGGGTAAAACCATTGCACCTACACATCCATATTCAGATGTACCTTCCAACATGTACAATGATCACTATGATTATAATCACTCTAACCAGTCCAACCATCAGAGGGTTAATACCCCACGCCCATGGGGTACCCCAAGGGGTGGACTGAGACCAGGTGCATTTCAACGACAACCTGGTCCTAACTTTAATAATTACACCCACTATCCGGCTCAGAATGGGGACTTTGGTTCTGGTATCCCTACTCGGAATCGGTTTTTCCCTCCTTTCAGATTCAGAGGCTCCAGGTTTTTATGACCAAAACCCCCAGGGCCATACCTATAATGAAGCTGAGCTGAACAGGAGTTCCTACCATCCTGTAAGGTATGGAGGCAGTTATGACCAACCCAGACCGAACCCTAAACCACAAGAGGTTCAAGGTAGTTCCAATTGGGGTTTTCCCAGGGCCACCCAGGGCCAAAAAAGACCGGGAAAATGAAAAGAGGAACCAGAGGGGGGAGGCGGGTCCAACAAATCAAAAAGAAGGCGCCCTTAGGCACCGGAGTGTTTAATCTGAGCAAACAGTCTTTGACAGATTCTGAATTACAGCTGCTAGATAAGGGTTTGAAATTTGCTCCGCCTAGGAGCCTGAGCAAGTTTCAAACCTATATGGACATACATAAATATATACGTAAAATCAATATCAAGAGGTATATATTAAATAATCCCATTACAAGTAATGCCAGTGGTGACTCAGGTTATAGGCACTCGGGCCTTGCCAATGCCTCACTTTTCAACCCCCCAGGCTCTCTTGCTCCAGCTATCAAGACTTTTAAGGAAGTTGTATTGAGAGATTTGGAACACATCAGGGTCAGTAAATCCAAAATGAGGGGGAATCTGGAAGTAGGTCTAGAATCTTTATGCAACAACAAGTCTCTGGTTATCCGCCCTGCGGATAAAGGTGGGGGGATAGTCATCCTTGACCGGAGTGACTATCTGGAGGAGTTGCATCGGATCGTTGATGACCCAGATACATACACTCCCCTCACCAGGGACCCTGTTGTTAAGTATAAGAAAGAACTTGAGGTGATAGTGGACAGAGGATACCGTCAGGGGATCCTTGATAAAAGGGAAAAACTCTTTTTAGTGCCGAGTGCTCCTCGCACTCCGGTAATTTATTATCTCCCCAAGGTCCATAAAAGCCTGACTCGCCCCCCGGGACGGCCGATTGTCAGCGGTATTGATTCGGTTACGTCCCGGGTGGGCAAGTATATAGATCATTTCCTTCAGCCTCTAGTCCAGACGGTTCCATCTTTTATAAAGGATACCACACAGGTCATAAATATGCTGTCTCGTGTTGTGTGGAAGCCGGGTAGAAGGTTGGTCACAGCCGATGTGACCTCACTCTACACCATCATACCCCATGATCTGGGGTTTGAGGCAGTAGATATGTACCTGACCCGGGATTCCGATCTTGTTCCACCCCAAAGACACTTTATCATGGAGTTGCTCCACTACGCCGCGAGCCATAACTATTTTTGGTTCGACCATCAATTTTTTCGCCAAGATAGGGGCGTGGCCATGGGGGCTAAATATGCCCCCAGCTTGGCCAATCTCTTTATGGCCAAGTGGGAGGAGGACGTCGTTAAGGCCTGGGATAGACCACAGGTAGTCTTGTGGGCCAGATACATTGACGACGTCCTCCTCCTATGGGACGGCAGTGAGGTGGAGCTTGAGAACTTCATAATGTTTCTGAATGAGAACGATAGGGGTATTAAATTGACTTTTGAGACTAGCACATCAGAGATCAGCTTCCTTGACCTTAAGATCAGGGTCCAGGGGGATAAACTGGTGACGTCCACCCATTTTAAGGCAACGGACAAGAACTCTTTCATTCCCTTAGATAGTTGTCACTACGAACCCTGGTTGAAAGCAGTCCCTTTAGGGCAGTATACACGCCTACGGCGGAACTGCACGGAAATTGAGACCTTTGACAACCAAGCAACCATCTTAACAGAGAGGTTTATTGAGAAGGGATACGATCAAATTGAACTATCAAAGCACTGGAAAGAGTAAGGGATAGAGATAGGTCACTGTTATTAGGTACAGGTCAACGTCAGGAAGCTAAGGGTGATTTCAGTTTACCTTTCATCACCACATTTTCCACTCAACATCGCCAGATTAAGAACCTTATAAAGAAGCACTGGCACATCTTGAAGACGGACTCTGTTTTAGGCTCAATTTTACCTGAAAATCCCCGTATTGTATTTAAGGGTGCATTCACATTAGGGAACAGAATTGCCCCAATGGTGCAAGATCCACCTGCTATTAAGAGATCCTTTTTTCATGACCTTACAGGGTACTATAAATGCAGGAATTGTCAGGTTTGCTCCCTCAATAGCTGTGGGAGTAGAAAAATCTGCCAATTCATGTCCACCAGTACCTCACGGACCTATCAGGTTAAACCTTTTATAACCTGTACCACTGAGGGGGTTATTTATCTTATACAATGCCCCTGCGGATTACAATATGTGGGCAGGACCAAGAGGGCCCTTAAGGTCAGATTGGCCGAGCATGTTGGTAATATCCGCAGGGGTTTTGATAAGCACCCCGTATCGAGGCATTTCGATGAAGTACATGCCAGGGACCCCTCCAACACTTTATATGTTAGGATTGACAAATATAGACCACATTGGAGGGGGAGTTCGCTTGTAAGGGAAATCTCCAGATGCGAAATGTCCTGGATCTACAGATTAAAGACTTACGCCCCTTTTGGATTAAACGTAGATACAGATGTTAATGCGTTTATTAACAATTCATAATGCATTTATATATCTGTATCTATGATTTTAGGGTGCACGCTATATGCACATAGCCATTTGCTGTATTTTTTGCAGGGCACTGGTAGCTCTTATTAGTTTTTTATATTAGTTTTTAATTCCTATTAGGTTAGGTTATGTTTATAGATTTACTGATTAATATAGTTTGTTTCATTTTTATTTAATTCCATATTTTTGTGATTCACACAATATCTGTTTGATGTTTTTAAACTGAATGGGGACACACTGGCAATATAGTCCCTAACACAGGCATTCGTAGTATTTTTTTATACATCCACTAGATGGCGCTATTCCATACTAATGAGATTGTTGGCTGGAGACTACAACCAACATATTACCACACTTCCGGTTTTTAGAACTTAGAAGTGGGAGTTGTTGATGAATTTAAATTTTTTTGGGCCACTGGATAGAGGTTCCTTTGGGGACCCCTCTTTCCACAGCTCCAATTCACTGACTACGAGTCAATTCAGCCTCAATACAATTTTTTGATTGTTTTTAAATAAATCAAAAAAAATGATGCTTGTCACCCAATAGATATGTACCGTAGGACTCCACCACGAGGTGGTGCCGCTGTACCCGTTTGGGATAGGCAGATTAGAGACCACGATCCATTGATTTTGATATTTCCGGTTTCCTAAATTTGGGTTTAGATGTCAAGTCTTTTTTTATTTATCAAACAGATATTGTGGGTCCCTATGGTTGCATTGGGTCAAACCATTCAACTTAGAGTTCCCGTTACCAGCTAATCATTTAATATTGTCAAGATGTGTTAGAATGGTTTGCCCCATTTAGTCCACTTTATATTTTACTATATGTTTTTTATCTATCAGGCATATTATGCATTTGCAGAATGTTCATGTCCAGATCGGCTATTTGAATGTATAGGCATGGTATGAATATACATTGGTCCACATAGACTGCCCTGATTATGCAGCCTCTGTTGAGCGCTCGCGCTGTGGAACGCATCCGGATACCGGAAGTGTTTGCGGTGGTTTGGGCCGCCCATAGTGTGTAGCGATCCACAATGAGGCTTGGTTTAGGTCTGGGATTATTTAAGGGAGGTGACGCAGCGCGCCGCCTGTGCCCCTGGAAGACGTGATGATGTCACGAAACGCGTAGGGCGGAGCCAGACGACGCGCTGACGTCACCCCCGAGCGAATTGTACTCCAGCAGGACGGGTTTGTCCGAGATCCGGTGGCCACGGAGCCGGACTGAAGGCTGCTTTTTCCATCACGCTTTGTAAGTGTGCATTTTGTTATTCGTTTTTATCCAATAAATTTATCAGTTTTACACTATGTGAGCTCCCTCTGTGTTTTTTGGGATCCTTGCCATGGGTTCGTTGCTGTGACTGATGTTGAGAGGACCTCTAGTGGATACCGTGGGCAGTTCCTAACTCTGGCCTGTAAAGATTTCTGCTTGCTGTGATCCTCTGTAGGGGGGGGTCATGGCCATCTGGTAAGGAGCTACCCCTTCTATTTTCTGGTGGTGGACTCTTCCCTGCTGTCACGGATTAATTATAATCATCACTTGGACTTTTGTTGGGTTTTGTTGGTGTTTTGGACTCACTAAGATATCAATTTTGATGATCTCACTTGACGGAATTTTTTACATGTAATGTTTGCACAATATTTTCTGGTTCATTTACAGTCATGATTTAATTATTTTACTGTAGATACTGTATTTAGGAACACAGGTATTAGCGCAACCCCTTATATTTTTTTCCACAGATAGCAATAAAAACTCTACAGGGGTTCTAATCCCTCTCCACTCTTTACCAAAAACTGAAAAAAAGTTTTACTTTTAGTTATACTTTAAATTCACAAGAGAGTATTTTTTTTTACTCATGTCAGAACTTTTTCTTTTATAATAATTATCATAATTATAATAATTATCATAATGTCATAGGCCCACTATAGGAACTTGCAAGGCTGGAAACACTCCAAGATTTTACTTGTCTGTATTTAAAGGTTCATGCTTCAGGGCCACTAATGTTATCCTTCCCTCACTTCATATTTTGCATTGCACTGACGTGTTTTGGGCCATGTTCCTTCATCAGAGGCATTGAAGAAGGGGCATAACCTCAAAACATGTAAGGCATTACCCAGGGTACAACATTGGTCCATTCTTCCACACATATTTGTGACATCTATGTATTTTGGTTATCCTAATGACCACATCAGCATTACTATATTCCCTAACATCCTCACACTTTGCCAGTTATTTAGTGAGAGATTGACCAGCAACTAGTGGTGTACCTGGATGTTCATGTGGAGATTGTACTTCTGCGATATGCCCTGATCACTTTTTGTAAGTGCAATTTTACTATTTTTGTTCTTATTAAAGTAGTTTTGTCATGATTATGCAAAAATGTTTGTCTGTGAGATTACCTCTCCATGTGTTCAGATTAGGAGGCCAGCCACTCTCACCTGCCTGCTTAAGTAATCTCTCCTCAAAGCATGGCTCCACCCCAGCCCCTATCAGGGAACTCTATATTAACCTGTGCACTGCAAGCCAGCTCTGCTGATCAATATTGTGTGTTTGACTTCCGTTTGCTCATTGCTCTTTGTCCTACATCTGATCCTGTTTACCGACCTTGGCTTGTTCTTGACTATCCCTATCTGCTTGTTGCCCTGATCCTTTTGGCTTATCTCCTGACTATCCTTGTTGTAGCAGTCTGCTGCTTCCTCTCTACCTTCCTGTACTCTACTGTGAGCGTGAGCTGGGAGACCCTGGGGGCCGCGACCTGGAGCCAGACTGCAGCGAAGGCCATCCCCACCATCAGAGGCCCTGGTGAACACCCGCTGGCTCTTAGATTCCGCGCCCTGGGAAATCTCATGCTCTAGCTCCCAGTGTGGTCCGTGTTGGTGCTACAGAGTATCTGCTTTCCTGGACCACCCAGGGCTCCATCAGCAGCAGTCAGCCATAGGGTCCACTACCTTGCGGTGCACTCCAGACCCCCACGGGGTGCATCTGTCACCTGAACTCAGGTGACCTGACAAGTTTAACCACTTGCCTACCCAAGCAATTTTGAAATTTTCATATACATGGTAAAATTTGCATTTTTTTTTATTTTATGCAAGAAAATAAAAAATTGTATATTGTATACTGATTGCAAAGACCCTGGAGAATAAAATGATGTCTGTTGCAATTTTTGTCACACACGATATTTGCAAAGTTCTTTATCAAACATGCATTTTTAGGAAAAATACACTTAAATTAATTTAAGTGTACACAAACACAATATAATAACCAATCATTTAGTAAAATATAAAAGATAATGTTGCATTGAATAAATTGATACCAAACATGTCAAGATTTAAAATTGTGCATCCCTGTGAAATGGTGACAAACAACAATACCTAAAACTACCTATAGATGATGCTGTAAAAGCCTTTACAGGTTATCAGTTTAGAGTTAAACATGAGCTCTGGTGCTAGAATTAATGCTCTCATGCCGTACCTACGTGCGCATGCCGTACCTACGTGCGCAATTGCAATTGCGTGCAAGCACAGTGGAACAGGGGAGTTTTTAATTTGTTAAATTGTTTAAATTATTCAATTTAATTTACTTTTTTTACACTTTTTAATGGATTTATTTTTTTTATTTACCTTATTGCTATCACAAGGGGTGAACAGGCTCCTTGTGATAGCCTTGGGTAATGACTAGTCTTCTTTATGATGACATCAGGGGTCTATTAGACCCCTAAAAGCCTCCTGCCTTCGAAACATCTGATCAAACACAGAACAGTTTGATCAGATGCTTCTCTGTCTACCGGCCAGAAAAAGACGTCTCTAAACGGGAAGTGACAAAAGTGTGATTAGTCACAGGGGAGATCAGGGAATGGAGGTTTCTCCATCTCCTCTGTGTGTAGCCAACCCCTTTCCTGGACACCCTGATGTAACAGGAGAGCCTTGGAGCGGCAGAGGGAAGAGGGCCCCTTCTCTGTAAAAGCAATCAGGCAGCTGTAAAGCCACTTGATCACTTTTACAGGAAAGCCAATCGCCAGCCGAAAAGAATGACACCAGGGTCGTGGCCGCAGCTGCAACCATGTTCTTGGTATAACCTCTTGCCTCCGTGGCTCTACAGTATATACAATATATATATATATATATATATATATATATATATATATATATATATATATATATATATATATATATATATATATATATATATATATATATAATATATATATATATAAATATATATATATATATATATATATATATATATATGTATTGTAATATATATATATATATGTATGTATTGTATTTTTTATATATATATATATATATATATATATATATATATATATATATATATATACAGCCTCTGGGCAGCAAGTTGTTAACCTGTCCTATTCAGTGCACTCTGTTTTTATACTTAGGCTTCAAAGAATGAAGTGGGCAGAAACTGGTGCCTGACTGGTGCAATCGATAGGGCAGCCTCATATGAGCGGTACCACACATTTAAAGAGGAAGGGGCAGAATTTAAAGAGGTGGCAACAGCTGGGAGATTTGCATTGTGATGAGGAAACCTGAGCGGTATCAGCTGAGGGCATCCACAGTAAGTCTGCAGTGGGGAAGGTGTGACAATCTACTTCAGGGCTTTTTGTAGTGTTGAATGCTTGAAATTTTGCAATATAACTGCCCCCCCCCCCCCCAAATTGTTCCCATTAGGTGGATGTTATGTCTTCATCTGGCGTTTTAAGTTTTGGAAAGCGCCATAGTGGACCATCCAGACCAGCAGGAACAAATTCTATAACACAGTTGGGGATACCTATGATAAACAACTTTTATTCATATAAATTAAACCTTTATTTAAAAAAAAAAGAAAGAAAAAAAAGGTTACCTGAAGTGGGCTTTAACTTGTGTTCTTCTTACATAAAGCCCATCTAAAACTACTTATCCATCTAAAACTACCCTGTCCACTGTATCAACAGTGTTTTTACCCTGCTGAAGGAAATTGAAAATTAACAGATCCACTCGCAGGATCAAAATTGTGATAGAAGCAGGAATAAAGATTTTGCTACACGGATAATATAAAGAAAGTGGATATGCACTGAAACAATGTAAGTTGTTTTGTTTTGTTTTTTTATTGGGTGTTTTAATAAAACAATGTCACACAATAAAGTCTTTTCTAGTTCTATATTTAAACAGAGGAATATGACAGCATTTTAAAGTAGAGCCAGTAGCCAGAGATGACCACAATGGCACCAGTGCACAGTACCTGTTCGTAATGTGTGTTAAACTGTTTTAGTTTCTCCATCGGAAGCCAGTGTGACAGGATGACAACACAGAAGCACATTTGGCAGACAGGGACACAGTGTTGTCACCCAATAACAGAAAATACCTGAGAAAGGACCTTCATAGCTGGGTCACTAGATATTACTTTAATGAAAGGTGCAGCTTTAGAAATAATAAACAAGACTTTACAAGCTACAGTGTTAAAACTTAAATGACATTTTACTAACAAGTTTTAACTATATTTTGATAGAGTGAATTGGTGATAACAGATTAGTAAAAAGTTGAAGTCAATATGATATGAAAAAATTAATTTATTTTCTTTTACCTCATTGTTATAGCATATTTCTTAGCCAGAAGAAAATTGAGCAATTAAGGAAAACATTCCAACATTAACATTTCAGTAAAAAATTGTCAATATAGTTTTTATATAAAGAGATACTACTTTGCAGAGATAAAGAAAATATGGATTTGCAAATTAAAGAATACAGCCATAAGAACATGTGTACCATGTCTGTAAATTTGTGTATAATAATTCCAGACCTAAAATGGTCATGCAAAGAAAGTGTACACATGACAATCAGAGTTTGCACGTAGGGCAATTTTAAATCAATCACCATTAAATGTACAAAGAAATAATTGGGGAAAAGAAGCGCAATGTACCCAGTCAGGTTATGGCTGCAAGCAATTTAAACAGATACAGCATACATTATTATTTTTTAACCAAATTAAATACGCTTTTGTTGTCAAAATTCAGCAGGTGAAGTAATCACTTGATCTTACTTAGTGCTTATTTTTTTAAGTTTTATTGTATCTTTTTATTTTTTTGTCTGCCGGGAACCATTTTCCTTGATGGTAAAGTCAGAAAGAACACTTGCATTACGGTGATCTGAGCTTTTTAAGCGCTATCCCTAATCCTCTGCAGTCACACATCATTTATTTTTGGAGCTGCAGTCTTTTTATGTTATATTTCTTTAGTTCCAGGATACTGCACTTGTGTAGAACAAGTATGTGTTTAATTATAATGGTTATGCATATTAGGATATTAACACCCTAAAACAGGTGTTCCTGAGGGATCCTTTTCTTATATTCTCTTAAAGCCTAAACACAAGCATTTCATTGTATATATTGCAGCTAAACAGTCATTAAGTGTAGTGGTTGCATTATTTTTTTCCCCCTTAATTTAAAAAAGTTTTTAAAGTTAGGGCTCATGCACGCTGATGGTTTGGCCCGTAAAGCATAAAAACCTGGCATTTTGGGCACAAGGGAGGCACAGGTGCAGTGTGCAGCCCATTGCCATCAGCCTGTCAAAATCATGAGTGACAGGTTGAAATACACAATGGCTGTATGCTGTTCTAAAGCTGTGTACACACTGGCAGACTTTTCGTCTGGACTGGTCAGACGGAACGAATCCGTCGGACAATCCGGCCGTGTGTGGGCTTCATTGGACCTTCAGCTGACTTTTTCTGTCGAAAATGTGAATATGGGGTGGTGGTGCGATGTTGGTCTAATGAGTAAGGTGGACCCACATCCCAAAAATGTCAGGGAGAAATGGAAATGTGATCCTCTTACGGGACTTTAAAGGGGATACCTACTCGTGAGTAATAGAGTATAATAAGGAGTGTAGAGAGTATAAGTTTGATTGCAAAGGTTAGGGTATTTATTAAGGTATGGGTTCAGGTAGATCTAGGGTACAACAGATAACTTGGCATAGGATACAGGATACAAAATACAAACATGAAACATGGCAATACAATATGCAGAAGATCCACAATCAAAGAACTCCCGTATGTATGGAACATACACACAGAGAGTACCCAAAATCACACGGACTTTAGATTTGGAACATGTTTCAAAAGTTTCTTACAGACTCAAGTCCGGTCGAAAAATCTGTTCGTCTGTATGCTAGTCTGACGGACAAAAAAGGACGCAAGGGCAGCTATTGGCTACTGGCTATGAACTTCCTTATTCTAGTCCTTTCGTATATCATCACGTTCAAACCAACGGACTTTCGAACAGACTTTAGCCGGTTCGTGTGTGGGCAAGTCCGGTCGTTCGAAAGTTCGTCGTAACTCCGTCGAAAGTCAGTCGGAAAGACCGTCGGACCTTTGATGCTGAAAGGTGTGCTTGTACGCAGCATAAGCAGTTCCCTAAGCTTACAATCAAGGTAAGGCCACGTATACGAAATTATCTCTCAATCTATTCTATAGTATAATTCCTAAACTAAAATGCAGCTATTATGTTGGCATGATCAATTACAATTTTTTTAGAGGCTGTAAAAAGTATTGTTAACGAAAATAGAGTTTTAAAATTAAAGTCTTGGAATGTCAGTGTTTTACATATTTTCTGCTTTTTTGTACACATTAAGATATTACCACCCTTATATATATTATAAAATCATAACGAAAGTGATTGGCACAGAAAATGGTACAAAGACACACCAGGACCAAGCTAGGAAGTCCTTACTATTATGTCTTGTATAAAATTTCATAAAAGTTCACAAAATCCATGGGGTACTATAGCAACACTTCTGGCAGCTCCCTTGAGAGTGAAGTAATTCTCTGGAAGACAGGTACAAGAACAACAAGGTGTGCCTAAGTGTAGCAAATTGGATCAAAAGGGGGATTTATTAAGCAACAGCCAATTGGCTGCTCACATTAACATGGAGATCAACAAGCATATTAGAGAAGGTAACAGCACAGAGTAACTCTCACGCTCTGAACTACGATATCCGGATAACAAATGGCAAGTAATTCCGGCACTCCCAAAATGCAGGTTCTCTGAGGCTTAGGATGTCCTTCAAACATCCAAAATAGCAAACTTGAGAAAATCCAAAGAACGAACCAGCACTTCTGGATATAACATCTGTGGTTTTTATTATATCATATCAAGTTAAAAAGGATAAGCAGACACGTTTCAGCAGCAAGCCTTGTTCACAGCTATAAGAGAAGGTGTCTGTCGTCACTGGGGGCCCCCGGGATGTGTCGCGGCAGGTTCGCCGCACTCCCGGCAAGGTCAGTGGATCAGCT
Source organism: Lithobates clamitans (assembly GCA_037952925.1). Taxonomy (NCBI): domain Eukaryota; kingdom Metazoa; phylum Chordata; class Amphibia; order Anura; family Ranidae; genus Lithobates; species Lithobates clamitans. The sequence goes on from JBBGZY010001072.1 coordinate 3,449,224, forward strand.
GGCTGGGACCCTGCCTTGTGGTATGGTAACCAGCGTGGAACACACTCGGAGCAGGGCCAGACGTGACATCAAGACATGTCAGGTGATGCATTTCAAAGCTTGTGCTTTTTCCCCAGACATCCTCTTCTCCCACAGGCTCAAAACAGATTTTCCGTTAGCAGTATGGAAGAAACGTAAAAAATGGACTGCAAGAAAAAAATGTTTTCCTTGTGTTAAATTTTATTTGTTGCAGTTTGCAGGGCAGGGGAAGTCAAACTCAAGGCACATGTCTATTATATGATTTATTATACAGCTAATGTTTAACCGCTTGCCGCCCGCCGGCTGTCATATGACGGGCAGGTGGCACGGCTCTCGTTCTGGGAGGGCGTCATATGACGCCCTCGCCTTCCCGGCCCACCAGGGGGCGTGTGTGCGCCACCGGTGGCAATCACACGCGCGTGCCCGGCGGCCATGATGTCCGCCGGGCAGGCGCTATTGCCTGGTAACACGGCAAGACCGTGGATCTGTGTATGTAAACACACAGATCCACATCCTGTCAGAGGAGAGGAGACCGATGCGTGTTCTCAGTATAGAGCAACACCGATCGGCCTCCTCCCCATCTGAGTCCCCTCCCCATTCATTTAGAAACACTCCCTAGGAACATAATTAACCTCTCGATCACCCCCTAGTGTTAACCCCTTCCCTGCCAGTGACATTTATACAGTAATCACTGCATTTTTATAGCACAGATCGCTGTATAAATGTGAATGGTCCCAAAAATGTGTCAAAAGTGTCTGATATGTCCGCCACAATATCGCAGTCATGATAAAAATCACACTAGTAAAACAAAAAAAAAATTAATAAAAATGCTATAAATCTATCCCCTATTTTGTAGACGCTATAACTTTTGCGCAAACCAATCAATATACGCTTATTGCAATTTTTTTTAACCAAAAATATGTAGAAGAATACGTATTGGCCTAAACTGATGAAAAAATTTGTTGTTTTTTTTAAAAATGGATATTTATTATAGCAAAAAGTTAAAAATATTGTGTTTTTTTTCAAACTTGTCACTCTTCTTTTGTTTATAGCACAAAAAATAAAAACCGCAGAGATGATCAAATACCACCAAAAGAAAGCTCTATTTGTGGGGAAAAAAAAATAAAAATTTCATTTGGGTGCAGTGTTGCATGATCGCGCAATTGTCAATCAAAATGTGACAGTGCTGAAAGCTGAGAAATGGCTTGGGCAGGAAGGGGGTGAAAGTGCACTGTATTGAGATGGTTAAAAATAGAAACTCTGAATCACATAAAGCTGGAAACCATAAATCAATATGTGATTTGAAAAGAACCCTGTATCAAGAGACATATACAGCACCCTATTTCTAAAAATGCTCTCTTCCTGGCAGTCTCTAACTTTTATAGGGCGTACACACGGTCGGACTTTGTTCGGACATTCCGACAACAAAATTCTAGGATTTTTTCCTGACGGATGTTGGCTCAAACTTGTCTTGCATACACACGGTCACACAAAGTTGTCGGAAAATCCGATCGTTTTGAACACGGTGAAGTAAAACACGTACGTCGGGACTCTAAACGGGGCAGTGGCCAATAGCTTTCATCTCTTTATTTATTCTGAGCATGCGTGGCACTTTGTCATCGGATTTGTGTACACACGATCGGAATTTCCGACAATGGATTTTGTTGTCGGAAAATTTTATCTCCTGCTCTCCAACTTTGTGTGTCGGAAAATCCCATGGAAAATGTCCGATGGAGCCCACACACGGTCGGAATTTCTGACAACACGCTCCGATCGGACATTTTCCATCGGAAAATCTGACCGTGTGTACGGGCCATTAATGTATGTAAATTCAGGAACCAAATTTTAATAAATTTTATTGCAGTTTACCTGTCTTTAAATGTGGTACCTGCATACATTTTCTTTTTTTCAGGCTGTTTTCCCCTAATCGTCTTTCAGGACAGCCACCTGAGAGACCTTGGCTCCTCCCCTCTGTGGGAAACACCGCGCCAGCCTTCTATAAATTTCCTCCTCCCCTGCTGGCTCCTCAGTTATTTGTGTTTCCTCTAGAGGGAAGACACCACTGGAACCAAGCCATGAGAGCCAGGGAGGCTCAGGCAGCATGTCCTTAAAGGAAGCAGAGGCTGCTTGGACAAAGACAGGAAGAAACCAACCTGGTGAAGATCGTCACCCCCGCATCCCTGAGGTGGAGGTCGGGGGGGGGCTCCTTTTCAGCACCAAGCGCAGTGGAGGAGATGCATGTCCAGGCAGTCCCATCCCCTCAGCAGCGTGTGGTAGCACTGGCAGTGCAAACCACGCCGGGTATTGGGACCGCACGGAGGCGATGGCGGGTGACGACATGTCTGGCGGAAGGGGCGTGCACTTCCGGATTCCTGGGGGGAAAGCATTATGTAAAGAATGTATTAGCAAATTAGTACAGGAACATTCCACGGAGCAGGACAGTGATCTAGCGGCATCTGTTAAAGAGCTATCCAGTACTTTCAAATCCTTTAAAACCTTCTTTGAAGGGTTTCAGATCCCGCAGCTTCAGACTGCTCCAGTACAGACAGCGTTACCTAAGACACCCTCCACTAGTGCAGGCCCTTCAGTAGCACCTAGAGAGGAGGCGGAAGAGGAGCCTGACAGTGCAGCTGCTGGCTCCCAGGAATCAGAGGGTGAAGCTCTGGAGGGGGATTCCAGAAAGCCATCCCGATACAAACTCTCATTGGAAGAGGTTGACCATCTATTTGGGCCATTTATACCACGCTAGGTATACAAATGGAAAAGAAACCTCTATCACTACATGATCAGATGTACGAGGGCCTAGGAGAACAGGAAAAGAAGAATTTTCCTATTCATGAGGTTTTAATAGAGGCAATTAAAAAAGAATTGCAGGAGCCAGAAAGAAAACCATTTTTTTCCAAAGCCTTAACGAGACGGTTTCCATTCACAGATGACCCATCATTAGTATGGAACAAAACCCCAAAATTAGATGCAGCCTCCTCACAAGTTCGAGGCACACGGATTTGGCATTTGAGGATATGGGGGTCTTATACGAGGCAATGGATAAAAGGATGGACTCATGGGACTCCACAGTGGGAAGCTTAAAGCCAGCTATGGCAGTCACGGTGGTGGCCAGAAATGTAGAGTTCTGGTTGACCCAAATTTAGGCACACATTGAGGAAGGAACTGCAAAAGAGCAGATTCTATCTTCCTTTCCCAAACTTCTGCGAGGCATCTCGTATATTGCAGATGCATCAGCAGAACTGGTACAGATGGCAGCCAGATCCTCCGCACTAGCCAACTCTACAAGAAGGGCCCTGTGGCTAAAGACATGGCAGGGGGTCTACGCGTCTAAAGCCAAACTTTGCAGGATCCCATTTACAGGGGACTTGCTGTTCGGGCCAGGGTTGGAGAAGGTGCTGGATCATACAGCGGATAAAAAGAAGGTGTTTCCGCTGAAATGCAAAACAACCTGGAGTCAGCCACAGCAGAATAAAAGGAGGCAAAGAGGGGACACAAGATCAAGTTTTACAACACCCAAGGCGGATAAACAGAAAAGACCTTGGGTTCAGAGAGGGAAAAGCAAGCAACGGGCGATTTTTCGTTCTCCTGAGCAAACCCGCAGTAAACAATGACAAATTAGTCACAGTGGGAGGAAGACTGGGGGCCTTCCTCTTACAATGGGAAAAGATATCCTCCAATCCTTTTATTTTGAGAATGATAAGAGATGGGTATCATCTAGAGTTCTCAAGATCACGCCCAAGCAGGCTTTACACCACCAAGCTTCCAAAAAACAGAGAAAAGGCCAGAGGGTTAATGAGAGCCATAAAGGATCTCAGAAAACAAGGAGTAATCACCAAGGTACCAAAGGAAGAAACAGGGCAGGGCTTTTACTCCCACATATGTGGAGTACAAAAACCCTTCAGGAAAGATCAGACCAATCCTCAACCTCAAACCCTTAAATTTATCCATAACTTACAAAAGATTCAGAATGGATTCCATATACTCAGTGAAGGCTCTATTAACTCCAAACTGTTATATGGTTTCCTTAGATTTAAAAGACCTACACATCCCGATACATCAAAGTTGTCAGAAATTTCTATGGTTAGCAATAGGAACAAAAAAGGAAACCATGCATCTTCAAGTTCGAGCTCTACCCTTCGGCCTTTCCTCTTCACCCAGAATTTGTACAAAAATGTTGGCAGAAGCTCTTGCACCATTGCGAGTCAAAGACATATCCATCATTGCCTATTTAGACGACCTTCTCCCTTTTTGCAGAATCTCCTGGGAGATAACTAGAAAACCTCAAATACACACAGACATTCTTAGAAGATCTAGGTTGGTTGATAAATATAGAAAAATCCAACCTACAACCCACTCAACAGATAACGTACTTAGGATATATAATAGACTCAGCTCAACAAAGAGTGTTCCTACCCAAGGAGAAGATATAAAAAATTCAAAAGGAAATAAAAGCAATGCAGGCCAATCTACCATGTGCTATAAGACAGATAATGTCAATGCTGGGGTTGCTAATTTCTGCAATCCCAGCGGTGCAATGGGCAGGCCTACATTTTCGGCCACTGCAGATGTTCCTATTAAAAATATGGTATCACAAGCAGGAGTCTTTGGACACACGGGTTCTAATATCAGCAAGGGTAAAAAGAACCCTATGGTGGTAGAGGAGAGCAGAAAATGTAAACAAAGGAGGGCTGTGAATCCTACCCATTTCCCGAATCCTAACCACAGACGCATGCGGCGTAGGGTGGGGAGCACATTTAGGTTCTTTAAATCCTTGAGCAGGCAGAGACCAATACAGAGTACAGCCTTTCCAAAGTGGGACCTTTCTGCCTAAAGTGGCCTCAAAATTTCACAGAGGAAATTGTGCCAAGAAATTGTGTTACCATCATTTTGTCCAAACCCTTCTAAGGAACAAGAAATAAAGTTCCATAATTTAGACATCAGGAGATGTGTCTTACATTATTTAGAGGTAACAAAAACACTTGTTAAGACAGATTCCTTATTTATTTTATTTTCTGGAGCTAAGAAAGGGCACAAGGCCTCAAAACGCACCATAGCCAGATGGTTAAGAGAAGCCATTGATCAGGCTTATAAGTTAAGAGGCATGCAGATCCCAGAGGGTATCAGGGCACACTCCACGAGATCAATGGCAACATCGCAGGCAGAGAGAGCTGGAGCAACGCCGGAACAGATTTGTAAAGCAACTACATGGTCCAGCTTTGCTACTTTCTTTTGTAAGACACTATAGAGTAGACCTTTGGTCGGCCAAAGATCAGTTCTTTGGACGCAAGGTCTTACAAGCTGTGGTTCCGCCCTAGGGGTAAGTGCTCGTTTATCCTCTCAGGTGACTGTCCTGAAAGACAATTAGGGGAAAAATTAAGTTACTTACTGGTAACGCCCTTTCCCAGAGTCTTTCAGGACAGCCGGGTACCCACCCAAAATGATTTCCTTACAGGAAATGTGATATAGTTGACTATGTGTATCATATGTTCTTGTGTCTCCCCAGCGGACTGGAGGTGCTCTTTAAAGAACCGAGGAGCCAGCAGGGGAGGAGGAAACTTATAGAAGGCTGGAATGGTGTTTCCTACAGAGGGGAGGAGCCAAGGTCTCTCAGATGGCTGTCCTGAAAGAATCCGGGAAAGAACGTTACCAGTAAGTAACTTTGTTTTTTCATGTTTTTGCCTGGTGAGCCTGCCAGTGACACACTTTCTGTTCTAGGGTGATAGCATTCACTCACTTTATCCTTGAAGTAGAGGTGCTGTGACCTCAGGCCGCTTGCCCCTGTTTTGTGTTACAGAATACCCCTCCTCCTCTTATCTCCATAACATGGGGGGTTTCTGTAGTTCACAGCAGAAAACTGGGCAGGGCTGATAACATGTTTGATGTTTCAGTGCAGAATAGGCAGAATCCACAAAAAGGTAGGAGGTCACTGTATTTCTGGTGGGATCAAAAGCTATTGTGATGCTTATTGAACCATTGTAACAAAATTCTTTTAGTGGTAGATTTAATAGACCACAAGGGGGCAAATAGGAGAGGTTCTTGTTGGGATTTACATACACTTTAGGGCCTCATTCACACATGGCATTTTAATCCATGCCCCATGCAGGGCCATGTTTCCAGCATGGGAGTGCACAGGTGTTGCATGCATCTCTGTGCAGGCAGTCCCATAGCTGTCAACTGGGACAGCTATTGGACTGCTGCACTTTGCGTGTGTTCAGGGCTGTGCACCAACAGCTTCATGTCATTCTGGGAGCAGCAGCTTTGTCCTTGCAGCCACCATCTGCCAGTGGAGCTGAGGTAAGTTAAAGTAGAGGGCCACCCACCCCTGCAAAAATTAAAAGCCAGCAGCTACAAATACTGCAGCTGCTGACTTTTAATAATAGGACACTTGCCTGTCCTGGAGTCCAGCGATGTTGGCACCGCAGCGGATGTGCCACTGCCATTACCGGTAAGGGGGCCCAGTAGTGAAGCATTATGGGTCCCTACTGCACATGCGCAAGGCACCGCTACGCTCTCCTACTGGCCTGGCGGCAGGGGAAGAAGGAGAGGGGAGGAGGGAGTCAAGCTGCTGACGTAATGTGCCATGGCCCAGTCTCCCAGAAGTGAAGATAGAGTACCTGTCAAAAACAGGCATTTGCTCCCCCCGAAAGGTGCCAAATGTGGCACCGGAGGGAGGAGGACACAAATGAGTGGAAGTTCCACTTTTGGGTGGAACTCCGCTTTAAAGTGCTTCTCCTTCCCTCTGCACTACATGAGGTGTTGATCATTTTCAAATTTCTTGGAGTTGTGCTTTAATTCACTAATATGGCATTTTCATAAAGGAAGGAAAGCCAGTGAAATATCAGAATGCTTGACCTCTATACTTTTTCTATGTCATGGACTCAGAAAGCACTAAAGTCAATTAATTAGCATAAACTGCCAGGGAACTGACATTTTCATAAAGCAAAGTCAGCAATGCCATCTTACATATTTCTGCCAATTTTGGTATCCTTTAAAGCTATTTTGTGATGTTAAAAACAATAAATGTTTTTGTTAAATGTGTTTCTCTAATGCCCCGTACACACGGTCGAATTTTCCGATGGAAAATGTCCGATCGAAGCGTGTTGTCGGAAATTCCGACCGTGTGTGGACTCCATCGGACATTTTCCATCGGATTTTCCGACACACAAAGTTGGAGAACAGGAGATAAAATTTTCCGACAACAAAATCCGTTGTCGGAAATTCCGATCGTGTGTACACAAATCCGACGGACAAAGTGCCACGCATGCTCAGAATAAATAAAGAGATGAAAGCTATTGGCCACTGCCCCGTTTATAGTCCCGACGTACGTGTTTTACGTCACCGCGTTTAGAACGATCGGATTTTCTGACAACTTTGTGCGACCGTGTGTAGACAAAACAAGTTTGAGCCAACATCCGTCGGAAAAAATCCTAGGATTTTGTTGTCGGAATGTCCGAACAAAGTCCGACCGTGTGTACGCCCTATTAGAAATAAAAGGGCACAGTAAGAGAAAAAAATCATGATCAATGATAAAAATATCAGTGTTTTTTTGTATTAATGTAAGAGTTGAGTGGAAAGTTGTGCTTCTAGTCACATACATGTGTTTCAGTTTCTGTTTTTGTTGGGTATCTGTATTTTAGAAGACATTGGTGTCTTAAGCCTTTTTTTGTTTTTGCAAAAAGCTCAATCTAGCTAAAAAAAAAAAAAAAAAAACTTTGACAGCATTTATGGATGGGACTGCAGTTTTTGCCAGTCATTCTGTGCTATAAAATCTATTTGCTTTAAGGTGATACGGCGGGTGCAGATTAGCAAGCAAGAGCAAAGAGAATGTGCAAATTACAGCAACCAAGAGTAAATCTTATGACAACAGACTTGACCACTGCTAACTGAAATGTAAATGTCCATAGTGGCCATTAGATTCTTTGTTTCATTCTGTTCAAAAAAGGACTAAGGCAAAGTCTTTACTTTCTCTGATGGCATGGAGGAGCTCAGCTATGAGGAAAGATTAGAGGAACTGAATGTTTTTCACTCTTGAGAAGAGGAGAATAAGGGGGGATATGATCAACATGTTCAAATATATAAGGGGTCCATATAGTGAACTTGGTGTTGAGTTATTCTCTTTACGGTCAACCCAGAGGACACGGGGGCACACTTTACGTCTAGAGAAAAAGAGATTTCATCTCCAAATACGCAAAGGTTTCTTCACAGTAATGCCCCGTACACGCGGTCGGATTTTCCGATGGAAAATGTCCGATCGGAGCGTGTTGTCGGAAATTTCGACCGTGTGTGGGCTCCATCGGACATTTTGCATCGGATTTTCCGACACACAAAGTTTGAGAGCAGGACATAAAATTTTCAACAAAATCCATTGTCGGAAATTCCGATCGTGTGTACACAAATCCGACGGACAAAGTGCCACACATGCTCAGAATAAATAAAGAGATGAAAGCTATTGGCCACTGCCCCGTTTATAGTCCCGACATAAGTGTTTTACGTCACCGCGTTTAGAACGATCGGATTTTTGTGTGACCGTGTGTATGCAAGACAAGTTTGAGCCAACATCCGTCGGTAAAAGTCCTAGGATTTTGTTGTCGGAATGTCCGAACAAAGTCCGACCGTGTGTACGGGGCATAAGAGCTGTGAAAATGTGGAATAGACTCCCGCCAGAGGTGGTTCTGGCCAGCTCACTAGATTGCGTTAAGAAAGGCCTGAATATTTTCCTAAATGTACATAAAATAACTGGGTACTAACAATTATAGGTAAAGTTGATCCAGGGAAAATCCGATTGCCTCTTGGGGGATCAGGAAGGAATTTTTTCCCCTGCTGTAGCAAATTGGAGCATGCTCTGCTGGGGTTTTTTTGCCTTCCTCTGGATCAACTGAGGGTATAAAATTGGGTATATTGGATTGTACGATATTTTTTATTTTATTTATTGTTTTTGGATGGATTTGTGTCTTTTTTCAACCTGAATAACTATGTAACTATGTAACTATGTAAACTTATTTCACCAGTTTTTTTTAAAGACATTGTACAGTTTCAAATGTTTTAGTTGTTTAACTAGGTATTAGTGCAATTATATTCCCTGTGTTGTTTGTTTGCCTAACACACATGCTGTGGCTACAGTTTGTAGTGCCATAGTTCATTGATCCCCCATGCCTATGCATTTATTCACCTAGCTTGTCCCTATTCAGTAAAGGGACAGGAAACTACTTATTCTTGGTTACACAGTGTTCATTCTATGCTTTGCCATTTTTTGTGTTCCATTACAAATGTGGGAGAGCTAATTTGATAAAAACACCTCTCTTCCAGCATGGTGATCTCTCTGTGAATGCTCTACTAGTTTGTGGCTGTGTCAGATAATTATTTCACCTGTACCAGTGCTAGACAGGGAGACCCAGGGATTATGGAATATGTAGATTCTTCACAGGAAGTGTCACTTCTTAGACTACAGTCCGAGGTCATTCGAATAACCCAGGGGTGTCATACTCAATTTCATCATGGGCCATAATCAACAGCATGCTTGCCCTCAAAGGCCCGGGTGTATCTGGAATGTGCTATGTGCAGAGTTGAGGAGTGCATTATGTACAGAGTGCAGAGTTCAGGGGTGTGCTGTGTGCAGAGTGTAGGGTTTAGGGGTGCACTATGCACGGTGTGCAACCCCAACCTCCACCTCCACCCCCCCCCAATCATCTCCTACGTGGCCTGGCTCTAGTACCTCCCTGCGTAGGCAACCCGGCATCTCCTTACAGGGAGATCATTCTCTCTCTCTCATTCTCTCTCAGATTCTGGAGATCTGTCCCTGCCGTGAGTCTGTTCCAGGAGCCACTGGGAGCAAAGCTGTCCCTTGTAAACACAGAAAGCTTCTGTGTTTACAAGGGACAACAGGGAGAGTTGGAGGTTGCAGAATGGGGTTGTGCCATGTTCTAGCTGCAAAACTGGCTGCAAAGGCCACATGTTTGACATATGTGCATTAACCTGTGCAGTGCCATGCCATGCCATGCCATATACCTCATGGTTGAACACAAACCAAAACTTTTGACACCGGAATGTAACTATTTACTCTACATATTATGAAGTTGAAAAACTGCACTTTGCACATCTTCAGTAATCTCTGCACTGCTTCACTGGATATGTCTTTATACTCTACAAATATGTTTCTTGCTCTGTTCACCTTTGTTAATTACATTTTTGAATGACTATTCTAGGTTGTGGAAGAATGCCTGTTTTTAAAATGAGTGTTACCAGAAAAAGAGAAAACTGCTTATAAACTGTAGTGGACCACAACCAAAATCTTATATATTTTACTTAAAGTAATGTAAAAATCAATATAATCACAGAAAAAATACAGATAAATTAAGCCATATGCCCTCAAGATGTTTTATTGCACACCATTATAACAAAAATAACATGGTACTACTGTACATGATATCCTGTTAGAACTCCCAAAAAACCCTGCCCACCCCAAATAAAGGGGGAGTTCTAATCGCAACACAAATATCCCACAGTTCTGAAATGTACAATTTCTAATATTCAGAGTGTGTTCATGGTCCAGAAAATAGGGCCAGGCTGGGACAGGTCACATCCTACATGAACCAACCGAAATGTAAGGAGATGAATATAGAATTTCAATAATATGTATGAATGTTAGTCTTACAGTCAAACTATATGATAAAAACTAATGATAATGATGATGATGATGATGATGATGATGACAACGTTCCATTCTCTCAATGTCTGCTAAGAGAGGACAAGTCATTCAAGGTCTTGGTTCATAACTACAAACACAAGCAGCAGAATTCATGAGGTTATCCAACTCTCATGAGTATTGAAATAGGACTAGGCAGAGTTAAACAGCATGTAACAGAAAGGTGATTTTGCCAGCAGCAAGGTAGTCCTCATCAAAAATACTCTGAATCACAACATTTTTTAAGCGGCCATATAAGCTTTCTATTAATCTGAGAAGAGTAACATATACCTGTCTTGGAAGCAATGGGGGTTATTTACTAAAGGCAAATCCACTTTGCACTACACGCGCACTGCAAGTGCACTTGATAGTGACCTTGGAAGTAAAGTCGCTGTAGATCCGAGGGGACATGCAAGGAAAATAAAAAACAGCATTTTAGCTTGCACATGAATGGATGATAAAATCAGCAGAGCTCCCACTCATTTCAGATCTACCCCTTAGATTTAGAGTGACTGCACTTCCAAGTACACTTTCAGTGCACTTTCAAGTGCATTTGCAGTGCACTTGTAGTGCAAAGTGGATTTGCCTTTCGTAAATAACCCTCAATGTGATGTGTACGCCTTCTACATTACTACGGTGGAAGATATCTGTTGGCTTAGGCTACAGTGGAACTGCAGTACACACTTTTAATAATATGCTAATTAAAACTGTACTGCTTTTTGTGGAGTGACTTCACCTGAACTTTTATCTTGTGTTGTTTCTGTGCATATACAGTATTCTCTGCAAAGAGAGTATTTTACACTGAGGATATCACTACAAGACTATGGGGTTTATTTACTAAAGGCAAATCCACTTTGCACTGCAAGTGCACTTGAAAATGCACTGAAAGTGCACTTGGAAGTATAGTCACTGTAGATCCGAGATGGATATGCAAGGAGAATAAAAAACAGCATTTTAGCTTGCACATGATTGGATGATAAAATCAACAGAGCTTCCACTCATTTCAGATCTACCCCTTAGATTTAGAGCGACTGCACTTTCAAGTGCACTTGCAGTGCAAAGTGGATTTACCTTTCGTAAATAACCCCCTATATTTGATCCACCATAATAGCATTTCTGGGTAGTAATGATACCCCAGGCATCCATTGAAGACCAGAGTGTCCAGGATATAACTTTCAACCTGTAGATGCCTGCAGTGATTTATTTAATACTAATGTCATGTGTGCACAGCAAAGATTTCTAGACACTCACTATAAGTCAGATTAAATGGGACAAATTTTATTTTTTTGTGTAATTATATGCTTTTTGTAATTATAATTGTTTACCTTAGTTTGGATAAAATATATAAGATTTTGGTTGCTGTCAACTGTAGGCTATAAACTATTCACTTTTTTGGTTGCATTCTCTGATGCTCACTGTGTACTCTGTTTTGCTGAAGGATTTGTAGGCCACTGTCTTGTTGACTTGTTTTTTTACTTTGAAATGATCATCTATGTCTTCTTAGGTCTTCTGAACCTGGAGAAGCTCCTGCGCCAGTTTCTCATTTCCAAAGACTGTCTTTCAGTCAGGATGCTTGATGACAGTTGGGACCCAACGCCACTCTTAAAAGAAATTCGTGATGACAAGACCAGTACTATCATTATTCATGCTAATGCATCAATGTCCCACACAATATTAATGAAGGTGTGCAAATTACATAATTTTAAAGTTTTATCTCTCACAATGTCCCAATTTACACAGAGCTGTACAATATGTCTGTTTTTTTTTGTCCATTCATGCATCTATCATTGTCATAGGAACATTAAAGGCTAGGTTCACTTTTTTTATTTTTTCCAAACTTCAGCCTCCCTGTGTACCAATATAGCAGTAATGTACCCCTTTTACAGAAAAAAAGCTTTCTATTTGTCCTAAGCCAGGCTTTGCATTAGCCTCCAATTTGTTGTATAAAATACTTCTCCATTACTTTATGGACAGCCCTTAGGTTGCGAAAACCATTAAGATACAGGAAGGAGTTGACCAGCTGACCTCATTAACACACACCCTGCACCTGCCCTCTCCTTCCAGGAGATCGCTCCCGCCCACCTCTGCAGGTTCATGCTTTTCCAGTGCAATCAGTGACCACTATCCTCACTAAATACACACCCATCTATTTATTTTCTACCTTACTGTCTTCTTGCATAGAGCATTCATTTGGCAGAGTGTGCAGGAGCTGAGCAATCAGATAACCGCCTATGTGGAGCAGAGCTGTAGTATTAAAAAGAGGAGAAGTGCGTGTCCCTGGAAGCCTGTAATGCTCGCCATACACTGTACAATCTTCTTTTTTTTTTTTTTTGTACAATCTTCTTTAGATCTACCATCAACTGTGTAGTACAAGGGCCTGCCTGTCTGGATACAGGATGATTGGATAAATTATGTGCCCTCCTATTCTATAGTTTTAATAAATCTAAAGGAGATCATACAGAGATTGTACAATCAGATTGTATAGTGTATGGCCACCTTTATACACCTAAATTAATTAGTCACACTTTTGCCTATTAATTGTTAATGACAGCTCAAATGCAGAAGCAAGCTCACATTTTGCATGTGAAAAAATGAGTGGCAAACACAGCAAAACGCACAGTAAAAAATGTGCAAACAGCAACACACCAAAATGTCACATGTGCTACTTTCGTTTGATTGCAATGGGTTGTCCTGTGCACGTTGCGGGAAAATTGAGCCAAAAAAAAAAGTACGCTCCCACTACGTTAGGTGTAAATGGAGCCTGAAAGTGGTGTTTTACACAAGAACAATGAAGCTCCATTCACATCTGTGTATTTCCGAACACACAGCAAACTGTACAGAAAACATGCACTTTAATGCGCGTTTTGACAACAAACGCGCATTGCACTTGCAACGCAATTAAATGATAACGGCATTTCAAGCATGGGTAGCAGGCACACATCTGCCGTGCGCCAGACAAGCTGCAAGTGCAAAAAAGTGGTCTTCTGGACGAAATTATACTTTTTAAATAAATAAAAAAACTTTTAGTAAAGTTAGTCTGTAAACTAAGGTCTGTTTTGTTAGTTTATAGCAGTAGTTTGTTATTTTATAAACTTACAGCAGGCCATGGCCATCTTAAGTCTGGGCATCTGAAGCCAGACTATTTCTTCCTGGATCTCATCCTTGCAGATCTCGCACATGCTCAGTGCAACACAAGTAGTGTAATAGGTTTCAGGTCAGGTTTCCATAGCAACGGCAGTGTCAGAGGAAGTTGCCGCCCCTTCCCAGAAGGCATTGCAAACAGGAAATGATGCGATGGGCCGCGGCCAGGGTGGAGGAAGTGAAAAATTAATACAGCAGATATACAGTAAGTGCTGAGAACAAAAATATCCAATTCGTTTACAGTGCACAGTTTAGTGAGGGATGCTGAAGAGTTGTAAAAGTGGGTGGGACTCCACTTTAACCTAATGTTTCTTGCCTGTGCATTGTTAAGAGTGTCTGTGTTGGGGTCCATTGATCTGCTCATTTATTTATCCTGTTACTTGGAGTTACCCTGCCTTTCTCCCTTGTATGCTGAGTTGGGAGTCGTTGTCTGTACAGGATCTTTACTGCTGCTTTACCCCTTCTGTGTCGAGCAATGGCTATGGTTTGGTATTTCTAGGTTGTTTTACCTGTGTACTATTAAAAAAGTACTAATGTACTTTTTTGAGCCAGGGAATGCCCAACGGAATGCACAACGGTTCTGCTTTGTAGTGCCTTTTAATGGAATAAAAAAAAAAAAAAGGGGAGGTAAAAAAAAAATGTACCACGTTCCCCTCCAAAAACATTCTGGAGCTTTTATTGGGGCATTTGTTGTGCATAGGGCAGCCCATTCAAGTGAATGGGCTGCTCTAACCTATGTTTGACAAGTGAAAACGCTCCAAAACGATTCCCCCCCCCAAAATAAATGCATGCACTCCCTCCTATGTACTTGTGTAAAAATTGCATTACACTATGCAATACGATTGTATAATCTCTGTACAATTTTCTTTAGATTTACAAGAACTTTGGAATTGGAGGACCCACCTGAACAATCCATTCAATTTGTATTAAATCAGACAGGCCCTTGTACATAGTTACATAGTAGGCGATGTTGAAAAAAAAACACAAGTTCATGAAGTCCAACCTATGTGTGTGATTTTATGTCAGTATTACATTGTATATCCCTGTATGCTGTGGTGCTACACAGCTGATGGTGGATCTAAAGGAGAATGTACAATCAGATTATTCAGTGTATGGTCACCTTAAGGGAAGGAAAGTGTGTGGAAATAAAACAAGAGGTGGTATAGTAATGTAGCACTAACTCACGGTGGAGCTGCTGGTTTAAAGCGGGCTGTCCCCTGATCTTTTCATCCCTCTTAAAACTTGTACTTCTCCCCTTGACGCAACTGTAGTGCAGTGTTGTAATGACACTAATGCCAATTTTAGCCCACAATATACACTTATACATATATTTACCTCTACCTGATTGCTTGTAGCTCCACCTGCTGGAGAAATAACAACACTGCACACCGACTTCTTTAACAACCAAAATAACTTCTTTTTTACTGAAATGATATTAGTATATTAAAGTTATTACAATGGCTATACTATCACACCAACGTAGTGTGACAGTATAGTGAATAATTATGACAGTCTTTGTAACATACACAAATATACCTAAATATATATATACACTAGGGAGCTCCCCCTGCTTTAAACCGTAAAGTCACTATCCTTTATAACTAGATGCAGGGCCCTGCAGTAGAAGAAAAAATAGTCTTGATGTCTTGAATCTTCGCCAGCTATGAATCAGTAATTGTAATCCACAGAAAGTTCTTCTGGAGTGTTGCACAGTGCAAGGTAATACACAAAGGCAATTATAATCCAGCAAATTGATTAAGTGTTCCTATTTGAAGAAGGCAGACATCCAGTATCAGTTCTTGGATATTGAAGTCTGTGTAAATGTAATGTTTTCCAACTCACTTGTTTCTTGGGACTATCAGTCCCAGCAACACTCTGTAACAGTTTTAAATGTGTGTAGTGTTAAACAAACTTCTGGGTGTTAACCCTCT